>JARFIW010001108.1:4012500-5212500 GCA_036346225.1 Platerodrilus igneus | reverse complement strand
TGATCAAGACGGTATTACAAATTATCATAATGAACATTGAAGGAATCCCAATAAAAACAGACCAAATGATCGCAACGACGTTTTGTTTATAATGTGTAAATGGGTATCATTGGTGATAATTTAATTGGTTCATATTTGTTACCTCGTACTTTAAATGCGGAAATG
This sequence comes from Platerodrilus igneus, assembly GCA_036346225.1. NCBI lineage: Eukaryota > Metazoa > Arthropoda > Insecta > Coleoptera > Lycidae > Platerodrilus > Platerodrilus igneus. The sequence continues at coordinate 5,212,335 of JARFIW010001108.1, read as the reverse complement.
TGCAAGTTTTTTTTAGAAAACGAATTATTTGGACTGCTTGAAGACGTTCCCTTAGAAACAAGGTGAAATATGGTATGCCAGCATGGCGGCTGTCCTGCACACTTCAGTATGTCCGTAAGACAATGGTTACATCATAATTTCCCCAATCGATGGATTGGTAGAGAGGGAACCATCCCGTGGCCAGCGAAAAGTAAGCGTCGCCGTGGATCAATGTAGTAAGCGTAAGACTACGGATCCCAAGGTCCTGGGTTCAAATCCCGACACGGCCGACTGCTTAAAAAATGACAGGTGAGCATTTTTCACAAAAATTATGCCCTCGTTCGGATGAGAGGTAAAATGGAGGTCCCGTGTGTGAGTGTTGTCACGCACGTTAAAGATCCCTACCTTGCCTGGAACGGCAAGGGTTCGGCAAAATTCTAAAATTTCCAGGCAACAAAAACTCGCCTCCTGGCCAATGTAGTACCTCCTGGTGGAGCATTGGAAATATAAATGCACGGGCCAGCGAAAAGTCCTGACCTAACCCCAATGGACTTCTACGTCTGGGGTAATATTAAGACACTTGTTTATCTTGATAATTGTGCCATCGGCAAAAGAGCTAAGACGAAGAGTTATAACTGCCACAGAAGAAATCAGGCGAAATTTATTAAGGAGAGTTGTTAAAATCGAAACAAGGAAAAGTATGCGGCTCTGTGTTCGAAATAGATGGGGCCTCATTGAACATGAACTGTAATTATTAAATGCCAGCTTCTTTTTTATTTTTAGTCTCAAATTATCTTGATAATGCACCGATGCAATCGGCAGAAGAGCTAAGCTGAAGAATTATAAGTGCCACAGAAGAAATCAGGCGAAATTTATCAAGGAGAGTCGTTAAAACGGAAACAAAGAAAAGAATGCGGCTCTGTGTTCGAAATAGAGGAGCCACATTGAACATGAACTGTAATTATTAAATGACTGCGTCTTTTTTTTATTTTTGGTCTCAAATTATCTTGATAATGCACCTATGCAATCGGCAGAAGAGCTAAGCCGAAGAATTATAAGTGCCACAGAAGAAAGCAGGCGAAATTTATGAAGGAGAGTCGTTAAAACGGAAACAAAGAAAATAATGCGGCTCTGTGTTCGAAATAGAGGAGCCACATTGAACATGAACTGTAATTATTAAATGCCACCTTCTTTTTTTAATTTGAGTCTCAAATTAGTTATTCAATTAAATGTTTTATCGTTTGACGATTTGTTTACGATCCCTTTGTAATCTCGATTTCTCTGTAACTTATTAACCGATTTCAGATGTGAATAGCTCAATCGAAAGGCAAGGAATTGTACAAATTTTTACAGTAATCTACACGCTAAACAAGAATACCTCGCATTTCCAGTAACCCTGTATACATATTAGGTAATTGCACAAGGCAATATAATAAATACCAAGGTATTCGTTAATAAGCTGAAATAATAACTTGAGCTTTTATACAAAGCTTAAATGGTCACTTCAAATCGAGCTAGTAATTGAAAGACGGAAAATAAATGATCCCAGACAGAATTCGAACCTGTACCTTCGACTTTCGCTGCCGATTCGTTTTCCAATTACTCATAATCAGTGACAAGACAGCGTATCTTAGTTTATTTCAAAAATCAGAAGGCGCGTTTATCACTGCTAGCACATGATCTATCTTAGTGGTTTGCTTGGTTGTTAAAATACGAGAATGACAACGCTTAAGAGTATCGTTTCACTAGAATCAATAACTTCCTCTTTAGTGTATATCTTACAAAGGATCCCTTTGCTACATATTCTCTAAAAAGAGATGAGAAGTCACATTCTCCACATGTCGAATTACGCTTTATATAAATCAAACCTAACGAAGCTGTACCGGGTAACGGTCCATAAGAAGCTTTGTTTTTTATCGTTCTATTTGTAAACATCAATAATGTGCGGAAGGCCTTACTGCTGTTGGATTTGTTTTCTTCTAGATCACATAAATATTTGTTGTTATCTTAGCAATAGTCTTTTCATATTACTTGTTGTCGCAATTTGCTTAAAATTTTTATTCTTATCAAAGGTTTATCGTTGAAGTTATTCTGTTTTTGAAATCGTTATTCTACTCTAGTATTTTAGTAAATAGGCGCCGACCCCTTTTGCCTCGGATCATCGAATAAGAATAATAAAAGCTTTCTCATTGTTCTGCTGCTATGAAATACAAAACGCAGTAACTTTTTATTTCAAAATGTAATAGCGGTCCTGTTGATGTACGTGAGAGTATGTTGATTACTTATTAAAAACCGTTAAATTAGCTTACAACTTGAAAATAAATTGTTGCAACTAAAATAAAGCTTATGACATTATCAACGACTAAGCTCAATATATCTATTTTTTCTATTTTCGAACGACGGAATTAGGGAGAAAGATCTAACGCATTTTCAAAATCTAAGACGTATAATGAAGTAGACAAAATTAGTGAAACTTTAGATGTTTTCTAGCGCTATACTGTTTTGAACCGTATTCGACGATGAAATTAAACCAGTTGAGTGACTGTCTTACATTTTCCAACGATTCTTACATAACCGTCGGCGCGGTATATGCGACGCAAAAGGCAGTAGGTAACGCTAATCCAACAAGTGAAAATTAACGCGCATATCTGTCAATGACGTCACACAATATGCAAATTAATAAGCATAAATGACGGAATAAATATCAAATTCGCAAACAGTTCGTGATAATTTAATACTCACATAAATAGGTCCAGCTTCCTACAGAGTGAGTTAAAGATGGCGTCTGCAACGTCCATCGGGGCTGGTAGGACCCCCTTCTGGATTATTTAAAGTTTGTGGCTGCTCCGGCTAACTGCTAGCGTGGCTTCCTTGGAGTCATTCGTGGTAGGGTCGTGAACTGCGGTTCGGGCAGGCTGCTTGCAAATTACCTTCTACCTATGTAGGGAACGAATAAGGACCAGGTATAGGGACGACAATCAGATAAGGCAAGGAAATCTACATAAATAAAGATAACGATACGATACGATACCTAAACCAAACCACTCTTCTGGAAGTTCAAAGGCAAAAGGCCACATTACAGCGTCTGCCGGAAACTTCCCCACTCTTTCTCCTACTCGCCTCAGCGCGATCTGGCGCAAACGCACTCTGACGTAACGGAAATATGCGCCAAGTCTTTCAAATTTAAGGCGCGAAACTAACGCACATCAAAATTAAACTAAGAAATATCTAGTGCCAAATTTGGGACGTAACAACTGTGTGATTAAGAAGCGAATTGTGCTTTCTGTACTATGTCCAGGGCAAAATACCTGATTCTGGGGAGATAGGTGTGAGTGAAGTTCAATGTAGATTTTTAGTTTATGAAGAATCGTTTGCTCTAGGAGTTTGCCAGGGTTAAGCGTCCATAGAACTTAGGATCCTTAGGGCGTTTGTTTAATTTTAGAAGTAAAGTAATAGAGGTTGTTTTGAGGATTTTAAAGAAAATTACTGTGGAAAGGCATTTTTGAAAAAATAAGTGGGTGTTCTTTGACGAGAGGTCGGGATTTTAGAAGAATATCGTTGGTTATTAGGACGGGGCCGTGGCTTTTACGGGAATTAAATATGGCAATCATAGAATCTAGTAAGGAAATACCGAGTTCATCGTCTGGGGCATTGTCGGTTAGGGAGGGAATTGCTGTTAGTATTTGTTGGTGTTTATGTGAAGACATCATATGAAGAAGAAGGAATAACTGTGTTTAGAAGGGTTGTCAAGGTGTTTTTGTATATGCAGAGGGTTATGCCGCAGGTTGCTGTCATGATGTGGGTTTGTTAATTTCCTATATGTTGTCCAAGGGATTGAGTGTTGGTCTTGTACGATGGTGTAAAGATTTAGCATCCTTTGCGTTTGTAATCTGTATGTATAGTCTTCCTTCTTGGCTAGTTTAGTGATCTCTCTCAACGTTCAGCCTTCTGGATTTTTGTAGTCTATATCTGGTATGTGAAAGTGATTGTCTGGCAAGAGTAAGTGCATTTATCCACCACAGGGTAGTTCGTAGACTGTAATATCTTGTCGGTGTGTGCGTGCGGCAGCTGTGAAACTTTTGGAAACTATTTCTTTTGCTATGGAATCTGATTGGTGTTTGTGTAGGTAATTGATATGTATTCTGGAAGAAGCCTGAAAAGTGGTTATACGTAAACAGTTCAGTTTGCTCTGTGCAAAGTGGGAGATTGGGAAAGATGGAGAATGTAATTAGGTTATGATCACTTGCTTGTACGATATGAGAAACTTTTCAAGAGCATAAAATATTTTAGGCTGGTGGGATTGTTGATTTTGTGCTCCCCAAATGGGGATCCCTAATGGTGAGTTGTCGATATGTATACGGTGGTGGTTGATTGTGTCCTCAAGTGTTGTCCTTTTATCGTCGGTGTTGTTGTTATATTGCAGTGTGGATTTGGTGTATGTGTCTGTTGCTGCGATTGTAGGTGCATCTTTAATCTTGCTGGGGATATGTTCCAGTTGATGTAATTGTGCGTTGTGGTTTATGCCGAATTGAAAGTAGGATGATGTTTAGCAAACGTAGTCGGTTTCCAATGCAGTTCAATTACTATGATTTGTGATTTAAATAGAGATGTGTTATACGATACGTCTATTAGGGGATCTGTAACTATAATGGCTGAAATATAGGAAGGGTTCGTGATGTTTGAGAGGATGAAAGTTTGGAAATTCTGTGGACATTGGGGATTTTATTCTGAACTACGTAGGATTCTTATAGCAATGCAATGTGGATGTGTTGTTGGAATATGTGGGAGAACTGTGTGGAAGCTGCACGGTAGTGTTCGAGATTGATTTGAATGCAGTTTAGTGAAGGATTTAGGTCCGTATGCGTTGTTTGTCTAAAATCAATAGTCCGTTGTTGGTGTAGGTAAATGTAGCGCTTGTTTGTATATAGGGCGGTTTCTATTTGTCACTGAGTGGTCATGCGGTTGTTTAATTCGGGAATAGTTGGGCAGAAGGGAGCTGCTGTAGAACGTTAGGAACAGGTTTTGGTGAAGTGAGATTTGACGCAGCGGCCTCAGGCGGAGGGAGCGCGATGGTCTTTGACATTTATTTCTCGTGTTAATTGTTTCTTTCCTTAAATTTAAACCGAGGTATGTAGTCAAAACGTATTTGCCATTGTAGCTATATGCAGGAAGATAAGCCCCACATACTCTGTCTTACTTATACTAGAGAGTGCTGTCTAAAATTTACCGACTAAAAACATTTATCTTATTTCTTATATTTATTTGTTATTTACACCTATTTGGAACTAAGCTAAAAGGGTTCTAGAAATATTCCTGCCTGTCATAAGTGGTAACTGTCCTTTCCCCGTCTTTAGTTTTGTTTTATTCTTATCTGTCGAAAAGCAACGCAAATCTACCATCAAAATGTTTTCCTTGGAAATGCAGTTGCTAAAATGAACAAGAACATAAAAGGGGTGACCTTTCAGAAGTATACACTACAGGTAGGTAACTTCATGTTTCAAAACTCCACACCACTTCAGTAAGCCAAGTACGTACTATCAGGCTGAAATTTTAGATAAGTGTAATCAAATTAATTTGTCAAATGTTAACAGAGGAGAAGCCTAAAACAAAAATGAAGAAGTCGTAAAGAAGAAAGAAAGCTCTACGTATTGGAGAGTGAAACTTTCGTAGTCTTTTGAAAGCAGAGAATTTAAGAGTGTTGGGAGCTGCCCTGGGTGGCGGTGGGTGTTGCGCGCAAATAACGATTGATGTGAGTCGGTTTTCTAAAGACAATGAGTTCAAGGTTTTCACCTTCTTTCCTAGTGGCCCCCTCACGTACAAATATTATCATGCTTTCCTTTCCACCGCTCAAACAACAATTATTGAACTCCACTGGCAAGCAGACTCCATGTTCTTAATTTCCACCTATTTCCAATATAGCATCGAGATAGATGCCTACCTGCATTGACTAAAAAGACAAGAATAAAATTGGTAATAACCCGACTATAAAAGCAATAAACGCCAAATTCACAATCTGGTTCAACAATCACACAGACGAGAACGGCATCGCACTTGAAGGCTTTATTCTCCAGCGCAACCTACATACACACAACTTTCGTTCCATCATCCCCTCATGGGAATCCAACATCGGCATAGCCCTTACCACTCCATCCGCTGCAAACGTCGTAAATTCCTGGGGGTTTCTCAATTCGTCACCAACTTTGTCTTCGCGAGAATGTGACTTTCTAAAAACTTGTGTAACAGGTGTAACCTAACCTAAAATTATAATTAGTAATATTAACAGAAATAAGTGGTAAAATGGATTTGACAAACTTATATTTGCTCGATTTAATAAATCGCAGTTGTGGGCATCGCCTAATTCAATGGATGCACCACAATCAATGCTAAATAATATATTTTTATGTTTATGCATAGTAGTCAAGTCTGCCGTACTTATGCAATAGACCGTAAGCGACACTTTTTACAAAAACGCATTTTTGCTACTTATGGGTACAAGTGGAAGTAATAGATCGTCCTACTACTAAAGGAAATGCCATTTTTAGCGACTTAGCAAAGAGCGTATACGCAATTGGCTGCCTTCATGCTAAGGCAAAGAACCGTAAAACCTAATACATAGGCAGAACACCGCAAGGGCATTCGTTCACCTACGCTTGTGGTGTTTTGCTTTAACGCTGATGCCTTACGATTCTGTGATCTGTGCCTTAGCATAAAGGAAACCAATGGCGCTTACGTTGGTAACTTAGGATATGATTAATATTATAGAAGTTAATTAATTAATAGAAATACCATTACAACAACCCCGTTATAGACCTATTCTGATTTTCTAACGTTAATTTTACAGACGTCGTTAACTTACAAAAATAGCGACTGAATTAACGTTTCACTATAAGATTTTCAGCGATCTTTTTAAAAATCTAAGTGGCAACGTTGTAAAATAGACAATTGTCTAATTTGAAGTGACATATTATTGACACTTCTAGTTCTATACATTATTCAGATTGTTCAACCAACGGTTCAACATCTTTAGAAGAGTCTTATAATACTGTAATTTATAAACGCTGGCATTTAAAATATCAAATAAAAGCTAAAAGAAATAATCAAACCACAAAAAAGCAGTTTGAGCTTATGTTAGATTATTTGGAATTGAACAAAGATATTGTGTATCAGGGCAAATGTCACCCTTTGAAGGACAATCACTAAATTTAAATGGGAAGAGTTGACTAGCATTTTAAATGCTAGTGGTGTAGGGCCTATACAAAAACCGTGAAACAGTGAAAAATGGTATAGCTTGAATCTAATACTACTGTAAATTTGAAATTTAAAATATATCTGCAGGTGTATACGGAATTGAAAACGAACACGAAAAGACATTACCGCGAGTTATGTATCCCCCAATTGATGTATACATAGTAAAATAGAATAAATTAGGAAATTAATAGAAAGTGTTAAGAATACGCCAAAGTGAAGTGCAACAAAGTAAATCAAGGACAATTTATACAGTTTATTAACGTTCATGGGAACGCAAGCGCTACTTTGTATCGCAGACAACAAGTGACACTGCAGATGCCAGGTTACAGGCGGTCACCGACGGTCAGGTGCCGAGATTACTTAGAATTAAGATCGCAACAATGTAATTATGAATAGAGTTAAGAATAAGCAGACATGAGATCTGCAAGTTCCCACAGCCATGTGAGGGGGTAGGGATATTATAAAAAGCCCGGGAGCCCCAGTCGACGACAGTTAGTCAAGTGATCAGTTTTTACATTGCAGTTGCTTAGGCTACTTAAAATAGTACCTTTTTCAATTAATTTCGATTTAGGTAAAGTATAATTGTAACTTGTCAAAATTCCATATTTAATTTCTGTGAATTAAAATAAATTTGTTAAGAAGTTTGGAAAAGGTTTTTAAAAGGCCGCTTCCAAGCCACGAACCTTAACTCGCGTTCTAAAGGAGGATTTTACGGCTACGGGTGGGGGTGAAAAGAAGGCAAAGCCGCTGTTCGATTATGAAAAGCGGCTGCTGAGTCTTCTTAGTCGAACATCTATTGATGCCACGAGTTCTTTAATAGAAGCGGGTGTTCCAGATTCTAATTGTAATGTAGCAGGACCAAGTCAAGAACATGGCACAATTGTTTTTGATTTGGATGTAGAACCTGTAAGTTTAAATTATTCCATAAGAAATTATAGCAATAAGTGTAATCAATTGTGCAGATGGATGAAGATTTGGAGACAACTAGTGAAGCAGTAAATCAAAATGTTTTGACAGATGAGCATGAGAAGCAAATACCAGAACAGTTTGTAGGTCTTATACTATGATAGATTTTGCAGCAGTTTAATCTCTATACATTTCAGGTATACAAATTTTCAAAACCAAGAACAATACCTAAACATATTAAGATTCGTCCTACACGACATTCTAGAGTGTTTCGGCTAGAAAAACATGTATGAAGATCTTGTGAAACAGCAATTAAACAATGGCGAAAGAATAATTAAAAGTAATAACGAATTGACAATGGCTATCAACGGTCTACCAGCAACGATAACTTCATCGGCGCAAATGCTAGTCGATGCATTCAATTTAAATAATTAGTGATGTACATAAATTGTCAATAAATGTTTTAATACAAACTCTACAAATAGTGATATTTAATACAAAATTTTAATCACATAAAATAATTTCTTATAAAATCACCTCTAGCTCTTCTGGCTTGTTGCAGAAAGCCTTCAACTGGTGGTTGTTGTTCACCATTTCGAAATTCTTTATCAGGTTTATAATCGTCAGTAGATAAGCTACCTTCGTTCTGGATCAAAAAACCGGTTTTCTTACGGGATTTAACATTGGAAATTCTAAGGTCCAAGAAGACCATTTTTGTCAGATACAAAGGTCATTCCTCCGGGTGATCCTACATTCGCAGTTCACGTGACTTTTACTTATACGTTTTATATAGGAATTCTGGTGCAGTCCGATCCACAATCTCCCCCTACTCTGCCTCACCCTCACCAATTAAATAAAACGTGCAATCATATAGGTAAAATAACTACAACGCAGTGCTTTCGGCTACCTATTTTCAGCTATATCCTATTCACGATAAGTATGGAACGACGTCACAATACAAATAAATGCTGTGTTGTCCTGGTTGACTTATTCTATGCCTATTTAATAGTTAGACTTGTATAGTTTTTGTCTATTATTAAATAATTATTAAAAGTTGACATATTTTACATTGTAAGGTTATTTTTAAAATACCTTCTTTCTATATGGTAGTGAATTGTGGTAGCAATGCAACACAAGATGCAGAAGTAAGATTTTTCTAGTGTCCTAAAGTTTCACGGTAAACAAATTTTTCATCTAAGGATACAGAAGCAGAAAATGTTACAACACCGCACAAAACTGCCAACTGTAACATACTAAATCGTAATATCATTAAAGCTGCGTTTATAGTTACGTCCACATTATACAATTACTAACACTTTATTTTTGTTTACGTCATCATCCCATATTTATCCTGAATAGGGTATACTTTTCCAAGTTCGTGGTGACGTCATAGCCTTTTATAAATAAAGAACAATGGAATACTATTATAAAATTTTTATTTTGACATTATACATAACAAAATTTAAAAATATTTAATGCCAAGCATGGAGCCATTTAAACTTAATTTTAATACAAAGTTATACACAGAAAACAGTCCTTTGTTTATGTTTGTTTGGAGTGGTTTTAATTTTATTTAATTTTATTCGTAGCTGAAAATTTAAATCGACACCCAAATCCTCTATCTCCTTTTCTAGCCAATAGTTTGATACATAAAAGCCGTCTAGGTTTTCGACTTGTAAAATGTACCAAAGTTGGTCTCTATATATAAGGCCTTTGATTCCACCGACAACCAGATCCATTCCTTCGTGTAATTCTTGCAGCTTCTGACAATCTTTTAATCGCAGCTTTCCCACTATATCCTGCATACATATCTTGTTAGCTTGATCGACTTCTTCTTGTCGGTATTGAAAGGAATTTTTATTCTCCCACTCACTGTTGCGTAGTTACATGTCCACCACTTTTGGGAATATATGGTTGTTATAGGTTGTAAGATCCTCGGTTTTAAATGATCCGAGAAAGGTTCTTTACTAGGCAAATATGTTATCTGCCATTTTGATAAATACGTTTTTAGAATAACCTTTTAAAAAGTATACGGATTTAGTACCATCCTTTTCCGCAAGGACGCCTACATAACTAAAAGGTTCTTTCTTACTAACCACAAACGCATACAGTTTGTAGAACCCGGATGTATCTAAGTCAGTCCATTCGCACATAAAATAATTTTTTTAATTTTCCTCATGTTCTCTAATAAGATATTCTTTGTCTAACACATCTTTGTATTGTTCGCGTATTGTCGCGGTGTTTTCCGTGTAGTCTAACTTTCGTCTTTTTGCATCTATTTCCTCTAATTCCAGCTGTTTTTTTCTTCCACTTACAGCGTACGGCGTGCATAATGGGACAATTTCCTTTCGCGTAAACGGATAGAGTTTACTGCCAATAAACTGAAACATAAGAAGACTGTGTATTTCGCACAATACCTCAAGACGTTAAAAAAGCTCAGAACATGAATGTATTGCGATCGAAAGACCAATGTGTCTATAATCTTGCAATATGATAACGCTAGACCTCGCACATCATACGCACCACAGATGCTATTCGCGAACTATAGTTTGAGCTGCCTCCGCATGCACTACATTTGATTTTCCAATGTTACACCAGAAGGTACTACATTGGCCAGGAAGCAAGTTTTTTATACCTGGAAAATTTTGAATTTTACTGACCCTTTGCTGTTCCAAGCAAGGTAGAAATTTTTAACATGCGTGACAACATTCGCACACCGGACCTTAATTCCACCTTTCGTCGAACGAGGCCGTATTTTTGTGAAAAATGCTCGCTTAATATTTTTTTAAGCGGGCCGTGTTGGGATTCGAACTCGGGACTTTGGGTATAGTAGTCACACGCATACAAACCACGCTTAGGAGCCGAGTTTTTTTACCTGGAAAATTTAGAATTTTGCCTAACCCTTGCTGTTTCAAGCAAGTAAGGATCTTTAACGTGCGTGACAACACTCGCACACGGGACCTTCGCCTCTTCCGCGTTCTTACATGTGATTTTCTAATGCTCCACCCGAAGGTACTACCTTGGCCAGGAAGCAAATTTTTTTACCTGGAAAATTTGGAATTTTGCCGAACCCTTGCTGTTACAAGCAAGGTAGGGATCTTTAACGTGCGTGACAACACTCACACACGGAACCTTCATTTTACCTCTCATCCGACAGAGGGCGTATTTTTGTGAAAAATACTCGCCTAACATTTCTCAAGCGGACCGTGTCGGGATTCGAATCCGGCACCTTGGGCGTAGTAGTTACACACATACCACTACGCCACGGAGCCGCCCTCTTCCGCATCCGCCATACTGTTTTCCACTTCCTTCCTATACCGTGTGGGTTTTTAAGGGTATTCGGTACACCATCGACGATGAGGCGAGGAAAGCTGATGCCACTTAGATCTGAGCACGACAGCCGGAATTCTTCAGCAACGAAATGCGAAACTTATTACACGTTGCGTAAAATGTATTAGTGCAAGCGGGGATTATATTGAAAAATAAATACTGCATTTTGTATCTGAAGATGCGTACTTTTATTCATTTTTATCTTATTCCAATACCGCTTTCCATTTTTATGCTACGAGTATATATGCAAAACGTATCAACCAAGCCTAGTGAGGAATTTTTCTGTCAACTAATACGGTATGAGATTTATGAAGCCCATTACCGGTAAAAACAGTTACATGTAAACGTACTTTAGTTTAAAGCGTTACCTTGCAGAGGGCGTAACAATACTGCACAGATTTTTAACAAATATGGAAGATAATAATATAAATCGAAGAAATTGTTTACCTTGCTAAATCTAGATAGTTATAGCAGTTACAGCTAATGCGGTATCCTCGTTCTGCGCGACAAATGCTATGTATTACTCCTTTCGCACGTACAACAGGATCTTCTTTGGGTTGGCGGCCTATTTCTTCACAAATTGGTAGTGGAGTTTATAAAACCAACCTGCATCATTAGGAACACATAGGATACGGAAAGGGATTTCGGTAAGGAAACGATAGGGGAACTCCGCACTACATTGTTTGGCAGCCGAAGATAATCTGCCTCAATCATGACATTCGTCCACACGAACTAGTCAAAGTTCCTCTAATCGTCGAATGACCTCGTTGGTTGAGGCAATGACTGAATATTCTTTAAAACGTTGAAAAATATTTATTCGACAGATTACATGCAATTAACTATGGAGTTATTCGCCTACCGGCGCATGGGAATTTGACAAAATCATTCCTATGCGTTATAAACTGCTTTTACAACAACAATAATTATGAGAAATACCAATCCCAATTAGAACTTGAAATCTCCTATACCTAATTATTGAAGTAAAACGTGTATCGCCAACAAAGATGTACCAAGTCCAAGCTTTCAAACATGATATTTTGTACTGCTGAGATACTTTTCATCAATTTATTCATTCTTTGCAAAGTGACTTACACTTATTCTCCACTTTGGACATTACAAGCTGTCAAGCAGTGCATAATCTCTTCTTATCGTCAAATCAGCAACTAGATCTTATCCGTGTCCTTCACAAACTTCTTCATGAATTTTTTTCTGACGAACGAGTCGATATCTAATAGCATTACTTTTTACTTTGAATATAAAATTTTTAAAAAGAAATCAAAGTTGATGAACTGAACGTTGCCTGAACAGGTGTAGAAGCTGAAACGTTATCTAACAGTCGTAGAAGCTGACGACCCTAAACTGACAAGAATAAACGCGATATAGGATACTTTCAAAACAAAACTATAACCGATTTCGAAAGGTCCTGATATTCTACTAATTAGGAGCATTTCCTGCAGCAGAAGGAAAATAAATGTGCATAGTAACTCCAAAATGCGCGAACTTTTGCGCAATTGGTACGAATTACCACGTGTTTTTTAATCGCTAATTCTCAGTTCTGAAAAACAACCTTGAAACAGTCTGAGGAAAACAACATGAGAAACCTCTTGTTACAGGTGTGAAACCAACAGGACGTTGCTCATTAGGACACACGACAGTAATAGCGTGGTACTTTTTCTTTAACTGACATTTTGAAACTATCAATGGTCGATCAAATACGTAAAGTAGGCCCAGACGGGGGCTTATGTCAAAGATGGACAACCTCATACTAAGGAGATACAAAATGTGTTTGGGTCACTCGGTCTGCAGTGATATAAAGCTGTAACTCGTTGCGTTACGCTAGCTATAAATTAAATGGATACGAAAAATATAGTAAATTTGAATGCACAAACTAAAATATGGACTCACCTTGTATGATAGATTTCCCGAATAATCAATTTTAATTGAGAAAGATATTTCAAATTTTGTTTCTATAAAGTACAAAATTACTTTTTTTAAATACATCGAAGGCGTAATAATTCAGAACGAAGGCTTAAATTAAAACTGCAATGAAAACATGTCTTAATTTTACAAGGTGTGGCGAATGCATTTCACATGAAAAGATAATTTACAATAGACAGACATCGCTGTCCGGACCACTAAGGACATTTAAAGTACTTCACATTACAACATTGGTACAAAATAACGTGACATTGACGTTGTACATGAGCATAAATTAAAATGGTTACGTTCAACCGGTTGCTGACCACAATTAACAGAATTTTTCTAGTTGGAGAAATAACAGTAGTTAGACCCTGACTAAAAAAGAACGTTAAAACGTAGTAATACGAGTGAGTAGTTCGGGGAGGGGGCAGAAATTTGAAGAGAAACACAACTTAAAAAAATATAGCTGTACCCACAGGGAAACAAAAGCATGGCGTGTGACTTAGTTCTTTGAACGTATGTTTGCATAGAATTGGTACGTTTCAACTCACGCGTAGAATTAATGTCGTTACGGCCGGTTAAAGGGGTTAGGACCTGAGAGCTCAATCGTCTAATAAATTGTAATCCTATGCTGTGTTGTGCACTGTGTGTTGAAAATACAAGAAATTGAAATGTTGTAGGTCTTTGAACAACCTGAAAAGTTTAAAGTTTGGAATTGAAACAGTGAGAAAAACATGAACTTTTATGTCGATACTTTATAATTATGGAGATGTGAATATTAAAATATAAACGGGTTGTTATTTATGTAGTAGGAAATTAACAAATTTTAAATGTAAGTTTATTGGTGAAATTTAGTATTAGTTAAAGTATGAAACTTTAATATTTGGAATGGGCAATGAAATGGTGAAAGAAGAAGTTGCTATTTTGTAATTTTCTATGTTGTTATATAAGGCATTTTCAGAAATCAGGATTTAAAACATTATGTAATTTAGTTTGGGATTCAGGACAATTAGAGTAATAAAATTATTGATTTATTTAATTTAATGGTAGGTTTTAGGATTTCTTTTAGTAATACCTGGACAGAGTGAGGTTAAGAAACTACGTTTTTAAGTGCATTTTTATTGCAATTTCGTCAATGGAGAGTAAGTATAGGTTGAACTTTATTTGTAGTAATTTATGAACTAGGATAAAAGCTAGGTCATTGTTAACGGATATCCTGTAATTCCAGTTGTAAAATTTTTGCTAGATATAGATTTATTTTCTGAGGATGGCCTTTATTGATGATGTAGTTGTAGGGCTAAACGGTGTTGCGAAAAAAAGTAGGATGCTTTGGGTCTAAACTCGGGGTCTATTCCTGCGGAGGCATGACATGGTCGGAGTATTTTGTGAGACTAAACCTGAAATCTAAATAAACTTGGACGCCACTACGTCAATAAAGCTAACACAAAAAATCATCTTAAGGATAGACGCAGATAAATCTTAAGGAAGTGTTATCTACCTGAATTTAAATATGTAGTAACATAATTTCTTTACTTTTCATTATCCCAATCAAAATGGATATATTACTTATTTTTTTTATTGAACTGTTAGAAATAAAACTATTGTGAGTGTTGACTAGAATCTTATAAAATTGGTTTCTCCACATCATTGTACAAAAAATTAAAAAAATTTCAGTGCAAATTCGATGACACGAAAGTGAATGTTGATGAAAATATTAAGTAGACAAAAATCACAGTTACAAACAGGCTAGGCCTGTCATAAAAAAATTACTCAATATCTTATTACATTAGTCACATGCTGTAATCAGAGATCTTTGATATAGCTGACAAAAATTGTCTATAGTTTATACTTTAATCTTTCTAGGGTTTTACTGAATTTCCTTCAGTGAAATATCTCAATATAAAACTTACTTAGTAACGTAAGTGTCATCTGTTTTAAATAAACGTGGAAAACTAGATTTTATCATTACATATTCTGTTTTGAAGTGTTGTTCTTAACGAATATTTAACATAAGAATACGGTTTCATAAAAAATTGTCAAATCATCTTAACTACACCAAATAAAAATATGATTTGTTTTAATAAGATAACTTTCGAACTTGTAAATTAAAAATGCTGGATTTCGTATTTGCTAATTACTTTCCAGCTTAGCAAAGTGAACTTTTCTAACAAAACGTTCATCCCGTACGAGTTGATGCTTCTTGTTCGTTAGAAAGGAATTGTATTCACCCCAGCTCGACGACATTAAGTGCAACAAAAATTACTAAACACCTGTTTATTCACAGCATTGTGAGTTCGCCAGCTTCGTCACAAAAATTAAGAATTCCTTTCCAAAACTTAACAATTATTTTTTGATTAGACAATAATTGTTTTTATTTTAAAATCGATTTCCTTGTACATACCTGGAATCCACACATTTTACCATTTCAACTGCTTGCTAAAAATTGAAACCTACGTTAGTAAGAATTAATACGCCATATTTTAAGAATAACAAACCGGACCATAAACATCCAGTATAAAGCAATTCTTCTTCACTAGCATAGCCCGGTGTTATTCTCTCAATTCCAATCAATGTGTAGCTGCCATGAGTGGATCCTTTTGCTACACATGTTAACTTGAAAAACTCTTAGCATTTCTAAAAACACGTGTTTATCGACTACATGCCACGACAAGAATAATCCTTTCCTATTCTGCTCGATGCGCATGGGCAACCGGACCACGGCTGCGCGGATTTTTAAATACGTTGGCTAAGCTTCTTTCGTCTAAATTCCGGCAACCCACATAGCATGAAGTGCATTATGTATTTGTCTACAACTAAAGTGATAGCATCGTATTTGGTAGGTGCCTCGATTAGAGAATTTCTTAATTATTACAAACTTAATCAGTCTTTTAACATATTTTAGAGATATATCAGGTATAAGGTGAATTTAGGAAACCAAAAAGTAAAGGAAACTTATGCGGAATAACCGTTTTCCGTGTAGGAATAATATCGAAGGAGTTCCTGAGACAGACGGATTGGCGCCCTCGAAATATGACACGAGAAAAGCTTTTTAGGGTAAGGAAATAAAGTAACGTAGTTTGTTTGTATTCCGGCAATATTTATTATTTTTATATTTTTGTATTATTATTCTTATTTTTTCCATCAGACCCAGTCCGACAGCACTATAGTTAGCCGAAGCACCTTTGAAATCTACGGGATCCCAGCCGCTTCAAAGCAAATTTAAATTTATAACGTGACGCTCATTTTACTCGTAACTCGATGTTGCGATATTGGAGAAAATGATTAATCCCTTCGGGCTATCTGCATACGCTGTCTCCATTGTTAGACTAATGCCACTATTTTTGATGTATATTCTGTTACATGTTTCCTAATATTATTTAGAGACCATGTTTAATTTAACGTGTATTTTATAAGATGTCCGGTTTTAACAATGCGTCAAAATACGAGCGAGTTTATTAGAAAGATGGTGTCGTGTAAGAATACTCAAGAGACTATATTAGTCCGATGATAACCATTTGATAACGCTCCCATTTCATCTTAAAATATAGCAGTTGATAACCATATCTAAAATTGCATAAGCCTCTTAGCCTTCAACAAAATTTCCAAGACGCCATAAACCACCTCATGCGACGATAATATTCTTCGTACGTAGTTGATGTATACAAATAAAAAAATAAAATTGAAAAGTCTCTTATTAACGTCTATTCATGATGTGATTCATAACAAGCTTAATTCGA
This sequence comes from Platerodrilus igneus, assembly GCA_036346225.1. NCBI lineage: Eukaryota > Metazoa > Arthropoda > Insecta > Coleoptera > Lycidae > Platerodrilus > Platerodrilus igneus. Next base: position 5,195,215 of record JARFIW010001108.1, on the reverse strand, counting down.
CAATTTGTAATTGTTAAATTCTTTTCCATTCAAGATAAATATGTTACAACGGAACAGTTTTCCAGATATGTACTAAAGAGGAAGCTATTGATCTTTGTTAAACGATACCCCTGGGCGCAGTTTTCCCGGCGTTATAGCAAGCTAACAAACCACGGATAGAAAGTCGTATTCCAGTCATTATAAAAACTGTCAAGTTTGTAATATACATGGAGATCAGTGTCACGTATGATCAGACTCCGTTTAGCACATTGGTCATAAATGAAAGACAGATCTACGAAGGTTGCTGCTAATATTTTGGGATAATGGTAAAAATGCAGCCATCAGTTGCCTTACCTATAAAAATTTAAAAGTTTTGGTATTTGTGTTGTCGAACAAAAGTGACAGAGCAGAAATATTTAAATTATGAGCTATTTTTGGGCAACTGTTTTGTACGAACAGTGAGAGAAGAGGGTAGAAAGGAATGAACAGGTTTAAAAATTGCTTCTCGCTATCAAATACCCTCTAGAGCAACTGTGTTTGGATACAACTAAGAATCTTCATTTGGTCATAATAGTCTTATTGTTGAATTTTGTGAAGGTTGTAACAAATATAAAATTCTATGGTATCAAATTTTAAAGTCTGTAGTATCTGATTCTTTTGTTTTACATAATAACCTTAAAATAAACAATTTCATAATAGAAATAAATGTTATTATCATCTAGTTCGCTTTGGATTTACCGTAATTATTCATTCAATTATAACAAATATTTTTAAATTGCCCAAGAGCAAGATGTCTTAAAATTGTTTTATACGCCAACCACTTGTGTTACCCAATTCGTAGGCGTCTGCACTCACTTTGAAAGATTACTGGGTTAAAATAGCGCTTGCGCAGAGTTTCACGAAGTGACGCTTCTGACAGATTAGCTGTTCTATTAGATTGACAGTATCGGAAAGCGGCTCGGATATTTCGTTTGAGTGCAGCGGTTGTTGTTAAGCAGAAGAGGATGATGGAATTTTTACGAGCCATTTGGTGTCTCAGGAAAGCCATCTAGGCCAAGCGTGGGTTCACGGTTGTCCTAGAAGGGGGGCTCAAGATTGGAACTTTTCTCAGATTCCGCTCAGGCGACCGGAACGCAGAATGAAGTGACAACGTGGTAACCGCCATCGAAATCCATTAACGTTGATAATTTTTAGACATACTAAAGCTAAACGAATCTTTAATTTTCTCAGCACATCGGTGGAATACAAATAAATTTTAGTAATAAGAAGAATTGGATGTCGCCCATATGGTGCTTATTTAATAGAAAAACATGACGTAAGTCTTTGGTTGGGAAATTTTCTATGGAGTTGTAACTTTTATCATACGTACGAAATTCAGGTATTTACAATCCTAATGAATGCAGGAATCCATTCTCGGTGAGTGTTTCAATGCGTTTGTGTGGTTATGGTTGAAATATTATTATCAAGATTATATACTTTTAGAAATGCTTGCGAGGTTGTTAGAAACATTGCATTTAGTGAAAGTATAAATCTTGCATTTAGGATTGTAACAATTTTATTTTTAATAATAAATCCCTCCATAAAATTGCGAGAATAATTTAACAATTTTATTTTTGATAATAAATCCCTCCATAAAATTGCGAGAATAATTTAACAATTTTATTTTTGATAATAAATCCCTCCATAAAACTGCGAGAATATTATAACAATTTTATTAAAACAATGGTAAATTACATTCAACAATAAAAGTAATACGTTAAGCCCGCATCGTCCTTAGGTATTCTATTTGTGGTTATATATCTGTATCATCTACAGCTATTTACAATCTGTTTGACGCCCCCCCCCCGGACGCCTCGGCCACCCGAGCTAGTTTTGTAGTCAGTCGGCCATATGTGGAAGAAGCTATAACATGTACCATAGATTGCAGGCCGGCAATTTGCGAATCCACTTCGATGAGTTAGCACATCTTTGAATAACGGTCGGTAATGTATGAACTTTATTAACTTGTTTAATTTGAGATAATTTATTTAGCGCGACGACGTATAATGCTACAACTCACGATGCAACTTTTAGTATTTGAAATTTAGAAGGCAAATTTTAAGAAGACGACACTTGTTATGCAAACTTTTAAGACACACAAGGACAATACAAAGATGCTACTTTAGTAAGGCGGCGTAATTCAACTACAGGATTACAACGGCTGCAGAATGTATCGTCACCGTATTTGATTCGACACGTGGAACGACTTCATAGTAGAAGTTGTTTTGTACGCATTTGGTTCACACTTCAACGCTGTGATCGTTGCAGGAAATAACGAGGACCTCATCCTTCCTTGCAACAAGGCGACAAATGCAGTTTTGGTTCGTAGATAGCTTTAAGTTCTTTTTATGTGTTTCACACTAGGAACACGGTAATTTGTTTTAATGCGTAAAAGCATGAATATTGTAAAAGCTTCAACTATTTGGTTCATTAGGAATTGTTAGTAACGTCAACAAGTGTTACTGACGTCATATATTTTTCTGCCGTTTACTGCTGACAGATGTATTTTTGAAAGCAAATGCCTCGAACAGCTTTAGTACAAGTGATGTAAACACGACTATTTTTGAGATCTGCTTTATATAAATTAAAACTTGCATATGTAATTTAAAAAGAAAAACTTGAATACTAACATTTTTAGAAGTAATTAATTTGCCATCTTCCTGAACAGATCTGCACAGGTCGGAGCCCTATTTGTATAACAAGCTTATATTTTACTGTAAAGTATTTGACTAAAAATAATTAAGATAAACCTGAAGTTGAAAACTATGGATTGATACAGTTATTGATTAAATTTTTGTTATAAATCATATTATTTTAAAAGAGGTTCTTTTTAGTAAACAATTAGTTCAGGACTAAAGCTTTTATTTTGATCAAGTATGATCAAATCTAATCACATAAAGCTAACATCCTTATGAGTAGGTCTTTGATGCCAACCATATATTGGAAATACTTTTTTATTATTTCTTTATGTATTTAACTATTACAATTTCTTACAGGAGCTGCGTCTTATTTGATTAAGATAGGTTTTTGTCAGCGAAGGCGATCGTTTTTTCTTTGGGTCTCCACGTCCGCCCTTAGAAATATGCCATGCAATTATCATAATTAAGTCAGGACTTGGTGGCGTTTATTTGGTTTAGTTTAAGTTTGATCTACAAACAGATTTCGACTTACCCCCCCATTTCTCATAGCTCTACCCAAGGAATAGATCCCTAGTTATGTCGGAAGACTTCGTTATACTTGCTCACAACGTGAGGCCAGATAATTATAAGTAAAGTTAGTTCACTGGCGCCTAAGAAGAAGAAACGTTTCAGGATCTAGTATAGAAAATCGTGAGAATAATCATGTTTCAGTAGTTGCATATCAAATTCATTTTTTTTAAATATATAGGGACACATGTGAAGCATGCATGTAGGCTTTATAAAAAGTTTATAAAGTCCAGTTCAAGCAAACTTTATCTATTTATACTGTCTGATAATTAGTAGAATTACTGTGTTATTCCTGCAACATGTCAAACTAAACTATTTAAATTTATTTAATTTTTCTGATTTCGAATACTATTTAAGTAACAAATACTACGTATGAGATTTATTTGAAGCTTATTGTGAACCAATATAACAGATCTGTCACTTGAAGTTATTAAAAAAATATTTTTGTTCTTGAAAGTAGTTCTAATTTTAAAATTTCATTAGTTAAAGAGGAAAGCTATGAATCCTTATTCCATATAAAAAGATGATTTTTACTTTTGAATAATATACTCGAGACTTTCTTAAATATACTGGAGAGAAAGAAAATAATTACTTTAAACTATATTTTGGTTCAAAGCTCCGACAGCAGATCTGCGCCGTTTGTTAGCGCCAACAACAAAAACAAGTGTCGCCAATATGCTGTTGCTGATGGTACTTGGTTCGAGGTAGTTCACATGCCGCTTCAGGCTACTATAATGTAAAGTGAATTGCATTATTATAGTTTTGTATAGTTTGCTTTATAGATTCACTTGTTGCTAGAGTTACGATGATACAATTCACCCGTGCATGGACCTGCTTTTGCCAGTGGAACAGCAAATTAGGCCTTAAAGCGCTACAATTGCTGATCATTAAGTTTGATTTAAATTAATAACTTTTAGAAATTATTTCGCACACCGCTGAAAGAATGCAAGAGAATAAATCGTTGACCATTTTACTACTGAGCTCCATAGTTGTAGAAAAATTGGCGGCCCTGGTTCGCGTAAGCAGATTGCCGTCACAAAAATTAAACGCAAGTTTAAGTGCGGTCGTGACATTGAAAGACATTGGATCATACGCTGAAGCTGCAAAGCCAGTCCAGTTATTCGAATGGTTATGTATCCAAACAACCATCGAGATGTTGCGACTCAGCAGCCTATAATAGAGGAACTCGTCACTCCATGTTTGATTATATGGATTGGTGGTTGCGTTCGTGCTGAGGTCTGCCATCACTTGAAATTGTTCACCAAGCAGTAAACCATAGTCAGAATTGTGGTGGTGAGTAAAGCTTGTTACGGGTAAAATGAGCAGTAAGTGTTAAATTTTGATTTGCCCTGAAAGGGTGGGAACCCCGTAATAATATAATTGTGCATCGCCTAACTACAGTAGTGCGGGACTGGGTTCCTATGAAAAAAAAATATAAAAAAATAGAAATCTTTGAAATAAAAACAACCAAGAAATAAAAACAATAGAGAAATAAAAATAATAAACAAATAATTGAAATACGACAACTGTGTTACATTAATCACTTACCCCGAAAAAATTTTTCTCTTGTCATAATTAAGAGCGCCAAACCGTATAGTCACAACAATCCCTTTTGAAACTATCCCTACACGTAAAACGGTTGTTCCTCATAGGTCTCCTATGCTTCTGGTTGCGTAAATTCAATCACATTAGACGCTACCTTTTCTCTGAAATATCTTAACACATTTAATAAATTTTTCTCATATTACGTAAAGTTGAAAAATAACATGCCTTCCAAATACGATTCCATTACTGGGGTAGTTGGATATCCTTCACAAATGTGGCTGTTTGCCTAATTTTTAAATAAATTCAAATACAATCCAACTAAAATCTAAGCTCTATTAACATTAAATAATTTCAATATAAATACAAATATACGTTTTTTTATAAAACCTATATTCCTTAACCTAACTTTGGTCAGATATTTCTAAAGAACCCTTACATCCATTTCATCAATAACGTACCACTTCGAATTATTCCCGTTTTCCATATTAAATAACATGAAATTTTTAAAAAGTTACACAACAAGTTATAATATTAATCACAGCTTTCAACTTCATCATTCTAAAAAGGGCTAGGTTTCCATAAACTATCAGTAGATTTTTATCTAGAGTTCTTTCAGATAATTCGGCTAACTTTATAATACAGCTTTAACACATCACTACTCCAAATTCCAAATTAATGGAAAGTTGAACTCTCCAAGCCCTAATCCCACGGCCGCTAAGATATACTCACGCCTTCCCAACCCGCGTGTGTAAACATACCCTTGACCTGGCAGCGTTTTCACTTCCATGTCGCTCGCCGCATACCTTCCCAGCGGAAATTCAAACAAATTCTTTTTCCTGAACCTGTGTTTGTTGACGTTAAACTTCACGCCCTAACTAGCTTCTACCGCGCGGGTCCATCACTGTACTACGCGCATTTTGGCCTGGTCTTATTACCGGTTCACGAATAATTAATTTGTTTTTTTCGTAATTATTGTCATTTAATTCACGATTTTTCTGGCATTCAGTCGCAGTGTTTTGTCATGGTACAGTCTACTTCTTGGGTTTATGAAATGAATCCTGGAAAAGTCCTTGTGTTATCATCTGATTTACTTGCGTTAACTTTCCTGTTTGCTCTTTTCAGCAATTCAAATAAATACATTGTAACATCTTACATTGCATTGTATGAAATAATTAAGTTATGTCTACAGTCTGATGTTCGTGAATCCTTCCAACGAAGCGTCTGTGTTTTTAAGGGATTACTACATTGTAAACTATAGCCTGTAATTGTTTAAATGAATTATTAAATAGAATTAATTTTAATGACCAATGTCCAAATGCTTTCTCATTTTGCGCCAGAAATGCATACCTTTGAAAGCGGTTTACCCTGTTTATGGTTTTCAAATAATTTATGAACGTGAGTCCGTCCTAATCTGTATTTAGCATAAGTAATATTTCTATTTCGTTGTTTGAATTTATTGCATGACGCTCTGTATTCATGATATATTTATTACATTGTATGACCTCATGGTATTTGTTATTTCAGCTTTTGATATTGTCGCAGCGTGTACCCTATTGAATAACTTATACGTTATATCAATATTGTATCAAATTGTACCAATTTATTTTAAGATAATTTAGTTGTATTGCGTTAACTAAATGTTTTAATTTGAAATTAAGTGTGAAATCTGTCACACAAGGTGCATCATATTTTCACTTTACTCTCAAATTTACTAAATTTTTTGTACCTATTTATTTTTATGAATAACATAATGCGCCCATGTTACAAACTGTTTAAATTACTATATATATATATATATATATATATATATATATATATATATATTACTCAAATTTAGACCAGGGTAGAAAATTAATTAACGACATCAAATAATTTTAATCACCCTGTATAAAGAAACAAATAGAAACTACGTGCGAAATTTATATTATCTAATTCAATTTTTAAGTAACGGGTATTAAACAAAGTGTACAAATAATAATTAATATTTAATTGGTATTCGCTAAAAATTAAAGGGTAGAAGTCAATGCCATTCATTATTATTTTAATTGGAGTTAATTTAACCATTAGTAATATATAATAAGCATAAAAGCCTGTGAAAATCCAAGGTTGGTAACAAACAGCTAAAAGGAAGGTTAAAATACCATGAAACAAAGCTCGGAGAATTATATTAAAACGTTCATTAGGAGCACACACCTGCAAACTTTTAAATGTCAAATTCTAATAAATTTGAATAAATAAACATGCAGCTTCTAGGTATATTGGAAACGGTCGGATGTTTTAGCAGGAAATGCTAGATGAGGGGTTATTTTACTTACGTAGGAATCCACGTGGATTTAAATAGCAGATAGTAAAGAATATCGATTTGTACCACTCAGACCAGGGTAGAAAGGGATGGATAAAACGCGTAAAGCAGAGACACTCATAATAAAGGCGTGATTTGTGAAACTTCACTAGGGCTACGATTGGTTGAAATAAGATGCAAACATGAGAGGGGAAAGCATAGCAGTTGGTGTGTAAAATTAATTAGTTGTTCTCGGACGTGTTGCGAGCCGTGTAGAAATTTCTTAGATTTTCAACTTGGACGTGTGCAAATTTAGTAGAATCGTTGTGCTGAGCCGTCGAAAGGGAAAATAGAATGCGAAATGCTGAAACTTAATTTTGAAATTTTAATGTATTATGAATATTGATGTAAATAGAGTTAACGTTGATGTTTGTGGTAGGAATGTGTTTGTTTTTTTTATGAATGAGGATGAAAGTTTTAACTAGGTGAGCAGCCGAGGCGGAGAGAGTAAAGAGGCGATTATCAGAAGAGAATCACAGCAATCTGGACGGCCCAATCTGTGGGGCTCGAATGATCAGCAGAAAGTACCAGTTCCCGTGACCAAAGGCCCATTTCACAGCAATTTATCTAATAATTTTATACATTCGATTATTTCTGAGTATTTAAATTAATGACATAACAGCTTTAGAGTGGTGATTTCATGCGGTTTAACTTATGACTTTTGCTGTATTTCTTTTGTAAGACACAAATAGTGTTTCTACATTAAAATTTATTGTGTACCATTTTGTTTCAGGAGTTGAAGTAGCTGTTTTCGAGAGGTTTCCAGCAATGTTGTTTAGTTTAACTTGTATATTTTTTTAGATAGTCACTATAACCTGTGGGTTTATGCATCTTCTCACAGGATACCTTAGATATTTATCATCCATATAGATGCGGTGGCGCTCAACCTTCTCCCTTTTCGATTCCTGTTTATAGTTGATTTTACTTTACATCCACGCCCATTCTCATTGCTCACCCTTGGGGTAATTCCCAGACTAAGCAGTGAATATTAAGATGCTCGTGAGTCTATTGGAAGTGATAACTCTAAGAATAAAATCTTACCAAATAAAAATCGCTTTACTGACGCCCAACATCAAAATCATAGTATTGGTGTGTCCGACTCACACCCAAACTTTTCAATAAAAAAAACAAAGTTCACTTCAAGGTTAAACAACAACGTCGAAAACAAATGAAAGCGTTAATACTGTTCAACAAATGGTAAAGGCAAATCGACATGTAACCATATGTAACGCTAATGCGTTAATTCACACGTTCACGACGTCGTGACCCACCGGTGGGTCACACTAGCTATTACTAATAGACGTTCGTGCCCACTGGTGGGTTACGCTGTGTTTCACATTAAATGGGATTTAAAACTTGACGTCTATATAGGGGTCTTTTATATTGGGTTACGGCTGCCTGGAAAGTATACTTACTGGTTGAAAAGATGATCTCAGAATAGGAGGATTTTTAATGGCCATACATCAACAACAAAAATGTTAACTATCTTTTATTGCATAAATCTTTACAAAATGCTAAAAAATATCTGTATAAGATAAGAAACTAAAACAAAACATTAGGTTATTAGCTAGGTAGTAATGAAAAGCAATTTAAACTTAACTGAACTTGAAATTTGTAAAGCATGGCAAGCACATCGTCGGATAACCTTAGCAATTCTAGCAGAATGTTAGCACTTTCGATGCTTTCCCTCTGGCCCTTTGATCCCCTTTTCCTGCGTGATTTTTTTGTAGCACTCTGCGCATCTTCTTCTACCTTTCCTTGCCGTACCTTTGTATTTGCTTATTCCCTTACTGTTTTTACCCTCTCTCCCCCTCCTTTTCTTTGTTTGTTGCTAGTTTTCATTGGTTAACGAATCGGATTTATCTATCACTTTTTCGGTGCCTGTGCTTGTTAATCCTTCAACAATTTTCTCGCGGAAACTTAGCAAAACCACTTTAGTGTTATTACCATAAGTATGGTAGATTACCCACGTATTGACCACGCATGTTCCCAATAAATCTTCAAAAACCACTTTTCTGTACCATTTCAACCATTTTCTCAGACTGATGTAATAAGAGGACATCTGATCGGAAAAGTCCACACCCTTTTTTACCTTGTTGTAAGCCATGATGGCAGGGGGGGTTTCATGATGTCTTCCCCTTCGCGATTTTTTCCTTGTCGGAAATAGTTCAAAATGGTTTGGTGCGGAACTAAGCATCAGTACTGGGCGTTTATCTGTCTATATTATTACTCGTATGCCACTTTCACTCTGGTCGCCATACACGTCTCCTTTTTTAAATTTTTTTGGAAACACCTTCTGGGCTACCTTTCCTGTTATTCCTCAAAGTATCAGAAATGTATGTTAGAGCTTATAGAAGATCTTTACAAAGTGATGCTCTATTGTAAAAATTTGTCAAGATACAAAGTTCATCCCCAATTTTTAGGTTATCGAACAGCTACATACAAACTTGGTAAGCAGGTCCTGTTTTGTTTGTTGGTACTTAATTGACGTAATTTCCCCAGCGTAGATTCTTAGGTCATATGTGTATCCTTCAGGAATATCTATTTTACACATTCTAACGCCGTATTTATATGATTTAGCGGGCAAGTACTCTCTGAAAACTAATCTGCCCCGCCAAAAGATCATAGTTTCGTCAATAATAACTTCTTTGTCCGGTTCTAAGATTTTCTGAAACTGCTTGCAACATAAATCCAAAATGTTTTGGGTTTTAAAAAGTTGATTGGCGCTATTTGAAGAATGCAAATATTTGAGCAAAACCTCAAATCTGTCACCAGTCATTAATTTTTTACAAGCACTTTACTAAACGCATCTTTGTGAGACAATTAGAGACAAATTTGAAACAACTTGTTTTTTCCCATTCAAGAACTTTCGTATCTCTTCCTTAGTTGTATCCTTTCGGTTATGTAGTAATGATGTGAGGCTTCAACAAAATGAGTTGTGCTACATACCTGTTTGTTTCTAGTACTGTGATATCCACGAAATCATCATTTACCAAATGCTCATAAATATCAAAAGGTTGAGATAGATCTACATCATGTACCTTTAGTCCGCCTTGTCCTTACATGTGATTTTCCAACGCTCCACCCGAAGGAACTACATTGGCCAGGAAGCGAGTTTTTTTTACCTGAAAAATTTGGAATTTTGCCGAACCCTTGCTGTTCCAAGCAAGGTAGGGATCTTTAACGTGCGTGACAACACTCACACACGAGACCTCCATTTTACCTCTCATCCGAACGAGGGTGTATTTTTGTGAAAATGCTCGCCTAACCACTACACCACGGAGCCGCCTAGTCCGCCTTGTCCAGTGAACTGAAATTTAATTACAAAGAAGTTTGTGCATGGTCCTCATTTATTCGAATTTGCTGTATTGACTAAGATGTCATTCTCGGGAGATGAATCTGAAGAATCGATACTTTTCTCGTCTGAGGATTCTTTGGTAGGCAAATCGCCCTCACTCTCCTACTTGCATGGACTATATGAATCTCCTGAATCTTGATACGGTTCCAAATCTGAGTAAAATAAATAACCAACTTTTTACAGGTGAAGAAAATTGAACTGCGGGGCTTTAGAGGTTGATGGTTGTGGTGATGACGATACATATTCTGTGGTGGATAGGCTGGGCGAAGGTGTTTTGCTCAGCTGTTGCGAATGGTGTGATTGTGATATCAGTAAGGGTGATTTCGGAGTTCCGAACGATAAAACAGGTGTTGGAATTAAGCCATGCAGTTTACTTTTAGCTATTACTAATATTTTGCGGGTTCTAGAACTCATTTTAGTTTTTTTATACACCTAAAACAAGGAAACTGAAATGTAAATTTTGTAACTAAAACGTAACCTTTCTATACATGGCCAACCGGTGGGTTCACAACGTCCCTAAAATAAAATTATTACTAAGTAACGTACGTAATACACGGGTGGGCCACATTCAAAAACACAAATGGCAAAAAAAAAAACAAAATTATTCTAAAAAGGATTTTATTAACACAGAACTAGTTGAAAAAATATGTTATTTGTTTTATTTTTCTTACGTCTTCTTATAATGACTAGCTAAATATCGGTCGTCATGAACACGTTAAGCACACATTGGTAGATAGAAAAACTATTTATTAATTTAAGTTAGTTAAAATGACCCTTAGCGCAAAAGTAACCTGTTACGGTAAAAGAAAAACTCTGCCTGCTTAAAAGACATATTGAATTTAAAAAAAAAGAGGCGGTAAGGATAATTTTTACCTGTGCAGACTGGGGAGAGAAGGAACCCGGTTTATATAAAAGTAAGGATTCGGTGAGCAACGGTTGAAAAGGTAACAGTGTTCTTTTTGAGAAATTTTATTTTGTTTTACTACCCCTGTAGTACCTACAGAAACTTTACAACCCATACAGAAACTTGGTTGGTTTACAGTTTATTAAGGAGCTATTCATTTATAATATTAAAGTAAAAAAAAAATAGGGAAAGTACCCCGTGCACTTTTTACAACTAGCAATAAAAGGGACTTCACGTGATCCACATTAACTTAGGAAAATACCTACATATTTGTAAACATTCACACGAATTGCAAGGAGCCGAAACAATTGTAAATTCATAAATAAACAGCTGTGGTGTTAACTGGACAGTGTAAAAATACCCAGTAATTATTCAAACGCACCGAAACACGGCAGACCTTGATCATAAGATAGTTTAAGTCGTATAAAGCCTGTGAACCAGAAAAATTGCGTAAATCCACAGGGAACATTAAAACTTATAAATACCGTCGAACTATAATAGATGGGATCAAATTAGTCGATCTTTCATGCAGGTCAATCGGTTGTAGTTTAATTGACAAGCAACTAGCGGCAAGCGAGTACTAGGTTTTAGAAATTTGAAGTGGGGGTAATTTTAAAATTCGGGATTGCTACTCAAGCGCGAACGTGACCGTAGAATTATATAAATTTTCATTAGCAATGAAGGTGGTCCGGTAGTAGATGCTTTCTTCAATACCTGTTGATCAGAGGATTACTAACATCGCCATTTTCGTCTTGCACGACAAGGTTGTTTGAGCCTTATATAAACATATTTAAGTCATTGAATTTTTCCACATGCTATTTTATATTTGATTTTTATTTGTTTTATTTATTATTTTATTATTTATTATTATTTTATTATTATGTTTTATTTCTATTTGATTACATACAACTATTTTTTTATTAAGAGTTAAGAGGACTTGTACTTTGGCGTAAGCTTGGTTAAAAGCGATTTGTTACTTGGAAAAGCACCAAATTAGTAATTACATAAACTTCTAAGTATTCATTTAGTTTGGTTGGATACTTATAATTAATAAATTTACTATTCTACACGCATATTTGGTCAATTAGGGATACTTAATTTGATCAGTTTGTTCCGTTGTCAAATACTGTGATATTTATGTTTTAATATAGGTTTAGTAAACAGATTGGAGTTTTTTTATTATTATTATTTGTGTACATTTTAAGATAGTAGTTGAGTAAAAACGCGTACACAGGGTTCCGCCTATCTGTATTGAAGAAATTTAAGAACCATTTAAAATCGCCTCTTAGACCACCAATGTCTAGCGAGACTGAAAAATTCATGTGAGTTAGCGCTTAAACCATTTGTATTAGAAAGAAAGTCTAGATACCTTTCCAGGTAGATGAAAGTGTTAACGTTGGAATACCTTTAAAAAGTTAACATTTGTCTTTATGGAATTCTCCCCTCGCCCTACAAGCTAGCTGTAGCAATTACTGTTATGTCTCCATCGTAGAGTAAATTTCAGTCAGGTAATTGGCGTCAGTTTAACTCGTAACACATTTAAGAAAATTTATCACACTTGGATAGCGACATGAAACAAATTAAACAAATTTTACATTATAACTTGTCTAAAACGTTTGATTCCCTACAATGTAACTCACCGATAAGAAGCTCGCCTTAAATGGTGTCAGGAAACACAAATAATTTAAGTGAAGTATATCAAATTTGGTTTATGACATCGTTAATGAATATTGGATACGAAATAGCAAGCTACTGTTAGGGTATTCCACTGTGTAACCAATTTAAGAAAATTGATTTGTTGCCGTAGTGTTTTTAAAAAGACGTTTGCTTGGTTTGTTTCAAAAATTGGAAATGTGACTAATATTCTTTTAAAGGATTATGGAAGTGTGGACGTGCAAAGGTATCTGTCAATTTGTTTACCACAAGTGTGTTTCTCTTCTTGACGTTACATGCTTTATTTCAATTAATAGGTATAGAGCATTTGCAATCCCAAATTGAAAGCATTATATCCCATCATTAATTCAATTAGTATTAACTAGGTTATAATTAAAATTGTTGTTGTTAGGTAAGAACCTATAACTTACTGTATGTAATCTGTGAAATAAGCATTTTTCTCACCCCAGAAATAATGTGCAGTCATTGTCTCAACTAATGAGAATGTTCGACATTTGGAGGGGTTTAACGAGTTTGTATAATAGAACTCGATTATCGCAAAGTTTAGCTGTGTTACCTTTGTGAACAGGCGTATTGACATGTAGTGCGGGTTAAATGCAGTGAGGTTACCTGTGGAACCCATTTTACGTTTCATCCTTCTTAATACCTTATTGCGTTCCAGACTATTGCAGGTTGGCAACAACATCACTGCCAGTTTGCACAAATCATCGCCTACAAACGAAGACCCTAAGAGTATGTTTAGAAAAATGTTATTCGAATCCGAGATATCGTATCCAGCTTTACACACAGCAACCATGTATATGAATAAATTTAAACTAATTCAGGTGGTTAATTACTATTCATTGTTGTATTAAAAACTGTGTAATGCTACGCCTTTTGTTGAACCTTGGGTTGCCTTATTCCATCTACATTTTGTCGTGGTTACATTTCGACTCCTACTTTTTCAACCCTTTAGCTGTCTAGTCGTTCTGCCTGTTTCTCCCACCTTCTACCTCAAGCTGTTAACTCCGGTCACTTCTAAAATGTGTTTTCTTTGTTCTTTCATACTACTATCACGTGTCCGTTATGTTATCTCATGTTCTTAGAAGTTTGTAAATTGTAACATTGAATTAACATTGTATAGTTTTTTGTCTGGGTAAGACGCTTGTAATAATCTTATCTTAAAAATTTTTACTTAGATTACTCCACCTGCTGAATATACAGTTCTAAATACTTTGTATCAAAATTAATTCTATTCATGCGGGTTACAATTTAAACAGTAACTATATTTGTTTCAATGTAACTTTAAAATTAATTATTTCTAATGAAATGAGTAGAAAACTTTTCTTAAATACGTTATAATTATATGAAAACACAAATACTGACATCACCGCTACTATTAACCATTCATAATTTTATTGATCTATAAAGTATGCTTACTTAAAGTAACGCGATCGCATTACAAACAAATTGCTGTTCAAATTGGTGTGCTCGCACACAACCGTCTATTGTAATTACCAATACTTGCGTCTCTATTGTTCGATTTATAATGCGTAACATTTATATGTTTTTATTTACGGTTTTCAAATATGTCATTGTCTTGAGTGACTTTTAGTTTTCGGGTTTAAGTTTATTATGTGAACTGATTTTATAAAAACTAAAAAATGATTTGTCATGATTAGCTGTTCGCGAAATCTAAATATACATGGTATGCCTCTATTTATTCTATCCATCGAAAATTTATTTTTACTCTTCTATCTGGTTTATATCTGAATTTGGATTTTCCCCATATATATTCATTGTGATCGATAAGAACGTCGTTATTTTAGACTTAATAAACGTAAACCTGTTGACTCTGTATCTGTACACATTTCTTTTTTATTTGCGTGTGAATTACTTCATCAGCAGAGATTTATAGAAAGTTCGAGATTATTAGTTTTAATTACTTCTATATTTACATGTAAGTAGAAGTAAGGCCAAACGTTGCAAGACGCAGCGACGCTCCCACACAGTGTGAGACGAAAGTTGCAAATAATAATACGATCTGCTGCGTGGGAAACTTCGTCGCAGGCTCGCGTCTCTATGGCTACTAGGAATATGAGTACATATTTGAATTATTTTAAAAGAATGGCATTATAGCCATTTCTTAGAAATAATACGCTATAGAAAAATTTAGGAATATAGTTAAATCTAACGGAGTTGGTGTTCAATAGTGAACACCAACATTTAACTATAGACAAGGAAATATTTTTTCCCAAAAACTCTTTTGATACAGAAACTCGAATATGATATCAAACGGTGGCAAAAGCTGTCTATCACACCAACGCTTAATTTGCGTACAAGTAAAGCGTTTAGACATTAGTAAAATTGAGGCAATGATTGTATTTACAACTTAAAAGAAAGTTTACAAAGCATTTCTGAAGAGTCGCCTGCTACATAAAACGCTTTCGTTACACAATACGCTATAAGTTGGGCAGTCCAACAGCAGCTTGAAAATTGTTCGATTAACTTTCTTAGAGCATTATTCACTGTAGCAGAAACAGTTCTTAATCTTTCAATAGAGTTCATCCGGGAAAAGCGTTAGATCGGTTTCAGGTTGCGTGACTCTGAAAAGCGGACATATTATTCGCTATAATGATGTTCTAAGAATTTTCGACTTAGTTATACACGACATTAGGAGTTAAAAGAAAGCTTGGTGTTCTGGATGATGAAAATGTATACTTTGTAAAGTTAAAAAGTGCGTTACTTTAAGCAGACACGCGTTAGTAGGGAAGAATTTATTCATTTCAGTGGGTTAAATATGCTTTTAACACTAAGGCAGCCTGAAATATTTATAAAGGTTTTGGTAGTTTACATTAATACCGTGAGTATTTTAATGTAATTAATATTAAACTAGGCTGTAGGGATAAACAGAAAGGCACCTAATGTATTAAATGCAAACGTTAGTAACGATCGGGACTTTACACTCTTTGTATTGAATTTAGAAAAATGCAGATATATCACGGTAGATATTTGGCATAGGGAAGTTTATTTGTATACATTCACACGAGTTCAAAAACAAGCCACTGAATCATGGAATAGGACGGACATGATCTACAACTTCAGTAACCATAAGTCTCGCTACAAAGATGTATGTGTTAATTGTATATCACAGTAGTAAATAAGAACTCACAGAAATTCAAGCACCGTGGTAAATTACCCCCAATATACATGTACTTATAAATTTGCAGTAATAAGAAACATGCTACGAATGTACCCAAAGAGGCCACTTTCAAAACTGGAACAAATGACGTCGCACGAAAGGAGCAACATTGACCTTGACTTAGAACAACTCTACCTGCACAATCCGTGAGAATGAGGGTATGGGGTAATAACCTTGAGAATTGTAACTTATACTGTAAATAAAGGGAGAGTTAGAATAATTAGACATATTTTGATGCATACAGGATTGATTAACGTAATATTAGAGGAACACGTGATTGGTAAAAATGGTAGAGCCAAACTGGGGCTTAAAGTATATAAGCAAATCCAGATGGATGTATAATGAATTAGTTACGTATTAATGAAGGGGGTTAGCTCAGGATAGATTAGCACGGAGAGCTACATCAAACAATTCTATGAACTGAGAACCCAACAACAACAGATAAGTGTTCAATATCGCAATCTTTCTCATTGCATTTTCTGAAAGATATCTATTTTGCTTAAATGGATCGCACCTGAAACAAATTGCTACTAATCTAAAAGCTCGTTATAGTTAATTTCCTCCATATACATGGCAGTTCATGAGATGCCGACGCTTTATAAGGTATTATGTTTGAATACATTCCTGACTTGAATACGCAATTCAACGGGAAATCATTTATTTTGTACGCTTATAATTACCGGTTGTTTTTGTTTCCAATTGATTGAGATTTATTGAAGATTATAATAAACTCATAGTTTTCGCACGTGCAACTTTCTTAGTACTTTGGAACAACGATATTTATGTCTTAGTGTTCAATGAGCAGACTTATAAGATCTGAATGTACTAATTCTGGTTTTATGTCTTTAATTAATAAGAGAATTGAGATCTGCATTACCTTCTTCACTTGCACAAATAATTGCTAATACATAACGGAACATTTTTATGTTTTGTTGTAACTTCTAGAATCGGATAATTGAACAAATATCCAGTACTACGTAAATCAAGGTTTACTTTAGACTCCAGTATATGCTTGTGTATATGTGCGCATGCGCGCATATGTGTACGCGCGCGTGTCTAGGCGCGGGTCACCGTTGCTGCGCGCGTGCACGCGCACGTGTGTACGAGCATGCGCGTGCGTGCGTGCCTGTGGTGTACGGGTGCTTGCGTGAGTGACCGCGTGCATGCGTGCATGGGTATGTGTGTGCGTGTGTGTATACCTGTGAGTGCCTCTAGATATGCGAAAGTACAACATAGTCAAGCAACTGTACTCATTTTCGCATGCATATCAATAGTTATTAATGTTTAACAAAATGTTACTGTATATTGTGCTTTTCTCTAAATGTAGGGTCACTTTTATTTAGAACTGACACATTCAGGGTTAAGTCAACCTTTAAGTTTTGAAAAAAAAACAATTTTCTATACACCGTTCGTCTGCACATTATTTGCACATGTATGCACATTTCATTTGCACACCTTGTGTTTAAAAAACTTATGAAACAATGTAACGATTTTATTTCCTATCTAGATGTGTTCATATAATTAATCTATTTATTTAATAATAAACAATATAATGCATAATAATGCTACACAATCCACTAAATAAATATTACCTATTGCCCAATAAAATATTAGCATTCAATTCAAATTAAAATTTAATTTACACGGCGACAAAATAAACTTTTCATTTAGTATCATTCCTAGAGCTCTATCTATTAAGAAATTGTAAAGTAATCTTGTTGCCGAGCGGTAACTCGCTTGACCCGGACACTTCCAATACAGCTGTGGTGAAAGCAAGTCGAATTGTTCCTTGAATCCGAGGACAATGGTTTTTGCAGTTTTTTCGTGTTGGAAGCACGTGCGATTTAAGTTGTTTTAGGAGAGAATGTCATCTCCGAAAAGCACTTGTGTATTGTCCACTTGTTGGAACAGCTCGTAGATGACGAGAAATTTTTGTTGAAGGGCCGTGATAACAGTAAGTAAAATTTGATTCTATAACCATATTAAGTAAAGATTTTCAGTGTAACTTTACATATAACATGCAATTTAACATATAGTATTCAACGTTTGATATAATATTTATTTTGGAAATAATGTTTGTAGTTTTAATTTATACGTAAAGCAACTTTAAATTAACATGCAGCTTGGTAATAATGTGAAAATTGGAAATAATGTTTAGCTTGGAAAAAACATACAACCTTTAGTTAACAGGAGCCTGGTTTAACGTAATTTTAATTAAATGCACAAGAAGAAAATATATGAGTTTACGCTTTGTTCGAGTGTGCATCTGGCGAGATTTAATTACTTAAAATGGATGCCGAGTAGTGTGGAGCTTCAGTAAGCAGTAAAATTATTTGTTCTGAATTGGAGATTTCTTTATTTTAATGCTGACGCAAGATGCCTAGCAGGTATTTTTCAGTCAGACGGACATTTGGTATGTAGAAATTTGTTTTCGTATGTTAGCTGAACTATGGACATAGCAGATAGATAATTTTTTGTTTAATCAAGTTATTTAAACTTCAAAATAGGTCAAGGACAGACTATAAATATATTTTTCAATATTAAGCAATAGGAATCTGTAACTTTTACAATTCTAAATCTTTAATTAATTCACTGAAACTACGGAAGATATCATTATGTGATAGAGAAAGTAAATTCTTCTATTTAAGAAAAATTAGAAATTAAACTACTATGTTTACTATTTCAGTAATAACTAACTGGAATTATTTATTGTGAGATTATGGTAGATCTACCCAAACCAACATTTTTGTTATCAGTAAGTAACAGTTTAGAAAGCAACTTTATGCTTAGTCAATTTGTTAATAAAACTTGGCTAGATATTTCTTACAGAAATAACCACATTTAACTTGAACGGTACTGATTATATCCAGTGCCCTTCTAAATAATTTTCACAAATTAATTTAATCAAAAATATATAATAAATGAAAGGATATTTTGTAAAAAAGCACGTTAACTGAATACAAGAGGAATAGATTTTTATTTTTAAACAAGACTATTCTTTTTAATTAGAATGAATGAAAGATGATTCGAATTGAATTTTAAAAATTTTGAGTATAACCGCACAAACAGTGCTATTCTTTGTTTAATCTGTTCACAGGTGAAGCAGTGAAGTACTAAGGTCAAAGTCGAGCCATAAGGTAAGAAACTTTAGGGATTATGTTGTCTTTAATAAACTGTATAGCGGTTATAGAATAAAGGTTTCCGCATTCGCCTTGTACAAGGGACTTGAGTAAGGTCTTCTCTGTATAGAAAAATACGGTGGCGCCTTATTCTTCATATTTTTGGTCGCAATTCAACCCCGACCCACAGCTCATGTTCCACCCAGAGCATATAGTTCGACTAGCCGCTTTGCCTTTGAGATTTCAACAACTTTGGGCCATTTTCCATCAGAACTTGCCGTGGGCTCTATTCTCTTACTGGAAATTCTCGTAAAATAAAATCCCATAATAAGTAAAAAGGCTATAACAAATGTGGGACAGTGGGCTTTCAACTTCTAGGAAATTACTTGTAAACTGACGAAATCGAGAGATCTTGATTTGCACATAATGAAACAAGTCTACTTTTTATTTGCACATATCTAGTTTAAAAATTGTTTAACATAAATTTTGGCGTAGTCGCTATATGATAGTCACTGTTGAAAATATGCCAAAATGGACTGGTTATAATGAGTCCAGCCGATAGATTATCTTTTGACATTACGTAACAGATCTACTTTTCGTTTGCAAACCTGTAGGTTAAATAATTTTTTATTTATCTTTGAGAGGGGGTGGATGGTTAAATTTACACGTGATAAATGCCACATTTTTTGCAAAATTCGGACCTACCGTGGGCCATCGAAATATCTTCGGTTGCACGTCACGAAGCTAGTCGACTTTTTGTTTACACACTTAGTTTATAGTAATTTAAAAGGTACGGTTGGTTGCTCGCTTACATAACCTGCTGGTTGAATGCATATTGGCAAGCTGTATATCAGGTCCAGTATATAGGTGGACCAGGGTTATCATGGATGCTGTTTGCCTCTCTAGTTCAAATTCGGTAGCTCTTTTGCTGGTTCTTCATACAGAGTAAACCGGAACAGGGGTGGAGTTACGCTATTAAAGAATTGGATAGGAAATTAACAGGTAAATCTTTACCACATTCTATAATGCCGATCCACACACGTTAATGACTACGGTTCTACGTTTCTAACCACTGGTCAACCACCACAGCTGTTTGTTACCCGTCCTAATTAGTCGAAAAACATTATTTATCCGTTCCACGACTTGTAGGAAATATATTCAAATTTGTTTCGCATGCTGAAAAAGCTACTACCCCTAAAACATTGCCAAGAACACCTAAACCACATTCGCTATGCGTAACACCTTCAATAATATTAATATAAAAATAGCGGAGTGGTTTTTGGCGCATAACAAATTCAAACATCATTTAACCTTAACATTAACCTTTGACAATGACATTAACTTTTGGGATATTTCCTATACGATGGTCACCGTTGAAAAATAGATTGTAATAAGTGATGTAATGGATAAATTTTGGTTTGCATTTGCCAGTACTTACACATCCAAAGACAATTGCGTCAATGGTGTTTGATTTTATTGAGGTGCTTAGTTTGAGTGTCTCCTTATCTCTCACGAGTATGTACGTAGAATAACAACTAAAGAAATTTGCGTTGTAAAATAAGTCGGCGTGTATATTTATTCCTTTACAGAAATTAAATGCTCGCAAACCATATTAAATTGCACGAGTTTTAAAGAAAACAATTCTCTAAATTTTTAAACTCGACGGATTCTAAAATAGAATATACAAGCATTCCTAAAATCATCCAATTGGAACATTTCACGTGCTAAAATTTATCAATTATGAGAACTAACCAACACCATACTTTAAAATGTCTATTAAAGTTTTGTTAGCAGAGATACCTGCAAAATGCAGATAACCGTATAATTCGAAGAATCAATTAATTTTAAACCCATTTTTGAAACAAAATAGATAGGCGTGGCTTAATTCGCAAAAGGGTTTAATTGAATTCTCAACAAGCCAGAGCTTGATCGGAATTTTAAGATTTTCAAAACGAATGTACAAAATTTTTCATATAACTCATTAACCGTCTCTTTAAAATCGGATTTGAACGTATCTGATCAGTTAAATTAAATAATTTTTTTTATATACTGGCAAAGCGTTCAAATCAAATTATCGACTTGATTCATACAACTCTCATACAAAGATTTGTACACAGAACAAGCATGTATAATTAATTAATTAATTAATAGGAATGTCCTTTTTAAAGTGTTAAATAAACAGTTTTATTTTATCCTAAAGATTGGTTTGTTGTTACCGTGAAAATTTGCTGTTATTGCCTTTCTGCGGATCGTAATAATCAATCACAGATCCTAAATTGCTCAAATTGTTTCACAAGTATGTGCTCCATGCAAATTGCTTCGTATAACTTTTAACAAACCCTTTCTTTTCCATATATGCTTTTATTCAAATTTAAACTTTACCTTGTTGCAGTCAATTATTATTTATTTTTTATTCGCAATTTTAGAAACCATTCTACATACTTCAATAAAAGAAAACAAAATTAATCTGACATGATTAGTGCCTGAAGATGCCTGTACTAGCTAGCTCAGACAGAATAAAATGACGGAACTTCAACATCACAATTATAATAAAAATATTTATAAACTATCCTTCAAATTATAACTGCTACATTCACTAACATGCTTCTTCAAAACGTACTATCCATAAAAATTACTTACACACGAGCACTAAACCTACAAATGCCATTAACAACTTAAATTTAAACACAACATTAACTGAAACGAGTTTGAAAATAAAAATGTATCGGCAATGTTACTTTTTTCTATAGCACTACTTAAAATTTATTCTGCTAAAATTAAGGATCAAAAAACATAATGCAAAATAGTTGTTTTACGTATGAACAATAATAACATAATTTACATGTATATCGATATGTTATTTTAATTTAGACTATAATTAGTAAAATCCCCGAGGTCATTAACTAAGATGTATTTTTCAGAATGTGGTTGTTAACGGACGTTAGATGAACGTCTTTTGCAAAAAAAATAATAATATTTATCTCAGTTTGTAAAATGTTAAAACTTTTAAATTCGTAGGTTATGCATATCTTTTAGAAAACATTTTTTTATGAACAAATTTTTCTCTACATTCGTTACTGAAATTTTAATAATTTCACTAATCATGTATACAGTGTTTTTTTTAAATAGTAATAGCCCTTAAACATACTATCATCTGGAATACTAACTTTGCTACACCTACATTTAGTACTATTAATAACTGTTGTCTCCAGCAGTGTAAAATTTAACTAGAATAAATAATTTACAATCTTTGTATTGTGTTTTATTAAATTGTTCTTTTAACAACGAGAAAAAAGTATTTTGTTTTTGCACATTGCAAATTATTATCACCATGCATAAAGCAATAAATATTACATAATAAACGGCTGCTACTTAGATTATCCACCTAACAATAAAATTTTACTCTAAGAAGACATAATTTGTGTATACTGGGTTGCCTATCATATAATTACCAACTGTTAATTTCAGATCGGTAGTTTGTCACCTTACTAATCACTTTATCCCTAACAATTTATAATTTCTGCACGTTGGTTGCCTGCCATAGATATGCATATATTTTTTAGGATTCAATTAAGTTTAATACACGTATGTTTATTGCTTTTTATGCTACATTGTCTTGTTTTTCCAACATTAATCCAACTTAAATTTCTCACAAACCACTAGGGGGTATTTTTATTAACGTGCTTTCAAGACAAATTCTATGGTAGGTGGCATTGACACAATATTTGAAAAATATTTACTTCTATAGACTAATTTTACTTATTGCTAAAAATAAATTGTTATTTAATAAAACTTAAAGCTATTACAGTTAATACTTGCATTCAACTTTGGTTTTTCCTTATGAACAAGTAACCAAATACCTGTTTCTATGCGATTTGCATATATATCTGTATTTTGTTCAAACCATAATTAGAAAAGCCGTAACATTCAGTTTTCAGCCGTGATGTAGATAGTTACTCATAATATAGTGCAATGAACGGCACACAGAATTGCCAGCTGAGTAAAAAGGTTTTGTTTTTGTATTGAACCAATCAAACTGCATGAAAATATGAACTCATTACCATGAAATTAGGATATGCCGGTAAGTGAAAATAATATATATATTTATTACTAACAAATTTTCTAAAATTAATAGGACCCTAGCGATGATGCCAATGCTAAAACAAGAAAATTTAATAAAAAAATCTGCTACCGCCACCCCACAAAGAGATTGAGACAATTAAAGAATGTAATTTTTTGTAAATAGAACATTAAAATTTTGTGCTTCTTTTTTAACATTATATATTTAACACAAAAATTATTTTTGAGATTCTCGGGGGGAATTTTTCAGCACGTGCAAGTTTTTGCTTAACCTAAAAATCTTCGAAGTAATCAATCACCTAATGGGCGCAAACCCCTGTTCAGAACATTCTAGGAGCCCTATTCCACAATTGAGAATGATTTTAAATAACGATATGATTTGTATATATTTAAAATTCGGACGACTATAATTAAGTTAAAAAAGACGAGGTTATATGTTAAATCCGGCTGCGAGTTTAGTGTAATTGTATAAATTATTTTGGTGATGCAATCATGAACAAATATAACGACATACTTGTCTTAACATAATTTGGCATACACACCCTATTTTAAATTAAAACCATTATATTACGAGTCGAATAATTCTGCTATTCTTTGATATTTGAAAAATGAGGGGCCCAAGTTCACTCAAAGGAGCCCCGTTCCTCATCAAGGAAACACACGAACGCACCCCGCGAGGGCGAAGCCCCATTCACCATGCTATCTAACAGCAAAGACACCCGGCAAGCGCTGTGCCCTTACGGTGACAAGGGCAAAGGCCTAAGGAGCCCCATTACACATTCATCTATAGGCACACTATCAACCAACAAAGGCACCGGAGCCCCAGAGCTTCGCCCGCATTTTATTTTACCTGGATACACATGGGATTCTATGCTTATTTTTGTTTCCAAATCGACCTATCATAACTACTTATTATATATATATATATATATATATATATATACGCGTGTGTGTGTATGTATAAGCAAATTAATCAACCATACCTATTTTGAGCATTACTATAAGAAATGTATTGTACAGATATATCCGTAAGCTGTCACGTATTCACGCATCAGTAAAGCAGGTACATCAGGGGAGCCGTCAAATGTTCCTGCTAGGGTATTATAAAATGAAGTAAACGACGTATCTCTTACGCTCTATAGATACACCTCAACTCCCTATTGATTAATGCAGCACTTTTTAAAGCTAATATAATAAATTGTCTGCCAAAACCTATAACTTCTAGTGGATGTTATAAACCCCAGTGGATTATATTTCTTCTGTTTACAAGATAGTAGACGCTAACGAGCAAAATAATTATTAAAAATAATGAGAAAACTTTTGGTTTCTTTTTTGAAAAGAAGTTATTAAATATAAAGTTTTTATATTTGATGGTAGTTTGCTATAGCGGCAACAGTCTCAAATTATGTTTCTTGAAAACGCGTAAGAATTAGTGAAAGCTAATTACTCAGAAACTTTATTTCCACCTGAACCAAAACATGCTAGTATCTTGGAATAATAAAGAAGAATTGTAATGTCCTTTGGGAGTTTAGATTTAATAAAATTTTTGCGTTTTCGCTTTGAAAATTAACGAGAAGCTTTGTACATTGCTGTTTAATGCTTTGAATTATTGGGTGAATAGAGTGGGGAATCAATAGTCTGAAGATTTAATTAATTTAATAATACATTTTTAACAAAGCACGTTTTCTTTTCTCCTCATAATTGTACTGTAAATCGTACTAACTTTCAATAAGTTGAGTAAACGAAAAGTGACATTCTAAGGAATATATATATATATATATATATATATATATATATATATATATATATATTGCTGTGAAGGCCCCGTGTTGGGCGCCTCTACAAAAGTGCCGTGACAAGCACCGCGTTTGAGCGCCGTTAAAAGAGTGCTGTGACAACGGCTCGCTTTGGGACCTTACTAAAAGAATGATACAAAAATGGCTTCGCGTTGGCATGCCACTGAAAGAGTGCTGTGATACAGATACAGATATAGATACAGCGTTGAGCGTCGCTGAAAGGGTGATATGAAAATGATATAGCAATTTGTAAAACTTGAAATTGTTCACTTACCTTTCTTTTTAATTTTTCCTGGCTAGCTCAACGGCAATTGATAGCAATATTACAAATCATTTATACAGTAAGAAATATTTTCTCTCATACAAAAAGCATTTAGAACATTTACAACAATGTTTTTTAAAACAAAATAACTTCTAAGGAGTACTTATTATAAAAAAAATTCTTGCTTACCTCATTTTAAATCTACATAATTAAATTTATTCTTATATGGACGGTTTACCTGGTTATGTTTATTGCCATGCTTGTAAGGTTTGTTTGGCCAAAAAATCCTTGACAGATAATCTATTAAAAGGTCAGAGTGTTTCGAACTCTGAACAGAAACTCCTGGTAAAAATCCTTTACACAAAAAAAATTATTAGGACATTTTAAACTAGATAAAAATACTCTAATAGCAGTTAAACGAAATCTACACATAATACTTGCAGAATCCACAAAAATGCTTCTCGTAAATAACAATCTTTTTATTTTAAATTGACATCAAATCAGCTTAAAAGATTTTCTATAAAGATACTCATTTCAAACAACAATTACCAAAGTACATTTTTGGTTAAATCTTCCTTTCGATTATTTAATAAAATTTTTAAAATAGCTCTATATTGAAGAATTTTGTCTCTTCATCGTAATTAATAATTCCATTTTTATATGTAATTTGCTTTTAAAAACATCACTTTTTTATTCATTACAACCTTGCATCTATTAAATTACAGTATGCTTACTGCATACTTAAATACTATTTTCGCATAGCAACCGCTCTCGACGTAAATTTTAGGATCGAATGACCTCGAATCTAATCAATGAATGAATGAATCAAGTGAACGGTTCCCTATGTAAACAAATACACTAAATAAGAAATACTTATCTTAAGTAATATTCTTGGAAATCCTTATTAGCGTCTAAAATCGCTTGAGTTTTATTACCTTGTTATCTGTTTCCAGTTATCCGTGATGCGCGCTGCTCGTCTTGCTCCCACATATACCATTATTGTTGCGTATCGCTTCTCTTCAACAGTGAATGCGAAAATCATAAATAATTTTTATCAGTTATTCCCGGTATTTTGCAGTTTTTTCGTGTTCCGGCCGCTTCCCGGAACAAATGTTTTATTAAATTAATGAGTTTATACGAATTTTGTATTCCCCCAATTTCTCTCAAAATTTCTTTTACTCGCTTGTAACACACGTGCATTTTAAATTATTTAATACTTCAATTTTATTCTACAAATACAGTTGTTATTTCATGTTCGTAAAAAGTATTGGAAATTTAAACTTGCTATATGAAATACACGGTTAGTTTCTTCTCAAAGAGCTTTCTTGAAATTTTTGAGTCTATCAAATTGATAATTTCTTTGAACGGTTTTTTGAACTTGTAAGTTTTAAACGCATTTTTTGAACATTTAAATTGCATAAAGGAATACAAATATACACACAGCTTATTTTATAAACAAGATTTTTGTGAATGTGTAACCAACCCGAAGACGAACGATTGTACTCTCCTGTCAAATTCTGGCTTATGATCTTGTAGTTTAGTTGCAATGGCTTGTGATTTCTACGTTGTGAACTAACACATAACCCAAATATACACTGAAAGATGGCGTTAAAGAGGGAAGGTTTGAAATAAAAGTACAGTATCAAGTAACCTTACTTTTGATAACATACGATAACCCCAAAATTGGTTACCAACAGCTGGACATATATTGAGCAAACAGTTCCGAACTCAATCTGAACTTTGTTGCGAAAAGAGTACGGCAGAGAAAAAACCCAATAACCATGCGCTTCTAACTGAATATGTACATCTCGCCAAGTATGGAAGGCGAGAAGGCACCTTGTGTTCTTTTAATATCACGATATGTCAACTGTTACCCAAAGGAGGACAGCATTATTTTTGGCACTTAGAGTAGCAGAGACCATAGGAGTCGGTATGGCATTCTAAGACACCCTACTGCGATGTGGAAGGCAACGGGAAACCACCACATTACCTCTCAAGTACACGGCGTACATAAATTCTTATTAAAGATGATGGCATCCTCTGGGGTAAAAAATTCCGGAGCTACAATAGTCTCCCATTCGGATCTCCGAGAGGGGACTACTTCGGGGATGTGATTCGAAAGTATAAAAAAAGAGTCGTGAACATTCTGGAAGTTGGAGCATGGAATATCAGAAGTTTGAAGCAAGTAAGTAAGCTAGAGAACTTGAAAATTGAAATGGATAGGTTAACACTAGACACAGTAGAGATAATCGAAGTTTGTTGGCCAGAGGTGGGGGATTTTTGGAGTGGAGACTTTAGGGTAATTCATTCAGGAAATTCGGGTGTGGGGATAGTTATGCAAAAAAAATAAGACAGTATGTAGAAAACTACTTACAAAAGAACGAAAGGGTACTCATGGTTAGTCTAGAATCTAACCGGTAAACACAGTAATAATACAAGTATACATGCCCACCTCTAGCTACAGTGACGAAGAGGTAGAAGCGATCTACAAAAATATCGAAGATATACTAAAATACCTAAAAGGACATGAAAATTTAATAATTACGTGGATTTTAATGCAGTGGTAGGTGAGGGTAGGGAAGGAGTGGTAGTAAGTTATTTTGGTATAGGCACGAAAAATGACATTATTGTTTGGCGTAAATATAAGGATGGTCTGCTATCGAAGGAACTTTCAATTACAATTTTTTCTTTCTCTGAATGCATTCGTGCCACTAAGTAAGTAGAAACAGAATGGAATAACATTAAAAATTCAGCTTAAACATGGCGGCCAGACGTATCCTGGGGTATACACAAAAAGAAAATAAAAAAACATGGATAACAAAGGATATCCTGAATTTAATAGAAAAAAGATCAGATGAAACAGAAAAACAGAGATACAAAACCATAAAACGAGAAATTATTCGCAAATGCAAGAAAACTAAAGAAAATTGATTGATTAAAAGTACAAAGAGGTACAAACTAAGATGGAAATAGGGAAGACACACAAAGCATACAAACTAATTAGAATGAATTTTAGGGATATAAAACCGTATAGCAAAAATATAAGGGACGCGAGAGGAAACGTCATTATATAAGATGTAGAGAAAGTAGACAGATGGCAAGAATATATAGGGAATTTATATGCAGGAGAAGAACTAACAGCATTAGAACAAGAATCAGAATTGAAAAGGATGACTTGTTGCAGCAGTTGCTCATGACGTACCTCAAAGGTTACAGAAGAACGTGTAATATGCAGGACCCTATGTCCAATTTTGAACACAGATTTGAAAACTTCGTAGACTTGCAATTGTGTTGTTCGTTAAATTTTGTATTTGTGACAAAAAATAGTAAGAGTACAAAAACAGTTATATCTCATACATTGGCCAAATATGCGTGTGGCTAAAAAAAACTTAATTATTATCAATTTAGTTCTTACATACTATTTGGCGGAAACAATTTTGGGCTTCTCTTTATGAGAAGTTACTATACACAATACGTTAACCATGGTTATATCATATCCAAGTTTTTATTTTCGCGTCCGAAAACCTGTCCGTTACTAACAGCTTCGAGTATGAACACCGTCACGTTAACTATCGTACATGTTTCCAAAGTTCTATGATTACTTGTCGATCGGAAATTGCAAGCCCCTGTCGGATGTTTGGTTGTTAATAATCTGATCTGATCAGCCTCATCTTTTATTATCCGTCGGTGTTTTTAAGTTTAGGTCCCAGAATTATTGCACGTTATCTTTCGTTCCCACAAAATGTGGGCCGATTGAAATCAATGTCGTTCTGTCCGTGTGAGTCGTTATTTTGTTTCAAGGATTTTACATTGAGTATCGAAAGCTGCGTCATTTAAAGTTTGCAACGCATTAACTTTATGACTGGTAACGCTTTCTTGAACTCCTGTGAATTTGTACAGATAACTTTAACATGACGGTGTTACGTTCAACCTATTTTTGCATGAATATTAAATTCAAACTACTTCTATTTAAAACGCCCTAAAGTTTCTAAACGACGTCAAGCTTTTTATGTTATTTCAAATCACAAAAGTTATTAATCCTCAAGTTCGATTTATTGTCAATTGAATAAGTACTTGTCTAAATATTCTGTAAAATTTCCCCGTAGTTCTTAGTACATTGCTGAATACTAGAACTTATTCTATAATAATCCTCTTTGCTTTGCAAAAATTAAATAAATTCCTTGGAATAAATTAAATACCATTAAAAAGCCGGTGATTACGAATTCTGTCAAATAAACAAACACATGCATTAAATATTGTTATGGTTCTCTTTAAAAGATTAAAACAATTTTGCTTAATAAATTCTTCTACATAGGTTAACCACCTGCTTCGTAAATGAACAATTGTAATGTGTTTGCTATCTATACTAAGAAATTTTCTATCAAAGCGGCATTTTGTTATCTCTCATATGTACGCGCTTGCGAGCAATATTCATAAATGTCTTTACGTTAATTAAACGGGTTTTGTACTGAAAAGTCTTGCAACTCTGGTTCTCAGAATACTTAACATTTTATGGTGGGAATTGTTTTGAAAAGCATGCTGATGTCTTTTCTTATAAATACCGACTGAACTTTGAAGGCGCCTGATTCAATACAGAGCTTTTCTTCCGCAAGTGAGCCCTGTAAGTCGCGTTGCTGATCAAGATGCCTTCTTGTTTTACTTAGTGTTACGTTTAATGTGAAATTGTTTGATATAGTATCCAGTCTTCTGACAAGTGTAATACACACTTGTAGGTCCACGACGATGGTACCAGAGGCAGACAACCGCACCTCGTAAGGTACAGTTACTTTGTTTGGTTTTTTCTTTAGTGCTGCTATAAAATATAGACTCCTTTTGTTGAGTGTTTACCACGTAAATGCTGTAGATTTCGTACTCGTGGTTATGCCACACTAAATTACGGATTGCATATTTTCTCTTTCTCAGTGAACAAGTGATTGCGTCATTGTTTCCAGTCACGGGTGGTATAAACCAAAGCTGGCGGTAGAGTAATTTTTACTTTTTTTAAAATTAATACTACGAAGTGCTAACGTCAACAAGTTTGTGCCTAAATTAATAATCTAGATTAAGTTTTACACTTTATTCATTTCAGTTTAGAGTCAAGTTACTTAAATTTACTGCTGGGTTTTTTACTTTTAGGAAGTGAACTTCAAACAGCAGGTAAAGATACTGTATATTTCTGTCTAATTTCCTTCTTGTATATATTTAGAATTGTAAACGTTATTTAAGTATAAATGTATATATGATTTATATTTTAAGATTTTACATCTTTATTGGATTAAATGTATATTTTGTGTTATATGTGTGACGCTTTTATTTACATAATATTGTGACAGGACGATTAGGCAAATATTCGTTTTTTTGGTTTTGTAAATATTCCTATTGGAACTATGTTTGTTATAGGTTTGTAATAAGTCGATTTACTGAGGTTTTAATTTTTTTTTCTGTATGACCCACTGTACTCTACGACGTTTTTAAGCTAGTGCGGCATCCAATTGTTTTGCCCTTCTGTTTTGTTGCGGTATTCGGTGTGGGCGATTTTCTTTACTTATTGTATTACTTTCTTTCCTGTCTGCACGGAATTCCGTAACTACAGTTATTTTTCGATATCTGTCTGTAATTTTTATGAATTTAATAGGAAGATGTGTAGAGTCCCGATATTTATTACCGTTTGTATTTAATAATCTGGGTATTTCTCTATTTATTTTTTCATTCTAATTTAATATATTCATATAACGTTATTAAATGTAGACTACCATAGCTTCTAAGTTTCATAGGTTGGGTTCGTGCTAAAAGCTCATTTAACTTAAAGAAATTAATAAATTGTTTTCTACTATTTAATGTTTTCTGAAGTAACGCGAGTTACGTTTCGTGCCTTGGGAGCGGTGTGTTTAAAAACTTCTTACGAAACTTCAAAACAATTTATTTGGTTTAAACAGATATTAATATGGAACTTTGACACACTTGATTAAAAATGCTCTAAGTCAAAACTAATTAATAATTGAACTAATATTAGTGAGTAGCCTAAGCAAACTGTAATGTTAAAGCTGAAATACTGTAGACTGACTGACTGTCTTGGGGCGCCCGGGGTATTTATGTTGTCCCTGCCCCTCACATGTCTGTGGGAACTTGCAGAGCTTATGTCTGCTTATTTCTTAATTCTATTCATTATACAATGTAACAATCTTACTTTCTAAGTAATCACGGTTCTTAACCGTCTGTGACTTGTCACCTGCACTATCGCTATCGTTTGGAATGCAATGTATTGCATCCGTTTCGCACAACTTGCTTGTGAGCTGTTAATAACCTTTCAGTATTTATCCTTGAATTACATTGTTGTACTTGACTTAATAATTTCTTAATGATTTCTAATAATTTCTAATAACTTCTATTTTATTATACATACATAGATTGGGGGATACATAACTCCTTCCGACGTAGGGGTTGTAATCGTTTTCTAAATTTTGTCTATTATCATTTTATTGAAATTTAATTCCTCTACGATAATTGGTTTGTTAATGATAGTTCTACGGGGTAGTTATTTGGGTTTAGAATTGTTGTAGTGGCATAATTATCTTTTATTTGTACTAATGCGGTGGGGGTTTCTACTCCTTGTTGAAATGTTATGTGATTTATTATTCCTAGGTCGTTTTTTGAATTTACTGGGGTTTTTATTTCTTTCTCTGTTCGCGTTTCTATGGTGTGTTTTTGCTCGGTTTAAGTATGTTGAAATTTAATGGGGATTTGTCCGTGTTTTGTCCTTAATATGGTTTTTTATGTCAATGCTGACTCCTATTTTTCTTAGAAGGTCCATTCCTATTAGTCCGTCGTATTTATCGTTGAATTCGAAAATGCAAAGGTTGCGTTTCATTTTTATATTGAAGGTTTTTGATAGGGGTATATTAGCTATGAATTAGTGTAGGGTCGTTTGATGGGCTGTTTTAATTTTAAATGTTTCTCTTTCTACAAATTCTAAATAATGCTTTTTTGCGGTTCGGGGGGCTGATTAGTGTTTTTGAGGATCCGGTATCGGTTAATAATTTAAATTCTGCGTGGGGTATTTCTATATATGGCAATACTTGTTGATTGATATTATTTAAATTATTAGGTTTGGTCGTTTATAAATCGGTCTACCTGAAAATTTGAGCACACGTTTTCTTCGTCGTCCTCGTAATTTTCGCATGATTCGTAACGTTCGTAATTTTCTAAATGGTTTGATTCATTGTTTGTACTGGGGTGAATGTAATTATTCTTGTCATTGTCAAATTCTTTTACTTCTTGGTGAAATAGTTCTTCCGATGTATAGTTTCGTCTTTGGTTATGGCTTGGTCGGATTTGCGATATTTTTGTATCTTGTCTGGTGTTACCAGATGAGGTGTCCATAGGGGTTGGTTTGTAATAATTGCTAGAGTTGTTATTATTATTATTATTATTATTATTATTATTTATTGGTGTATTTCTAATAGGGTTCGCGCTGAATGCTGGTCTTTGTTGGTTCATATTTTGGTTGAATCTTGGTGTAAATGTGGATTTCGTAAAATTTGAGTTGAATGTTAAGATTGTTAAAATTTGTGTTATTAAAATTTGAGTTATTACTTCACGATTGGTTTATTTGTGCGTTAATGGAGTGAATTTTGGTCTCGCGGCTTGTATAATTTTTATTGGTGAGTAACTTTTATGCGCGTTGGGGTTATATAGTGTTTTGATAATACATTACTTTTTCTGATTCTATGATCATTTTCATGGCTTTTTCTAAATTTTGGGGATGTTGGAATATGATTTTATCTGACAGTCGTTCTGGTAATCCGTTTATGTAGGTGTCCAGTGCCATTTCGTCATACATTTTTGTTTTTAGTAGGCGGATATTTTGGTCGGGTTCTTCGATTCTTAATTTTGTTAATATTAAATTTCTTACGTCTTGGCATTTCATTCCGAATTGATACTGGGATTGGTTACTTTCCATTCTTAGGTTTATCAGGTCGCGGATAAGACAGTTTATGTTTCTTTGGTCTCCAAAATGTGCAATTAATATGCGTTTAAAGTCGTCCCACTGTTCTAAGTTATTTTCGCTGGCTATTAGCGTTAGTGTCCGTCCGGTCAGTTTACTTGTTATCAGGTGTAAAAGTAATACATTTTTTCCATTATTCCCTGGTTTGTAGAAAGTTTTCCAAAATATTTCACACGCTGTAATGAAATTTTCTAGCAAAGCTTGATCACCGTTGAATTGGGGTATACTTTCGAGATAAATTTTCATATCTGAACTCATGATTATTAAGGGTTGTTCTAATGATCAAAAGTTACTTTAAGTTTTAATTCATTTCAGATTTTTGTAAAATTGAGATTTATTTCGCGGTTTGTATTGTTACTTTTTAGTTTGGTTTTTGAATTTTTAGTTTGAAGTGTGTTGGGTTATTTAAGTAATTGAGTTACTTGTATTCTATGCGTAGTTATACGGTGCCATAATTGAATTGAGGGATTTGTGCTCGGTGAGGTCTGGTTAGTTGCTGTAGCCTTGCATTTGTATTTTTATACTTTGCGGATGTTAAAGTTGTCACGGGTTTTAATTTTCTTGAAGGTTTTTATGTGGATTAATATTCTTGCAATAATTTGCATTGTACTTTGTATGTTTCTGCTTCAGGTACGATCTTACTTTATTCCTGCTGATTAATTAGTGTCTGTAATAGTCAGTTGCTGTTTCCTTCTCCGTAGGTGTTAATTAATAAGTGAATAAAGTGTTCCATTTTAACTGTATGGTCTAGTTGCTTTGAATGTTTTCAATCAATTGCGTTGTTACAATATTTGCATCAAAGTTTCCTTTATAGTTTATACATTAAATTGTTTAATTATAAAGTTTTAAGTCTGCTGAAGATTTAATTTCAGTCTCGTGATAATTTAATTGCGTAAATACTTTTGTTATAATTAGATATCTTCGTACTGAAAATATGCAATTATACTTTATAAGGTTGCGATGCGCGTTTTTGAATGAATCTTTTCAGTAATTATTTCGCTGTAATTGGATATATTCGAACTGAATAGTTTTATTCAATGATGAGGGATTTCGGTAACAATTTGTGTAAGAATCGCGCTATAAATTTGCATGCTTTGTTTTAATTTGTACTGAGTTACTTTTTAAAAATAATTGCAAAGTGCTTCTATAATTTATACACTTGGTGTTTAATTTATAGAAGTGCGATGAAGGTTCCGTTTGAATAAGTCGTTTCTATAATTAATCGTTATTGCGTTTTGTACATTAAGCGTTCGTTGATAAATTGGCAAAAATTAGTTACGTTCTATCTTTGACTTTTAATGAGTTATGTTTTGGTTTATTAACAATTCGTAATAATTTACTACTAATTGCGTAAAAATTCTCTTGCTTTTAAAAATAATTTTTTATAGTTGAGAATAATTTCTCCTAGTAAATTATTTTCATAAAATGGCGTAAATTACAATAATTAAAAATAAAAAAAATTCTGTACATATTTAAAATAATAAAAAAAATTTTATTACTAACTACTAATATCAATAAATTTGTAAAAAGAATTGGTTTGGGAAAATAAACACACATAATTTTCATCGTCTGTTCTTTTGTTTTGTGGCTGTGTGGTTGGTCAATTTTTGTACTTCATCCACGTTGGTTTGTTTGGGCTTGGTCGATTCTTATACATCGTCCAAATTTGTTTGGTTGGGTTCGGTCGATGCTTGTACCTCGTCCAACTTTGTATGGGTTCTTCCAGAATTGGGAATTGAAATTCTTGGTCACTAGTTCTCCGATTTTTGGTTTCGTAGGGCCTTTCTGGGTTTTACCGACTGCGCCAGTTACGTTTCGGGCCTTGGGAGCGGTGTTTTTAAAAACTTCTTCCAAAACTTCGTAACAATTTATTTGGTTTAAACAGATATTAATATGGAATTTTAACAAACTTGATTAAAAATACTCTAAGTCAAAACTAATTAATAATTGAACTAATATGAGTGAGTACCCTAAGCAAACTGCAATGTTAAAGCTGAAATACTGTAGACAGTTTGATTGTCTTGGGGCTTCCGGGGTATTTATGTTGTCCCTGCCTCTCACATGTCTGTGGAAACTGCAGAGCTCATGTCTGATTATTTCTTAATTCTATTCATTATACAATGTAACAATCTTACTTTCTAAGTAATCACGATTCTTAACCGTCTGTGACCTGCCACCTGCAGTATCACTATCGTCTGAAATACAATGTATTGGATCCGTTTCTCACAACTTACTTATGAGCTGTTAATAACTTTTCTGTATTTATCCTTGAATTACATTGTTGTACTTGACTTAATAATTTCTTATTAATTTCTAATTATTCCTATTCTATTTTATTATACATACATAGATGGAAGAATACATAACTCGCGCTAGCGTTACAAGACGCCGGTGCGATACGTAACCAATACGATAAGACACAAGCTAAGGAAGTTTTTTCTTGCTATAAATCAAATGGAAATAACATGGTTTAAAAATCTTAAGATAATATTAAAATCCTTTCCATGCGTAAGGATGAATATGTGATAAATGATTACAATTTTCGTTATTTGTATTTTTTCGTCTTTAATTAAATTATGAAAGTGAAACACGTACAGCGACCAAGAGGCTATTTGCAGTCCCTTCGTGCAGAGTGAGCTTACGTACATTCTTATGGAGACTCTATATCCAAGCATTCTCCAAGCTAAAAATATCGTCGACATGGATCGTCTTGCAACCGACAATATTTTTTTAAAAAATTCACAGGATCTATATTTTAAAGATGTGATCTACGACATTGATCTCATTTTTATAAATATAATTACAATATGCCAAAGCAATTTCTTACAGGCAATTTAAAAATCAATTTACTTCTTTTACAGCTCAAATCACAATATTGGATACTTCCAAAATCATATTTACGACATACCAAACATAAAGTTAACCTGTAGTAAAACATAATAGTGCCGAAATTCATATAAGCACTTATAAAATTTTTATTGCTTGTTTTGTGACAGCTATTTAATATTAGAACATGGCGATTAATTTTGCCCTATGTAGTTCCTTATAGCTTTTTACGGGAAGATAATTAATTTAATAAAACGTTAGTCACTACGTTTCCTTGTAATTGATGAGGCGCAAACAATTTTCAGGAGTCTGTAATTTTGAAGTAAGTTAGCCATAACCTTAAATGTTAGTGAAGGATTATTAAGGAATGATACCGCTTCGTTGAACCTTTGATGTTCTAAGAAAGCTAATCGAGCGATTTTCGAGTGACTGAATCTTACTCGTTAAAGGGGAAGGTTGTCCATAAATTAAGAAAATGTTTTAAAGTGAAAATAATTTTCTCCTGTCTAGTTACACAAAAACTTTGTAATATTCAAACACTCAGATTTAAAAAGAACCAATTGTCTTAACATTCATGCTAAGCTAATTACAAGAGTTCTTTTTAAGTAAGAAGCATTTTATAATAGAACAAGGAAAACTGTATTTATGAACACAGTTTTTGTGTGAAATGAAAATATAAACATTATTTTATTTTTCTACATAGTCACCGCTGATTTCTGAACGCCTGTTAACTCCTCGCACTAGCTTTTGGATACCGTCATTAAAGAATTCTACCGCATGCCCATTTAGTCACTCGGTAATAGCTTCAACAGCACGTCATCATTCTCCAATATGTTTCCATCCAGACATTTATAGTTTCGAAGTAGCTTGCCGCTGCTTTACAGGTTAACGCCTCACAAAAGTCTGCTCTATCTTTGCATCTACTCCCCCATTCTACACTAACCGCACTAAACTTGCTACAAGCATAGACTGTCCTGTATATAATCGTGCACTCAAACTAAACAATCTAAAATCGGACTATGGACTTTGAACTTACATGAAGACGGACGTTCGCACAACTTCCTCCATCCACCTCAATCCTAGCGCTACAAATTAACCTCCAACATTCCAAATACGTTTGTCTTAAACTTGACAACAGTCTAACAGAAAGCAAATACTCCACAGCCCTCCTTCGGGCACCACACATAATAAACATTAGAATCCGAAATCTGTGCCGCAGAGCAGACCCCAGTCACGTCTGAACCCATCAGACCCCAAATTCGCCTCTACAATAGCAGTAACCGATCCCAAGATTGATGCCTGTTACATATACCCACTCTGTTTTCCTCAATTAATCATAATTGAACTACATTGGTCATCAAGTAACATCTTACTAATCTCCACACATTTCCAACGTATGCACGAACTAGACATCATAAGCTTCCAGAAGACGTAAGCGTTAAAACCTCACAATAGCACACACTAGATGTAAAGGAACAATAACAGAAGACTATTCTACAACACCAGCTACATCAGCTTCTACTCATCAATCCACTATAGACCTCGCTCTAGCCTTACCATCCATTGCACGCTTAATCAACTCTAGGAATGTCATTCGCCTAATTCGAATTAGCCAACACAACCATATACTTTAATCCACCCCCCCCCCCGCCATAACCCTGAACGACCCTTTAACAACACCCCAACATTTAGCACTAATAAGGCAAACTAGCCCAAATTCCTAGTCACTAACAACAACAACTACAGATTTATGTTGATAGTAACACCAAGACATGGATCCACACACACCAACTAAGATAATAAAAAACGTACAAGATGCCAGCATGATTTCCAATCCGACTAGACACGTCTACAACCAAACCAGCACCTTGGTACACAAACGACCTAAACAATACCAGTTATTATTTACTAGACACCGACTTCAAAGAGCACGACGAAATTCTCTACTCACCATAGTGGATATCTAAGAACTGGAAAATCCTACTCCAGAGAACCCAATTTATATAAACCCAATATCCAAAACGCTAGAAAATGGCAAAGGCAGGCCATTATTTTAGAACCAAATGCCGATCTTAGCATGGACAATACCCTCCGTATCCTGCTTGATTCAGTAATCCCGTGTTGAATCTTAAATATCCCTAACCTACAACAGTAGCAAATAACAAACACGCCCACTTCAGCACCCAACAGAACTACTGATTGAAGATTTAGACTCAACAATAGCCAAATTTCAAGCTCTAAAAGCACCCGGTCTTGATCACATTACCAATCCTATCACAAAAAACCTGGCCAGTTTTCAGATCAACCATTCGCGCTCTTTTTCAAAAATGATTATCAGGTACGTTCCTTGATTCTTTCAAAGCAGTAACTATTACACTAATCCTCGAACCTAATAAACGCGCCGACGGCTGAACCTTCTATAGATCTATGGCTCTACTTTCCTCACCAGGTGAAGCACCCGAACATATCATTCTCTAAAAGGTCAACTCCGACAACAAAAACACTTTCCTCTTATCTCCAAGAAGACATAGCTTCAGATAAGGTTACAGTACTGAGAAGACAATCAGATTCCTTATTTCTACACAAAATCTCCTCCATACAAATATTTCCTCGTCCGCTTTATATATTTCACACCTATCGACCTTCTTTGGTGGCCTATTATCCTAAACCAAATCAAACAAACACATTTCCGATCCAACATTTACAAAGTGATTCATTCTTTCCTTGCATCCCGAACCGCAACCCTCACAACCTACCACTCGGTAACCAAACCTCTAAGACAAGGATGTCCATAATGATCCCGCCTACTGCCCACCCTATGGATGTTATCTATAAATACTTTCTCAAACATAAACATTCCCATCAACAATGCATCTGCATATGCGGATGGCCTAACGTTCTTTATCCACGGAATCTCCCAATCTTCCCTAACAATCACAGTCACATCGCTTATAGAAAAATTTAAGTCCTGCTCCACAGTCAACAAACAACCCATTTCCCTTAAAAAACAAAACTTTTGCTGCTGAAAGGAGTCGTAGACATCCGTACAAGTTCAACAAGCCACAACCATGACACATTCATAGTCCTGTCCCTATCTGTTCCATACCTAGGAGTACACTTCAATACCCTCCTTAAAACTCATACACATATAACTAAACTACGCTCTAAAACCAATCACTTTTCACGTCCGTCCAACTCACATGTACCACCCATAAATTAATCACTATCCCAATAGTCATTTCAATAATTTGATATGCAGTAAACTCCTGGTTCCCCGTAAACTTCACCAACATGCCGGAAAACATTAAACACAATAATCCGACGGTTCCTATTACATATCTCCAAAGTCTATCGAACCACCTCAGCAGCCGCTCTATACAGTTTAGAACAAACCCCTCCCATAGACATGCAACTTTATGCACACATCTAGAGACGCAATATGAAATACAAATCTCCAATCGTGCTTCGTAATTGAAATAAAATCCTTAACCAACCAGTCCTTGATGCACAACTGGTAAAACTGCTGGTCCCTTTCTACTACGGGCAGACACACGCACACCATTTCACTATCTGTCACTGATGTACCACTACACCTCCCAATGGCAGGTTGTGTCGTCATTTACCTTCTCTCCGGACACGGTAAATTTCGATTAAAATTACACTCCTTTTACCTCATGATTTCCCCAATATGCCCATGTGCTCCTCATTATACTCCCGAGACTCCTGAGCATCTCACCTACTTATTCCATTTTACAACACCACTACAAACAAACTTGAAAGCTACCTTAAACCTTGTGCTTTACTTTCCATTTCTTACCATCAACTACCTTGTTACACACCATCACATAAAGTTTAGCCACTACCTAAATCAAATTTTTAAAGCAAGATTTCCTATCACAACCAACCGGCTGATATGATCACAACAGGTGCAATTGAGAACTCCTGATATTAGTGCCAGCACGTTGAATATCATTACTCTGCTTGCAATAGTTTGAACAAATTCTAAATTTTTGTGAGTAGTAAGGTGTGTTTCGTGCTAAATTAACGTTTAGCTTATGAGTTAATGTCACTCTACAGGGACGGAGTAACGTAACAGTAAAATAGTGCACCGACTAGCTATCGATGGTGTGGTGTGGGTTCTAGATAAGCAAATACTTTTAAATTTACCTTGAAAGGACTTTAAATTCTTTCTACCTAATAAACCTTTTGAGCGCCAACCCATCTAAAGAAAACTCCAAATATAGCCTATCTGAAGGTAAATAACAACATAGAAAAACTAAGAGCTAACCCTAATTGGCCAAATATGCGTGTAACTAATACCTTTACTGAATACTTTTAAGTTTACCTTGAAAAGATTTTAAATTTTTTCTACCTACCTTTTGAGCGCCAACCTACCTAAAAAAAATTCAAAATAAAGCCTATCCAAAGGTTGGTATTCCGTGAGACGACTTAGCGGTTTACACTGCAATTAGAGGTTGATTGAGTCTTGTTTGTACGTCCTTCACCTCCTTCTAGTAGTTTAGAAGAAACACAAATAATAAAAATTTCCACGTCTTATACACCTTACCTATATTATCAAACATGATCATCAAGTAAATAGCAACAGAGAAAAACTAGGATCTACCCATAATTGGTCAAAAATGCGTGTAACTAAAAAAGAACAACTTAAATTTATCAATGACAGACATTCAACAAATTTAGTTTTTACGTATGAATTAAGCGTATAGAAATGTGAACTTTATATGAGAATTTATGTGTTTACAACACACTTTAAATAGGCGTGCACCAACGTAATACTCCTTAATAGTAAGTTTAGCACATTATTATTACGACCAATCACAATTAATAGATACAAAACAGCATATAATGCTTATAAAATAGAAAGCAAGAATTCAATACACTTACAGTTTTTGTTTGCCTTCAATAAAGCTTTGTCAACCTGCCAGTACAGGAATGGTATATTAATTATTTCAACTTGGTATTGAATAAAAGCTCCCAATTCAGGGCACTTTCACGTTTAACCGGAACTTTATAGCCGCGCTCTAGCGTTCGGAAATCTGTTTGCTAACAGTTCCGGTGTTTAATACCGCAACGTTCAGTCCCCGATTATCAACCTTGTTTTACACAGCAATGGTTGCGTTTCAGTTGAATTTGAAGCTCTACTCCGATATCTGTTCATGAATAACTCAAAATGATGATCTTCTCCTTCATTATCCGCATGTTTTATAAGTTTCAACGCCCCGGGTATTGCACGATTTGTCGCTCTCACGGGGTTTATGGGGTGATACGTCTAAATTGCTCGATTTTCGAGTTCAATACCATTCTGTCTGTGTGAACGGTCATTTTGTTCTCACAAATTTACGTTACACCAAAAGTTGCGTTAATTATTTGCGTTTCCGATACGTTTTTTTATGGCTGTAGTTTATGGTTGTATGTTATTGAGGTGTATTGGTCTAATTCCATTGTTAATGATTTCCTGAACCCGTGTGAAATTGTACAAATAGCTTTAATATTCAGGTTATTTCCCGAGTTCCTATCTGTAATTTTCTGAATTTAATATAAATATAAATTCTCAAACTTTATTACTGTTTGTAAATAGTGTACTAGGTACTTTACTATTCTAATTCTTTTAGATCATTTGTTTCACAATTACGTGTACCACGTTTTTGGTAGATACTAGTTTCATTCACATAATATATGCCCACACTATGCTTTTTATCTTGTGCCTTCATTTATGATTGAGGCACGGTAACGATAGTTTTGCGCTCCGACTGATTTAAACAGGAATATTCCTCTTATCAATCAAATACCTAAACCAACATACCAGTGGGTGGAATCCACAATACATGTTCTAAATTTGTGATAATATAGCATTCCGTCTTTAAATTAATAAAAATTGGGGTTCTTAATGCGTTAACGTTATCATAGATATAAATAAAATAAGAAAAAAATAATTTTGAATGGACAAAATAAATTTAGACGTAATCTGTATATTTAGATTTTGCGAAAAACATGACAGCTCAATATTTTCTTTAGTTTCTATAACGGGAATTTAGACAATAAACTTAAACCACAAAACCATAGTTATTTCTCTAATAATACACAGCTGAATGTAACTTAACTCAATGACTTATTTAAAACCGTTCGTTTACATTTCCAATGCTCCACCCGAAGGTACTACATTGGCCAGGAGGCGAGTTTTTTATTGTCTGGAAATTTAGAATTTTGCCGAACCCTTGCCGTTCCAGGCAAGATAGGGATCTTTAACGTGCGTGACAACACTCACACACGGGACCTCCATTAAACCTCTCATCCGAACGAGGGAGTAATTTTTGTGAAAAATGCTCACCTGCCATTTTTCAAGCAGTCAGCCGTGTCGGGATTTGAACCCAGGACCTTGGGATTCGTAGTCTTACGCTTACTACATTGATCCACGGCGACGCCTGACTTATTTAAAACCGCTAAAAGAAAACAATTTCAGTGTTACGCATTATGAATCAGAATTCTAAGACACAAGTATGCGTAATTTCCATAGATAGTTTTGGGTAAGCAAATCAATTGCAATAGCAAGATTTTATATCAGAGCGTACTGGAAGCTTTTGGAATAAAAAATGATTAAATAACAGTAAGATTGCCTATATTAATGTTTTAATATAATTGCCTCGTATTTAAGAAAGCTTTTTATACCTTTCATTAGAAATGATTAAATTTAAAGTTACAGAAAAACAAATGTAGCCACAGTTAAAATGTAAGCAAATAAGATGAAACAACTTTGCTACAATATAATTAAACCACCTATATACAGCCAATGACTTAAGTGGAATTCACAAATAAAATGTTACAAACGGTGTCACAAGGTACAGTAATGGGGTAAAATGAAAAATGTTTTTAATATAACAACTTACAGACTGCTGAAGGCCTGAGATAACGATAATTACGTGATAATAATATGATCAAATCACAGGAAAACGCATTATTCACGTGATCAAATATAAGCTCGACATGAATGACCGTAATACAATGGCATATCCTTCTATGACAGAGAAAGTGGAGTTCAATGAGAGCTGCGTTGTTGACGGATTAAGAAAATTAATTACTTGTGAACCGGTAAACATTAAACATGTTGGAGGTGATTTTGTTTCTAGAGGTTATCAAGGGACCAGATTTGGCTAGATTTAAGCGCCGTGTCAACCGCAACTTCATTGAAGACAGCCCCAACAAACGAAAACATGTTGGACAATATTATTTTTAACAACATGCTTGGAATCAGATTACCTTTCACATTGAGGACTCAAGTCTGGTTCATAGAGGTCTTTCTAGAATAACCTAAAGAAAAGACTGTAAGTTTATTATATTAAATATTATATTATGGTGGAATTTGTGAATTGATATTGCTACGATAGACAGTAATGAATGTGTAAAACGTCTACTATAACTGTAGGTCATAGTGTTTCTTATGTTAGATATGA
This sequence comes from Platerodrilus igneus, assembly GCA_036346225.1. NCBI lineage: Eukaryota > Metazoa > Arthropoda > Insecta > Coleoptera > Lycidae > Platerodrilus > Platerodrilus igneus. The sequence goes on along the minus strand of JARFIW010001108.1, from coordinate 5,151,431 downwards.
AACACTGGACATTGAAAATTAATTTCAAAGTTGAGAACTTGATTAAATTACTATAGTTGGTTACTTTAAGGTTATAACAAATCGAAATTAAGTTCATTTATGTAATTCATAATTTGGTGAGCACCTGTTGTTTACAGGGATAATGTTATGACAAATCAAAGTTGAGGTTATTTATGCAATTTAACAATTTGCGTATACCTGCTTGCAGGGATAATGTTTTGACGAATGTAGTAAAATAGAATTAAGTGACGCAGTAAGAAGAGTGTATTTGCTTTATTTGTTTAAAATTGGTTGTTGAAAGAACTCCATTGCACAAGGAGACCGAAATAAGCAAGATTTACTAAGATAACTCGTGTTCCAGAGTATCGTACCTTAGACAAGACGAGTTGGCGCCCATTAATTAAAACAGTGCTAAAAAGCTTTTCGGTGTAAGTGTTTATGATAACGTAGCTTAATAATGAATAATTTTATCTGGCATTAGGAAAGTAATTCGAGCACAGTGGACGAAAATTAATATAAATTGTTCGTTACTTTGTAAAGAGAAAAATCCAATGACCCGTTTCGCTATTATTGCAGCTCCTCAGATTGGACCATTTTTCTCTGCTTGATACTTTTAACCTTTAACTTCCCTATTAACCTTTGCATTTAATCAATTTCGTAAATAGCGACTATTCCGCACTACTGTAATTAAGCGGTGCACCCTCAATTTGTTACGGGATTCTTGCCTTTTAGGAGCAATTCAAAATGTAACAGCTTGACGATTTTTCCACCCGTTACCGATCCTTCTAATATAAGTTTTAAAATTTGAAAAAGCGTTGCTATAGCATGAAATTAGTGTAGATTAAAATTCGATATTAATATACAGCAATAGAAAGAAATGGTCATAATTAAATCAGGTGACCCTTCTATGTAAAAAAACGTTGCGTGAGTGTTAAAGTTTCCCATAAGAAGGTATAAGTTGCAATTTTAAAGTGTGGCGCGGTACTTAACGCTAGTATTTTATAAACAGAAAGTTCATGGTTCTAATCCAATCCGGGCCCACTTTTTTCAATGATAAATCATAGTTACTTTGCTTCAATTTATACGAAGTTATAAGACAGTTTAACGTATGTAACGCCGTGCACGTAATCTATATCGAATAAGCAAATAGTAAAAAATTGGCGTAGACATGGGTGTATTGGAGTAGTGAAAGACATGAATGAAAGGGGTGAATGACATTTGAGTCGTCCAGAAATGTGGGGCGCGGAATCCTTAACTAGATGCCCTTGAAGGGTGCAAAATTGAGTAGAATGGAACCTAAATTTCCTTGTAAGGAATTATTTGAGCAACGAATAATTTTAATGCAGAACACTTAAAGCTTATGAACTTAAGTTGTAATTGCTCGTTTATTTAAGTAATAGGTAATGTTCTAGCAAAAACATAACGCCAGAGAGCATTTGATTGGTTTTTAGTAAGTCATTTATTAAGTGCGGTGCATACAATCGTTGTTCGTGCATATGTGCCTGTCATAGCCGCTGCGATACCCGTTCACATAACTGTCATATATTTATGCATGTAAAATGCGTAACACCGTGTATCGGAATATACCATGTATATTAAGATAAACCGCAGAAGGCGAACAGAATGTTGAAAAACTATTGAGTTCAACTATTTATCAGAGGTCTCTAAAATTTCAGTCTAATACAGTTTTGCGCAACGCCAACTCCCCTAGAATTTTCTAATCTCGCTAGACGATGGATGGTCTGAGGGATAATGTTAAATGGTTTTAAACTCCTGCAATACAGGTTGGTGGAGCCTTGTGTACACATTTTCTTCTGCACCTGTTAATTTAAAATACACACAAATATTAATAAAACCCAAGCTGTTTACTTAACTTATATTAAAATGTGAATACCACAGTTACAAAACAAACCGGTTAAATAACTATCACTATTTGGCCAAATATACGTGTAAAAGGGTAAATTGATAATTATAAGTATCCAACCACATTAAATGGGTATTCACAAGTTGTACTTTTCCTGGTTATAAGTCGTTTCTAATCAAGCGTGCACTAGCGTAAAAGTCCATTTAACAAAAAAAATTGTTATATACATTTAAATATAAAATTACAGTTTAAAATATGTAGCAGGTGGAAAAACTTCAATGACTTACAGCTTATCTTTCCAAGGCTTAAGCGAGCTCGTCGTGTAATACTAGAAATGGTTTATTAGTAATCTCCTGGATCAAACAGGTGTTGAAGACAGCATCCACTATCGGACCACTTTCATTTTAGCGGCAATTTATTTAACTCTGCGCTCCCCTTCGCATCAGAAAGCTTATTTTACTAGCAACCCCAAATTTATCAAGTTGTGGTCACTTCGAATTACTTTAACTTGAGATTGTTTGGCATTAGTTACTTCTCAATTGAACTACAACCGCTTGAAATGTATGAATAAAGAACTGGTTTTGATTGATCGTCGCTATTATGATCCAATGGTGGTATTTATAAGTTAAAATGTTTTTGGGGGTCATCACGATGTTCTGGTTCACAGGTTGCGTACGACTTGACTTGTTTTAAAGTTGAGGTTAAGGGTATTTCGGTGCATGATGAGATACGTATTGGTATTTTTACACTGTGTATTTAATACCACATTTGAGCAATTGGATAGTTCTCACGTATCAAATTTTATGACGTGTAATGAGTCTCTGTCTATTTAAATAATTTACAATGATTTCGGTGTCGCTGCAAGGCATGAGAATGTTTACAAATAGACGTGTATACATGAGTATTTATAGAAAAATATGTGGATATGTGGATGTTTTTCTAATTTGATATTCAACATGGAAACACCTTTTTATTGCTGGTTGTAAAAGAATGTACTTGGTATTTTTTCTGCGTATTTCAGTATTTTACTTCAATACTATAGTTGAATAGCCTCTTTGTCACCTGTAAACCAACCCAGTTTCTAATAATTTTACGGGCATTCTCGCGCTAAGCTCGTTTTAACTATCTTTCAAGAATAAATGCATTCTATACACAAATGTATGCTTAATTTACGCATCAACGTTGAACATTTTTATATGGAAGTTTTGTTAAGGGTGGATAAATACTTAGACTAATTTCCAAAAACAAAATTAAAAAGAAAAGTTAATATTTTAACAACGTAGTGCTCTATGCTGAGAATTGCAACTTTCTCTGCTAAGCACAACCATCTCAAAGTAATTTTAAAAAGATATTTTAAAATTAAATTAGTTTGGTAGGTTTTTTTTGTAGGGTAAAGCGCACTGCTGCTAAACAGTAATTGGCATATAAGACGAGTGCCGTTCTAGAAGGACTTGTAATGAGTGGAATATATTTGTTTATTGTATTCTTGTAAGGTAAATAAGTTGCTTTAAGCCAGCATTGGGTAATAAGTAGTATTTTATTAATTTCACTTAGTTAAATAAGCTTTAATACGAAACTGAAAATTATATAAAAGCTTTGGTAATTCAGGTTATTAACGGACTTAATATTAAAGTATGGTACAGATATAAATAGGAAAGCATCTAATGCATATGAAATGAATCCAGTAATAAAAATCGGGACTTAACACTCTTCGTATTAATTTAGAAAAATGTAGACAGAATTCAGTAAATAACCAGCTCCGAAAATTTTATTCGTAAACATTCGCACGAGTTTAGAGAAACTATAACCATAGTAAATTTTGCCAGTAGTCATAAAAGAATGCGTTGCGATCATACACAGCCACACCACTTTTAAAATTGTGGAAACAAGGTAATCGTGGACATAAACATAAACAGGTCCCGTGTGTGAGTATTGTCACGCACGTTAAAGATCCCTATCTTGCTATGAATAGCAAGGGATCGACAAAATTCAAAATTTTCAGGTAAAAAAACTCGCTTCTTGGCCAATGTAGTACCTTCGAGTGGAGCATTAGAAAAAATGAAATATAGTGTAAGAGTATTTAGTGGAAGTGATATAATTTGCATACCCCTAAAAGGTTTGCATTTGCTTTAATAGAACCCACCTATCGCACTGAAATCTAGTCAGTGAATTATTTACTGTTACGTCTCTTTTGTAGAGTAAAATTAAGTCAGATAACTTACGTCAATTCTCCACGTAACATGGTATTTTTTCAAACATAACAAGCAACCTTTTTAGTTTAGCAACTACTTATATACGGAACAGTGTACATAGTTCGACCAAAATACCATCGTTTCTTTATGTTTGCTTGGAGTTGTTTCGCTATTATAATAGTAAATTAAATTCCATGCATTCATGTAGCCAGCGTGACCCATCTTGGCCAAATACCAATGCCACTCCGTACGCGAAAGCTTTGTATTTATTGTTGTACTTTATGTAGTACAGTAGTCAAATAATTACAAGCGCGTATTCAGACAATAATATATAAGTATATATATGCTGTACTTTTGTATCTAGAGGTTAAACTGGAAGTTGCATACTATTTATTGCAAAATTCCTGAACCAGATCCAAAGCAGAAGTACTCACTACAAGCTACATTTAGAGAAAGTCAAATTGAAAGCCCTACAAGCGTAAAAATCAGATTTTCACTCAATTTTGTAAAATTTTTAAATCCACGCTTGTAGTATCTCCTGAGTTATTAATCACTAATATATTACATTGACTTTGAACTTCTGCATTTACTGAAAAGTCGTTCATTAGTTTGCTCCATGTGTGACTTTTAGTAGTAGTACGTATTGGATAGCTTCATACCTGTGTCCTCTGTATATTTTAAAGAGGCAAAGAATGATTTGTGTTTTAAAATTAACAAACTTAGTACGTAGTTTCCATCGCTTCGTTCCCTGATAATCGATATGGTTAGACGCTTTCCAGCAACATGCAATTTGGAATGAAGTTGGCCATGCTCTTAACTAAATGTTAGCGTAAGATTATTAAGAAATGATATCGCTCCGTTGAACCCTTGACGTTCTAAGAAAGCTAATCGAGAAATTTTCGAGTGACTGAACGTAACTCGTTGAAAAGGAAGGTTGTCTATTTACTAAGTTCTAAATTGCTGGTTATTGTAAAGAAAATTTTTCTTCTGAAGAGTTTCTAAAGTGGTTAAAAAAGGTTTCTAAGCGTTCAATTAGATTTATTTTTAGGGGAATTTCACAATACTTCTTGTAATATGTATACATTTTTTTCATTAACGTCGATTAGCATAATGTTAAACTAGTGGCGATTTATTTTCAATTTAGACGCGAGTTAGATTTTGGGCCTTGGAGCAACTTTTTAAAAAGGCTTCTCCCAAAAACTCTTCTAACAATTTTATTAAAACAGAGATTACAATGGAAATTTACAAGTGGCTGTGTTATATTCATTAACGTTTAACAATCAAAATTACTTTTCACTAATTAAATTAATTAAACAAAATTGAGTAGCGTGAACAACCAACAATGTTAAAGTTGTGAAGCTCAAGATTGACTGGCCATCTTGGGCTCCTGGGGATATTTATGCAGTTTCTGCCCCTCACATTGCTTGTGGGAACTGCATAGCCCATGCCTGCTATTTTCTTTATACAATACAAAGTATTACCTCTTAGTAATCTTAATTCTAACAATAAGTTTCTTACAATCTATTATGACCTGCACCTGCAGTGTCAAGTTACGTCTGGAATACAATGTATTCACGTCCGTTCTCATGTCTGGTTTATGAACTTCCATTAACCTTTTGTAATATGTACTTCAAATATACATTGTTGCATCTAACTTAAGTTTTAATAATTCTATTGAATTATACATATATATTGATTTGCGGGTATGTAACTCGCGTTTTTTAAAAATTTAGTAACAAAATTTAAATAAAATTGAAATTAAAAAAATTTCTTAATCTCCATCTTTATGGCGTATAAATATTTTTGTTGTTAACAAAACTTCTGACTTTATTGTAATATACGAAAAAAGTTACTGTCTTTGTATGTACGTTTATGGTAACTTGGCGGTGCACAAGTGTGTGTTTGTGTGTGCATGTGCATGTGCGTGTATGTGTGTGTTGTGCGTGCGTGTGTGGGTGTATTTGTGTGTGCATGTGCGTGTCTGTCTGCGCTTGTGTGTATATGCCTAGAGCTTGATTGCGTGCATGCGTATCTGCATGCTGTTGAATGCCATTTTGACGCGTACCAAATTAATTTGTGTTTAACTTTTGAGTGTATTTCGATAATTACTTGAAAATTTTAAATTAGACGTTTTTCAACATTTTCGTGATTTACTGTTGGAAATTGTGCGGCAGACTGTTGATAAATCTATGGTGTTTGTCGGTCAATAAAAGAGGACTGTTTGGGATAAATTTGGGGGCAATATCGTCTTCGGGAAGCTGCTGGAAGTGAAGTGAACATTTTCTGCCGGTGTATTGCAGTGTGAAAGTGTTGTTACCCGTAATACGAACGAACCAGTAAAAAAGAACGAAGTCAATAATGGATTGCTCGTCCAAATTACAGGGTAACAAAGCAAGAGAGAAACTGCATGAAAACGAATGCTGCGCTAAACACCACCGCAGATTGAGGTTGGGAGTGGAGAGTATCTAAAGAACCATACGACCGTATACACAAACCAATTCACGTTTTTTCTTCGAACATCTGTACCTGCAAGAATAACTAAACACAAAACATACATAAAATATAGCTCTAATAAATAATTTCTAAGAATTTGGATACCAAAACAAAATTAAATTGTAAAGACAAACATCTGTATCTTTCATTCCTTCTTAAATACTAATTATATCTAGTAAAAATCAAATCGTATGGTGTTTTGTAAACAGGGGAACTATGCAAGTATACACTATCTTAAATATTGCCGCATAATTTAGGATAACAAACTAAGTGGACTTAACCCCCATAATTAATAATAATCTGTATTGGCACAGAAATCAATACTAATCATACATACTCAGCGGCAGGAACCTACATAATCTAAATACTTTCTTACTATATTGATACAGACCGAAGGCGTTCTAACTGAAGCTACTGAAACATATAAGTACCCAAAAAACACATATATTTACAATAGTACATTTAAAGATAAAACCCCAAATTATTAGATAAATCCTATTACCTATAGTGTTTCATTTAACATTGCTACATACCATTCAGGAGTAAAGCAAACAGTTGTCGGTTATCACAATGTGGTACTTCTTCTGACAGGCTGTGAAGGATATGAGTAGCTAGATTGGATACACTTCTCATCCTAAATTGATCTACATATAATACGGTAGCCAGACAAAGTATGTTGTACCGATAAAGTAAATTTCTATGGTACAACGAAGCTAACCTTAGTTATAAAGGATATTGAATACCAATCTGGGCTGAAAATATTATCATTTCTATTAAAGAAGCTCGTCCTTTAATTACCTACTAGTCGCGTAAAAGGAGAAAGTACATTTTTCATCATAAGGATTTGCACCTGCTCGATTTACAAGAGAAAAAACAATACGATCAAGCGCTAAATATCTAATAAACTTGTTCAAACAATGTATGTGTAAAATTGTTTTCTGAAAAACTAATCATGTAAATCCATTCATACATAATCGAAATAAAATTGAGCAGGTGTTTATCTTGCCGAGATAACACGGCTTCCTTTCTTAATTATCCTTAAATTAGTAGCATTCAGGAAATTTCTAATTAACAAAGATTATATGTCTGAATAAGGGACCAGAAAGAATATATACAACTCATGAATTTAATAAAGGACGGGTAAAGTTGGCTGCCTATCTAAACGGATTTGAAGCCTTACTAGTGTAGCAACACGTAGATTCAAATGAGTAGAGACTGAAACGGTTTTTAAAGTAAGGAGACAGTAAATTTTCAAAGATGAAATACAAGGTAACTGTGTGCAGAAGCGGTATTATCCTACTCTATCTTATCCTGACTACTTCTCGCGTTACTGGGGGGTCTCTGGAAAAATTTGCTGTCCACGGACCACCACAACCCTAAGAGATGGCGGTAAAGGCGTTGGAATTATTTTAAGTATAGATATTAATTAAGTTTAAATACCAACATTTTTTATCGTTAAACTTCTTTTTTTAACTGTTGTAATTTATACGATTTATCGAATCTTTAATATGTAACAATGCATGCGTGCCTGTGCGTGTACACGTGCGTCCTTGTTTATTTGAATGCATGTGCGTGTTTTGCGCCCGTGTGTGTGTGTACATATCGCGTACATGTGCATTTGTGAGCTGTGTGGAAGTAGTGCGTGAGCTAGCATATGGGAACATTTTGGCAATGGACGTTTTTATTTACCAACGGATTGTTTTGTTTCCTATCGGTAGTCTGTCTAAAACGCGATTCAAGTTGTTTTTCCTGTTACAAACTTAATTAAGTTTTTGTGGTTGTTATGAATGGGTATTGTCTTATCGATACGGTTGCTTGAGACAGTTGTCGCCAAATCATGATATGTCGCGTAACATACAGTTCCATTTCTTGAGATACTATGGTTATGGATTAAACTTTTACTAGACGTAACACGTGTCGTTACGCTGGGTAGAAACTAGATGCGAAAGGAGAAATTGGTAAATTTGGGTTGTTAGATTAGGTATGGGCGCGCTTTATATAATGGATTTCACAAATTATCAATCTTAATTAAACATAATATTTCAAATTTTGTTTCTATACGATCATTTGGTTTATAAGTAGAAGATTAATTCTTTTAAATAAATTGTAAACGTAGTAGTACAGGCTGATGACTTAAATTAAAACTACAGACCAAAACATATCTTAATATTACCAGACGCTTCGTATGCATTCCACATGAAAATATAATTTACAGTTGACAATTGCCAAATGTCGTCCATACCGAACATAAGAACCTTAAAATAGTATCATACTCCATCAATATAAATTACATTCAAAGTAACGTATCGATAGCTGCATAGATAATGTGTTACATTGAGAGAACGAATTTTTATATAGTGGGAAAAATAACAGCAGTTAGTTAACTGACGTAAAAGAATTAATTAATTATTCGCCAGCACGTAATTAAAGAGCTCAATCTGTAGTCGCACGACTAAGTAATAATCCAGGAAGGCCGAGCTCCAATATGTGATGGGGTATTCCCCGCAGGGGATAAATATGCAGCGTACGAATAGTTGAACTATGCTTGCAAGGGTCAGGGTAGGTTTTAATTTGGAGACCCGTGGAACTATCGTCGTTATGACGAGATAAAAAGGGGTTAGGATCTGGAGTGTTTACCCCTCCAATAATTTGGATACTAAAATATTTTGTGTTAAGGGACCTGCTGGTGTTGGATAACCCAAGTAATTCTTGTAAAAGAAACTTATGGCTTCTGGATATACTTAACCCTTTGTGGGAATAAATTAAAACAGTGAATAATGTTTGAGCTTTCATGTCTATACTTTCTAATTATGCACATATAAATTTTAAGACCGGATTATAAATGTTGCGTACTTTTGTAGCTGGAAGTTAATAAACCATGGAAGTAATTATTTTGCTAGATTAAAGTAACAATGAAATCAGTGTATATTGATTTTAAAATGTACGTTTTATTAATAGAATTTAGTGTTAGTTAAATTAAAAAACTATAATATTTCGAATGGATAATGAAACAATAAACGAAAAAGTTGACACTTAATTTTTTGTTTTTAATAAATGCATTTATAGAATTGGGATATACAATGTCATGAACTTTAATATGGGAAACGTTAAAATTGAAGTATTAGTATTATTGATGGATTTGATTTATTTTTTTTTAATTTCCTTTAGTAATACCTGACCAGTTTGAGTTTAGGAAATTAAGTCTTTTTAAGGAACATATATTTGTATTTATATTGCAATTGGTAATGGAAGTTAGGTGTATATGGAATTTATTTGCATTTATTTATAAACTAGATAAAAATTATGTCATTGTAAAAGGATATCCAGTCACCCCAGTGATAGAGTCGTATTTGGGAGAGATTTTATTTTTCAATTGTATTTAGTTCGACCAAAATTTAATGATCGATTTTACGGGATTATAGAATAAAGTAATGCATACTGTGACAAATTTAGGGAACCAAATAGCAAAGGTGACCTATAATTGGATACCGTAACGTATTGTTTGTATTTTAGCCGTTTAATTATTTTTATTTAGAATTTTTCTATTATCTCTTATTTTTCCATAGGACTCACTGCAGCACCACTGTGGTTAGTCGGTGCACCTTAAAATTGTTACGGTGTCCCATCCCCCTTCAGGGCAAATCTAAATTTATAACATAAGCTTATTTTACCCGTAACAAAGTCCAATGTTTTCAGCGTGGTCGGACGTATATGTGCACTATTTTATAAAACTTTCTATTTTCCTACATATCTTTGACGGAGTCATTTGCTAAAAGAGTTATATTACGGACATATCAGATGGATTTCTTATTAGACATACAATTTTAATTTAGTCTTGAAGTTTATTCGTTGATCATTCATATCTGCTGCGCAGTTGTATCTCTAACAACGATATTAATTAATATCTATTTTTAATTTACGTGGAGTTTTTCAGTTTTAGTGCGTTTTGTGGATTATCAAAAAAATATCTGGAATTAATATAAGGATTAGCAAATTGGAGAGACATTACCTGGTTCTTTTTTTTACTGCTCTCTTGTAGATACCGATGGATGAGAAGGTACTAGATAAAATATTGCATAGATATTAAACCAATAAGAACTACAAATAGAATTTCCCAAATAGATAAAGGCACTAACAAACGCGAAAATTCATATATGTACTTTCACGGGTAAATAAGCCGTTACGTTATTGATTTCAATTTGCCTAAAAAGGAAGATAACCACATAACAATTTTAAGGGCACATTCTCTAACTACAATGACACGGGTGTGAGTTTCTATAGAAAAAATGATAAACATAAAAATAAACATGTGAAATGATCAAAAAACAAAACTACTTTACAACGACCACTTATCTTGAGAGGCTTACTGGTTGTCATAAGTAACGGACGCCTAATTGTCTTGTCTCAGCAATCCCTTTGATATTTTCTCTACCCGGAAACGGTTTTCTAGGACAGGTCTGTTTTGCCTTTGGTTTCCTAGATCCTGTCACATCATGCTTTACCTTTTTCTACCATACCGTAAAAACACTCATTAACTTTTGGTCAAATTAAAGAAATTTTTTAAATATGGGCTTTTCTCAAATACGACTTCATCACTGGGGTGGTTTCACAAATTTATCTAACTTTACCTATATTATAAATGACTACAAATAGAATGCCAACTAAGCTTAAACTCATTAACAGTAAATTCCTAAAATATAAATACTCGTACGTTAACTTTAAATACAAACAAACTTAGTATAACGATTAACTAAACAGGCATCACTAACAGAAATCCTTAAAGGAATATTAATTCATAAACAATACTACCACATCATTGTTACAGGTTCCAATATTGATATACATGACATACTAAATTCCTTTTCTCTTAATAAAAATTTTTAATTAACAATATATCCCACAAATATAACTTACATTTAAAATTTATATACACACCTTTCTTAATGATTTAAAAGCTTCCAACGGCCTTTCCCGATAATATTGTGCTAAAATTTAAACAAAATTGTTTTATCGCTATGCCATAGTCTAAAAAAATATCTATTTAATGGAATTTAGTTTGCTATCAAATAACAACGAATCATTTTAACTTATACTTACAATTCTACATATTTATAAATTACTAACGAAAAAAAATGCTTACTGTTTACTTACGGTTAGTTTCCACTACAACTTTTCCAACTATCTAAATTCCAACATTTTATTGTAAAGCGAAACTAATTTAACACCTTTTAATTGAATAATTTCATTGTTTGATGCTCGACCGGCGCCATATAAATTCCATAATACACACCTGCTTGAGCCTTCTGACTTATTTATCTAGCAAAGTTTAAAACAATTATTGGCCGCCTACCCACACCGATAGGTTTGCACACGTTTACACACCTCCGCTGTCACTTAACTATCGTTTATTTTGTAATTTTTTTACTTTTTATAACTTAGTAGTTATATAATACTATAACGTCTTTAAATTTCGTTTTCACACTTTTACGTGTAATACCGACTGTATAAACCATTGGTTCGTTTTGTTATCAACATTCTAATTTTGGCGACTGTTTCAATGAGTCTGTGGTTGTGAAATATAACGTTCCGTAGTGATGGTTTTTGAACCCGAGTGAATTTGTACAAAAAACTTTAAATAGCACGGTTATTTCTCAATTCCTATCTGTAATTTTCTGAATTTAATGCGAAGTGATTTGAAATACCGAGAGTCGCTACCGTTTGTATTTAATGAACTGGGTGCCTATTATTTTATTTCTTCATCCTAATTTAATATTACATTGAAATAACAACGTTAGTAAACTACCAAAACTTATATAGCTTTCAGAGTAGTTTTTTGCTATACGTACATCTACTTACTTTCTCTAGGTAACGCGATAGCGTTGCAGTATCATAAAAGAAGCGTTTTAGTTAATGAACTGACATTAGTCAAAATGAAGAACAAGCGGGCTATAATGCCCAAGCCTTAATATATAAGGGGCCCTGTCTAAGCCGCTAACAAAGTACAAATTTTGCAAATTCTTTAATGGCATATGGAGGAATGCCGAAAATATACAAGGTTCCTTTATACTTCGACCCGCACTCTCACAGATGGTATTGACAAAATAACTAGCGCAGGAAAAAGAATGGAAGTAGGATGATGGCAATTGCGTTTTGATGTTAATTATGTAATTGTCATAAGATTAATTATTGTTCACATGAACTGAAGACGATGAACTTGATTTTAAGAAAGCTTTAGACATATAATATGTGAAAACGGAATTGAAAGTTTTAACCAAAGAAACGAAAATTGTAATATAACGACTAAGTTTGGGAGTAAAGTCAAGAAGAACAAAAATATGGTTCAAGAGTGGCGGACGTGAAGCAAAAGCCCTTTAACAGGTGGCCGATCACCAACTGATTTGAGGTAAGAAAGTTCAAACACGCATTTTTAGTGTGAAATTAAAACGTATTAGTGGTGAATTTAAAGGGGCGGCTCCGTGGCGTAGTGGTATGTGTGTGACTACTACGCCCAAGGTCCCGGGTTCGAATCCCGACACGGTCCGTGTTAGGCAACCATTTTTCACAAAAATACACCCTCGTTCGGATGAGAAGTAAAATGTAGGTCCGGTGTGTAAGTGTTAAAGATCCCTACCTTGCTTGGAACAGCAAGGGTTCGGCAAAATTCCAAATTTTCCAGGTAAAAAAACTCGCTTGCTGGCCAATGTAGTACCTTCGGGTGGAGCATTGGAAAATCACATGTAAGGTGAATTTAAAGGGTCAGAAGTGAAGTTTTACTTATCAACTATATATTGAATAAATCACTGAAATGAAGGGTTTTAATGCACCGAGGAATAGTCAGTCTATCAGTGGAGTAACCTGGAAATCCTTAAATTACAAAATTGTAAGTACTGCTCTGAGCTTTCAATTGTATTCTGGTTGGTGCTTGAAAATTGTGAACATACGAACTTATAAATGTAAATATAATTGGTTCGTAGAGCGATGGATTTAGGTATTTATAATAGAGTAAGAGATGACTAAAAATGAAGGTTAAAACTTTTAAAACGCTAAAACGGGAGTGAAATGCAATTCTTTTATTATAGGATGTAATGCTAGTAAATTTATTTCTGTGAATTTCATATTTTTAATTGCTCTCAAGATGGTGCTAATTATTTCTAAGTCAGTTTTTAAAGGCATTTTCGGATAATTGGGATTTTAACAATTTTGTGTAAGGCAATTTAAGAATCTAGCGCAATGTAATGATCAGTATCATTTTCAGATCGGTGTTTCCTTAGTTCTGTTAATAATACCTGCCCAGTGGAGGTTAAATTAGGTTTTGTTTTTTAAGGTTATTTCACGTGTAATGATGTTTTAAAATTTAATGTCAACGGAGTCTAAATTTGGATGGATATTTATTTACAGTTGGTTATAGCATAGGTAAGATGATCGTTGTGAGAGGGTATCCAGTTACGCCAATCATGAAGTCGTTTTTTGGAGAAACCTTTATTTTGAAAAATTGGTTTAGTTTGATAAAACGTGAAGGGAGTCTTGCTAAGGTACGATTACGACAGGTAACAGCTGAGGTGATGAGATTTTGGAAAATGGAAGGCAAGGAGAGACCTATCTGGAATAACCGTCTTCCAGTTCGGGAATATATCAGCGAAATTTCTGGGTCAAGGGGGTTTGCCACCCTTTAATTTTGACAATTAGTATAGTCCTTCAAGGTAAGTGGGTTAAGGTAATTTTGTATTTTTGTCAAATTTACATTTTTAATTTTTATTATTTTCACCATTTTGTTATACGAACTCACTCCTGCACCACTGTCATTAGCTGGTGCACCCCAAAATTGATACGGGGTTCCGCCCCTTGGGCAATTTGAGATATATAATGTAACGTTATTTTTACCGGCAACACGTTAATGGAGATACCGGTTATTAAATAGAACACATACTTACTCATACGTTTGTATTTTATTTCCTTGTCCTACTATTATTAGAATGTTTGAATATTCTGACACTTTGACATAAAATTCGATATGGTAGATATTGATTTTTAAATCAAATGTCAAAATTTATTTCACCAAAACTTAATTTCTACATCCCGATACAGATTTCTCGTTAGAACAAAACAAATATGATTTTTGTATTAAAAAGAATATTTTATAGTGTTTTTTATCATTTTCAGCGTTCCCAATAAAACTACTATTCAGAAATGATGAAACTTAAATTTTTGAAAAAAACATTACAGTTTCTTCATAAGTTCCTATTATGTTTAGTGATTTTTGTGAAGTGTTATATATGAAATTGACGCTAATGACTTTTAAATTACGCTATCACGGAAACTTAACGGAAAAAATTGCACTAGATAGCGTACAGTGGCGAGAGCTGTATTTTAAAAAAATAAATGCAGTATCTTTTAAGAGGTAGACAAACTTTAACACTCTCCCTTTTACTAACTTGGAAAGATCTTTGAATTGACAGCCTGATTACAAATGCTAGACGCAAACCTACCTAGAATGGATCTTATGGCTTTGAATAGATGGGAATGTGCTGCAAGACAACTGAAAGATTATTTCAGTTCTCGATAGGCTGATGAAACTCTGTTTACACTGACTTCCTCTTACCGTGTGAACTTAAGAACAGATAATTAAAATACTTCACCCTAGTTGCTTAACCTATATTAAAACATGAATATCGTATAAAACAACACATGTAAATTAAGCTCTACTCTAGTTGGTCAACTTGCGTATATCTAAAAAGAAAACATATCTTAAACGTATTCCAATTACGTATTCAAAAAATTGAATTGTACACTTAAATTACTACGAATATAATTGTGGTGCTGGTTTTTGCTACATTTCGCTTTTACAAAGCGAACACCAACGAATATGTCTAAATATTAATAAATTCTTATGTAAACAATGGGACATCAACAATACGTACAACAAGTAGTAAGTTAAAATTTTATCACTTACAGCTTCACGATACAACAACCCTGTTTAAAGCAAGACAAACTTGAGTGTAATCCGTAATCCAACTAATGTTGACCTAAAGCCTTCACCACATAAACACTTTTACCAAGTAACGGTGAATTATTTAATTCTGCAATCATCTGCGCGTTTGGAAGCTTTTATATACTTCCTACCCAAGTTCACAACATTCTTGTTACGTGAATTAGTGTATACAGGTTGATCTGCTTGATAGAAATTACAAACCTATATTCAACTATTTGAATGAATGCGAGTGAGATTTTCGAAATTCCTTTCTATTATACGATTAGCTATATTATTTTACAGAATTCCACAATTTTAGCTATTTACACGCTTTGTTCGGTATGCGCTGCGCTTGCGGTTATGGATCCAGAGTTCCTCTGTACATGGGAACTTCAGATACTTTTTCGGTTGCTATTTATTATTTAACAACTGCGTCATCGGGAGGGGTAATGCGTTTTAAATTGTACTATTTGATGTGCTTCTGTGTCTATATGTGATTCATAGTAAATGTGGTATCTTTGTAGTGCGTGAAAATATTGTCACAACCAAGTTCGTAAGTTTTGGTCAAATTGGGTATGTTCATAGTGAAGTCCCGGTTTGTAATTGCTAGTGGTGAAAGAATGCACTAAGTACGTTACTATTTATTTCGGTATTTTACTTTAATAATATGATAAAATGATCTTGTTAGTATATTTTCTTACTACAATTCCTAAACCAACTAGAATTGATAAATGTATAGCTATATACAAATGTATACGTAATTAATGCTCCAGCATGAGTTTGTAACATTTTAATAATCAATAACCAAATATGTTTATATAGATAACGGAAAAAGTTTTGATAGGATTTGTTAGTTTTTTATATTGCTGTAGCTGATCTCCCCCTTGGTGGAGTAGTGTTAAAATTAGCTTTTCACGGAGAATTTAATAGTTGAATAAAATATGATGTGTTAAATTTACAATGGCAAGTTGAGGTTATGTTTCGGTATAGCCAAACATCGCCCACTTTGAATTCGCCAAATCTTTTTACGTAAAATTTTTTAATTTTTGCGAAAAAAAAAGTGTAGATAGTACAGAAAATGGCTTGTTATATGACTATCTCACGTCCTGTATAGCATAACTTAATATTATGTTAACTAACAGTAGGTATTAGCGTCAAAATTCAGGTAATCTTCAAATTAAAACGTTTAGTAGTTGTTTTATGGGAGATATTAACATCAACGTGTTTATTAATTTTGCACTCTGTTGATCACAATTGCTTTTTAAAGGGATACCAAGCTAACTTCATGTATTTAACCCTAAAATTAATTAATTTAGTTAGAAGTTCTCTCCATTTTGTTTCCATACAGTCGATGTGATGTTGACGCTTTTCATGAGCATGCAGTTTGAAATGAAGTTTTATGTACTGTCTAAGATGTTAGCAAAAAGTTTTTAATAAATGATGTGCCTCTGTTAAACTTTCGACATTCTAAGGAAGTTGTTTGAGCAATTTCAAGCGTCTGAACGTAGCCAGTTGAAAAGGAAAGTCTATTTACTAAGTGCTAAATTGTTAGTGTGAGGAGAAATCTCTCCTGGACAGAGGTTGTAAAACAGTTTAAAAAAATTTCAAAGTCGTGAATGAAATTCATTCGCAGTTAGTTTTACAAAATTTCTTGAAGTTTATCAGGGTTTTTTGTTTTTAGATCGAAAGTTATTTCCTGAAGATGTGCAGTTACTGAAAGGTATGTTAGCTACACTTTCGGTTCTAGAAAATCTAGTCAGTATTCCAGAGAAAAACTCGGTGAAGTACTTCGCTAAAATTCTATATTTCAATAAAGTAGCGAAAGTCTCGGCTGTACCAACAAGAATGGCTGCCGACTAACTGTTTGAAGAGGATTCCGTAAAACAATCGTGTGGGAAATACTTGTCTTATACGGGAATTACCTTCGACGTTACTTAATCTCAGAATATGGAGGTACCTAGAGAAAAACACAGAAGAAATATCAAGAAAATGCCAAAACCCTAGAACAGGAAGGTGATTCGGGCCTAAAATTCACACGAAGAATAATTCGTGCACTAATTTTTAAAACTTAAAATAAACGTAATGATAGGGATGCTAATATAACTATATAGAAACGAGCAGAAAGAATGCTAATTTACTCGTATATTAATCACACCTTTAGATAATTGCAATATCTTTTATTTTGTCAAGACCAAAAGGTATTGCCTATGCTTTAGTTGTGAAAACATCTGTGTATGAAACTCTACTCTATGGTGGCACAATTGCGTTTTAAGCACCAGCTCATATAAATATTCTTAACAAAAGCAAAATTTATATCAAAAATTGCTCTTCTTAATAGAAAACGTTTTCTGCAAACAAAACTGCTTCCTAATTTCTTAAAAATAATAACGGGGACGTAGTATGGTACGTTTATAGGTATATGTAGTTAAAAAATTTTCATTAATTTACAGTTAATGTAGATGACAGTTTCAGAAGATTTATTATAAATAAGTAAGAAGTCATTTGACTGTCGGTACTTTTGGAAACAACTAATACCAATTGTCTCATGGACTCAATTTGTTTTAACCAGATCCCACTGGAACTTTTGAGGCTTTGTTAAAAATTAGATATTCTCAATTAACATGTCTCTCCAACATGAAGTTGTATTTATGAAGGAAACAAATTTTCTCGATTGTAAAATTAACTAACCTGGTAGAATAAAATTTCAAACTCCATTGATTAATTACATTATGATATCTAATTATCAAAGGTTAACTGTACCTATTCAAGTTTGCATGTTATTTGTTTCAATGGTCTTGACGAAGTGCTGCACAAAATTTTTTCTTCTCTTCATGAAAACCGAGACCATCTTCTGCAAAATTTGCAAAAACGAATTAAGACTGCAAATTAAAATCACTTTTCTTATTTTTTTCTTTCTAACATATGTAAAATTATCTAACCGAAACATTAATTTATATTGAACAAAGAGACTTAACCATTTCCTGCATCAGCATAATTTGGCATGTCAATGGTTTTTGTTCCAAGACGTTGATGTCATAAGTGCCAAAGTTATACATTATTAATCAAAATTTGCCAATCGTTGAGTATAAGTAATGTAAAATAGCAAAAATAATTCTTTCTTAGATTAAGAATGCATGTAACCTAAAAATTATATTTCTTAAAAGAAAAAATCCTTAACCCTATTGGTGGGATTTACCTATTCAGAAACTAGGAAAACTAAATATGGTTCTAAACATTTTAAAGGAATCTTACAGATTTTTATTAATTTCTGGGGAAACTTGTAAAGGACTTACCATAGAAAGGAAGATAGCAAAAATAAATGTATTTTCTTCCATCGAAAGGAATGCATTTTTTATGTTAGAAAACTAATGGTTTCATTATCATTTACTTGTTAATCAAACTTGTATCACTATTTTATAGTAAGTAATGCGATGTATTTGTAGCGTTTGTGAGGAGCAAGTTACTCGGTAAAATTTTTACTAGTCTAAAATTCAAGTACTACTCACGCTATTATGCTTGTTTTCTGAACACGCAAAGAAAAGAAAGCTGCCAACATGTCTGGGAGAGGGCCAACATGGTTACTGCCAATTATTTACTGGTTACTATTTCTTATTGCGCTTTCTCTCTTTTCGTTGTTTTACAGAGGCCAGCGTTTAGATCTGTATCATCAAATGCCGGAGAGTGTTTTTGTGGATAGGCGCTGGTTTGGGTATACTTGAAAATTGTTAACACTAAATCGTTTTTGTATTGCTAGCGCATACTTAAGGGTGCATTAGCTAGTAGAAAATAAATTATTGAATGTGGTTAGTTAGATGAGCTTTTAGCAAGAGAACGCTCTGAAAAATGTATAAGCTTTGGAAGTTTGCATTTAATATCATTGCTATTTTAATATAATATTAAATTGTGACAAAGAATTAAATTAAGAAAACACCTAAAATAATAAATACAAATGTAAGTAGATATTGGTATTTTACATCCATTCGTATTAGATTCAAAAAATTACTGATAAAAACTGGGAAATAACCGGTCATAATATTAGTGGGTAGGCCGAAAATGATGCACACGTTCTTATAGAACACGAACTAAAATAAATAGCAAGATCGGACAAAAATTAATTAAAGTACAATTCTTAAGGTTTAAAATCATATAGTTATTTCTCAACATAGTCACCGTTAAGCTTAACACATTTTTTCCAACGTGTAACAAGCTTGTCATCTCAACACTGAAGAATTGATTGCGGCATTCATCTCATCGTGCGAGGTATAATAATTACCATTGAGGTTGTTTTTTTGAGCAGAAATACAAAATTAGAATTTCAAGGCGCGAGATCGAAGAAGTAACGAGGGTGTGAAATCAGTTTAAACTTTAGGTTTCGCAGTGCCTCTTTGGTTGCTCGCAAGGTGTGTCGACGAGCGTTAACATGTTGGAAGATTTTTGGAGCTCCTTGGCGTTCTGTGGGTATTCGATATGGTTTGCGATACGCGTTTGACTGATTCACAGTTCATTTTGAACTAAATCCTCGAGGACATGTTTGTGGTGTGTGGCAGTGTGTTACGTGCCAAAAATTTTGGCACTAAACATTCATATAGTTTTAATATGCGGGAATTTCGCGCCATAAATTTAAAAGACTTGGTGCGCGTATTTCCGTCACTTCAGAAGTACGTTGCGCGAATTTCGAGTCGACGCGCGTGGGGGAAGAGGAAAGTAAGGAATTTCCGGAAGACGCTTAGGAACTTGCCTCTGAAACGCCAAGAAGAGTGGTTGGTCTGGTATCGTATTGTATCTTTTTATTATGTAGATTCCCTTTGCCTTTTTTGATTATCGTTCCTCAACCCGCTCCTTACCGTTACCTCTACATAGGAAGAAGACCAACTAATCTGGATACAACCTGGTAGAAGATCCACGACCCGAGAAATAACGAGTCCACGGAGCCCCGCAGCCGCTAGCCTGGAGTAATCCTGAAGGAAGCCACGAGCCGCCATCAGGAAGTAATTCTGAAGGAAGCTTTACCTATTCACGTGAGTACCCCGTGGGGGATTTTTATAATATAATTTAGAAATATGAGAAGGTGTTGCAATAATTTGCATATTGTGTGACGTCATTGACAATTGGCTTTATTCAGAATCTCAATCACGAAATTTTATTACCCATCGATTTACGGTAGATCTATCAACAGTATGGTCACTATAAACGGCCTTTAAGCGGTGATGAACTTTAGCAGGAGTCAAATTATCAACAATTAAAGACTCAATAACAGGCACTGTTTAACTCGCGTTGACATAGCTCTTCATACTATTGCTACTCAAAACGAACTGGTGAACGCGACGCCTTCAAAATGTGCATTTGTATAGAGGGGGATTGTGACTTCTGAATGTTCCTATGTGCGCTTCTATAGGTTATGTTGTTCGTGTTCTGCAAGCCTGCTTGCCCTCGTATTTATTAGCTATAATTATGTGCATTTTGTGTTTAATTATTCTTGCAGGTACAGATGTTCGAAGAAAAGGTGAATTGGTTGATGTGTACTGTCGTTTCGTTCCTTAGGGACCCCACCACTCTCCTACCACCAAACTTCGACTGTGTTTAGCGCGGCATTTATTTTCTTGCTTTTTCTCCTCCTTTCCTTTGTTACTCCGTAATTCGGGTGAGCATTTCGTTCTGATTTCGTTATTTTCTACTTGTCCGCTCTTATTGCGGATAACAAATAGTGTCTGCGATCGTTAATCAAAAACAATTCATGAGGTTCCATTTTACCAACGTACAAAGGTACGCAGGTACCGCAAGCAAACTAGTTCTGTCAAAGGTGTTCGAACTCATGGGCTATAATTGTAATAGCGCCAACTTCTCTCCCTCTTCTCCTACCACCTGCTAGACATTTTCATGTAGTAGTGATTTGACAGTTGTTTAGTCCAAATATTGTATATAATTGACTTGATAACCTTCTGGATCAACTGGTTTGAATAACAATAAAAAAATTAATTTTTGAAATGCTAAATTTTACAAAATTGTTTTCAAACTTAATAGATATAAATAATCAAAAAAATGCTTCTTTTTACTAATTTTTCGAATAAGGCTAATTAACGGAAAACGCAAAGAAGTGTGTTCATAAGTTATGCCATGACTTATTAATTTAAAACCCGTGCAAAATTTGCGAAAACTCTTGAAAATACTTGAATAGCGTGAAGTCTGTAAAATTTTAATAAAAATTAACTTTCCTTACAAATACTGTATACAAACAACTTCCACGGTAACTTACTTGAACTTAATAAAAATTTCATTTATTGAAGCGAAAAAATGTTTGCAAAACATCATTATCAAGTAATAAAGGTTTTGTGAACGCTTTCCGAGAATGAAACCCAGAAAATGAGTTAAATTTGTCCTTGAGTGAAAGTTACTAAGATTATTTAAAATTGAAAAGGCTCTGCTGAAAGCGGATATCCTAAGAGAGTTAATCGAACTGTTTTCAAATGAGCGACTTCAATCTTGTTTGAAAAGAAGGACCGGTTTTTGCTGAAGTTATAAGATACTGATTATTGTAGGAAAGAGTCCCCGTATATAGAACCTTGGAAATTGCTTAATGAAGCTAACTTTAAAATCGGATTTGCCCAATATAATTTTAATTATTTAAGAGAGGGTTTGCAAAGTATTCTATTTTAACGAACGACATGCCAAATAGTATTTTAAAGTTTTACGCAGCCAATAGAGGTTTCTCATTTTAATCTGAACCGCGTTAGGCAGCCTACGTTGTTGCTACATATCAGGGTACAAGAACCGTTTTTTTTAACTCCGATCGAGCCGCTAAACAGCCTAACAAACCGAAGTAGTCGGGGATGCGTAGATGGTGACGGCGATTTCTAACTATAACCTGTGTTACAACCGACGCCAATTAGACCCTAGTTGCATTTTATTTTCTAATGCTCCAACCGAAGGTACTTCATCGACCAGGAAGAAAATTTTTTGCCTGGAAATTTTGATGGATTCAAAACAAACAAAGGTACAAGGGTAGGTATCTGTTCGGCTGGCTACTGTCTTTTAAGCAGAACTCATAACCATCATGTATGGTTCAAATGCTATTCCGGAATGTAGAATTCAAAATAAAATTGTTACGTATTCTAAGGGACAGCGGAACAGCACTAATGACCCTATTTAAGGAGAAGTTTACTTCAGTGGTGGTATTCTAGTACAGTCGGACTCTGTATTTCGCTCCTAGTACCAATGTTCTTTAGCTTGTCTAGATTAAAGGACAATCAGAGGTAGATGGCAACGAGCAGGCCGGTGCATTGGCGAAACAAATATTGATTCAGAGTTTTGTAGGTTCTGAACCATCTATTTTCATATCGCTTTTGGCAATGTTTATCCTGGTAAGGCATACTGCACACCATCGCCATAAGGACAAGTGGGATTGTATGACAACCTGCCGACAGGCAAAAATGTTTACCAAGCCTCCTATGATAAAAATAGAAAATTACTGCTGCTAGTGGGTATTCTGCCTAGGCACTCCAAATTAAAAGTTAGCCAAGAGCGAGTCGAGCTCGCACTATTAGGGTTCCGTACCAATACTACAGTGAGCAATCAATAAACCAAAATAAGCTATTTTTATTTTTTATGTATATCTAAATCTTATCCAAATTTCATTGTGATAACTGAAAAATTAATATATTGTCTTAAATTGTACTGGTACATTAGTAAATACGTTGTCTATTACTGTGTTTTAAAAAAAATTTTCTTAGCAACTAATACACTGTCAAAAATCCTCTTTCAAATGATACCTCACACGATATATTTATTAAAACTTCTTTTCTTTTGATCGAATTAACCACGCCAATATTTTTTTCTATTCTATGACTGTTGATATATGTGCGCGTCATAAACACCTAGCATTGTGCCAAATTTCAAATTTCTACGTTACATAGTTTTCGAGAAAAACCTTTATGACAGACGGACAGACGGACCCGAGAGTGATTTTATAAAGTTTCCGCTATACCTTATAAGATACGAAACCCTAAAAAGTACCTGAAAATGGTTTAACTTTCTGTCACTGTTGTCAATAGTAGTATGAAACGGTGAGGTACATCCTGTGCCCTTGTCCAGCACTCGCAAAACAGAGACGATCTATGCTGGGAGACTTCTGGCCTAACCCAGCCAGAATTAGAGGTACTCCCTTTGTAGGTGGCTTCGCTGCTTAGCTGGTTTGCGTGTGACTACCACGCTCAAGGTACTAGATTCAATTTCCGTCACGGACTTCTTGAAAAATACTACGGCGAGCATTTTTCACAAAAATATGCCATCGTTCGGATGAGAGGTAAAATGTAGGTCCCTTGTATGAGTGTTGTCAGGTACGTTAAAGATCTCTACCCAGCTTAGAATAGCAGGAAGTCGGCAAAAAAAAAATTCCCAGATAAAAACTCAATTCCTGAGCAATATATTACATTCGAGTAGAGCGTAGGAGAATCAAATGTATGAGGCACTCGTTTGCTCCGCATCAAGTTTATTTGAAAAGTCGAGGTGGGGCTGAGCGAAAAGGACCAAGCTAGTGCAACGGGTTCACTTTGTGTTCTACAGGAGCGGTGCCGTAGCTATCCCTCCCAATTTAATACAATTCAATACAACACATTGATCAGCAAAATAAAGCGTTAATGTGAATTGCGTTCTGCACAACACCAGTATCTTGCGACCAATGGCTTCCTCAAGACGTAGTATTAATAATGTAGAATATAAAGTATTACGTGAAATTCAAATGCGTAGAATTAAAATGGTATTAACCAAAACTATCACGTGTCAAATCAAAATTAATATCAAACTAAAATGTATTAGAAATTCGAAATTATAAGTATCAGAAATTTGTAAAAATAAGGGTTAAAATAAATTCTTACCCTTACGTTTAATTGAACTGCTTTATGTACAACGTTGCACTTTCTTACTTCTTTTGTTATTATTTAATTTTTATTTGAATTTCGCTTACTTTAAATATTTCTATTCAAATTGGCATGCTGTGGGCTTATTTTTAGTAGTATGTCACAGAACAAAATACACTTTGGGACGTAGATCATTTTTAATCGCGGTATTTGTGGATCATCTGTTGCATTAGCGTATGGAATATTTAAAACTACCAGACAATACCAGGAAATTTAATAAAGCTTTTACAGGTTAATGTTGCGTATTTTAATAGTTCCACTTTGTTTAACCTCATATCTGAATAATTAGATAATCACAAAGATTCAATACACTTAACTTAAAAAATAGCACAATGTTTGTACTTTTGCCTTGGGAATTGAGGATACACGCAATATATGCTACAGTACATGCATCTGTACAGATTTAAAATTTATTTTGTTATTTTTGTTTAACTAGAATTATTAGAATTTAATTATGAGCGTTTTCCATAAGATACATTATTTGTATATAACAAATGCTATGAATAATACACACGTGCTTTTAATAAAACTCCATATGTGTAGTATTTACAAAATAATGATTATGAAGCATGCCTAATTCTTTTAACACTACAACATAAATGCTTTTTACCAAAATAGAATGAGTAATGCTCTTTTTAAGATACTTACAGACTAATAATAGTGAATTCGCTAACTTAAGGTGATGTCACATTGATTTCCCTAAATTAATTAATCGGCTTCTAAATGTAATATTTGTATCTGAGATCCGATTTGAAAACTATTTAGAAACATGTTTTATATATAATATATATACATTGCTGTGGATTAAAGTAGTTCTAAGTAAGCCCCAATAGAGGATTGATTTTGATGTAAGCTTCTAATTTGACCACTGTTTAATTATTTTTGGTCAGCTCTCTTCAAATAGAACCACTAGAAGCATACATAAGATTTATAATGATTATACTAAATATTCTTATACAAACAATATTTCAAATGCTAATTACTACATCCACAACAGCTTTCTCTTATAAATGTCTATGAAAAGCCACTTCCTCTCATCATAAATCTTGTACACTACAAACAAGGTCTCAGCAGCTTTGTCTTACGGATAAGCACTCACAAATCTTAATCTCTTAATTTTCGTTATCAAGTAACTCTCTAATTTAATCTTATTATGTACAAAATTTATCAAAATGAGTTGAATAATTTAATAACCTTTCGAACAAACCGTACTTAAATATATCTGATCAGTTATGTTTAAATAGTTTCCTATCCACTGGCGAAAACCTACACCGAAGGCTTACTTACCCTTCATATCAAAATATCGACTTGTACACATACTCTACTCTAAATTCAAGCACTAGCAAACAAAAAAATTTAACTAAGTACTTTATGAATATGAGTCCTTTTAAGAATTTAAACAATATAATTTTATTTCACCGTGACAAATCTGCTGGTTGTTGCCTTTGTCCTAGTTATCCACACCAATTCCAAAATCGTTTAATGCCAAAAATACCATTGCAATCATATATGCTTTTATTCTAATTAAGAAACTTGCAGTAGTTCAATCATTATTAAATTATTTATTTTCGATTTTGAAAACATTGTAAACTTTAAATAATCTACTCGTTTCTGACTACCAAACACATTCACTTTGCCTGTTTCAATAAAATTATTTTTACACAATATTTAAATAAATTTTACTTTTAAAACTGTAGTACTTCTTATTCTTACTATGTGACGTATTATCAAATCTACCTGCATGGTGACGTTTAAATCGGGACCCAAAAGCGTTCTCAACGTTCTTTGAGTTATATAGTACGAGTTCCGGTGACTTTAGAATTTAGATTTTTCTGTACTCTTTCTCAAACCTCCTAATGGTTTATTCTCAAAGGTGTGTGATGCAATATTTGAAGATTAATTTTTTTGCTGTCTCAAGCTATACCGTAATTTACGTATTTTCCTATCCTATCAACATTCAAGATTTTATTGCCTAATTTATCGTTTTCGCGTGCACTATTGCCATTCAAAGTCATTTTATGTTTTATTTTAGCAGTTGATTGTTCTAAAATGTAGGTTAATTAACAGTTTCTTAACCACTTGGAAATATAATTTAAAACTTAACACGCTTCTTTACGTTTAATATTAAATGAAAATAGGGAAACAAAAATATTATACACGCGATTTTACACGAATTGAGCATTTGTCATCTTTTTATTGATTACAAAATGTAGCTGAAACTTCGCGCAGAATATAAAAAATACTATTATTCTTATCGTAGAATACGTCATCAAGTTATTTAATAAGATTGAAAACTCTTTTCAATCACGGCTTTATGCATCTATACTTCCTGTATTGGGCGTTTTTACAAATACGTTTCTATACAAATAAATATCTACATAATCGGTCTTCTTATTTTTTCTCTAATTTTCTCGGGTTTACGTCGTTGGATGTTTATGATATGATTCAACATAGCGTTAATAAAACTGCTATGAATGCTAGCCTGAAGATGCCCGAATTACCTAGCTAACTTAGATTAAATCATAAGAAAAGGATCCAATATCACACCTATAATGCCATCAAATATGCATTAACAAACAACCCTTCTAATAACAACTGATACATTCACATACATCTTCTTTAACACACATTATCCATAAAAAAATTACTTATATATAAACATTAAATTGAGTCAATATCATTAGCATTTTTAAGTCTAAAAAAATTTAGAACTATTAGGTACTAGAATAGAATCCAAAAAATCGTTTTTCTAAATAGTATTTCACAAATGTAAATAACAATACCTAAAAATTTTAGAAATCACGATTTATAATTTATTCCTACCTTGAAACTAAACATAACTAATCAGTTACGTCCAATAAATGCCTTTATAATAATCAAATTTTACCGAAAACTCGACCATACTTTAAAATCAAATTATCCACTTACAAAAAAATTTGAACACTCTATTATGTAATCTAACGTACTTAAATAAAACAAGCAAAAATGTTTTTAAAATATTATAAAACCAATGATTTACCGTTAAATTATGCTAATTATCATTTCTCTCGTTATATTGTAAACTTGCATTCTTTTCCAAATCAGAATCGTTCTAATACCTTCGCATCAATTGCATTTGAAAATTCAAATCATATTCTTCCCTTTAAAGTAAAATTATCTTGCAGGATTCTATTACCATTATTTATTTTAAGACCCTATTTCTTATAATCGAAACATCAAATCAACGTTCAACGTCGTTTGTTATGCTCAGAACCGGTATTTAATACTGGTCATTCACGTTGCACAATACTTGGACTTTCAATATTTTTCATCAGTAGTAAAAACCATGATTATCGGTTAACTATATATTTTAAACGTATCATAAGATACGGATGTGAACTCAACTTTATTAATAATTAACAATTTACAATTCCTTACATTGCTTTTCTTTGATCGATTTATATAGTATAAATTTCGTTCGCCATTAACATCCAAAACAATCTGTCTGTTTTCATCCAGGCGACTGATGTAACTTTCCCGGAAACGAATTCGCCATGATAGTTGATTAGGACATTATCTTATATAAATTTCTGTTATCATTGATTTATTACATCGTTGAACGTATAATTTTATGTTATTGTTCGTAATTGGAATCTTTATTGAATGAAAGTTTAAAATGCTTATCTGTTATGTCGATTAATAGCCGTCATTGATCTCTATATACTTGATATATTACATCGTTAAATGTTTTACTGTAGTTCCTAACTGGGATTTTAACTGAAAGACAGTTTGCTACTTGATGAATGAATCTAAATCTTCAAATAGTCTAGAAAAATAAAATACACGACTTGCATGTTTGCATTGCTTACCAATTAAATGCAATGAAATAAAATGAAATTTCTAATTTTGATATGCAATGAAATTTTTCTAAAACGTATTGAAAATGTTATCGAGTGCTTTTTAGTACGAAGGATATTCACAGATTTTTACTTACGAAATATGTACTATTTAAACATATTATTCTGCAACATAAATAAAGCTTATCATGTCACGGGTTTTTGCAGGTAAAGTACAATACACAGAGTGTTTCAAATTACTGAGTATGGGTATTTAGAGTATTAGAGTATCTAGAAGAATTTCCTTATTTTTTCTGGTTTTGGAGAGTTGTATGTACACGGTATTGTGTTCAATGATCTTTATATGATTCCTAATCACATCAATATATATATATATATATATATATATATATATATATATATATATGCGTATATATATATATATATATATATATATATTTTATGACAAGGCCCGTTTGAGAGGAGTTTCTAAAAGAGTGTATGAAAAGGCCTTGTGTTGGGGTGTTGATAAAAGAGTGCTGTGATACAGATACAGCGATTTGTAAAATTTAAACTTGTTCACTTAGCTTCCTTTTTAACTTTGCCTGACTGACTCAACGGAATTGGCGGGGTTTTTCAAAATGAAATCAAACACAACAATATCACAAAGCATTTATACAGTATTAAATATCTTCTCTCATGCAA
Source organism: Platerodrilus igneus (assembly GCA_036346225.1). Taxonomy (NCBI): domain Eukaryota; kingdom Metazoa; phylum Arthropoda; class Insecta; order Coleoptera; family Lycidae; genus Platerodrilus; species Platerodrilus igneus. The sequence continues at coordinate 5,122,482 of JARFIW010001108.1, read as the reverse complement.
AAGCATTTAGCACGTTTACAACAGTGTTTCTTTCAAACAGAGATAGTTTCTAAGAAAGAATATAAAAAAATAGGTTCCTTGCCTTATTTTAAATTTAAAGAATTAAACTAATTCTTTGGAGAATGGTTTACCTGGTTATAATTATTTCCACGCTTGAAATATTTGTTTTGGCCAGGAAAAATCCTTGACAGATAATCTATTAAGAGGTTAGAGTATTTCTAACTCTGATCACAAATTCTCCTGGTAAAACCCTTTTACATAAAAAATATTATGATTAACAGTTATTATTACTATACCTTACATTAACTATAAATCGGTTAAAAATAAATCTAAAAGTGATACTTGCAGAATCCACAAAAACGTTTCTCGTAATAAAATATCTTCTTATTTGAAATTGATATTCCAATCAATTTACTAGATTAAAATTCTCGTTTCAAACAGCAGGTATCTCGATTATTTGATAAAATTTTTAAAAAATAGCTTTACATTGAAAAATTTAGACTCTTCATCGTAATCAATAATTCCATTTTCGTATGTAATTTGCGTTTAAACTTCGTTATTCATTGCAACCTCGCAACTATTAAATTACGGTATATTTACTGCATACTCAAATACTATAGCAACAGCTTGGGGTTAAACTAAAATAGCATTTTGAATGAATAAGCGCTTCCTTATATACAAATTTATCTGTTTCCAGAAGCTTACTAGAAAACTGTGGAAGATTATGATGTAAGGTTTCTTGGAAAACCCAATTAGTGTCTAAAATTGTCGAGTTTAATGACATAATTATCTAACTTCAATTATCCATGACACGTGCTGTTCTTCCTTGTTCAATACCCAAGGTTAATGTGTCGCATCGCTTCTTTCTAACAGTGAATACGAAAGGTACTAAATATTTCTTATCAAATATTCCCGGGATTTTGCAGGTTTTTAAGTTTCGGCCACTTTTAAGAATAAAATGTTTATTCATTAGTGAGTTTATACGAATTTGACGTATTTCGAAATACCGATGAATTATCGTTTTATGTTCTAGAAAATTCTCTATTAAAAAATGAATTGCCGTTATCCACGGGGTAATTAATTTAAATTTTTATTGCTTTTTAATGCAAAAGGGGTTTTAAATACAGGTTAATTGTAGTTTCTTAAACTAAGAGCGTAAAGCTATTGATTTTTAATGCTATTTACAGCAAATCAAATGCATTTTTATCAAAAACAAGTAAAATAAATGGATTTGTATTTATCTTAAAACAATTAATTTTACGTTCGCATTTAAATGCGTTTTATGGTATCTTACTATTAATTATTCTTACATATACGACTTACGTTATTTGCTATTTATTTACAATTGCTTATATCATACAGGGCGATTATTTATACATGCGTAATTTGCGTTTTTGCATTGTACATCAATGAATAATGGTACGCTTGTATTATACAAGGCGTACCCATGAAGTTACGGAAAATTACCTTTTTTTCAAATTCTATTATATTTTGGTGGGATTTATGTTTAGAATTTGGGTTTCAATGACCTTGCGTAACCCCTTGTAAACCCCATGTAAACGACACCAAAATCTAGGAAATTAAACATTTTCATCATAAGGAGTGCCCAATTCGCCAATTATACAAAAAGCATACATCAAGCAAGCTGTATAAAACTCATAACCAACTTTAATCAATGATAGGCAACTCATTTATTAAAAATTCAACTACATTTAGTAAGATAAATAAGTTTGTTTACAATCCAATTTATTTTTAAGATTAGCAATGCATTCATAAACTTTAAATAAATACGCACCAGGAACATCAAAAGTCAAACAAGCATGAAACAATTTTTTTTTAAACTTGAGGCATTAATGCTGGCAAGAAACAGATTTTTCAAAACAAATATGTTTAATAAACGCACGGAGTAAATAAACGCATTTAATTCTCGTCATTATAAAATTTGTCTACGTGATCTTTAATATAAAATCAACACTTAAACCCAAGAGATTACAAAAACAAAAATAAAAAACCAGACGTTTGACTACGTGCGATTTCAAATAATAAATTTCTACACAAGGAAGAAGACGTGACTTGAGAAGGTACAAGGTTTCATGGTCAACGTAATCTACAATATAAAATTTGATGTCCACGTGATTTGCAAAAGTATTACGACAAAATTTAGGATGTTAACTCTATGAAAATCCGAAGACTGGGACGATATGACAAGTGCAACGCCTCAATCAACAATATAAACTTGGTAAAACAATTATAGCAGGTGATAGGTGTACTTTTAAATACCGCTCGAGCTGATAAAGGGTCAGTCTTTATACAACCAAGGCATTCTTGGTACTTGTCTGAACCAAGATAATACGCAAAATTAAACTATCAAATTAAATAATAATATTTAAGTGAAAGTTGGTGATTGAAAAATTTCAAATACTAGTATAAGTATAAATATACAACAGAAATTCGCCGTTGACATTTAAAAACTTAAGTCCAAAATTCTAATTAATTATAATCTTTAATATTTTATTAACTTATGGCACTAAGCACTGAACTAAGTATTAAACCAAGTATTAAACTAATTATTAAACTAAGAATTTAGCTAAATTCCACTAAGTAAACGATTAAGTGTTAAACTTGACTTTTAACCAAGCTGTACTACCAAACAAAGTCAATAAGAAAATCTAACTGAAAACAATCCAAGGCTACTGGGCAACAGCACACAGCGGCAGTTCTAAGAATTAGGGTGCATGCAGAGACGCGAATTCACAACCAGGAGTTCAATGGAGAAAAACAACAGGTCAGAGATAAAATTCATTAATAGCATAAGGCATTAAATTCTTTTTGAACATTTAAATTTTGAATGTACTGAGATATTTATGTAAAAGGTCATAAAAAATTTTTGGTAAAGGGAAAGAAGATCATGGAACGTTTAACGTACTTTCTGTAGTATACAGAGTTATTTTTGCTGGCTTCAAACTGATTTAAGGGAGTCATAATTTGGGGACAAACTAATTTATATAGTTACTTTGATTCGGGGGTTTTCTTAAATAGCGAATGATATTCTAAAAGTTGTGGATCTAAAAATTATACATATTTTGGTTATTATATAAATTTTGGTTAATTTTGTTTACCTCATTCAGGTGGGAAGTGTTAGAGAAAGGGGTAAAAACTTTTCTGTTATGGTATCGTTGTGCACTCTGTGTGGAGTTGAACAGAGCTAGTCGAGGCATATAAAACGAATTGTGTGAAATCTAAAATTTATCCTAAGGTTATTTTGAGACACCGAGCGGTGGCAAGCAGCAGGCAACTGAACGTTAAATACACGGAGTACGGCGATGTTTGTGTTGAATATATACATATAAAAGAAAGGAATTTTATGGCCCTAATCCTTAATGCATAATTTAAATGAAGATGGCATTGTTTATTGCTTCTGTTGGTAATGGTTTAGATTTGGTTTTTTATTTCGCTGGTAATTTAATGTTTTAAGCACCGACGGCTATCTCTTGATTGTTTAAAGCAATCTAAGTGAGTAAACATCCTATTCGAAAAGTTTTATAAAGCACTCACTTCACAACTCATTTACTCAAACTTCATAATACAAATTCTATTCAAACTTTTCCAATCTAAAGATAATGTGAGAAAGTTACTGATATTTAACTTTAATGAAAGGGCTTTTAATTATGTGCAAAGTATTAGATTAAACGTTTAGCAGTAATATTATACGCCAGGTTGATTTACTGTTTATAGAGTACAAAATTAAGAATTTGTTTTCACCCTATTTATTCAAAGGGCAATTATTTTAAAAGAATTCAAGTAACTTGACACTAAGGGGAAGAGCCAGCAGAAGTGAAATTTTACACCATTCGTATTATTAACACGGTTATTTGAACATGCTTCTAGTAAGAACTCTATAAATTACAAAGTGCTAGCTATCTCTTTTGGTGGTAAGAAGTCAGGGAGTGGCATTTATTTCAGCTACTTATAACTGGATGAATATTACCAATACATTTTACTCGTCATCACTAGGTCTTCAGTCCTAGAAGCTGGTTGGACGCGTACCCTCATCGTTTCCTAGTCTGAAACCAACCTACATATTTCACTGAAATTTGCTCAGTCTGCATCTATACCTATCTGTGTGCAAAAGTCTGATCTCGGTCTACCCCTACCTATCTCTGCTTGTAATATATTCCGTAGTACTCCCCAGAAATGCCTTAGAACGTATCCTGTCCTTCTATTTCTCCTATTATTTTTTTATTTTCCACAGATATCTTTATTCCTCTACTATTTCTACAACCAATTTGTTATTAACTTTGTCTATACATGCTACCATCCTCAAAAATCTGAACCACAACATTCCAGAAGGCTTTTATCTTATTCTGTCTGCTTTTCCTACTGCCCCTATTTCACGGGCGTACTGCGCTGTGCTTCACACTATGCTTTGATCAGTTTTCTTCTTGTATCTATGTTCGTTGTCTTTGAACATAGCTGCTGTTCTTTCTTGTTTGATGCAGTTGGGTCACCTTCTATTGTTTTACAGTTATATACCCTATTTCCCCAATATTCAGTGGTATGTGAAGGGGGGTAAGCAGCTTTTGCCTGCCAAGTTCCCCCAGCACTTGAACCTTTGTCGAATTAATAGTTATTCTAATTTATCCTTTCGCACAATCAACATTAGTTGAAAATACTTCGCAACCAACACTTGTAGTTGTTATAATAATCATCAGATTTAAGAGCACTTATTTTTTCGTCATTAGGTTTTACGTCTTGAAACTGGTTGGACGTGAACCTCAGCTTATATATGTTCAGAGTTAGCCTACTCAGTTCCCTGCAATTCTCACAACAGCCTATATACAGCTCGATTCCCTTCTATTGTTTTCTAATTATATGCCATATTTTACCGAGATTCAGTAGTATGTGGAAGGGGTAAGCAGCCTGTTGCTGCCAAGGATCCCCCAACACTTTGACATTTGCCGAATTAATAATTTTCCAGTAAATTCTTTCGCACAATTAACATTAGTGGAGAGTATTGTAAAACCAATATCTGTATTTGTTTATAGTAATCACCATGTTTAAGTACAGTTATTATTTTTGTCATTAGTTTTTCCATCTTGCGACCGGTTGCAAGCGTACCTCTATTGACTTCTATTCTGAGCTAGATTACACATTTCCCTGAAATTCTCACAGCCTACATCTTTCACTATCTGTGTGCAGTAGTCTAACCTAGGTCTACCTCTACTTCCCTTTTTTCCTATCTCTGCTTCTAATATACTCCGCACTATTCCCTCATGTCACAGTATGCGGCCTATCTTCCTATCTCTCCTATTTTTTACTGTTTTCCACATACTTCTTTGCTCCCCTACCATTTCTAGTACCTCTTTGTTTTTAACTTTGCCTGTCCATGATATCTTCATCATACATCTGTAGCACCACATTTCAAAGGCTTCTACCATTTTCTTATCTGCTTCACCTACTGTCCAGGCTTCACAGCCATACAGTGCTGTGCTCCACACATATGTTTTAAGCAAACTTTTCCTTGTTTCTATGTTTGTGGTCTTTGGGCACAGTAGTTGTTTTTTCTTGTTAAATGTAGCTCGACCTTGTGCTGATCTTTGTTTGATATCTTTTGTGCTTTTCCCATCTTGCGTTAGTTGACTTCCTAGCAGAAATCCTTAACCTCTTGTAAGTTCTCGTTACTTATTTGTATTCTTGTTTTCGATTTATTTTCCCCCTTTTTACATACTAGAACTTTAGTTTTATTTTTGTTAATTTTCATGCCATATCTCTACGTTAGAACTGTTTCCATCTCATTAAGAGCAGCTTCTAACTCTTCTTTGCTAGATGCTAATATCGCTATATCATCTGCAAATCTAAGCATATCAATCTTTTGTTACTGGATATTAATTCCAAATGTTTTCCTGCATTTGTCTGTATTTATTGCCTCTTCTATGTCCAAGTTAAAAATTAATGGGGATAAGGCACATCCCTGTCTCACCCCTTTCCTAATATTTACTTCTCTACTTTCTTGCTGTAATTCTATTACCGCCGTTTGCTCTTTGTATAAGCTTTGTACTATCCGCCTGTCCATAAAACTCATTCCAATCTTTTTGAATATTTCGAACATTTTTTTCCATTTTACATTATCGAATGCTTTTTCCAGGTCTACAAACTCTATATATACGCTTTCCCCCTTCTTCATAAACACCCTCAGAGCTAAAATAGCCACCCGTGTTCCCCTGTTGCGCCAAAACCCAAATTGATCTTCTCCCAGTATTTCTTCATCTCGGCTTTCCATTCGTCTTTGTACAATTCTAGTTAATATTTTTGAAACGTGTGCTGTCAAACTTATTGTTCGAAAAATTTCACATCTATCCGCGTCTCTTTTTTTTGGTATAATTACTATGACGTTACGTTTGAAATCTTTGGGTATCTCGCCTGTCTCATTCATATAGCTTACAAGTCGGAAGAGACGTTCTGTTACTGCTTGTCTAACGGCTTTTAGAGTTTCTGCTTGCACCTTATCTGTACCATTTTTCAGACCCTTTAATGCTAATTCAAACTCATCTCTAAGTATAGGATATCCCTAGGTCATCATTTTCAATGTCTTATTCCTGTTCTAATGCTGTTAGTTCCTCTCCTGAATATAAATTCCCTATTTATTACTGCCATCTAGCTACTTTCTCTACAGTTTCTATAATGACGTTTCCTTCCGCGTCCCTTATATTTTTGCTATATGGTTTTATATCCCTAAAATTCATTCTAATTAATTTGTATGTTTCGTTTGACTTTCCTATTTCCATGTTAGTTTGTACCTCTTTGGAATTTTCATCAATCCATTGTTCTTTAGCTTTCCTGCATTTGCGAATAATTTCCCATTTTATGGCTTTGTATCTTTGTTATCCTGTTTCGTCTGATCTATTTTTGTATTTTCGTCTTTCTTTTATTAAATTTAGGATATCCTTTATTATCCATGGTTTCTTATTTTCTTTTTGTGTATACCCCAGAATATTGTTGGCCGCCATGGTTAGGCTGGATTTAATGTTATTCCATTATGTTTCTACTTCCTTAGTATCAGAAATTTTTTTGATATCTTTCATCAATTCATTTGACTTTTTTCTAATCTTTCATGGATATCTTTATCTTTTAGCTTCTCAAAGTCAATGCGCCTTTTTCCGTTCCTTTTTTTCAGACTTTTAAATTTAAGTGGAAAAACTGCTAAAAGCATATATGCGAAGCCTAGCACTAAATGGCTGTAAAACGTGAACAGCAGGGGAAGTGGACATAAAAAAGATAGTCTTTGAAATGTGGTGCTACAGACATATGATGAAAATATCATGGACAAAGAGGTTATAGAAATGGAAGGTGAAGCAAGAAATATGCGGAACAGTAAAAAATGGAAGAGGAAGGATAAACACTAAGGCATGAGACAATAGTTCGGAATATATTAGAAACAGGGAAAGGAAAAAAGGGTGGTAGAGGTAGAATTAAATTTGACTATTACATGCAGATAGTGAAGGATATAAGCTGTGGAAATTTCAGGCGAATGTGTAGGTTATCTCAAAATAGAAACCAATTGAGGTACGTGCTGTAGTTTACAATAGAAAGCAGCTGCTACGCTCGAAAACAACAAACATAAGAACAAGGAAAAGATTGCTGAAAGCGCAAGTGTGCAGCACGACACTGTACGATTGTGAAAGGTTGACAGTAGAAGCAGACAGGAAGTGTAGAGCTACAGACGTATGGTGAACATACGAGGGTCGTTTGATAAGTCCTTACAAAATTCAAGAGATTACGCTCGTAGTAACAAAAGCAAAATTTTCACAGTAAGCAGCACTCCTAACTAGTCAGCTTTTAAAGCTTCAACTGTATCTATCACGTAATTTTATTTTTGTTATTGATTGAAGTAAAAACTTTCTTTTGATTATAACAATGGGTAAAAGTGAGTTTTGAGAAGAGACTAAACAGTTGTATTTAAAAGGGTTAACATGGAAAGACATCAAAGCTGAGTTGGATGAAGTTCAAGGCACATGTGTTCCTGTGTTTGCAACTGTTTACATTTGGGTGAATTAGTTTAAGCGTGGCCGTACATCCACAAAAGGTGAACATCGTTCCGGACGCCCTGTGGAAGTGCCTACCCCGAAATTAATGAGAAATCCACGATATGATTTTACATGATCGACGAATATCATCATCATTAGGTCTTCAGTCCTGGAACTGGTTAGACGCGTACCATCATTGTTTCCTATTCTAAACTAACCTACAAATTTCCCTGAAATTTGCACAGTCTGCATCCTATCACTATCTGATCTAGGTCTACATCTACCTCTTTTTCCTATCTCTGCTTGTAATACATCCCCTACTATTCCCCAAAATGCTTTAGAACGTATTCCGCCCTTCTATTTCTGTTTTTCCCCAGATATCCTAGCCTACATAGTTCCCTGAAATTCTCACACAGCATGTGTATACAGCTCGTTCCCCTTCTATTGTTTTCTAATTTTATGCCCTATTTCACCGAGATTCAGTGAAGGGGGTTAAGAAACCTGTGGCTACCAAGATTCCCCAACACTTAGACGTTTGCCGAATTAATGGTTTTCATGGTTGGACACGTACCTGCACTTATTTATATTCTGAGCTAGCCTACATAGTTCCCTGAAATTCTCACACAGCATGTGTATACAGCTCGTTCCCCTTCCATTGTTTCTAATTTTATGCTCTATTTCACCGAGATTCAGTGAAGGGGGTTAAGCAAACTGTGGCTACCAAGATCCCCCAACACTTAGACGTTTGCCGAAATAATGGTTTTCCAGTAAATCCTTTCACACTAACATTATTCGAGAATATTGCCCAACCAATTCTTGTAGCTACTTATAATAATCATCATGTTTAAGCACAGTTATTTTTTTCGTCATTAGTTTATCCATCTTGGGATTGGTTGGATGCGTACCTCCATTGATTTCTATTCTGGGCTAGTCTACACATCTCCCTGAAACCTCTACAGCCTACATCTTTTACTATCTGTGTGCAGTAGTCTAACCTAGGCCTGCCTCTTCTTCTCTTTTTTCCGATCTCTGCTTCTAATATATGCCGCACTATTCCCTCATGCCGTAGTATGTGGCCTATCATCCTATCTCTCCTATTTTTTACCGTTTTCCACATATTTCTTTCTGCCCCTACCATTTTTAGTACCTCTTCGTTCTTAACTTTGTCTGTCCATGATATCTTCATCATACGTCTGTAGCACCACATTTCAAAGGCTTCTACCTTTTTCTTGTCCGCTTCTCCTACTGTCCAGGCTTCACATCCGTACAGTGCTGTGCTCCACACATATGTTTTAAGCAATCTTTTCCTTGTTTCTATGTTTGTGGTCTTTGAGCACAGTAGTTGCTTTTCTTGTTAAATGTAGCACGACCTTGTGCTAATCTTTGTTTTATATCTTTTGTGCTTTTCCCATCTTGCGTTATTTGGCTTCCTAGGTAGCAGAAATCCTTAACCTCTTGTAAGTTCGGGTTACATACCTGTATTCTTGTTTTTGATTTATTTTTCCCACCTTTGCATACTAGAACTTTAGTTTTAGTTTTGATAATTTTCATACCGTATCTCTCTGTTAGAACCGTTTCCATTTCATTAAGAGCAGATTCTAACTCTTCTTTGCTAGACGCTAATACCGCTATATCATCTGCAAATCTAAGCATATCAATTTTTTGTCCTTGCATAGTAATTCCAAATGTCTTCCTGCATTTGACAGTATTCATTGCCTCTTCTATGTACAAGCTAAAAATCAATGGGGATAGGGCACATCCCTGTCTCATCCCTTTCCTAATGTTTACTTCTCTACGTTCCTGCTCTAATTCTATTACTGCTGTTTGCTCTTTGTATAAGCTATGTACTATTCGTCTATCCCTATAGCTCATTCCAATCTTTTTGAGTATTTCAAACATTTTTTTCCATTTTACATTGTCGAAAGCTTTTTCCAAATCTACAAACCTTATATACACGCTTTCCCCTTTTTCTATTGTTTTCTCCATTATCACTCTCAGAGCTAAAATAGCCTCCAGTGTTCCCCTGTTCCGCCTAAACCCAAATTGGTCTTCTCCCAGTATTTCTTCCGCCCGTTTTTCCATTCGTCTTTGCACAATTCTAGTTAATATTTTTGACACGTGTGCTGTCAAACTTATTGTTCGAAAATTTTCACATCTATCCGCGCCTTTCTTTTTTGGTATAGTTACTATGATGTTACGTTTGAAATCTTTGGGTATCTCGCCTGTCTCATACATATAGCTTACAAGTTGGAAGAGACGTTCTGTTACTGCTTGTCCAGCGGCTTTTAGAGTTTCTGCTTGCACCTTATCTGTACCCGGCGCCTTACCATTTTTCAGACTCTTTAATGCTAATTCAAACTCATCCCTAAGTATAGGATATCCCAAGTCCTCATTTTCAATGTCAATGTCTGATTCCTGTTCTAATGCCGTTAGTTCCTCTCCTGCATATAAATTCTATATATTCTTGCCATCTACCCACTTTCTCTACGTTTTCTATAATGACGTTTCCTTGTGCGTCCCTTATATTTTTGCTGTACGGTTTTATATCCCTAAAATTCATTCTAATTAATTTGTATGCTTCGTCTGTCTTTCCTATTTCCATCTTCGTTTGTACCTCTTTGCACTTTTCATCAATCCACTGTTCTTTAGCTTTCCTGCATTTTCGAATAATTTCCCATTTTATGGCTTTGTATCTCTGTTTTCCTGTTTCGTCTGATTTATTTTTGTATTTTCGTCTTTCTTCTATTAAATTCAGGATATCCTTTGTTATCCATGGTTTCTTATTTTCTTTTTGTGTATAGCCCAGAATATCTCTGGCCGCCATGTCTAGGCTAGATTTAATGTTATTCCATTCTGTTTCTACTTCCTTAGTATCAGATATTTTCCCGATATCTTTGAGCAATTCATTTGACTTTTTTTCGAATCTTTCTTGAATATCCTTATCTTTTAATTTCTCTAAGTCCAAGTGCCTTTTCCGCTCCTTTTTCATATTCTTAAATTTAAGTGCGGCCTTCATAATTACGATATTGTGGTCAGTGTCTATATCTGCTTCTGGGTAGCTTCTACAGTCTTTACTTGGTTCCTAAACCGTTGTCTAACAAGAATGTAATCTATTTGATATCTTCCTATATCTCCTGGCATCTTCCACGTATATCGTCTTCTAGCATGATGTTGGAATAATGTGTTTGTGATAATTAAATTGTTCTTGTCACAAAATTCTACCAGCCTATTTCCTGTCGTTTCTCGTGCCTAAACAATAAATAAATAAATATTTAAATAAAGCAATAAGCTTATAAGCATATAACAGTGCATACAATAGCAAAAAGCATCCCTTAAATTATCAGGTGCGCTAGCATAAGCATTATGCCGGCTTACTCCATCACACTAATATGTGCTCATTTAAAATTAACTGCAAACTTTACTTATTAATACAAATAAATGCTTATGCGAATACAGCCGCCACATTATTTATAAATACCTCGGATATAAATTTCTGCAGGATCCACAGATCTAGTCGTCTACCAACATCTAAGTATCTTTTACTGTTAAGGGGATATGAGTATGCACTAAATGCCCGGGGGGATCACAATCACTATCACTTTTAAGTCCTGGGGGGATGTCCGATTTCACTCTAATTTAATCTTATAGAGTAATTGGTATATTTGGTTGGCTTAAGTTAAATACGTTTTCTGAGTTAGTTTTGTTATTAATTAGCTCGGTTTAAAGTTTTCATTTAATACCCGATGCTTATTCCGCGGATTTTAAGTAAGACAATGATTATTTTAGTGTGAAATTCATCCTGCGTATTTAGATATTTTGTTTTTTTTTTCTCGTTGTGAATGGGAGGGAGGGGATTTCGTATCAGTATAAGGGCTTTTCACTCACCCACAGTGATGCGGGAGTGGGTTTCTATAAAAGAAATGATAAAAATTAATACAAAAATTTGACATAAAAATTATAAAAAAATGACTAAGATGCAAACAAATTACGTAACAATATTCACTTACCTCTTGTCATAGTTAAGGAGCGCCAAACCTTGTCGTCTCAAAAATTCCTTTAATATTTTCGCTACCAGAAAGACGGTTTCCTAAATTTATCATACTAGATTTTACTTTTCTTTCTACCCTCCGTACACAAGTTTACAAAATACCGTGCACAGAAAAAACATTCCTTGCAAAATCTGCTACCGAAGCTCCACAGCTCGCGTACCCCTGTCGAGAAGGCCACGTTACATACTCAAAGCTAATATCGTGCGAAGTTACATACCAAGCCACCAACCACGTCATTACTACCACCTTATTACGTCTTCGTATGGCAACATTTGAATCTTTTGTTTTTACCGGCTCGCGAAAAATTATTTGTTTTTTTCGGTCATTTATTCAGGAGGGGTGATTGTTACGATGCTGCTTTCCTATTGAGATTATAGAATGAATCCCGGGAAAGTACCTGCGGTATGACATTATTTACTTAGGTTAACGTTTGTGTTCCTTCTGTTTTCAGCAATATAAAATAGATACAATGTAACACTTTACATTGTATGAAATTATTAAACGACCTCCGACTTGATACGCGTGAATTTTTACTACTCGGGATGAAAATTTTTACATTGTTTAAGTATGTGGCATTAATTCTAAGTTATCTAATATTGATGAATTCACTGCTATTTATTTCGTAAGTTTAGCTTACATAAAATGACATAACTCCGGTATGAAAATGTGCTGAAATAAATATTTTGTTTACTAAAGTACTAGTAAGGAGAGGCAAATAAACCAAAATTGGAATACAAATAAGAAACGAGAACTTACAAGAAGTTAAAGATTTTTGCTAATCAGGAAGTCCAATAAAGCAAAATGGGAAAGTGGAAAAGATGTATAGCAAGAATAAACACAACGCCGTACTGCATTTAGCAAGAGAGAAACTATTATCTTCAAAAACAACAAAAATAGAAACAAGGAAAAGACAGCTAAAAGCATATGTGCGAAGCCTAGAACTATACGGCTGTGAAACGTGAATAGTAGAGGAAGCGGACGTAAAAAAGATACAAGTCTTTGAAATGTGGTGCTACAGACATATGATGAAAATATCATGGACAGACAAAGTTAAGAACAAAGAGGTTACAGAAATGATGGGTGAAGCAAGAAATATGTGTAACAGTAAAAAATAGAAGAGGTAGGATAAACACTAAGGCATGAGGGAATAGTTCGGAATATATTAGAACCAGAGAAAGGAAAAAGGAGCGGTAGAAGTAGAATTAAATTTGACCATTGCATGCAGATAGTGAAAGATATAGGCTCTGGGAATTTCAGACGAATGTGTAAAATAGAAACCAATGGAGGTACCTGCTGTAGTTAACAATAGAAAGCAGCTGCTACGCTCGAAAACAACAAACATAGAAACTAGGAAAAGATTGCTGAAAGCACAGGTGTGGAGCACAGCACTGTACGGTTGTGAAATATTGACAGTAAAAGCGGACAGGAAGTGTGGCGCTACAGTCGTATGGTGAACATATCATGGATAGTCAAATTAAAAACAAATAGGTCCTAGAAATGGTAAGGAAAGAAAAAAATATACGAAAAATGGTACATAATAGGAAAGGTATGATTATAGGACACATACTAAGGCATGAGGGAATAGCGCGGCATCTGTTAGAAGCAGCGAATGAAAAAAAAAGAGAGATAGAGGTAGACCTAGATTAGACTATTGCACACAAATAATGAATGATGTTGGTTGGCGGAATTTCAAAGGGTATGTAAGTTAGCTCGAATAGAAAACCTAAGATTGACGACCTAATGCTGATCATGATGAACTATATTGTTTACCATTTTTGTGGTTTTAATAATTAAGAACCTAAGTTTCGTTCCCATATGTGATTAGCAGAACTAAAACCATGAGTTTGTGGTTTTATGTGTATGAGTTTGATAGAGCCGACAATTTTATTGAAATATCTTACTTTCTGAACACAACTATATACAAAATCAGAATATATAGGCCATATCAATATTCAATTGTCTGTTTTAGATTGATTATCTTCTTTTTCGTCGGGTTTCTCTTCCACGTATATCGTCTTCTAGCATGATGTTGGAATAATGTGTTTGTGATAATTAAATTGTTCTTGTCACAAAATTCTACCAGCCTATTTCCCCTGTCGTTTCTCGTGCCTAAACCAAATAGACCCACTACTGCTCCTTCCCTATCCTTACCTACCACTGCATTAAAATCCCCCGTAATTATTAAATTTTCATGTCCTTTTACGTATCTTAATATGTCTTCGATATCCTTGTAGATGGCCTCTACCTCTTCGTCACTGTAGCTAGAGGTGGGCATGTATACTTGTATTATTACTGTGTTTACCGGTTTAGATTCTAATCTAACCATTAGTACTCTTTCGTTCTTTTGTAAGTTATCTTTTTCCGCATAACTATCCCCACACCCAAATTTCCTTTCTCTGCTCCTGTATGAATTACCCTGAAGTCTCCGCTCCAAAAATCCCCGGCCTCTGGCCACCGAACTTCGCTAATCCCTACAATGTCTAGTGATAACCTATTCATTTCGATTTTTAGGTTCTCTAGCTTACCTACTTGCTTCATAGTTCTAACATTCCACGCTCCGACTCGCAGAATGTTTCCGACTCTCTTTCCGATCGCATCCTCCGAAGTAGTCCCCTCCCGGAGATCCGAATGGGGGACTATTTTAACTCCGGAATCTTTTACCCCAGAGAATGCCATCATGTTTATTACAATTTAAGTACGCTGTGTACTTGGGAGATAATGTGGTGGTTTCCCGTTGCCTTCCACATCGCGGTAGTGTGTCTTAGACTGCCATACCGACCCCTATGGTCTCTGCCAATCTAAGTACCGAAAGAGCCGCTGCCCTCTTTCGGGGACCTGTCTTTGTCTGGTTCCTCACTAACGACCCTACTACTTTAGTTGGACCTGTAGTTTGGCTCTTTAGCTCATTAGAACACGCAAGCCATTTCACCTGTTCTATTAATTTAGAACTTCGTCAAGGTGCAGGTCCATTCGAAATGGGGACGAATATAAATGCGCGAAATAGTTGAGGCCACAGGCATATCGCAAGGCACAGATGCCTCAATTTTGCACAAAAAATTGGCTGAGAAAAAATCTTGGCAAAATGGGTGCCGCGTTTGATCACAGTGGGGAATAAACGCAATCGTGTAGTCGATTCTGAGACTGTTTTAGCGTTTTTCCATTGCAATCCTGAGGATTTTTTGCGTCGACGAAACATTGATACAATACTACACTCCAGAGACAAAAGACGAGGTTTACGTCTAACGAGGAGATTATCGCCCAAACAAATGCCTATTTTGAAGAGCTTCAGAAATTCTATTTTTGGACGGCTTAAAGAATTTGGAAAAACGCTTACAAAAATGTATAGAGCTAAAGGGAATTTATGTTGAAAAATAAAAAAAATCCACCTAAAACAATGTTGTTTCCACTTTTTTCTAAGGACTTATGGAACGATCCTCGTATCATGGATAGACAAAATTAAGAACAAATAGGTTCTAGAAATGGTAAGCGAAGAAAAAATATATCTGCTAGAAGCAGAAAGAGGACAAAAGAGAGAAAGAGGTAGACCTAGATTAGACTATTGCACACAAATAGCGAATGATGTTAGTTAGAGGAATTTCAAGGAATGTGTAAGTTAGCTCAGAATAGAAAACCATGGAGGTACGCGTCCAACAAGTTCTAAGATTGAAGACCTAATGCTGATTATGGTGAATTATATTGTTTACCATTCTTGTGGTTTTAATAATTAAGAACCTAAGTTCCGTTCCCATATGTGATTAGCAGAACTAAAACAATGATTTTGTGGTTTTTAAGTGTATGAATTTGATAGAACCGACAATTTTATTGAAATGTTTTACTTACTGAACACAACTATATACGAAATCAGAATATATAGGCCATATCAATATTCAGTTGTCCGTTTTAGATTGATTGTCTTCTTTTTGGTTCGGTTTCTGTTCAACGTAACCCCAGAATAATAAACTTACTAATACTGCATGTGTGACGTTAAATGAAAATTAGATTCGTTTGAAATATGTTTGATATCAATAATTCGAGTTAACAATACTCTTTGAGTAAAATACAGCGCTATCTTCCTTTGAATCGTAGGTTTGAATCAAATATTTTTAATGATTATTCAACTTTCTTCAATACTCCAGTAACAGTAACTTTTCTTGTTTAATTCTGTTATGAAAAATGTACAAACAAAGATCTAGATGAACATGCTGAAGCTATTGTAATACCTTTGCATAAACGCGAAGTTCTCAAAACTTCTAAATTCTATTACTAGTATAAGCAAAAGTAAAGATAGTTGATCGCATGTCCGCATAGAGGGTGTACTAGGCTTCACAGAATTTACGTTTGAAATTGACAATTTAAATTAATTAATAAATCTGCTTGCCTTCTAACTTAAAGCATACTAGCAAGCTGAGTATCAGGTAATTGTTTTATTATATCAGAGTTGTACGTCGTCGATGCGTATTGCCTTTTTTAAATCACATGTCCGTAGTGAGGCACGCTGGTCTTTCCTAAAATATATAGGGGAACACAAATAATAACAGGACGGACCAGGTGTAAGGAAAATGCAGGTAAGCAGTCTACCACAGGATATATAATGCAATATATCCGCACTAGTAGTGGAAGATAAGATAGTCGACTGGAATGAATAATGGCGACTACTTCTCGCATAACTTGTCCACCGACAACGCTAGTTCGTACGCCTTCTGATTTGTAGGTAAATGTCATATATCTTTTCCGAACCGTCAAAATAGTTTTTAACACATAGAGGTAAGATGATGGAAAAAGAAACATTGCCGGGGAACTCCAGACCACATTCAATATGCGAAACCTCCTAATTTCTAAAACTTTATTA
The DNA here is from genome assembly GCA_036346225.1 of Platerodrilus igneus. Lineage (NCBI taxonomy): Eukaryota > Metazoa > Arthropoda > Insecta > Coleoptera > Lycidae > Platerodrilus > Platerodrilus igneus. The sequence goes on along the minus strand of JARFIW010001108.1, from coordinate 5,105,560 downwards.
CACAAGTATGTATAATATACCTAAATTAATTATACAAAAAGCCCCCTACAATTAATTATTTACTAAAGTCTTTGTGAAACGTTTTTTAGCTCGTAACAATTTATACTTATATGTCTTTAACAGATCGGTGTCTTCCCCAAGTACTCCATCAATAATTTGCTTAATGCCCTAATTTCTTTTGTACTCATTAAAACGCTTTTCAGCTAACTAACTGCTAAAGAAAAAGTAAATTCATTCCAGCACTTGCTTTGCTTAAATTCTCCAAGGAACGCAATATCTTACTGTGTTGTACTCCTTGTGTACATATGTAATTAGAGCGTCCAAGTTGTTATTTCTTATGTTTACATATTCCCCTTATTTGAGTTGTTATAATTGTTAATTGGGTGGATACCTGAGCGAGGAGCTTTTTACAGAATTTGCGAAAAACCCAACAATTTGAGAGCAGTTTTTGCCTGAGCTTAAATGGTTAAATATTTACAAAAACTTCATAATTAATAAAGACTATACGGTTTTTCGCTGACAGTTTATGTACTCAATGGTATTTTACTCACCTGCAAAATTTGAAAGTTTTTTCAAACTTTCAAACATTCTATCGCCGGTATTTATACGAAAACTTTGTTCGAACGAACTTCTACCCTGAATTATTTTAAATGAAGCTTTTCCGTAATAACTAAGCTCTTTTCTACTGGAAAGCTCAGAAGACAATTTTTGCATACACTTACATCCTTAAACTCCATAAAAGCGTACAACTTTTTAACTGAAAGTTTATGCTTCCAAAAATTCCTACCTCTCCAACTAGTAAAGTATGCAGCCTCTGTCTGTTACTTTGTCGCCTTTTATTGCCCTTTCTCTTGCCATTATCTTAATTATTCTGTTTTTATAAACGAATTTCAACCAACCACTGTGTTGATTTCGTTAAAATAAGCGTTCCTATAAAGCGTCTCTCTAGGTATTATCGAAGCGCATTTCCATGTTTCTATAAGCCTTTGGGAGTGACGACTTAATTAGAATGATTAAGATGAATGACGGCAATATTTGCACAGGATAAGATTTAGTAGATTTTCCTTAATGGTGTTCGAACTTTATAGGGTTAATGAACTTACTTTAATTTAGCAAAGTAGTTGTGCCTTACGCATTTTGATAAGACTGTAATACTAGCTCGTATTTTTTATATTCGTTTAGTATACAATTTTGTTTAATATGGGACAAAATTACCAGACATTTCCATTATTTCAACAAGTTTTGTTATCTACAGAATCTATTTTGACAAACCACGTACAATAATAATGTTGTGTACGTATTCATTTGGGCCAGAAAATACATGTCCAAGTTGTATCGCGAGTTAAGGTTCGGGCCCTGAAAACTGCGTTTTTAAAAAACACTTCCAAACTTCTTAACAAATTTATTTGATTGATGCAGAATTTGATGTGGAAGTTTACAAACTTGATTTAAAATTACTCTAAGTCGAAAAATGAATTGATTGTACTATTTTGAGTAGCCTAAGCAACTGCAATGTTAAAGCTGAATACTTTGACTGCCTGCCGGGTCTTGGGGCTCCCGGGCTATTTATAATGTCCCTACCCCCTCACATGGCTGTGGGAACTTGCAGAGCTCATGCCTGCTTATTCTTAATTCTATTCATTGTTACAATGTTATAATCTTACTTTCTAGGTAATTGCGGTATCTTGAGCGTCTGTGACCTGCCGCCTGCAGTCTCACTATCGTCTGGAATACATTGTATTGCATCCGTTCTCATGAACTGTTAATAACCTTTATTAATTATCCTTGAATTACATTGTTGTACTTGACTTAGTAATTTCTTAATGATTTGTAATAATTTCCTATTAGATTTTATTTCATAATACATATAAAGATTGGAGGATACATAACTCCTCCCAACGTACATGAAAAATTAAGGATTTTCCTTGCTTAATTTTTAATTTAAAATTCATTGTTTAAAATTCATTGTCCCTAAGGGGATATTTGTTTCTTTATTTACCTTTGTTTGCTTAACTCTGAAACTGTTTTTTTTATTCTTATATCTAAGGTACATTTTGTAAAATACATATATAATTAGAAAAATTAGAAAAATGATTAATACAATTGTCCAAACGCTTATGTTGTTATGTTGTTTATTAATTATCCTTGAATTACATTGTTGTACTTGACTTAGTAATTTCTTAATGATTTGTAATAATTTCCTATTAGATTTTATTTTATAATACATATAAAGATTGGAGGATACATAACTCCTCCCAACGTACATGAAAAATTAAAGGTTTTCCTTGCTTAATTTTTAATTTAAAATTCATTGTTTAAAATTCATTGTCCCTAAGGGTATATTTGTTTCTTTATTTACCTTTGTTTGCTTAACTCTAAAACTGTTTTTTTATTCTTATATCTAAGGTACATTTTGTAAAATACATATATAATTAGAAAAATTAGAAAAATAATTAATACAATTGTCCAAACGCTTATGTTGTCGTAGTGTAACTTGGGCACTTTTAATTCACTTAAGTGTTCTTTCTAGTTTTCCATTGGTTTTCGTGGCGTGGTTGAGTTCGTCTAAGTCTAGATGTTCTAGTTGCATGGGTTTTTGGAATATTTCTTCGTCTTCGGTTTGTGTTGTTTTGAATTGTAGTTCTGGTAAATTTGCGAGTTTCTTGGTTGCTACGGAATCTTGGTAGACTCCGATTATTTCGTTTTTCAGTTTTAAATAACAATCTTCCTTAAAAATGATTAATTTGTTTCCGGTTAATGCTAGATTATTTTCGACTTGATTGCAGTGGACGGTTGCTATTACTTCTGTTGGGAAAATGGCAATCTATTTGTTTTCTGTAACTTTTTGAATCTTTATATTGGTTATTTGTACGGGTTTGGCTTCACAGTTCTCGGGGAGGCTAATTAATTTTTTTGAGGATCCGATATCAATTAATACTTTAAGTTTGTCATGGGGTATTTCTATATAAGGTAGTACTAGGTGATTTAAATTATTTAAATTTATTAGGTTTGGTCGTTTATAAATCGGTCTATCTGAAAATTTGAGCACGTCGTCCTCGTCGTAATTTTCGCATGGTTCGTCACGTTCGAAATTTTCCAAATGGTTTGATTTATTGTTTGTACTGGGGTGAATGTAATTATTCTGGTCATTGTTAAATTCTTCTAGTTCTTGAAGAAATAGTTTTTCCGATGTAAAGTTGCGTTTTGATTGTGACTTGGTCGGATGTGCGTTATTTTTGTATTTTGTCTGGTGTTACCAGATGAGGTATCCGTGTTGGTTTGTAGTAATGGTTGGGGTTATTATTATTTGTCATTGGCGTATTTCTAATAGGGTTCGCGTTGAATGCTGGTCTTTGTTGGTTCATGCTTTGGTTGAATCTTGGTTGAAATGCGGGTTTTGTAAAATTTGAGTTAAACGTTGGTTTTGGAAATTGTTTAAATTGAATATTAAAATTTGTGTTATTAAAATGTGAGTTATTACTTCACGGTTGGTTCATTTGTGCATTTAATGGAGTAAATGTTGGTTGAGTGGTTGTTTGTCTCGCGGCTTGTATGGTTTTTATTTGTGACTAGCTTTTATTCGCGTTAGGATTGTATAGTCTAGTTCGATAGTACTTGACGTTTTCTGCTTCTGTTATCATATTCATGGCTTTTGCTAAGTTTTGGGGACGTTGGAATCTGATTTTATCTGATAGTCGTTCTGGTAGTGCATTTATGTAGGTGTTTAGTGTCATTTCGTCATAATTTTTGTCTTTAAAAGTCGTATATTTTGGTTGGATTCTTCAATTTTTAATTTTGTTAAGATTAAACTTCATACATCTTGGCATTTCATTCCGAATTGGTACGGGGATTGGTTATTTTCCATTTTAGGGTTTATTAGGTCGCGATTAGACATTTTAGGTTACGTTGATTGCCAAAATATGCAATTAATATGCGCTTAAAGTCTTCCCTTTGTTCTAAGGCATCTCGGCTGGCTATTAGCGTTAGTGACCGTCCGATCAGTTTACTTATTACCAGGCTTAAGAATAATACATTTCTTTCGTTATCTCGGAGTTTGTAGAAGGTTTTGAAAAGTGTTTCACACGCTGTAATGAAATTACGGAAGAGGGTTTGGTCTCCGTTAAAGGTGGGGATGGTTTCAAAATAAATCTTCATATCTAAACTCAGGATTGTTAAAGGTTGCTTTTGCTTTTAATTAATTTTAAATTTTGTAAAAATTGAAATATATTTTGCGGTTTGTATTGTTACTCTTTAGTTTGGTTGTTAGTTTTCAGCTTGAGGTGTGTTGGGTTATTTGTTATTTTTAACTTGGGTCGTTTTAGGTTATTTAAGGAATCGAGCTGCTTGTCTTTGTACTTAGTTATACGGTGCTGTAATTTGAATTGAAGGATTTGTGCTTGGAAAGGTCTACTTAATTGCTGTAGTCTTGAATTCGTTTATCTATACTTCGCGAATGTTAATTTGTCGTAAGTTCTTAATCTTCTAAAGGTTTCGATGTGGATAAATAATTTCTCGCGGTAATTATCTTACTTTGTATGTTTTTGCGTCAGTTATGATTTTACTTTATCTCCGTTCTGTTGATTAATTGAGTCTGTTATAATTATCTCTTATCTGTGGGTGTAATTTATAAGTGTATAAGATGTTTATCTGTAAACTGTAGTGTTTTGTTACCTTGAGTCTAAATATAGAGTTTGCAAGTTTTCAATCGATTTCTTTGTTCAATGTTGCCTTTGTAATTTAATTATAAGCTTACTTTGTCTACTGGCGATTTTATTTCAGTATCGTGGTAAATTTAAATAAATTACGTAATGCTTTTGTTTAATTAGATACATGCAATTATAATTTATAAAGTTGCTATGGTTTTCTGAAAGGTTTTATTCAGTCTGTGATAACTTAAATGTCTTTTTTACAATTATATACCTAGCTAATTGCTGAAGTATTTAATCATAAAATGTTACGTTTAAATTTTGCTTTCTATAAAGTTGCAATGTGCGTTTTTGAAATGAATCTTTTTAGTGGTGTAATTAGTTGATTATAGCTTTTGTATAGTTTATGATGAACGTTCCTGAATGGTTTTATTCTATAATTAGATATTTTCGATAAGGGTTTCTGGTCTTATCGCGCTGCACGCTTGTTTTAATTTGTAATGAGTTAATTTTATTTAATAAATTAAAAGATGTTTCTACAGTTACGCACTTCGGTTAATGTGTTTCCTGAAGGTTGGGTTTTTGAATAATTCGTTTTCAGTGATGAGAATGGTAAAATTTATTGCGTTCTATTTTTGGTATTTTAAATTCGTTTCGCTTTTCAATTAATAATTCTTGCGTTAGTTATGTTTCGTATTATTTTAATTCGTAATAATTGTCTAATAGTTGCGTAAAAATTATCTTGTTTTAAAAGTCTTAAAAATCAAGTATCTTAAAATAAATTTTGAACATAATTTCTCGTAATGGTCAAGTAATTATTTTCGTAAAAATGGCATAAAATTGCAATAATAAAATAATAATAATAAATCTGTACATACATACAATAATAAAAAAAAATTCTATTACTAGCGAATATCAAATATAGTTTGTCAAAAATCAATTGGTTTTTAAGGAAATGAACTTACATTAATTTCTTCGTCGATTTCATAGACTCGGCCGATTCGTGTATTTTGTCCACGTTGGTTTGATTTAGATTTGATCGATGTTTGTGTCTCCTCCAAGGTTTTGTTTGGGATCTGCCAAATTTGGAATTGAAATTCCAGACCCTCAGTTCTTCGAATTTGGGTTTCCTAGTAATCTTTTGATATCCGTACAGCTGCGCCAGTTACGTTTCGGGCCTTGGAAGAGGTGTTTTAAAACTTCACCAAAAACTTTGTAACAATTTATTTACTTAAACAGAAATTAATATGGAATTTTAACAACTTGGTATTAATTATTCTACGTCGAAAATAAAATATTAATTGAACTGATATTAGGGCGAGTAGCTTAGGTAAACAACAATGCTAAAGGTGAAATACTCAGACTGACTGCCAGGTCTTGGTGAGACGTATTTAGTGCTAATGAGCGTTGTTAGTTTAAATTTTTTCTATTAAGACCAATCGAGCCCTAGCGTTGGGCCGTCATAAAAGTGCAGTGGTTATCGGGATTAATCGAGCCCCTCGCTTGGGAGCCATAAAAGTCCAGTCCAGTTACATAAATATTTTTCCTAAAAAATTAAAAATCCACTTTTTCTGGAACGCTTCCCTCTACTTCTGCATACCACGGCTAGCTCTAAAATCTGCTTCTTCATAGATACTTACCATCCTAAGTTCGCTCTGTCTCACCGATACTACCAAATAAAATTATCGCTCAAATAATTCAACAAAACATACAACTTTTAATTCATACAAATTAAAATTTTTTGTCACCTGTTTAATATTTACAAATTTGGATATACAGCTTCATATAATATTATAATCTCAATTATTAAATCCTTTTAAATTTCATGACTTTGATTTATTTCAACAGTTTTTGTTTTATATAAGTAGATAGGCCTATCTTGAAACCCTAAATTGAAATTTACTCTGGTCTATCGTGAGCTCAGTATAAACCCTGTTACTCTAAATGCCTAAATAAATCGCATTTTTGTTTTAACGACCCTAAAGACCCGTTTACTCTTTACATTAAATTTTTATGTCATTTATTTGCACTTTTAAATAATAAATACAAACGGTCCTTTTCATATATCCTTCAAATTAGCTTTTATGTTCATAAAATACACACACAATGTGTCAAATCACTCTAGCACAAAATTACAGCACAAAATGTTCAAGCAATAATAATAGAAATTAATTTCGTTACCTGGAGTAAGCTTTTTTTCATCGTCACCCCTGAAGATGTTGTCCACCCAAAACCTCGTCGTTGCTTCACTACACCTCTCTGCTATATGTAGATCCAACTCATTTTCAATTGCTATCCAAGTTTTTGCAGATGCCTTCAATATTTCTATTCATATAATTGTCCAAACCAAATTGATCACCTTCCGTATCTACCAAACACCCAGCATCCTCGTTCCAAAAATTTCTCAACACGCTTACCTCAGTAACATCCCTCTTATATTCTTTGTCTGTAGCTACAGCACCGTTTACAAAAAGCACCCACTCGTGCTTTTTCGCACTTTAGTTAACTTTTGACGGACTGTACTAACACCGTTTTATAAAATTTTACACTTGAATGTTACCGTAGTCAAGTAAGAGCTAAGCAAAGTCAAAGATATCAGTGACGTAAGAGAGCCCTACCACGTCTTCTAGTGTATTTATAATGGTCAATACACACATCCTGTACCCTATTTTGATCGAAAAACTCCCCTACCGTAACCGATTCTGAAAATTTTATATCCAACGAACTTTGTAAAACTTAGAATTTTTACTCCATCTTCGCTTTAGTCTGAAACACTGGTTAACAAAATACAACCGTCGCGCTCTTCTTGAAATTTTCTCTCGCCCCTTAGCACTCATTCAATCACAAACATTTATCCCATTCTTAGGTCTAGCCTTCAATTATCTTACCTTCGTCTAACTCATATTCGTTGTCTCTTTTATAATCCCACTCCAGCAACATAAAATCGATATTGTGGTTGACCTCTAAATTTTGTCGCGTACTTTAAACGAGTGTTTTATCAAACGTCTGTCTCTGTTTGTTTTCCTCGTCTCGTCTATGCTGTCAATATCCCGTCTCAACTTGCTTTCAAACCACCTGTTGTTTTCGTAGGCCTTCGCATGGACCGTTAGCTAAATTTCTACAGAATTGTATTCCAACGTACTTTCAGGTTCCTTGAACTTGTTTATTTATCTGTCAGGCTTTTCTGTGAATCGATTTTCCGCTTGAAATCGTATTTTCCATGTTGTTCACCTTATAGAATTTCTTAGGATTTATATTTAACGAACGCTTGTTTAGTTAAATGGAAAACATGCGTTTACATTTTTGATTTTATATTCAAAAGCTCTCTTTATTATATGATGTGCTTGATTTACAACCTTTAAAATATTACAGCTGATTCTATTCGTATCCTCCTTGAGCTTTCACGTACTACAATGCTTCTACACTTATACAAATTTAACATTCCGATTTATTACTACAAATGTATGCTATTATCCGTCCGTTTTAATCTCAAAACTAATTAATTTGGCGCGTAAATAAATTATTCCTATTTTCTATATATACCGTCATTACAAAATTATTCTCTTGACCTATCTATCCCTCTTAACCCATAACTTACACGATAAAATATATATATATATATATATATATATATATATATATTGCCATGGAACCTTCGTAAAATTCGTGCCCCTCTTTGGGCCAACATATAATTTTCAAAAAAATGCAAAAACTTCAAAAAAAATTTCTTACCCTTTTATTTCGCCTTCAAACTCCTTCAGCTTCCCTGGCTAGCTTAGCTGTGCCTCTTCTCGAATACCTAAATTTACAACCATACCTCTTTCATACTCGCACTCCATTCGATAAAATTACCAAATAATACAACAATCATCCAACCTTTAATTTACAGCTATTAACAGATAAATTACATTCACATGTGTTAAAAACAGTTTGATACACTAATCATAAATCTCAAAATATGGTATGGTTTTAAAGTCCTTGATTTTTATAATTATTTTCAAACAAATTCAATGAGATATGAGTAGATGGGCCCCCACATGTTACCCTATATTGACTGCATACTAGAATATGGTGAGCTCATAATAACCCAGTTTAGTTTGTATATGCCTTTTACACCTTGCATAAATTAAAACAAATTTATCAGACCCGTTTACCCTTTACAATTAAATTTATGTCCTGAATAAATTTTTGGATGTTTTAAATACATCCCTTTTTAATATTTTACCTCAATAAATTGTCCAGTATATGTATCTTTTTCAATAAGTTTCTACAACCATAAATAAGTCCCAAAAGTCAATCACACAGCACAAAATTTCATAAATGTTTATCAAACAACAGAAATTTTAAATAAATTACCTGGAAAATTCTTCAGGCTTCCTTTCCTTCGAAGATGATTGCCAGAACACCTCGGCTTCGTTTCCATTCACCGTGTTACTCAGCGGATCCACAGGCCTCCAGCATCTACCACATCTGCGAGCCAAGCGCCTCGTCTCACAGTACCATTTCATATATCATGCATACAACTTGATTATTTGTGATACTTACCCCAAATATCATGCTTCCATTTATTGATTTTCGTGCTTTGTATAGTAGTAGCCGGACCTTGATTAATTTAATATGCACTACACGTACTTCACGGCAATAATTAGAGGTCCGCTACGACTAGTTTACACTTTCAACCTTTATATTTACGGTAATATAATCACATAAAATACTCACAGAAAGCTTTACTGTTATGGTGGTCGGCATTCAGTACTTTTTAAAATAAAAGTGAAGAGCAGATAAGAGAGCCTCTACAACCTAGGCTGAGTATTTGTATCCTTTCAAAACCCCACTTAGTGGACGCGCTTCAAGCGATAAGCTTATTTTCAAATTAATTCCCAAAATTTTTAATATAACCATCTCGAAATTCGTAAAATTTAGTAGCGTACTACGTGCAGTATCGCCCCGATTCGCTTTCACCTTCGTGTCTACGTTCGGAACACTGTCCACTTTCAACCAATGACAAAATTTTCTGTCGTCACAAACCCCGCCTAAGCTCTATTTATCCTTGTTTGATACCTGTTTGCTGTCTCATTCAAAACCCTACTTGAGTTACAGAAATCGATATTGATGACATCTTATCTTCACTCCACGTGAATTTTAAATCCCAACGCTTTTATATCTGTCTCTATCTGTTGTATATAACCGATTGTGCATTTCCCTCGCTCTTTAAGATGTTTGTTAGTCTTGTTGTTCACACCAAACTGACGGTTGAAAACATTTTCTATGAAATCCTATCGTAATACACGCTCGAGTTCGTCGTACGTAACCTTTTAAAACGCAGGTGTCTCTGTTAATTATCGAACGTTTAGCATAACAATTCCTAGACTTTATATTTCTTCGTATGTTGACGTTGACTTTTACCACGAATACATTTTGCCTTGGAAATATTGATTTTCTTATACAGCGTTCCCTTATGTTGGATTCAAATAACTTATGTTTAATTATACGTATCCTTAAACTTCTATTTGCTTTAAAACTGTGTTTTCTTGATGTAATTTTACCATTCCAATTATTAATTACAAAAATACGTTAATACTCGTCCGTTTTCCCTAAATGACTTAAATTAATTTTGCGCGTAAATAATTTGTTCTTTTCTATATACAGGGTTGTTGAAATTTTATTGTTTCCCACTAATTTAACCCTTTGAATTCACAACAATATATATATATATATATATATATATATATATATATATATATATACATATAAAAACTACCTATTGTTGGATAAAATTAGTGGGAACTATTTAGTTCGAAATGAAATGCTTGCAGTAAAATGTATGTATTTATATACCTTAAGTTTCGAATCTTTTTTTGATTGTTTTTCGAAGACTACAATGGTGACAGTTAAAATATAATTAGGTACATAATAGAAAAACTTACATATAAATTTACATCAGCATTTTAACTTCAACTAGCAAAATCTTGACAAATTCAAACTTTAATAACAATAAAACTATAAAGAAGAATAAAACTAGATATTAACCATTAATGTAAAAAAAATTTGTTTGAAACATCGAAAAAGTAATATAAATGTCAAATTTAAATTAAGGCATACTCCTTCTAAGGTATCAAAATTATAATGCCTATGAAACGAGGTTTGCATCTCGAACTATTAAATTTATAAAGCGAAGTGTAAACCGCACTTAGGTTGTCTATATCACTTTTAGAATTTAGATTGTTTTTAGTCCTGTTAATATGATAATATTCTTAAAAAAGTCTTTTTTTGTAGTCACGTTCAACTTCCATTACTTTCACATCAACAAAATTGGGGTTGCGGTGAGTGGTTTGGACATGTGACGCTAGTGCGCAGGACATCTTTCCAAGTTTGGCGTCACTTTTATGTTGTGTTATCCTTCTGCAAAGGTACTGTTTTGTTTGCCCAAGGTATAAGCCCCCACAGGAGCATATTGCTTGATAGATGACGTTGCTTAACCATTGTCGGTTTGTCTTGTCTTTGACTCGAGTAAATAGATTTTTTATCGATTTGTTATAAGTATACGTAATTTTAATATTATTGCGTTTCAAAATTCTTGTTAAAGATGGAGAGAGTTTGTGAATGTAAGGGATGGTCTTATAAGTGGTAGCGAGTTGAGTTTTTTCGGTTTAATTCTGTTGTATTGGCGTCTGCAAATAAAATTTTAGTCACTGTGGATTTAGTAAAGCCGTTGTTAATAAAGGTACGTTGAAGTTCCAAAAGGTTTTTGTGTAGATATTCGGGATGATATATTTTAAGAACTCGATTCTTTATGGCCAGGATAGTATTTATTTTGTGTTGGTGACAATGATCGGAATAATAATTTACGTAACGGTCTGAATTTGTTGCTTTTTTATACCAGTCAAACTTGATAATGTTTACAGAGTCTCGTATGACAACAGTACCAAGAAAAGGATTTTTTTTCGGTCCACTTCTGTTTCATACGTAAATTGTAAGTGGTAATTGAATTTATTGAAGGCATCCAACACAATGTCAATCATATTTTCGGGAATGCTACACACAATGTCATCAACGTACTTTGCAAAGAATGGAAGATAGAACGTTAGTTGTGGTAAGACTTCGTCAATCAAAGAATCCATCACAATTTGAGCAAGAATTGGAGAGAGAGGGGAACCCATAGGTGTACCAAATTTTTGTAAATAAAATCTTTTTTCGGAACTATTAAGTAATCGAAAACATATATAAATATATATATATATATATATATATATATATAGTTATTGTATTTTTCTCGAACGAAAGTAGGTATAAACTTTTAATTGTGATGTTATTTCTGGGATGCACTCGTTCGTAAAGTAAAAACTAATCAGTCAATTGTAATTTATTTTCTAACGTTTCGGCATTAAATTTATGCCTTAATCATAGAATAATTACTATGACTTAAAATTGCTACTAATTGGAACACTTATTCATGACACAGTTTTGAGTGATTGCAAAATATATATATATATATATATATATATATATATATATATATATATAGCGACGTTGATGGTAGTAATTCGAGGGATTGTCGTTCGTAACCAAAAAACAACTATTATGAAATAATCATTTATTGTGACATCTACGTTTCGACTTATATAAAGTCATTTTCAAGATCTAAAATTAAAAAAATTAAAAGTAAAACACAGTCATTAACCTAAATAAAATAAAGAGACTCACACAATTTGATGTTAATACATGGACTGCTTTAACATGAACGAGGATCCCAAAGAAATAGTGATAACAGTTAATGTAAAAATAAAATGTAAAAATAAAATTAAGACTACAAACAGCATAGAATACGGACGAACACAGACTAAGAACTAATGTGTAGCGATTAAAGAAACTCCAACAGCAAAGTAGGTTTGTTTTATAGCAGAGTTGATAAATACTTACTTTATTTTTCGGGGAAAATACTACCTTCAACTTTTTGGTACTCCGATGAGGTCGCCTTTATCTCCTGTTATCGCCCAGTTGGTCATGGATCATTTGTTAGATGTAGTTACCCCCAACTTGTTTTTTTAATTTCCTTTTTGTTGACGACATTCTTTGTTCTATTCCAGAGAGAAAAGTTGATGAGGTATTGATGGTATTCAATAATTTCAACCCTCGTTTACAATTCACTGTCGAGTTAGAAATTGATAAAAAGATTCCGTTTCTTAATACCCTTGTTATTAGAAATAATGATAACCGGTTAATATTCGACTGTTATAAGAAACCTACTTACTCTGGTAGGTATATCAATTATTTTTCTGACTATTCTTTTAAACAAAGGGTTAACACCATTCTGGCACTAAAACACAGAGTTGATTCGTTATGTGAACCCGTAAACTCGGGTTCGCTTTTTCATCCTCTATTTTACATATGATTAGGTTAAGGAATGTAAAAATTTAAACAATAAGTTTTAATGTTTATATTTACATAAGAATACAAACAATACTATCAAAAATAGGTTACATAATAATAAAATATAAACTTAGTTAGTTTTTGCCTTTAGATATTTTGCTAAGAGTTCGTTTCGCTCTTTTTGAATATTTACGAATGTTTTAAAGACGTTAGTATTGTCTTGTAATGCATTTTCTAAACGACCAATAGCAGTTACTCTGTCTTTCTTTATGCGTATTTCTTCAGTCCTAAATGTCAATAAATTTTTACGAGTAGGTTTATTCTGTTACATAGTAATTGCTCGTTTTCTTACATTTGCAGATGCTGGCTGTAATTGAAGCACTGTCAATAATTCACTTTGCAGTGGAAAAGCTGTGGGGAGCATCGATTCTGTGATACTATTTGCAATAATAGATGGGTCTGATGATGTAGTCATTGGTTCAGCAATATACGTTGAAACAAGTTGATTGTGTGTCTGACTTGATGACTCTAGGGGTTGAACTATAGCTATATTTTGATCAACATAAAATATATTCTCCATTAAGTGATAAAATTTCCATTTAATAGTTTCTTGTCAGGATTGAGTTTCTACATTTTGTAAATCTTTAATTCGGTGGAGCGTTTGCTTCCGGTTCCTAAATTTTTTATCCAAAGTATCAATAGACACGACGTAGGAGTGGTTCAGAAAGGTAGATTTTATTTTCACCCATATATATATATATATCTCTTTTTTTACATTTTGGATTTTTAAAAGCATCCTTATATTTAGTATATTCTACTGATAGAAGATAAATTTTTGCATCAGTCCATACAGAATCTAAAAATTTACTTATTATAATATGCCTATTGCACTGAATGTTTTAAATTTATGTATCAAGAATAAATGTATGTAGTTGTAATATAAACATTACTTAGTGCACTGCTCTCCTGCTTATCAGTTGAAGTTGAAGCACCATCCTCAGTTGAGACTTCATTAAAATGTCCCCCAAGATTTTCTTTTAAGTTCATCGTATATGCATATGTATAGTCAGGGTCTGAAACAATCCAAACAGTAGAAATAGGGAATACATATTTAAATCTGTTGTTAGGTAAGTCAAATATAAAATTAACCAAATTTCTTACCATTTACGATTCTGTTGTTCTTTTGGTATTACATTTGCTGTAAAAAATTCTCCCTCAAATTCTAACAGCATTTCAATAGTCTGTAATCAAAAAATTCCTTTGCTTACATGTAAGATAGCGAATTGGACCTCCATATCACAAGGTCGAGTATTTCCTGTTAAAAAGAGAAGCCCAAGGTAAAGCTGGATGGAAAACGGCTTGAGGAAAAGGAAAACTCATTAAAGATAAACGGCTAGTATAGTGTTAGCTTTGGGTGGATCATGAGCTTGGGTCATGGGTTGACAAACGACCGAAAATATAAAAAAAGGGCGCCACAGACACCAACGACATATGAAAACACGTGTAATTGCATTAGGAGAATGCGGAAACTTGAAGTCTATATCGCCTATACAGTTACAAAACCTAAATATCAACCTCGCAAAATACTTACCAAAATATCATTGACCTGATGCCTTACTGATGTGTGGGCCCATCCTGTGAACATATAAATACAGAACTAAGACACTATTTGTGTCCTCAAAAAAATTTTCACCACTAAAGATTATACTAGCTTTTAAGCTCCAAAAATATTTTATACAGTCAGTGTACTTGCTGACTTTAGGCAGAGCTAATGATTATCATAAAGAGATTCGGTAAATTTCTTCCTATGAAAATCATATAATAATAAAAGAACTAAGCAAAAAAATTCTATTCAATTAAATTGGTTTAACTTGTTTCAACATTAATATTTACAATAAAAATTTACATAGGAAGAAAAAGTATTGTTCTACCTTCAAAAATACGAACTTCATTAAACTCAATATTTCAACATATCTTTACTGTAAGGTATTTGTTCTCTTAATAATTTAAATTTTAAATTTAAATATAGTCTTCAGCAGTACTACAGTCGACTTCACAAGTGAGAATCAAGATTATTTTACTTAATACTAAAATGTAGCATTCAGACAAAGAATAAGCTTTAACATTATATCCTTTAAAAATTTATCATGTTTTAAAGTTAAATTGCATGACTCAAAATAATCAAAGATATTATTAATGTAACATAGAATAGCATGTGGTAATCATACTGAATAATTCTAGATATTTTTGACATCAAATTTTAATAACAATTTTTTTAGTGAAGCTAAAAACAAATATAATAGGCAACAATGGAGCCAGCTTTAAAATTTTGTAAAGTTACGAAAATGAAACGGGATGTTTCTTACAAAATGAATTTCAAAATAACTAAATCAAAATAGAATATCAACCTTTCATCATACGTAAGACATTTGAATAAATACAAATTAAATTAAAGTTAAAAATCAATCACGTGCTTGAAGTACAGTTCAACCAAAAAAACTTGAATGTTCTTACCAGAACCAAACAACATCAGATGTTGACTAATATAAGCACATCTGCGATGCACACATACCATTATGCTGAATTTTACCCTGGAATTTTCAAGAACCTTCAGAACAAAATATTATCCAACCAAATAAAATCTCCGTTTCAAATGTCCAATAATTTTCATGTTTTCTAAATTTTTTAACTAAAGCTTTATTTCTGTCGTATTGCACTACGGAAGACGAATTAATAAATTTTATCAAATGTTTTAATGGCGAATCACTTCAATATTTTTCGCATCTGCAGGAATCAACTGACTTTACCGATGGTGAAATACAAAATAAATCTTCACCAAAAGTTGTCAGGAACCACTTCATGACACGAAGTTTTTCGTTTATTAAACTTTCTTACGAATACGGCACCAAGCAAATTGCTTTAGTCCCATCATGGCTTTTCTATACTCCGGAAAGCAGCTAACTTCTTCAAGCTCTAATTGAAAAGTGAACTTGAAATAACAGACAAACAACTAGTGCAGTCACTTAGACATCGAAAGGACAATTATAAATTATGTTTTTATATTATCGAAACATGATATTAGATTTTTAAGGAATGTGTAACTAACTTAAAAGAAAATACCTTTCCATACTATACCTTAAATTATAAAATATTTTAATTTAACCTAATACTTTCTTATTTTAATGCTACAATCAAGCGCTTTATTACAGCGAAAAAATTATACGCGTGATTAATGGCGGAGTGATGTAATGCAGCGCTGTAAAAAGTGACAGTTAGCGGTATCGTTCAGTAACATTCTGAATTGTAGCGCTGCAGCGCTTTTGTTCCCTGAACGCGCCCACTCAGTGTTCTATGTAGGGCAGCTCATCCAGTAAGCAGGCCCTGATGCAATACTCATAAAAGGAATGAACAAGGGAGGAAGGAAGAAAACTGTAATAAATGTAACTAGGAATAGTTTTATCTTAATAATAATACATATAGTCTATTCGATTTAACTTTAGGATGACGTCAAATGTAGTAATGAAGTGTTGGCAAATGTATGCAAATAAATACCTAGATTTGCGCTTGAAGCATACTGTCATTTAACACACTACAAGTAGACAGTTCTGTACGGTGTGCCACCAATTCTTCTTGCAAATGGAAATATTCTTATAGCTTTCATTAAATATATTATAATTTAAACTAACATTAGCAATGTGATATTTTGTTCAGTTGTGACGTCATCCTAAAGGTAAGCGAATGGACTATACCATCTGCATACAACATAGACCGTAAAATACGAAAATATGGCAAACTGTTTCTATTAGAAAATTTGATAAAATAAGTCTTCTGTTAATACCAATAGCTCATAGAATCAAAGTGATTGGCATGTAAAGAAATCATGATATACTTTCCCCTGTTCTAGCCTCAGGTATACTTGTTAAAGTCCCGGCGTAATTGATAAGAGCCACTACGACAGTTGGCAATACATATAATAAAGACGTACATAATATTGCGCCACGAAATATTACGTCAGATTTATGTTTCAAATTATTGTATCACATGCAAAAAATGTTTATTGCGATTATAGGAAAAGATAAAGTGTACTCACGTAAACTGTAGAGCTTTTCACAACATTGCAGCTATTTTGGCGGCAGGATCTCGTTGTTGGGCGTGGATAGGGCTTCGCCCCCTCGTCGGAATCAGATTGGCTTGTCTTCTCTCTTTTTGTGTAGCGGTACGATAAAGGATACAGGTAGAGGTACGATTATAAGTACAAGGCAGGAAACCTACATATCTGAAAAAGAAGACAAAGGCACACCACAAATAACCACACGGTTCGACGTTTCGTTCACTAGTCCATAACGTGACAGAAAATGCCCACTTCCTACCTCACTCCGCGTCTGCGCATTCTCGGGCGCCGACGCAACTGTCTAAAGTGACGGAAATGCACGCACAAGTCTTTTAAAATATTGGCGCGAATTCACTCGCAAATTAAAAACTTATAATGCCAATTTTTGGCATGTAACAATCAGAAGGAGCTAGGTAGTTTTAAAGTCATCAATACAAACGAAATTTGATAACCCTAGTGTTGTACGACAGCTGATATTCTTTTTCTAGAAATAACTAACATCTAACAAAAGTGATCGTTACATGCTGTATTGACTTGCGTAATACATGGGTTACAAGTGGTGACGTAGACGTCATCATTCGTGATTTGTATTATAGTTAAGAAGTAGATAATGTTAAAACGGAACTTTTCTATAATAAAACAAAATTTTAACATGTTTCTTTGTTTCAGGTGGGTAGAAGTACGCACATACTTTCACTTCGGTAAGTACGTAATTACATACTTGTGGAGTGTCACCTTCAGCGTTGAACGAAATGAATAAATCCTGAAAGTTCTTAATTAAACGCTGAAATGGTCGGAGTTACCAATTCACCATAAAATCTTGTATTGTATACGAAGATTTAATCATCATAACAAGTTTAACATCCTTCATAATCCTGTGTAATTATTTCTAACTCGCGTAAGAGGAAGTAACAGCTCATTCTACAGCGAAGCACCGAGTTTTTATTAGTATTTAGAATTATACAAGAAATTATTTCAGTCCTAACGGCGTTCTTGCTCATTAGTTTTATACAGACGTTTATAGCTTTGAGTGGAACTTTAGCAAAGGTAATTTTGTAAGTCGAATTATTTTAGCTAGGCTTTACTGTAGGTACGCGGGTAATTTGTAGACAGGGACTGAAGAATAATCATTAACCAGTTGGTTTAGATGTTAATTCGGGAAAGGAGAGTTTTAGTATCTACTTCCAAATTCTACTCTAGACGTCTAGAAAATTGTTAAAATATGTTCGGGATTGCGAGCTGGAAGAAAAGGACAAGATTATAATAGTACAATTCTAAAATATATTTGAAGGTGTAGAATGTAGATGATGGATTGATTACAAGAACGTAATTGTTTTTTAGTTTGCAGAACCAATAATAAAATATCAAAAATATAGCTACCAAGTTAAGGTTAAAGGCCTCCAGAGGCACAACCATTCCTTTTGGAAAGTTGTCCCATACATACTAGTCCCAAGAGGTACATTTTTAAAAGTTGGCATGTGCTTGTAAATCCTTCAGAATATTTTCGAAATTTTTTAGTAAACATTTGGGATTAAGGGTTTTCGTAGAAGCTGAATACATATTTATTCGTCAAAAATTGTGACTTAAAACGAAAGCGTAGGATATTTAGATGTTGAAATGAGCTTGAACTTACACTTCGGTATTTAGTTCAACAGAAGTTTAATTATTCATAAATATTTACAGAAAATTTTCAATCTACTGGAAGTTTCAACAAGGGTTTGTAACTGTCTGCAATTTTTTTTCCTGGGTTTAGGAGAAGCGTTAATGCCTAACCCCCCGGCTGGCCACAGGAGCATGAATTGCCGGAGGAGTGTGGGACTTTCCTGGACTGGTGTTATATCAGGGTCACCGCACTAAACTCCTTTCCCCCTTCCCTCTGGTGACAGAGTCTCCTAGGAACCGCCAGCTAAGGCATCTACTTCAAGGAGACTCCTTGTTTCTAAGCATTATTTTTACCATGCATTCAGGTGTTAATTTTTTTTGTATAAGTGTCTCTAAAGCTGTTCTCTTCTGTGTCCATTTATCGCATACAACCAGCGTGTATCTTGCATCATCTTCTGGATCTCTGCAATATAGGCATCTAGGTGAGTTTATACGCTGCAAAACACCGGTGTCCGGCCAGTGCTTGACTTGTATAGAAATCAACTTGCCCGCGTTTTCTGTTCATCCATGCTTTTATATTTGAGATTAAGGTGTAGGTTCATCTGCCCTTGTCGCTTTTGTTCCATCTATCTTACCGCGCGTTTGTCATGTTTTCGACTATACTTTCTAGAGGGGCCTTTTTTCTGCAGTACGAGTCTTTTTCAATTCTGTGAACGTCTCTTTTCTTTCCGATATTTTTAAGTCTGCTGGACATATGCTTGCTACTACAAATAGGGCTTCTGATGATACAGTTATGTACGCAAACACATTCGTATCCCCATGATTCTTTGAGTTTGATATAATTTATTGACGCATTTTTTAATTCTAAGTGCATTTGCCCATATTGGGGCTGCGTACATCACGTTGATAGGGCCGCGCTATATAGCACTTTGCGTCTATGTGGGGTTGGCCCTCCTATATTAGGCAGGATCTTGCTCAGTGTAGTCATAATGTTTTTTGCCTTTGTACATGCCTTGCTGATATGTCCCGAGAAAATTAGTCGGCGGTTAGTGATGGTTTGATGTTATGCCCATCTAAGTTGAACCGAAGTTTCCTCACTTTCCCACTACGGCTAAAAATTACTGCTACTGCCTTCTCCGGGGCAATTGTAAGTCTATGCTGGCCCATCCAGTTTGTAAGATTTTTCATTGTTTCATTTACCACATGTTTTAAACCCATATCTGTGCTAACTTCAGCAATGATCGCTAGGTCGTCGGCGTAACAAACCAATTGTACTCCTCTTGAACCCTTATTCTCATGCAATCATCGTATAAGATGTTCCATAGTGTTGAACCTAACATGGATCATTATGGAACACCACCCCCCCAGTTGTATTTCTGTCCTTAGCGATTATAATTTTTCTATTTTCTAAATATGACTTAATGATGTTTGTCAAATATTTCGGAACATTTCGGTCTACCATTTTTTCTATGATTAGTTCCCATGACGCCGTGTTAAATGCATTTTGAACATCTATAAGAATTAGGGCATTCATGTTTTGCCGTTGTTGTTTTTGGATTCAATTTTGTCTAGTACTTGGTTAATCGCTAGTACGGTGGACCTTTCTTTCCTGAAGCCGAATTGGTTTTTGCTAAGGCTTCCATTGTCTTCGATATAGTTTTGGAGCCTATGGTTAATCAGGTTTTCGTACGTCTTAGCGAAAATGTCTAGCAGGCAAATAGGTCTATATTTCGGTATATCGTCTCCAGTTTTCCGTGGCTTTTCAAGAAGCGTCAGTTTTGCCATCTTCCATGTTTTAGGAAAAAAGTTCAGCTGTAGATAATGATTAAATATATTCAGGAAGTAGTTTTTCTCGGCCGTCATCAGGACCTTGACTATTCCCGGCATCAAATCAGATGGCTCTGGGGCTTTCCAGTTTTTATTTTCTTGGTCGTTCTTTCGAGTTCTGAGATAGTAAAGAGCTCTTCTACTTTTTCTACTTTTATTTCCCAGTTTGGCTCCTCATGTTTTTCGATAAATAGCTTCTTGGCCTCGTCTATCTTACTTCCAATGGGCATGTGCACCTGCGGAATTTTTGGCTTCACCTGTGTTCTGATGATTTGTTATGCATCTTAAAAATATCAGATTCTAGCTTGTTACAAAATTCGGTCCACATTTCCGTTTTTCTCTTTTTTATATAATAATTAATTGCCTTTTAGTCTGCTTATATTCTTCCCTGTGTGTTATTTTCTCTCGTCTACCCTGCAGAGTTCTTTGATATTTTTTGCGTTTTTTCCGCGCTTTATTGCTCAAATTTTGAACTTCCTCCGGCCACCAATAAGGCATACCTCTGTTCAATCTGGCCTTAACCATTTTGAATGCTATCTTAGCTTTTTCCGTACAGTTTATCGCCCAGTCTCTATTGTCTTTTTTGCCGATTTGTTTTTTGAAAATCTTAAGCAATTCCATGTTGTTCGAAACTCGTATACCCATCTTTCCTTAGATTTATTTTTACTGCCGATTTCCAGTATTATATAACGGTGGTCACTGCCACTCTCCTCGTCCAGGACCGACCATCTAGGGTTATTTTCCATAATGCCATTTGAAACGATGATGACATCTATATAGGAATGACCTGTTGTTCTCTCTAGGTTTGGTTTTATTCCGTCGTTTAACATGGTCAGGTTGAGTGACGTCATCCACTCGAGGAGATATTTTCCCCTCGTATAGCATTTTGTGCCCATAAGCCCATAAGCAATGTTTAGCATTCAGATCTCTAGACACAATCAGTTGGCTGTAGTTGCCAGTGGCCTATATTATTTGTGTATGTATTTCCTCTAGCGAGTCCATATACGTTCTTTTATCGCAGTTAGGTGATATATAAACTGACATCAGACGGAAGTCTACTGTATCAACGCTCACAAAGCGGTCCCCTTTACTGTATCCCACCACACGATATGTGCTTGGCATCAAGTTTATTATTGTAGCAGAGTTAATATCGTTTATATACATGTTCCTGTTCACAGTTGTGCGACAAGGTTCGCTGCATGCTACAAATGCGCATTTTTTCTGCGCTGCTATGGCCATTGCCAGGTCGTATGCGGTTTTGCTTCGATTCAGGTTAATGTGAAGTATTACTGACTCGTACATATATTAGATAACGAATAATTGTATGAATAAAATATAAAATATATAAAGGTACAAATTTTTTCGGCACCTATATTACAGTTATCACAATCCATTTCAGCCAATTTTTCTTCGTCTATATTTTCACTAGCACTTTTTTGCCCGTTACTGGAACCCCGTAATTTTTTGGCCTGATTTAATGCTTTATTGTATACATTGCAGCTTCTACTCTCAAGTCTATGGGCGTGGTTGCAGGTTAGGCAAAAGTCATCGTTGGGGCATTTGTTTGAGATATGGCCTTCTCTACCACATTTCCTACATGCGCTGGTTCTGTTGGGGTTATTGCATATTTCCGCCCTATGCTCATATCCCCCGCATCGGTAGCATTTTACTACTTTTATCCGTGGTTCCACTTTGCATGTTACAGTACCTATTCTCAGTCGATCACTTGTTAATGTATTAGCATCTTTAATATTAATAGTAAATGAGGCCGTCACCGTGCCCTCTTTGCTCAGTCTTAACTCGCTAAGTTTATAGTTTTTGTTTTGTAGGCTGCCCAGTCTACGTTCCACAGCTTCTATTATTTCTTCTCTTTCTGTGGTCATGTCCATACCTCGAATGTGTACTAATTGCTTATTTTTTTATACTAAGTCATTTTGTTTTGTCAGTGATAATTTGATGTATGTTATTTAGCGCGATGATATTTTTTAGTGGTTATCAATAATTTGCCATCCCTCGTGCTTCTTATTGCAGTTACTGCCTCGGTCTCTTTGTGTGTCCCCAAATTACCCTTATTTCTCTAATAACGTTTTTTATGTCTTTATCACTCTTATCTACCACCAGCGCATAAGAATCGCGTTCCTGTTTTTTCGGGCCGGTCGCAATTATTTTTGTATTAGGGGTATATATTTTTACCTTTGTATTGGTATCCGTGTACAGGTACTCTGCCATTTTTTGTAGTATATCTAGTGTGACCCCTTTAATTTGATGAATAGCAATTTCTTTGTCGTTTACCGTCTCGACTTTTAGCCTCATTAATGCCTCCCATATTCCTGTCTCTTGTTCTCCTAAAACTACTCTAACAACCTTTGTTATTCTGTAATTCTGTTCGCCCTTAGATTTAATTTTTGTCGCGTATTCGTATTCAAAAACTTCTATTTGTTCGTTTAATTTTTCTATTTCTGGGAAACGCTCCTTATAGAGTTTTTGAATCGATTTTTCCATTGTTGGGTCATCCCTTTTGAAGAATATCACCTTTGTGCTCAAATCCTGCGTGTCAACCGGGTTTCCTCTGATCACCTCGGTATTCTTGTAACGGTTATTGTTCCATTTTAATCTTTTGATTTTAATCCATTCGTCCTGGGACTCTCTGGAATTAAACTCCTCGCTCATTTGTGTTCCACTTTCTTCGTGTGTCAGTAACCCAAGGCCAGTTTGAATTGCGCAGTCTTTTGTGTTTGTTGTTATTGTCTGGTGTGTTTCTATCCTCTCCATCTTTGTTTTTAAGCTCCTTAATTCCTTTTTAAGTTCTTCTATTTCTTCTTTTTCTTTTCTTTGCTTTGACTTAATATCCCCGTTAAGTTTGTAAAGACCTCTTTTAATTCAACAAGGGTTGTCTTTAAGTAGACATGTACATTCCTATTCACCTTTGCAAATTGGTTTACGTCATTTAGTATATTATTTGCTAGATCTAGTTGTTTGGACATTTCATTGTCTTTTAAATTTCCTCTAGTGGAGTATTTTCACTTCTGTCTTTTGTATATGTGGGTGTTATTGTTTTCGTTTTTATTTTCACCTTGGTTAGGAGTGCTGCTTTTCTCAATTAGCACGATAGGGTGTATATATTCTGTTTTTCCCTGTGCCCCTTCTAGGAAGAGACTCCTTGTTAATTTTGTGGGTGTTCTAGGTGTTTTTCTGCTGGGTGTGAATGCCACCTTGTTTTCCGGCGGTTTTGGACTGTGTTTCTCTCTAGCCCTTTTGTCCATTTTACATGGGCTGTCTTTGTTTTTCCTTTTCCCTTCTTGTCTTCCGGTATCTTGCCACTGGATCCCTTGGCCCGGTCATTCACCAAGGATGTGGGTGTAGTTACCATGGTTGCTGAACAAATGTCCCTCCACCCCTACCCCCCTCCCCCAGAATCCGTGGATCAGACCGCCGTGTCTGTCTGCAATTACTAATATTAGCTGCACTTAAATCGAACTGCACTATGTGTAACGCTTGCGCTTTACATTAGCAAACACTAAGTAGTATATTAGAAAATTTGTTAATTTCAATTAGTTCAATGAACTTTTAGCAATGAAAATGCTCTGAAAAATGTGTAGAAGATAGGGTGGTTTATATTTAATAACATGGCTGGTTCAATATTATATAAAATTATGACAAATAAATAAATCAGAAAAATCAACGAGTACATTTTTATACAAACAGAAAAATTACCGATAAAAATGGGGGGTACCATTGCAGAGTAGTATTTTGTTTAAATTTTTCTTTAAAAAACTTACCATTGCATGAAGTTAGCAATTGACTCGTAAATAAAGTTTTGGAAAAGCTTTTGCTCTCAAAATGTGGCGGACTTCGTCAGGACCGAATAGGTACTTCAATTTTTAAAAGTTTTTCACGATTGTTGATAAAGTTGGTTTGTACATTTACGTAGCCTACAAAAAACCAAAAGTAAGTATGACAGGGCTCAATCGGTGAATAGGCGGGGTATTTTACTTACAAAAATAAAGGAAGGCCTGAAATAAGACAACCATGCTCGCACTCATTCAATAAATCTCCACAAAACATAAAAAAACTATAATTAAACACAAAAACATATTATACCAGCATAGTAGTGCCAAAACAAATGTAAACAAGAATAGCGCATAAACGTAATATACATTTATCGGGAAGAACAAAAAAATTCTTTTCAAAATGGCGAGCTGTAGTATTTAGGTTCCGAACTCGAGTCAATTACCAAAATAAAGAAAAGAAAAGAACAAAATTTCCCCTCTAAATACCACAGCTCTATATCCTTATAGTAAATACAGAAGTAATTATATAAAATTATCACAGTAGACATTCTACTCTGAACTACACATAACTCCTGACAGAAACACAGTCATTTGCGCAGAATAAGTACAATCCGCTATAAAACCATGGGCCTATGTAGTATCAACAACTACTTAACCCCATATAATAAAGTGGTGGCTAAACACATCCTCGAGTCTACAACGTAGGACTGGCTTCCACCGTTTCTCATGACGGGGCGAAACAGAGAGGCGCGTGATCCCGCCTTGGGGATGTCCTCCCATCACAAAAAGGGGCGACAATCTAACAGGTGAAGCTGGAATAGTTACAGGTACAATTACCTTATTGTCACCGCTAAGTACATTTTTCTTAAAACCAGAAAAACTTACCACGCAATATTGTGTGCGCGAAATCCCATAAAAAACCAGAAACGAAAAATGCAACGATAACGGCGAGTACTTTTGTGGTGTTCAGAAAAGAAAATGCATATTGATTCGTTTTAAAATAACTAGAGTTCAAAATAATACTAGTGTTATCATACCACACCAACAGGTAATTAGAAAACTTGAAACACGGTTTATCAACGAGTCTTTAAATTGAAGTAATCTAGAAAGTAATTATACCCTTTCGTAATGTGTGGCAAATTCACGGATACCTAAAACAAGGTATTAACTATTTAATTTATAGAATAAGCTTTTCAAATTCGCAGCGAATTGGTTTAAATGAAAATCGTTAAGAAGCGTACTTATTGTAAAGCGGTAAGATAGACAGGATGTTGTTGGAGGAGTAGCAGAGTCTACGTAAATAAACAGCGAATTAAAAAAGGTGTGGTTTTTAACTTACCGTCAAAAGTGAACGAAACAAATTTTTCATAAGTATGTATAAATTAATGACGATACAGGTCAATTCCAAAGGATTAGACGCGCAAAAAATTAAAACCGTATAGGACTTACAATAAAAAAGAAAAGGAAGATTTTTATTAAAGACATTTTAAGTGGAAACGTAGGATAGTTGGAATAATAAAGTATATACTCCAATTTTTGTTTAAATAGTTTTTAGTTGAGTGTATTTTGTTCTTCAACTATTTTCATCCAGTGTTGGGATTTACATTTTGGAATTTGACAAACGTACTCAACAGACATCAACGGGAATTAGGCTAATTTTGGAGTAAATTGGGAGAATTTTTTCTTTATTAGTGGTATAAACCAAAGAGGAGAGAAGGGTAGTAGCTGGAGTCGATTTTTGAATGCAGAGTTGGGGTAATACTTGCCTAAGTGATGTAGCTGGCTCTTTCTTTCAGGGAGTATTACTCTAGCATCAGCACTAGAAGATAAAGTGCTATGACCGGTGTAAATGTTCTATTCCTATAAGGAATAGAGAAGGCCGCTTCACCTCCTTGCTCTTAGAGCGGCATTTACAGAGTTGTAGATTATTTTGTTATGCTTAGAGTATGAGAAACGTAGCACTTGAAAGAAACAGACAACATGTTTAGTGGTTTAGGGTAAAAGATTTTTGAAAAAATCTTGTAAGATTAATACTAGCAGATTACATAACATCAAGTAAAAGATTCATTAATTTAACAGTTCAATGTACATTTAGCAACCAAAATATCCTGGAAAATTTATAAAAGCTGGATGGTTTACGTAGAATAATATGGTTACTTCTATATGATATTAGATTTGGACAAATAAATAAACCAAAAAGTATCTAGTACATTTTTATGCAGACATCAATAACGACCGGAACTTTAAACTCTTCGTATTGAATTATAAAAATTACCAGTAAAAGCCGGGGACATACGGTTGACAATAATACTTGTATAAATTCACATGAAGTTCAAAGTGCTGTAACACTTTAGTTTAGGCAAATACGTGGTGCACTCGGTGCTGTGTGGGTTGCCTAAGTTTGGCCAGAAAAAATCGCCGTTAATGTTTGAGTTCAAGCGCAGTCGTAGTTAGAGAGAGTTGAAATTGACCCTAGTTTATTTTTGTCTTTGGCATGTAGTCGCTAGACACGTTTTTTAAAAAAAGGTGGTATGTGAGTTTTGGGGCCGTCATGACTGGAAGAAAGCTACAATTATGGCAATTACATTTAGCTTGGCGTTGGAGCCATAGCACACAGCACTATTAGAACGTGGTTCTAACTGATACAAGTATTTATAAAACGCAAGCAGCTATAGATATGTAATTTATGAATTAAAAAATCGACACGGATTTCTATTTTAATATTATTCACCGTAACTCAAGATGTAATTCATAGTTTTGCTAAACAAGCTTTCGTCGATCTTGGAAAAGATGGCGAACTTTACATGCCTTAATAACAGGTGTTCTGTATTTTATTGTTATCATGTAATGCCGTGAAGCTTCGGTGAGTACAATTCCTTTTTTGTGATTCATACGAATCAACACGTAAGTGATGAACCTTTTGTTTAAGAAGCTGAATTAGCTAAACTGAATGTTATTAATTACGAAGTACGAAATTAAGAATTTTGATTTACAAGTTTGAATGATATCTTGTTGAAACAAATCGTATTTTTATTTGGTGTAGTTTAAATGATTTGGCAATTTTTTTTATATGGTAATATTCTTTTGTTCAATGTTTGTTAGGAACAACACCTTAAAACCACATGTGATATGATAAGAGTCAAGTTTTTTATGTTTGTTTGAAACAGATAACACTTATGTTACTAAGCAACCTTTGTATTAAGATAATTAATGATATGGAAATAATTCAGTAAAAAAACCTTAGAAAGATTAAAGTATAATGTAAAGTAAATCGTTGTGAGCTATATCCAAGTTTTTTTATTACGGCAATATAAATAATGTGCTAAGATTTTCAATAATATTTTTTAATGACAGGTTTGCCCTGTTAATAGCTGTGATTTTTGCCAACCTAACATTTTAATTAGCTTTTATTTTCATGCTGTAGTATTTACACTGTAACCCTTTTTAAATTTTTTGTACATAAATGAAAACAAAAAAATTTTATTAGATACTACTAATCAAACTCACAATCGTTTTATTTCCAACAGCTCAATAAATGAAATAAGTAACCTCTCTGTTTTGATTGTGATAAAAATAAGTAAAGAAATTATGTACTTCATTTCTAAATTCATCCTTAGGATGAATTCTTGTGTTAGCTTTATTGACGCAAGGGCGCCCTAGTTTATTCAAAGACAGGTTTAGTCTCAGAAAGTACCCCAACCATCTCATGCCTCCGCAGGAGTAGACCCCGAGTTTAGACCGAGAGCAAGCTATTTTTTTTCCGCAACACCAGCTTGGCCCCACTACATACTCAATAAAGGCCAACTTCAGAAAAATATACATAACGAGAAAAAATTCATTACAGTGCAACAGAATCCTAAAACGTCATAAAACTAATGCGTTGACATGGACAGAACGTTCTTAACCTCGATCTTCAGACGCTTTAAACGCACAAAGTGTGAGAACAGAATTTTAAAAGACAGGGAAAACTGGGATATAACGATTAAGTTCGGAATTAGTAAGTTAAGAAAGAAAGTAATAGTGAACGTATGAGCGGTAGGTCGCTGGCTAGGTGATCGACGACGAAACGTTTTGAGCTTTATTGGATAATCGGGCAAGAAAGTTTAAACACACGGGTTAAGCGTGGAATTTAAATTGCGCCGGTAGTGCATTAAATAAAGAAGTTACGGATGAAAGGGTGATAAGTGGGTTTTCACTTTGCAACTAAATGTTAGAATTTAAATAGTTGGAATGAGGACCTTATGTGTCGAATAAGTAAACAAATAAATCAGTGAAGTTACCTTGAATTTCTTAGATTTTTAAACTGTTTTCTTGTTTTGTTTTCCTACGTCTGATAAGTATGTACACGTTAACTTATAAACATAAGTTGGAATTGGTTCGTTGAGCAATGGAATTAGTTTTGGTTTCCATTTAAGCATTTATTATCTTGTTTACAGGTCTAAATTCTAATCTAACCATGAGTACTCTTTCGTACTTTTGTAAGTAATTTTCTATATTATTGGAAAGGGAGTTTGAAACTTTTAATACGTTAAGAAAGATGTGCGTATTAATTTAAACGTAAACTTTATTTGTGGAATGCATTTGTTAGTACTTTTTTTTGTGAAAATTTAGTATTTTTAATGAACATTGGAATGACGAAGGTAAAAGTTGGCATTGCGCTGTTTTTCTATGTATTGTTATTAAGAATGTTTCCAAATAAACTAGAACGGTGGAACGGTAATATTATTTAGAGATTGTTTTTTAGATAGATAATAACCAGCTGGATGTTAAATTAGGTTTGTCTTCTTTTTTAGATTAATGTATGGTTTCCGAAATTGCTGTTATTAGAATTTAAGCTTTTATCCAATTTTATTTGATTTTATTTAAAAGATAGATAAAGGTTCTCATGACATTTAGCTACCCCAATGAGAAGTCATATTTGAGAGACCCCTTCATTTTGAAAAATTGTTGTCATTCGACTGAAAATTAATAATTGTTTTTAAGGTATGGTTAAGAAAGATAAACGAGGAGGTGACAAGATTGTAGAAAATCGAAAGTAAGAAGACCTAGTCAGAATAACCGTCTTCCGGGCAGCAAAAGTATTAAAGAGATTGCTTGGACCAGGGCCGTAAGTATACCACGTTATTGGGTGTGTGTGTGTGTTTGTGTTGGGGTGAAAATTTGCCAACTAATAGCGCATATGTAGGCTATATATTTTTATGTGAATACCCAAGTGTTAGTAAGCGATCACGAAAATAAATGTCCAAATATGCTGGCTAAAGCAAAAAATTTGCCGACAACCACAACCGTGGCGTGGGGACACCCCCACCCCACCTCTATATTTACGGACCTAGCTAGGATGAGCCGATTTGGCGTCTTTATCTTTGACAACTAGTAAAGTCTTTCAAGGGAAGGGGTACTACTTCAGAGTAGTTTTGTATTTCGGCCATTCTACATGTTTAATTATATTATTTTTATTATTTTTTCCATTTTTGCACTACTATAGTTAGCCGGTGTACCCTTGAAATTCTTACAGGGTTTCCGCCCATTCTGGGAAAATCGAAAATAGTTACGTATCGTCACTTTTACCATTACATTATTTATAACTATACTAACTACATACATTGATGCACTCTTAATTTATTACTACACAAACATTAATAGACTACCTATTGTATCCTAATTTATATAGACATTAAGTGTATTTATTTTGACAACTCGAACAATTTATTTCAATCTTGCGTATTAAGGCACAAACTCTTCACTAACTGGTACTTATGTCTCATTCTGAAACCTTTCTAGAAATTACAAGAAGATTCTCGAATCATCCCTTTCATTCGCCTTATATCGATTCCTTAAATGCCCCCTTTTAGCTGTCACTCATGCCATTGTTAACTTAATAGCTTTATCTTTTTTACTTCTAGACCCTTGGACGACTTTGTTATAATATAACATCTCGAAAGCGAGTGAGTATAGGTAGAAGTAATCCTATAACGGTTTCGCATACGTTGTTTGACAATGAGATGCAATGGAATATACAAAGCAAGGAGCATAAAAATAAAAACACGTATCTTGAAATTAAGCTATATTTAGTAATACGTTAAAGAGTTTTGAGGAAGCAGGTAAGGTACAAAATTAAGTAAAGTTAGAGTCGTTTGAATATTTTGAAAATAGCGGGTTGAAAAATGAAGTTCTGAATATTTCTACAAGATACGAAGTTAAATTGGAAAAGGTTGAAGAAGAAAATATTAAAGATAAATTGAATGAGGATAATAAAGATGTAAATGAAAGTATCAGTAACAAAAATTTAAATAAGGATATCAGTAACAAAAATTTAAATAAAAGGATTTCTTACAGATACCCATCTGTAAGAAATCGAGTACCTATTATGTAAATCACGTGCTTGTTGTAAAAAGAAGCGATGTTTATGGTAAATTAAATTTAAATATGAAAGGTATAAGTTAATGTTATAATAAAAAATTTAATTTTACAACTTCGATTGATAGTATTTTTGCGACATTTAGTAATGAAGGTTTTTTTCTAAGATTGACTTAAAGAATTTATTTTTGGAGAGAAGGTACATAGGACTTTCGGTAGATGGGTGTTTTATAAATTGAAAGAAATCGCTTTTTTTTTGTTTGTCTATGGACATAATGACGTTAGTAGTATGGATTGTAGGATTTTATGCCAATTTCGGAACATTTTAGGCCATGTTTTTTATGATTGCAATATTCTATAGGAGAGTTTTTCATAGTATTTTATATATTTTAGGTATGAAGCAGGAATATTTCTTTTTGAATTTGATGAGACCGTGAGTAAATAGAATTGAAGAATAAATAAAGGAGGACAATGGGCGAATTTAGTTGATGAAAGTAAAGAGTTGGGGGATGTTAAGTTAAGGTTGAGATATTGTGAAAGAAACATGAGATTGAAGATAAAGGCCACTGTAAGAAAAGGATTATGCGTGCGCATTACAAGCCTTATAGAAATAGTTGTATGTAGTATGTAGTTGGAAATAAAAATAAAAAACTACTAATCGAAGCAGTAATATGGCGTGCAACTAAATTCGGAAAGATTAATTTCGAATTTCATATTTGAATTTGTGGTAAAATTATGTGATGGGGCCAAGAGAGGTCATTGTGCACCAAATTCTGTGAAAAACTCACCCAAAGCGGAAAGAAATAGAATTTTTCGAATATTTGTCTTTTTCTTGTATAAATGTAGAAGCGTATTCCCTTAACACAAAAAATAAGATTTCTGTCTAAAACACGCTTTAAAGGACACATACTGTTAAAGAAGAAGCCCAACTTTAAAATCCGTGTGTATTTCTTGAAAATACCTTAAAACAAATTCTCATTGCATTTACCGTAGAACACGTTTTAAAATACTGAATAACTTCAATATCTTAAAACAAGTTTCCATAATGCATCATTCATTGTGTTTGTCTAGAAATCCGTGTAACAACATTTATTCTCTTACAAATAAAGGTTTTATTTTTCATAGATGCAGACTGAAAAGATCGTAAAACTAATGTAAAATATAAGTTCAATGTTATAGGAATACCACAATATACGTCATTTAATCCAAAACGAAAATACCATGTTGATTTCCTTCAACAAACAACGATTTAGAGAGTTTTCAAAAATGTCATAAATCATGTACGCCAACAAGCTAATTGAACAATTAATATACGTCGATATAAATAACGCTCCACTACTGGAAATGCTATAAAACTGATAAGATAATGGGTTTTAATAGCTTTACTATATTACAGATGTTGTAGGAGAAATATCACCAAAGATTTGCTTAATTTATTATAAATGGATGAGATATTTCCACAATAGCCATAAATTTTATACTAACAGCTCATTAAAGAGCAAAATCGCGGTGAATTGTTACATCATGTTTGACAAATTTAATGAAGGGCGAATTATTCATTTTTACGGCATGCAACATGTAATTTCGGATAATTTGTAATTCATTCAAGGTTGGTAATCCATTCTCTCGGCGTTCCACATGAAACATAGAAGTTTCAACATAAATTATCAAGCATAATTATTTTTAAAAATACAACAAAGAATTATCGCTTTAAAATAAATGATCTTGGTACATGGTCAACAAATAATTTTATCTATTAAAGATAAATGCACGTTCAAAGATGTATACTTGGACGGATAGAGAATTAACTAATGGAGCTCTAAAAATTGAAACCAAGAATTTTTCAATGTAGTTAATTTCAATTCAAACGATGTGTTTATAAATGAAGACAATAAAGAAGAATTTAACGGTTCAAACTGCAAATATAACTTGGTTTTGTAACTTAGGATATTTAAGTATTATTAAGCTAGAATAGATTTTTTATTTTGCGTATAAAAATTATTTATTAATGGATAATTTATTCCAACAATTTTCAGGCTTCGAAACGTTTTGACCCTTACAAAATTTTCTGCTTAGCGTCGTTGATCAGCCACACTGACAGACGGGGTAATACAAGGATATGTAAATTATCCAGAAAATTTTAAAAAGAATTTTGTGATTTATATATATAATATTTTGGAGATCTCCAGTTATTAACAAATATTAGGTGAAGATTGTTTTAACATGTAAGTAGTCTTAAGATAATTAAGCGTTATTTATATCTGGGTATGTAAAGAGATTATTTAGATATTGTGTATAACAGAAAGATGTTTTTGAATGTATAGAAGTCTATTCATAAATGTTTCAATTCATTTTTGTAATATCTACAGATCATCTGTCGCTGGGCTAGCCAAAGAGGAAAAATGGCACAAATTCACATTTTCTATTTAGCAAGCAGCCATTTCATCGTAATATTGGTGAGGGAGACTGTACCTGAATATTCATGGTATCTTTTATAGTTTCCAACGTTTGGGTAGTCCATTCACAGCAATATATATATATATATATATATATATATATATATATATATATTGGTAAACGCATAGTTCCGGAAAAACCAGGATACTGGTTCAAGTCCTGTCCAAGACCTTATATTTTCCATTTTTCAATTACTAGCTCGATTTGAAATGATCATTTGGGCTTTGCATAAAGTCCAAGTTATTATTTCATCTTATTCACTGTAATACAATAGTATTTATCAACTTACCTTGTGTAATTAACTATCTAAAATATTTATATATATATATATATATATATATATATATATATATTGCTGAAAGAAATAATAATTCATAATAGAAGCTTAAACCTTTATTGGAAACTCCCGGTGTATAGAAACTACGTAACTTTTAAAACGGAAAAAATCATCAATCTCTTTGAAAATTGCATTAATTATTGGTACTTTAAATTGTTACATGTAAGAAGTCACGTAATTGTTCTATTCGTTAAAATTAATATTTGCAGTTGTCGAGATATCGAACTGAATATTCTGTTTATGAATAAGCAATTGGGCAGATTAGTAATTTGTATGATATGATCTTGCGGGTGGTAAATAAAGTCAATTTTGCGTTGTTGAGCTTTTTAAACGAACCAGATACTTTGTTGTGAAGCTAAATTACTATTATCAGTGATTTTTGGCAAAACTAAAACTACTATTAAATAGAAAATTTCCTGAGCTATTTTTCTCTCAATCGATTATGAATACGAGAAGAGTTATTTTAAACGGATTACTCTTGAGGTGCTGCTGACAAACAAAGTTATTTGAGAATACTGTGACTAAGAAATATTAGTGCAGGTTTAAAGAATTCGTAATTAATATAGTGTTTGCAAATAGTTGATTTTCACAAATTTTGAGAAAATTGTAAGTAGACCTACTCATTTTGAATTAGTTTAAGTAATAGGGAATTATTTTTAAGGTTTCAATTCAATTTTGCCCTTTAATGATTTGAATATATTCGAATCTATTCGATTTTATTCCATTTCTTTCTTTGCTTTCTCGGTTTAGTGCTGCTGAAGGGCTTATTTGAATTGAAGTCAAAATAATATCGATGTTGAGCAAGCTTGATAGTAATACATATATGAGGCGCAGACCCTTGTTAATGAATCGTTAATAGTTGAATTGTATGGAATTTTGGACATGTACAAATAAATTACTCCCTCCCAATCTATTTTTTCGACACGATACCTTATTATATTAATTTACTTCGTTCAAAAACATTAAAAAAAGGTTTTGTGCAGTGTGCTTTATATATTTTATTCGCTATCAACTACATTGTGTATTTGTTTGAAAATTGTTTTAGAGCAAGTTTTTACTTGCATTAACTTTTATTTATATAGAACTACTTTTCATTACTAAGTTAACACGTACCGTGTTTATTTATCATACAAATGCATCAAAAACGTGTTAGAGTGCATAAACATAATCCTGCTGCTAATGAATGTTTCAGAAGCACTAGACACGAAATTGCAGC
Organism: Platerodrilus igneus; assembly: GCA_036346225.1. Lineage (NCBI taxonomy): Eukaryota > Metazoa > Arthropoda > Insecta > Coleoptera > Lycidae > Platerodrilus > Platerodrilus igneus. The sequence goes on along the minus strand of JARFIW010001108.1, from coordinate 5,070,846 downwards.
GAAATATTTTTCTTCAGAAAACGAAGTTTGACTATAAATTGCTTTACGGATGTGTGATGTAGCATACGCTGGCAGAATGAAAAGCTAAAAGCTGTACTAAAATAAATTTCCTCAGTATATCTACCTGGAACGGAATTTTAAATAAGATAAATGCAGTGGTAGGCGGTGAGGAATGAATCAATTTTTCACTGCAGTAATTTTGTTTTTCCCTGCAGTTTATTTCATGAATATTGTTTTGAATGTAAATAGTTTCACGTTTTAGGCTATAATATTTAAATTCTGAATTGCGAAATTCCTAATAAATAGGCAGTACGGTAAGAAGCAATTGACATTTTATTGTGTAATTTTAAATAACGGCACCCCTTGATTTATAGAATATTTTGGATTGAGTTGTTAGAAGTCAAATGAAAATTACTAGTGTGGAATATAATTTCATGTCGGTAGCTTTAAGTGAGCTATATGTATAACTCGTTCAACTTTAAACAATCACTAATCGACTAACTGCTATAACTTACTTTATACAGACTTTAAGTGTATTATATAAATAAATCGATCGATTTTTTCATATCACTTGTAGATTAATATCCATTCTGAACTAACTGTCCGATTGTACGGTTTATATATCAAACTTTATACCTATTAATCTTAAAACACCCATTGTATTCAACCTTTGTAACTGTCAATCATGCAGATTATTACTTTCGATCTTAGACGCTCCAGCTACAGTATAATACTGTGGTTAACGTTATCTGAACAAATTAAGTTAATAATTACGTGCGTAGAATTTGTAGAAAAAAATAGAACTATTACATGTGTAATTATGAGAAGCTAAAATAACGAAAACTTTACGTGAAGTTACCTTATTTTTTCACAAAACGCTTTATTAAAACGCTCACTGGAAACAAAATGTTTTTTGTCAATTTTCAAGTGGTCAATTCTCACAGTAATAAACGTCAAATTATATGGGAATAGGAACCACGCATCTCAATATCACCTTTTTGTAGTCGTTTGTAAAATTTAGGAAGCAAACGCTCGCACATTACTTGTGCAAATATTAGGTCGTAGGAATAAATTAGTATAATTTAGTTAGTTCAGTAAGCCTTAATATGAAATCGCCCTAAAAAATTTGAACAGGCTTGGGTAGGTTGCATTTTGTAAAGGGGTTATCTCAATATGATATTAAATTAGAACACAAAAATTAACAGGAAAGCACCTAATGCCTACTAATACAATCAGCAATATGGGTCGGAACTTTACACTTATCGTATTAAATTATAAAAATTGCCGGTAAAAACCTGGAAATCGCCATTCACAGTAAAATTTGTATAAATTCAGATGGGATTCAAAATACTACAGAAACATAAAATGTGATAATATTTAATGCGTTGTGAACAACAAAATAATCAGCTTCTAGTATTAACTGTAAAGCGTAAAAACAATGGTCATTCACACGGATGGATGACACTGAACTCCGCCATAAGACTGCTTTAGACGCACAAAGTGTGGAAACGAAATTTTTTAAAGGAGGGAGTTTGAATAAGTTGCTATGTTAAGAAAGAAATGATGTTTGAACGACAGCTGACGTGTGGTATGCGGTATATCGTTGGTCTTCGATAGCTGTCCGATGTCAAATTGATCTGATCTTTGCTGCCTAATCGCTTCTCAAAACTCAAGCACTTGTATTAGGCGTTAAATTTAAATCGCGTCGGTGGTGTATCAAATGGTCATACGCGGGTTTCACTCCGCAATTAATAGTTAGAGTTTAAATAGATGAAACGTTGAACCTAGCGTGCCAAGGAAGGAAACAGGTGATTTGTTGGTGTTTCTGGATGTGCTTAATTGATTTAAAAATCAAAGAAATAGAATTTAAACTGGGAGTACTGTTTGAGCTTTTCCTGTTTTTGTTTTATAGCCTTTTTACTTATTATGGGATTTTATTTTACGAGAATTTCCAGTAAGAGAATAGAGCCCACGGCAAGTTCTGATGGAAAATGGCCCAAAGTTGTGGAAATCTCAAAGGCAAAGCGGCTAGTCGAACTATATGCTCTGGGTGGAACATGAGCTGTGGGTCGGGGTTGAATTGCGACCAAAAATATGAAGAATAAGGCGCCACCGTATTTTTCTATACAGAGAAGACCTTACTCAAGTCCTTTGTACAAGGCGAATGCGGAAACCTTTATTCTATAACCGCTATACAGTTTATTAAAGACAACATGATCCCTAAAGTTTCTTACCTTTTGGCTCGACTTTGACCTTAGTACTTCACTGCTTCACCTGTGAACAGATTAAACAAAGAATAGCACTGTTTGTGCGTTTATACTCCAAATTTTTAAAATCCAATTCGAATCATCTTTCATTCATTCTAATTAAAAAGAATAATCTTGTTCAAAAATAAAAATCTATTCCTCTTGTATTCAATTAACGTGCATTTTTACAAAATATCCTTTCATTTATTATATATTTTTGATTAAATTAATTTGTGAAAATTATTTACAAAGGCACTGGATATAATCAGTACCGTTCAGGTTAAATGTGGTTATTTCTGTAAGAAATATCTAGCCAAGTTTTATTAACAAATTGATTAAGCATAAAGTTGCTTTCTAAACTGTTACTTACTGATAACAAAATGTTGGTTTGGGTAGATCTACCATAACCTCACAATAAATAATTCCAGTTAGTTATTAATGAAATAATAAACATAGAAGTTTAATTTCTAATTTTTCTTAAATAGAAGAATTTACTTTCTCTATCACATAATGACATCTTCCGTAGTTTCAGTGAATTAATAAAAGATTTAGAAATGTAAAATTTACAGATTCCTATTGCTTAATATTGAAAATATATTTATAGTCTGTCCTTGACCTATTTTGAAGTTTAAATAACTTGATTAAACAAAAAATTATCTAACTGCTATGTCCATAGTTCAGCTAACATACGAAAACAAATTTCTACATACCAGATGTCCGTCTGACAGAAAAATACCTGCTAGACGTCTTGCGTCAGCATTAAAATAAAGAAATCTATCCAGAACAAATAATTTTGCTGCTTACTGAAGCTCCAAACTACTCGGCATCCATTTTAAGTAATTAAATCTCGCCAGATCCACACTCGAACAAAGCGTAAAATCCTATATTTTCTTCTTGTGCATTTAATTAAAATTACGTTAAACCAGGCTTCTGTTAACTAAAGATTGTATGTTTTTTCCAAGCTAAACATTATTTCCAATTTTCACATTATTACCAAGCTGCATGTTAATTTAAAGTTGCTTTACGTATAAATTAAAACTATGAATATTATCAAACGTTGCATGTTAATTTAAGGTTGCTTTACGTACTAATTAAAACTACGAATACTATCAAACATTGCATGTTAATTTAAAGTTGCACTGAAAATCTTTACTTAATTAATATGGTTACAGAATCAAATTTTACTTACTGTTACCACGGCCCTTCAACCAAAAAAATTTCTCGTCATCTACGAGCTGTTCCAGCAAGTGGACAATACAAAAGTGCTTTTCGGAGATGACATTCTCTCCTAAAACAACTTAAATCGCACGTGCTTCCAACACGAAAAAATTGCAAAAACCATTGTCCTCGGATTCAAGGAACAATTCGACTTGCTTTCACCACAGCTGTATTGGAAGTGTCTAGGTCAAGCGAGTTACCGCTCGGCAACAGGATTACCTTACAATTTCTTAACAGATGGAGCTCTAGGAATGATGCTAAATGAAAAGTTTATTTTGTCACCGTGTAAATTAAATTTTAATTTGAATTGAATGCTAATATTTTATTGGGCAATAGGTAATATTTATTTAGTGGATTGTGTAGCATTATTATGCATTATATTGTTTATTATTAAATAAATAGATTAATTATATGAACACATCTAGATAGGAAATAAAATCGTTACAGTTTATTTATACTTGAATGATATGTACACGGGAACTTGTAAATATAAATTGTAGTTAATTCGTGGAGTTACGGAATTTGTTCCCTTTACTTCTAAGCTTAATATTATTGGAAAAAGAATTTGAAACTGTAAAGTTAAGAAAGATATCCTTATTAATTTAAAAGCAAGCTTTATTTGGTGAATGTATTTACTAGTAAATTTTTTTATGAAAATTTAGTGTTTTTAATAGACATTAAGGAAAATTGGAAGTATGAATTTGTCCTACCCTTTTGAGCGAGTTGTTCCAAAGTTCTCAAGCCAAATATTGGTGTGACGAGACACCGTAGGTTAAGATAATGAAATTAATGTTAAGCTTAATTGTTTTAGATTTTCGCCACAAGATAAACTGAAAACGTTGATCCTCCTGTCTTAAACGGATTATCCTGCACATTTTACTAATATCTGCGCTAAACACAAACGGATGCAGTCTAAAATGCATGATAATTTCAACAATATCGCGTTGTAACTTGGGACCTACATATAACATTCAATTCAACGACCGACACTTAGGTAAATGTGCAGAAGCATCGAACACCACCCTTAACTTAGTGGTACTGCTTGACTGCTTTACGACACAGTGACGTGGAATGAAGTATCGTACGTCCTCGCTATTTTTAGAAAATTCCATACGACCTAAACTTTCATATTCGCGAAGAAAATTTATATAATCTTTCTTAAGCTGCGGTTGTCGAGCAAGGCGACGTTCTAAATTATATAAACGGCTGAGTGCTAGATCATAAGTATTTCCAAATTGATAATTGTTTGTTTTGAAAGGCAAGGGTACCACAAATGCACCTTCTTTCGTACAAGTATAAAATTTTTTAAACACTTGTTCGCATTTCTCTTCATCTGGATTTATAATTTTACGATCAGGAATATTTTTAAATTCCCAAGATTTTTGTAAAGACTTTTCCAACAAATCTGCTAGTGATGTAAATAATACAGTTTGAATATTTGTAGAAGGGTCACTACAGCGTAGATTCGTTTTACCTGTAATAACCCAACCAAAAACACTATTAAGTGCCCATGGAGAATCAGCACTGGGACGCAACCTCTCGTCGTTAAACAGGTCTGGATATACGTCATCGCCGAGTAACAATTTAATTCTAGACGGCAAATAAAATTTTGGATCCGCCAAATGTAAATACTTGAACTGATTTACAATATTAGTAGGTATTTCTACCGAGGGAATTTCGGCAGTAATACTTGGCACTAATACGGTTTTTAAATTAAACTGAGGTTTCTCGCTACTGTAAGGTTTAATTAAACAATCAGATGTACCTTTGACATTTAATATGGGTTTTTGACCCAAGCTTGCAACAGTAAAGTTGCAATTTTGAATATGTAGACCAAGTTTTTGAGCGCAAGACGCGGTTAAAAATGAAGTTTGAGCACCCGAGTCAATCAACGCTCTGACTGGTTGAAAGACGTTGGATGAATCTTTTATGTGAACAATAGCTATTCCTAAAAGAACAATTTGATTTTGTAGTGGTACCGAAGCACAAGATGACGCATGGGTCAAAACAGTAGATTCGGAATTAACAATAATTTTGCTATCGGAAGCAAACGACGCATGGGCCGGAGTATTAGGTTCTAAATTAGCAATATTTTCACTATCAGAAGCGAATGACGCATGGGTCATAATACTGGGTTTAGAATTGGCATTATTTGCGCTATCCGAATCGAATGTAGGATGAAGCAATGGATTATGCCTACGACCACAATGAAAACAACTAGTTTTGGATTTGCAATTATAGACACTGTGGTCCTCTCTTAAGCAATTCAAACACAAGTTATGAGCCTGAACTTTGGCAAAGACAAAAATTTCAGGCACCTGTAAATCGTATGCGTATTTTTGCAGCAAGGGCACGATTTCGAATAAGAAGTAGTAACAAACGACCGTTCATTTACATTTCCAATGCTCCACCTGTAGGTACTACATTGGCCAGGAGGCGAGTTTTTTGTTGCCTGGAAATTTTGAATTTTGCCGAATCCTTGCCGTTCCAGGCAAGGTAGGGATCTTTAACGTGCATGACAACACTCACACACGGGACCTCCATTTAACCTCTCATCCGAACGAGGGCGTAATTTTTGTGAAAAATGCTCACCTGTCATTTTTCAAGCAGTCGGCCGTGTCGGGATTTGAACCCGGGACCTTGGGATCCGTAGCCTTACGCTTACTACATTGATCCACGGCGACGCCTAGTAACAAACGACCGCTGCAAATTAAAATTTGGCGCTAAATTGTGTTACCTTTTATCGTTTGTGAAGGTGTAACATTTTGAGTAGTATTTGGAAATTTTGACAACTCAAAAATCTGAATTTGATTTTGTACAAACTCAACTAATTGGTTAAATGTAGGAATTTCCACGCGTATGTTAGACGCTGCAAATTGTTTTCTAGTGTCATTGGACAGAATTCTGAATACCAAGTGAAACAGAATAAAATCATCAAGATTGGGTATTTGCAAGGCCCTTAATGACACTACTGCTTCATATCCATGTTTGGATAAACTGCGTAAAATTGTTTCGATTTTCCGTATGAAATTGCTTAGAGGCAAGCATACTATCTAGCAAATCACCGGCTTATATTCTTTTATTTTCATATTTTGCAAGCAAGATGTTCATGCAAAACTTTTGGCAATACTCAATGCCGGTCCTGAAAGAGCATTAATTAAGTGATGAAACTTTTCTATTTTAGTTAGGCCTTGATTATTATGAATCAAAGATCGATAACTATCATAAAAAACTTTCCAGTTTCGTAACGAACCGTCAAACCGGGGTAGGTTAATTTTTGGTAAACTGCTACTGGATATATGAGACGGTCCCAGAGATGATATTACAGTAGGAAAAATTCCTTTCACTACCGCTTTGATTTGAAAATACAGATCTTCAAAACAATAGAGGTTTCATATCAACTTCTTGATCAGGTGAAATACGCAAGGTTAAATCCATAATTGCATTTTGAATTTTTTTAAATTTACTGTAAGCATCTTCTAGTTTTCAATATCTAGATTCGAAATTATCAATTTTACTTGGATCATTTAAAACGTTTTTTGACAGATCAAAAAGAATTTGTGCACGGAGGTATAATTTTTCTTTATTAGCTAACAAGACTTTTAATTCTCTTTCTGACATTGTAATCAAAATAAACAAGAATTAGTCATCAAATAGAAATTGGAATACACTGTGTTTATTAAGATAAACTCAGGGTTCTCTAAAAATGATAAAACAGCTGTGTATATAAATAGCGTTAATACCCACACATCTGTTTCTGTACTTAAATGTAAGTTTCTAATAATTTGTGTATCACTTAAAAACATGCACAGATTATCAATAAATCTTAATTTTAATATTTAATGTAACTATTTTAATACAACCACAATTAAACAAAATGTCTTTTAATAATCCGGCTCGAAGGACCAAAACTTTGCTACGTATTAAGAGCGGACTGTAAGGGTTGGTACACTTGATAACTGCGGGTAAAATAGATAAAACAGAAATGAAAGGAACTTATAAAATCTGCGGTACTCACCGGCACATTAATGTGGGTAACTATAATGATGACAGTGTATTAAGCAGCTCGGGCTTGGCAGTATGCAGTAGTTCAGGTGATCGGCAAGGGATCCTGTTCTTCCACACACTTACACGAACACGTTTCAATAGACAATGATAATGTTATACTACACTACACTTGCACACGCGCAAAAGTATTTTACCCACATTTTATAAGGAAGGGAAAATGGTTAAATTAATAGGAAATTTTGATTCTTATTGCAGTCGTAAACACCGTAGATACAATGACTAAATAAAGTACAGATCACGTGGTGTAATATACATACACTACTTAATGCTTTTATTATTAGAATGTATATATCATATGTCTATCTCTCCTTCACTCACATATACTCCAAATAGAGACAATACACATGTATTGCTTATGTGCGTAAAGTTCTTAACTTACACACGGGCTCTTATGGGCGGGTGTTTTGTCCATAGTTTTGGTTTAAAGCATCTACTAGGATTACTAATATTAATAACATTAACACAACGTTCATGTTTTGAGATGCCTTAATCGGAAAAGCATTTCAAAAATTTGCTCAAAAGCATGCAAAAGTGTATAGACTTTGTGTCGAATATTTCGAAAAACAATAAAGTCACTTTTGTTGACAAATAATTGTTTTTGATCTAACATTCCGAAATATAAAAGAAAACTCCCGTATCAACGAATGGCAGATGAACCTTTATTTGCAATCTAAACTTTGTCTAACTATAGATAGACTACTCTAGCGAAAAGAAACGAAAGGATTTAGCTCTTAAAAAATATCTTTGCAAAGCTTTGCAATTCATAATTCTACTGCTGAATAAGTGCCGCAGGTAAGATATGGATTTGTGTTTACGTATTCACGTAAATGAAACCCAAGAAATAGATGCCAGAATACAATTCAATCTCGTCAAATTCAAATGGTCACATAAAAGCTTAAACGTTCTGAGATCAGTTTACGAAGAAAACAAAACAATTCCTCACTCAAGTTTTCAAGCATCGGTTTCGCAAATACATTTCGTGAACTCAAATTTGCCAAGGATCATTAATTACACCATAAAGGTATTTCGTCTATACTGACGATCTTTCCAAAATAACTTACAACCTCTTTAATCAAAGCTTCCTTCTTCGTTTCATTAGTGAGAACTGGAGTATTACATAATTATAATTACACGAACGATCATAATACACCAACACCCTTAAAATGAAGAAGTGAGTTGGAGGACTAACTCAAACGCGTCTAAATTAAGTTCTAGGTCGAACCCACTTGACACAAAATCGAGAGGGAAAAAGGTTACATTCAAGCATCATCTCTGGTTGAAGGATGTTCAACAGCTACTTCTTGCAACACTTTCAATTTTATTGAAATCTACTACAAAGTAAATTTAAGATAAATAAATAGGTTTGCTTTCTTATATTTCGATTCCCAAAACGTATACCATATAATTGTAGTTACATCAATTACACCCTCGGTTCAATTTTATTACAAAAGGTTATTTGGAAATGGATGTTTGTGGCATTAATGTTTAACATTGCTCTTTGAACCTTAGTGTACATTTGATAACATACAGAATTTACGACCAATTTTAAGCCATGAAATTTGTTATAATATTGCTAGTTGTGACGTATACATTCTTAAAAACCATACGTTGCGTATACCGCATCCAGTTTCGGTTTGTAGCACAGGATTATACAGTGATATACACTCAAATACAGCTTCTACTCGAAATAAGTTACAAAAAAAATTGATAAAATAAAAATTGAGCTTTTTAATCTTTACAAATTTTACTAATACCTTTTCAAAATTTGCTCACATTTTTGCTAGATGTTAGATCATGGAGCCCGGTGTGACGGTCATAGAGGGCGTTTGGTCAGCCTTCAGGTCGGTTACACCACAAACCTACCAAAGCTTATAAATTTTGAAGATTGGTTTCGCGCTAAAAACTCATTTAACTAATTAAAATTAGTAACTTCATTTGTACTGCCTAATTTTAATGTTTGTTTAAGTAATACGTCAGTGTTACAATGTTATGATATTACATTGACAATATCTCATACATCGACTTAAAGTTGTTTTAATTGTTCATTGCCTCCTCGGCAACTACATTTTAGATACAACAAGAAACTTCTCTATTTGGTTTTTGACAAAAATGTGAGAAAATTTTGAAAAAGGTATTAGTAAAATTTGTGAAAATTAAAAAGCTCAATTTTTATTTTATGCAATTTTCTTTAAAACTTAAATTTCGACTAGAAGCTACATTTGAGCGTATAACACTGTATAATTCGGTGTTACAAACCAACAACAAAAGAAGTTTATTAAAGCTTCTTAAGAACCTAATATTTACAGATATAACAATATAACATTGTAACAATTTTATTTTCGAATTCATAATTCGCTTCATTTAAGGTACGACAATAGTTAAATACCTTTATTAAGTAAAGTCATAATACATTTTACAATTATAATATTACATTGTAACAGCATCTTGACTCGTTAGTCTAGTTGTTTTGGATGGCGGTGTATTTCACACCCAGTCGCAAGCGCGTAGAGAGGAATGACAACCCCCCTTTTGGGATCCTCCCATCGTACGAGAGCACGAGATAGGCACTCGGCCATAGGTAAAAGAGGCAGCAGCATGGGCCCAGTGACCTGCGGGTCGGTTTGATTAAGTGAAACATTTTCTGAATAACGGTTGGTAATGTATACTCGTTATTATAGTATGTAATTTGAAAATTTGTTTAGATCAAACCAAGATTAGAAGACGAAACAATAAAACACTTAGGAGATTAGAAGTTAAACAATAATAACTTAGAACTGTGAATCAACGTTAAGAAACCACTTCAATTTAACACATGCTTTTAGAGGATGGAAAGCAGATCTAATTAACAGGAAATCGTTTGTTGGTCCGAGCCAAGATACTACTTTTTAGGATGTAAGCAGTTAATTCCGCATGACGATGCACATCCTATTTCAGCCTATAAAGCAGTTTTGTTTGGTTTGTAGTAATTTTAAGAAATTCAATTGTGTTCCACTCAGGAAACACTTTATTTTATTTTGATACGTTTAAATACGATTTTGTTATTCACTTTATCTGTTGCTAAGCTGGATTTCCCAGCGCCAAACTTAAAATTCACTGTTTATTTTGTCAGAACAACACGTTGCTTCACTATAAAATAACATGTGTAATTACGTCATTTGTTTGTTTGAGATATACTGCTGACACTTGTATTTATGAAAGCAGATGCTTAGTATTTTATTACTACCAACTTTGAAAACGAGAATATCTTTATGAACATTTTCATTTTAAACTGAAATTAGCACATGTAACTTAACGAGAATATTTTGTATTTTAATTTTGACAATGTAATAGACCTAATCAGATCTGAATGGGTTAAAACCATTAATGTAACAAATTACACTTTGTTGTAATATTCTTGATCTAGAAACAGATTGATAAACCTTATCTTAAATTTCCAAACTACTCCAAGTAATTATTTAATTTTGTTGCATTCAATTTTATTTAAAGTTAAAGGAATTCTTTCTAGTAAATTATTAACCTAAGTTTAAAGTCTTTTATTTTGATCAAGTGTGATCAAACCTAGCAACCAAAAAGGCAATAAGAGTTGAATTTTGATGCCACCCTTATGTAGAAAATATTCTTTTATTTTTTTAGGCATATTTGAGGACACAAACAGTGTTCCCATTTTCTATGTTGACTTAATTATTATTCTTTCTTACAGGAACAGCGTCTTATTCTGTTAAGACAGGTTTTTGTCACCGAAGGCGATCTTTTTTCTTTGGGTCTCCACGTCCGCCCTTAGAAATATGCTATGCTTTTAACATGAATCAATCTGGACTTGGTGGCGCCTATTTGTTTTAGTTTGAGTGTGACCCCCAACAGATTTCGACTTACCCCCATTGCTCATAGCTCTACCCAAGGAATAGACCCTAGTTACGTTGGAAGACTTCGTTTTACTGACACCAAATGTGGGGCTGGTGTTTTAGTAGTTCTAGTAAGTTTATTTCACTAGCACACTCGTGGGTTTAGTGCTTCAGAAGTAAAACCGTTTCACTAGCGCCCATGCGTGAGGCTAGCGGAGCCAAATAGAGAAGAAAAAATACGTTACACTGGCGCCGGCAACGTTTGGGGCTTCGAAATTTGTTATACAAAATTTAATTTGCTTCGAAATTTGTTGTACAAAATTTAATTTGCTTCGAAATTTGTTGTACAAAATTTAATTTGCTTCGAAATTTGTTGTACAAAATTTAATTTGCTTCGAAATTTGGTTGTTCATAATTTGATTAACCTCGAAATTTGTTTGTTCATAATTTGATTAGCTTCGAAATTTGGTTGTTCATAATTTGATTAACCTCGAAATTTGTTTGTTCAAAAATAGTTTTGCATCGAGATTTGTTTGCTCAACGGTTAGGTGATAATTAGGTTTGGTTGTTTAAAAGATTGGTTGTAACGTTAAACCACAGTCAGTCAATTAATTAACTTAGTTAAATTTATTTTTAACTCTATTCTGTTTTGACCCAATATAATTTTTTGATATTGTTTTGTCAAAATTATTTTACCAAAAATACCTTTTGACTTTTACCTTTAGTAGCCCGAATTTGTTTTGATAATTTTTGTAAGGTTTAGATCATTTAGATTTATAGGTTTGATTCAATTAGGCTTTTGTAATCATGTCGGAAAAATTCCAAATTGTTTGTCTACTTAAAGAAGAACTGGAGTAGTGAGTGGAGACCAGTTTTGGAGAAAAGGAAAATTTTAGGAAGACTGTCAGTTAAAGGAAGCTGATAAGCCTGGAGTTTGATTTGTTTGAGTCAATAAAGAACATTTTGTCCAAATTTGATGATAAAGCTAGAGATTTTATTTTGAGGGTACATTGGAGTGAGCTGTCGTCGTGTCATTTGAAAATTGCTCTTTGTGCATAAGCACGTTTTTGATTTTGTTAGCAGATTTTGTTTAGATCAGCATTGCAACGCAATTTAGTCTAGGCGGAACTTGTCGTCGTGGTTGGTCGCTCAGCAGTATGTCAGTCCAGACGAGACTCAGGAAGAGTTGGTCGCTCGGCATTGCGTAAGTCTAGACGAGACTCGAGGTGAGTTAGGCGCTCTAGAATTTTTGCATCATATTTTTTGATTTGATGTAAATTTTTGGTATTGTTAGTCTAGGTGAGACTCGTAGAGGTTTGTCACTCTAGCATATTTAGGCGTTGTGAAGCATTGTAGTTGTTTCGACAGTTTAGTTGGTAGTAATGGGTGTACCCGAACACTGATTTTTTGTTAGCTATTGTCATGATTAGTTTTTATTGATGATTCATAAGCAGGTAAATGACTTTTAGTTGTTGGTGATTGGTTCTCGAAGTATTTGATTTTACAACCTTTGCGTAGTGCTACGGCACACTTGATTGAGAAGTTTTGGAGGAAAAGTATTTCTTGTCTACGAGTGCCACAGTTTGTTATTTGTGATAATGGTTCCACAATTAATTGGACGTATTTTTAAAGCCTTGTGTGCAAAGTACGAAATTCAAAAGATTTGGTATAATGCTGTTTATGCTCCCAATGCAATTTTGTGGAAAGAATCAATAAGACAGTTGGTACTGCAATTCGTTCATACGTAGAAGACATGATACGTGGGATAATGAAATATCGAAAATTCAGTACGCAATTAATTCAGCAAAACATGAGTCCACCAACTATTCTCCAAATTTTGTAGTCTTTGGTCGTCAGGTACCCTTAAGTGGAAAAGCTTATAGTGAGAATTTTAAACCTGGTGAGGATGTTGATGTCGTCTCCAGTAGTAGACCTTCTTATGTTTAGGATCGTCAACTTTTGTTTGATATTTTTGGAAATGTCCGTGAAAATTTGCATGTAGCTTATCAACGTTCGAGTAAACGCTACAATCTTAGAAGAAGAAACATTTCGTTCCAAGTCGGAGAAAGTGTTTGGAGAGCTAATAAGGTACTCTCGAGTGCTGGTGATAAATTCTCCGCTAAGTTAGCTCCAAAGTTCGTTATGAGTAAAGTTCGGAAAAAACATTCCAATTTAGTGTATGAGTTAGAGAACGAAGATGGAACAAGAGCCGGGAAATGGCACGTAAAAGACTTGAAACCCGTTGAAGTAGCGTGTCCAAGTGAAAATGATGATCCTGACGATTAGTTCCGGTATGGTCATCTCTTTGATGTTAAGTAATACAGTAGTGGTTTGCTTTGTTTTGTTCCGATTTTTGATTTAGTGTCGTTTCACTAATTTTGAGTATTTTGTTTGATAAGTGGAACAAGTGGTTAAGGATTTTGTAGGTTTTGTAGGGTTGAGGTGTGCATTGATGTGCACGCTGGTCGTTTTGTTCGCGCGTTATTCGGAGATGTGTTTAGAAGATGTCGTTGACAGATATCTTTTTAATGTAGAAGTAGGTGGGCTATTTAAGTTGTTAGTCCTGATTTCTACATATCGAGGTAGAGAGAATATTGATTTATTCTTTCCTTGTTTTGACCGTTCGAAATATTTTTGTTTGATAAGGTCAAAAGTTTGCATGGTGAGCCTCACCATTTGGTCCATCACTGATGGGACCTGTTGTTTGGAAATTAGTGATAGGATAATCAGTAGGGTGTAGGAGATTACAACCCTATCTGGTTCAATTTTGTTTTGAATTTGTTAAGTGACCTTATGGTTAGGTTACCTTAGTTTTGATTATCTCTTTGCGATAAAGTGATAATATTTAGTATTTGAATTTGTTAAGTGACCTTATGGTTAGGTTACCTTAGTTTTGATTATCTCTTTGCGATAAAGTGATAATATTTTGTATTTGAATTTGTTAAGTGACCTTATGGTTAGGTTACCTTAGTTTTGATTGTCTCTTTGCGATATAGTGGTGATTTTTTGTATTTGAAATTTGTGCGCAACCTTTTGGTTGGGTTAATTTTGTTTTGATTATCACTTTGTGATAATAGTGTTTGAAATTTAGGCCTATTAGTAGGGTCTTCCTTTTGATTGTCACTCTATAGTGATAATATTTTGAATGGTTATGCTGTTTTGAAGTAGTAGCATTCTCTTTTTTTGTAGATAGAGCTAATAGAGCTTCAGGAAGTGAAGTTTTTTTTGTGGAAGTTGTGATAAATTGTGAAATGTTTGGTTACAGTTAGTAGATACTAGCCTTGGTAAGAATAAGAACCTCTAGTTGAAGGATTATTCTCAGTTTGATTTTGATTAATTTTTTCCGTGGAGTGTTAGACTTTCTAATTTGACCCCTCCCAATTTTGACTTATACCGATTGTGACCCCCCGATTTTGTCTCCCGATGGACGTCAGGTACACGTAGTTACCAACACACTCGAAGTGTAAATATTTGTCTCCCTCGTTTGAATAAATTCGTAAAAATTGTTTCGATAGTTAGGAAGGTAGAAAAGGCTAGTATATTTAAAAAAAAAAAATTTTTTGTATTTGTTATACTAAATTCCTTGAAAAAATTTTTTTTTCTTTTAGGAAAGGGGTAGTGTAACAATTTTATTTTCGAATTCATAATTCGCTTTATTTAAGGTACGACAATAGTTAAATACCTTTATTAAGTAAAGTCATAATACATTTTACAATTATAATATTACATTGTAACAGCATCTTGACTCGTTAGTCTAGTTGTTTTGGATGGCGGTGTATTTCACACCCAGTCGCAAGCACGTAGAGAGGAATGACAACCCCCCCTTTGGGATCCTCCCATCGTACGAGAGCACGAGATAGGCACTCGGCCATAGGTAAAAGAGGCAGCAGCATGTTTAAGAGAACAATGGCCAGTGACCTGCGGGTCGGTTTGATTAAGTGAAACATTTTCTGAATAACGGTTGGTAATGTATACTCGTTATTATAGTATGTAATTTAAAAATTTGTTTAGCGCAAACCAAGATTAGACGACGAAACACTACAACACTTAGGCGATGAGAAGTTAAACAATAATAACTTAGAACTGTGAATCAACGTTAAGAAACCACTTCAATTTAACACATGCTTTTAGAGGATGGAAAGCAGATCTAATTAACAGGAAATCGTTTGTTGGTCCGAGCCAAGATACTACTTTGTTAGGATGTAAGCAGTTAATTCCGCATGACGATGCACATCCTATTTCAGCCTATGAAAGCAGTTTTGTTTGGTTTGTAGTAATTTTAAGAAATTCAATTGTGTTCCACTCAGGAAACACGCTATTTTATTTTGATACGTATAAATACGATTTTGTTATTCACTTTATCTGTTGCTAAGCTGGATTTCCCAGCGCCAAACTTAAAATTCACTGTTTATTTTGTCAGAACAACACGTTGCTTCACTATAAAATAACATGTGTAATTACGTCATTTGTTTGTTTGAGATATACTGCTGACACTTGTATTTATGAAAGCAGATGCTTAGTATTTTATTACTACCAACTTTGAAAACGAGAATATCTTTATGAACATTTTCATTTTAAACTGAAATTAGCACATGTAACTTAACGAGAATATTTTGTATTTTAATTTTGACAATGTAATAGACCTAATCAGATCTGAATGGGTTAAAAACCATTAATGTAACAAATTACACTTTGTTGTAATATTCTTGATCTAGAAACAGATTGATAAACCTTATCTTAAATTTTCAAACTACTACAAGTAATTATTTAATTTTGTTGCATTCAATTTTATTTAAAGTTAAAGGAATTCTTTCTAGTAAATTATCAACCTAAGTTTAAAGTCTTTTATTTTGATCAAGTGTGATCAAACCTAGCAACCCAAAAAGGCAATAAGAGTTGAATTTTGATGCCACCCTTATGTAGAAAATATTCTTTTTATTTTTTAGGCATATT
Source organism: Platerodrilus igneus (assembly GCA_036346225.1). Classification (NCBI taxonomy): domain Eukaryota; kingdom Metazoa; phylum Arthropoda; class Insecta; order Coleoptera; family Lycidae; genus Platerodrilus; species Platerodrilus igneus. The sequence goes on along the minus strand of JARFIW010001108.1, from coordinate 5,054,519 downwards.
TGAGGACACAAACAGTGTTCCCATTTTCTATGTTGACTTAATTATTATTCTTTCTTACAGGAACAGCGTCTTATTCTGTTAAGACAGGTTTTTGTCACCGAAGGCGATCTTTTTTCTTTGGGTCTCCACGTCCGCCCTTAGAAATATGCTATGCTTTTAACATGAATCAATCTGGACTTGGTGGCGCCTATTTGTTTTAGTTTGAGTGTGACCCCCAACAGATTTCGACTTACCCCCATTGCTCATAGCTCTACCCAAGGAATAGACCCTAGTTACGTCGGAAGACTTCGTTTTACTGACACCAAATGTGGGGCTGGTGTTTTAGTAGTTCTAGTAAGTTTGTTTCACTAGCACACTCGTGGGTTTAGTGCTTCAGAAGTAAAACCGTTTCACTAGCGCCCATGCGTGAGGCTAGCGGAGCCAAATAGAGAAGAAAAAATACGTTACAACATAAATATATGTTAGGGTGTATTCTTTCAGGTTGTTCGTGCCTTTGTGGCTTCACATCCTTTTCTGCGTATTTGTTTGTTCTTCTTTACTAATGTTGCTATACAGTGGATGTTCTCAGTTGTCTGTGTTTGTTTTTGATATGTGAGTTGTTTTTGCAAGAAAACTCGATGAGTGAAAAACCTACATTTAGATGGTTTGGACTTGTTGCCTATGCTACTTGGTCGCTAAATATTGGTAGGTTTTGATATGGCAGTTGTGTGTTGTGTTGTCTAGTTAAGGTTATGTTTTCTAGGAGTTTATTATTGTGAAGTTTTGTGCTATAGAATTTTTGTGCTATCTTGTCAATGTAAGTTCTTAGTGTTTTAATTTTTGCGAGTTCGTGTAGATCTCGTATTCTTGTGTACCTGTCTCGTCCGGTAATTAGGCGTAGGCATTTATTTTGAAATCACTGTATTGGTAAAAGTGCCGTTTGTGAGATGTTGCATCATACCGGTGCGGCGTAGATTATGATCGGTCTAATTATTGCCGTATACACCAATTTTTTATTCTTTTGGGCATTTTGCTATTATTTGCAAGCAAGGGGTATAATAACTTAATACTTGCATAGCCTTTTCTAATAGTCTGTTTAATGTGATGTTTGTAATTAAGTCTTTTGTCTAGATGTTCGCCTAGGTATTTAACTGTATCTGTGTCCTGTATATCTGTATTGTTTATTTTTATTGGTTTGAATGTTTTGGTGTTTTTTAATTTTCTAGCGAATGTGATAACTTCTGTCTTTTCAGGGTTTACTGCTATTTTCCAGGTTTTATAATATTCTTGTAGAATGTCTAAGTGAAACTGTACTTGTTGTGAACTTATTATTGCAATGTCAGAGTGTGCGTATATAGCCGTGTCATCTGCGTATAGTGCCGTTGTAGTCCGAGTGAATTCTGGAATGTCTTGCGTGTAAATATTGAATATTTTTGGACCAAGTATGGAGCCCTGTGGCACTCCGGCGTTAATTGTTTTGCTTTGACGGTGAATTTTCTATTTGTAAGGTATGAATGTGTTAGTTTGATAAGGGGTTTTGGAAATCTTAGTTTTACTAGTTTAAAAATTATTCCGGGAATCCATACCTTGTCAAAAGCTTTTTGTATGTCCAGTAGTGTCATAGTCGTCACCTTGTTCTTGTTGAAATTGTTAATAATGTCAGTTGTGATTCTTACTACTTGTTGCGTTGTACTGTGTCTTTTCTTGAATCCAAATTGGCAATCTTAAGTAATGTTGAGTTGTTCTTCTGCTGTGTTTAGTCTTTGTAGTATTATTTTCTCACCTAGTTTTGCCAAGGTTGATAATAAGCTGATTGGACGATATGCAGTTGGGTCTTGTCTGTTTTTGCCTGGTTTTGGTATAGGGATAACTGTTGCTGATTTCCATTTTTGAGGGAAATATCGCAGTTTAAACATTCTATTTATGATATAAACTATTTGTAGAATAGCCTTTTTGGACAAGTTTTTGATTACAATATTTTGTATGTTATCCTCACCTGGTGCCTTATTTTTTTAAAGTGTTTCGATTAATGTAGCGACTTCCTGCGGGGTTGTAATGAGTTCTGCAATTTCTTCTTCTTGTAATGCATCAATCTTTAATAGAAATTTGTTCACTTTGTTGTGTATTCTTGTGTGTTGTGCTTCATCGGGAGTTGAGATGTGGACGCTTTCGAATTGATTTGCGAAAGTGTTAGCCTTTTCCTTGTCTGTGATATATTTTTGATTATTGATTTTTAATGGTGGAATAGGTTCGTATGATTTTTTAAGGGCTTTCGTAATTTTCCAAAGCGAACTATCATGTGGATTTAGTGCTTCGAGTTTTTCTGTCCATACTTTATTTCTGTGGTCTTTGATTTGTGTTTTATTATGGTGTTATAACTTTTAAGTTGTTCTTTTATTACTGGATCTGCTGTCTGCTACCAGCGTTTCCTAATTCTATTTCTGATTTTTATTGTGTCTTTTATTTCTTCTGAGATATCGTCTTTGGTTGGGTTGATTTTAATTATTCTGGTGTGCTTTTGAACGGTTTTCTGTATCAGTTGTGTGAATTCATCCACTATATCGTCTAGCTCTGCAGGAGTTTCATAATTGGTGGTTAGCTGGATATAATCGTCTAGCGTTTCCCTAAATCGTTTCCAGTTGGTGTGCTTATATGATCTTATCGTTATAAATGAATTTGGCGGTGATTGTATAATTATTTTGAAAAGAACTGGATTGTGATCCGAGCAAAGTTCTGGGAGTGATTCTGGTGTGATTGTGTAGGTAATGTTTTTGATTACCAGGATATCTATTGTTGTGGGGGTGGTGCCATTCCATGGGTATAGTGTGGGAGTGTCCGGATATACTATTTCTAAAGTGATTCTATTTACAAATTCCCGTAGGGTGAGTCCGTTGCGATTGTTTCTGTGACAGTTCCACGTATAGTGTCTTGTGTTAAGGTCACCAACTAACACTACTTTGTTACCTACACTAGTTATGTTTATAAGATCTATGTCACTAAAATTGTTCTGGGGGGGAGGGAAGTTATATGCACAGATTAAGGATGTGTTATTTACCAGTCTAATATCTAATGTTTGTATGCTGCTTTGGGGTATGTCCACTTCACAATAGGGTACACTATTTTTAATCACTATGGCTACGCCTCCTTGTCCTGTGTTATTAATGCTATCTTTACATAGGATGGTGTATCCTCTTATTTTTACATTTTGCGAGTTTTTTAATTTTGTTTCATTTAGGAGTGCAATGTCTATAATTGTTTGTTTTTATAAAGTGTATTAACTGCCCTAGTTTACCCATCAATCCGTCTGCATTCCAGGTCATGATTTTGGCTTTATAATCCATATTGATTTATATTTATTGCAAAGTTGTTGAATGCCGTGAATTTTTCAATTGGTGTGTTGCAGTTTTTTAAAATAGCATTTAAATCTTTGACGGCTTTTAGCATGCCTTTGACATTAATTAGTTTGTTTAACTCTCACAGCTCTTTAATTAGTTCTTGGAACTCTTCTGTGCTGTCTGGATTAGTTGTTGCTTTTCCCGGTGTCTGCTGTTGAGGTAGGGAATAGTTTTGTGTTTTCCACGGGTTTACGTTGGTTGAGATATTTGGGAATTGCACTCTACTTCTGATATCTGGAGTTATTTGTTTCGTATTTGTTTGGTTAAATGTAGGTGTTGTCTTAACTACTTATTCTGTTACTTTTTTAATTATTTTAATGTGTTCTGGACATTCCTCGCTGCTAGCTGGATGAGGTCTATTGCAATTTGCGCACTTTGCAGGTGTATCTCTAGTTTTGGTGCAGGTGTACGTCCAATGTTCCGCCGCGCATTTGACGAAACGTATGGCCCCTCTGCAGTTCCCTGTAGCATGAGACCATTGCTAACATCTTCTGCACTGGGTGATGCGTTTTTGTTATGTTGTCGTTCCCACGAAATCCTTGTGTATACGACATTTTTAATTTCTGTTTGCAACTTTTTAAGTGTGATGTCGTTCGTGGTAATTACTAGAAACAGTGGTGTAAATTTGGTTTTCATTTTGTAACAGTTTGTTACAGGGATATTCTTATTTATCAATTCTTGCTCAATTTCTTCAGGTTCGACGTCACTAGTTAATCCGCGTAACACGAACGAGCGCGATTTCTCGTCGGAGTCGGCAAATGTATGGAATTTAGCGTTTTCGGTCTCCATATATTTTATAAATGCTTTGCGCTCTTCTCTGTCTTTTATGAGAATATTTGTATTATTTGAGGTGTATTTTATTATAAATCCCTTATGTAACCTGTTATTTAAATTAGTTACAAGTTGTTTGTGGTTTATAGCTTTACCGTGTATTACTATTGGAGGCGGCGGTTTAGCACTGCGCGGCTTACTTCGTATTTCAGTTCTATCAAAGTTACTAACGCTATCACTTTCACTTTCTGAACTGTAGTCCATCTTTTTATCCTGTTCATCTTGAGCTTTCTGTGTATTTAAAAGATCGCATCGATTGCCAGATATTATTTCTATTTTGCTTGGATTGTCTTTAGATTTCGCATATTTTTTAGGTTTACTAAAACCTTCATCGTCAATTTCACTGCTTGTGTTACCTTTTGCTTTAAAATTGTTCATAAAAGTGGAATTAATTGCGGTGGTGCTATTCATAGTTGATGAATCATTCACCTTTGCGTCCATGACTTTACACATGACATTCTCACATTCTTTCTGGGGTGGTTATCCTTGAGATCTACCTGCATTTCCGTTTCTCTGTCGGAATTTTGCGTGTTAATGACTTGCACACTTGTTTTTGTAGCTTTTCCAGTAATTACATTTTCCCTAGCGTGATCCACTACTGTTTTTACTTCTGTACAATTCTTATTTTGTACCTTTTTATTTACAGCCTTAAACACAATGGTATTTAGCGAATTTAAGGATTTGGTTGTCACTTGTTCGACGTCTTCACTAATTATTTTATTATTTGGCGCAATAATATTTCTAATTTTTCTTATATCACTATTAAGTTCTGGTTTGTCATTGTGTTTTATCCTACGATTTGTTGCTCGGTTGATTTTGTGTATTCTGCCGGCTTTCATAAAGTTAGCGGCTGCAGGTTGTTATTGTTTATGCACATTTTTTAACTAACTAACTTATAACTATAATTATAACTGCACTACATTATGGTCTAATGATATACACTAAATATTAAAACTAATGATTGTTTATTATGCGAACTAATACTACTAAAAGTTATCGCGAATTCGACACCGGAACAGGATGCGGTATATACAACGTATGGTTTTTAAGAATCTATACGTCACAAGTAGCAAATTTATAACAAATTTTAGGGCTTAAAATTGTTCGTAAATTCTGTATGTTAGCAAAACTTACACTAAGGTTCAGAGAGCAATGTTAATCATTAATACCACAAACATTCATTTCCAAATAACCTTTTGCAATAAAATACTTTTACAAAAATTTTTAAATTGAGCCGAGGGTGTAATTGATGTAACTACAATTATATGGTACACGTTTTGGGAACCCAAATATAAGAGAGCAATCCCAATTATTTATCTTAAATTTGTAGTAGATTTCAATAAAATTGAAAGTGTTACAACGAGTAGCTGTTGAAAATCCTTCAACCAGAGATGATGCTTGAATCTAACCTTTTCCTCTCGATTTTGTGTCAAGTGCGTTCGACCTAAAACTTAATTTAGACGCGATTGAGTTAGTCCTCCAACTCACTTCTTTATTTTGAAGGTGTTGGTGTATTATGATCGTTTGTGTAATTATAATTTTGTACTACTCCACTTTTCACTAATGAAACGAAGAAGGAAGCTTTGATTAAAGAGGTCATAAGTTATATTGGAAAGATCGCCAGCATAGACAAAATCCCTTATGGTGTAATTAATGGTCCTTGACAAATTTGAGTTCACGAGATGTATTTGAGAAGCCGATGCTTGAAAGCTTAAACGAGGAATTGTTTTGTTTACTCCGTAAACTGATCTCAAAACGTTTAAGCTTTTATGTGACCCATTGAATTAGACGAGATTGAATTGTATTTTGGCATCTATTTCTTGGGTTTTATTTACGTGAATACGTAAATACAGTTCCATATCTTACCTGCGGCACTTATCCAGCAGTAGAATTATGAATTGCAATAGCTTTGAAAGGATATTTTTTAAAAGCTAAATCCTTTTGTTTCTTTTCACTAGAGTAGTCTATCTACGACCCTCTCACGCCAGAAATGCCGTGGCTGCAATGATAGGTTAAATTACTGATAGAAATAGATATTATTATTAAAAAATACAAAACACAAATCACTTAACACGTATATCAGAACAGTCTGCAAGAGTTGTAGCAACAACTGTTTTGATATACGTGTTAAGTGATTTGCGTTTTAATAATAATATCTATTTTTAACAGTAACCTAACCTATCATTGCAGCCACGGCATTTCTGGCGTGAGACAGTCGTGTCTATCTATAGTTACACAAAGTTTAGATTGCAAATAAAGGTTCATCTGCTATTCTTGGATACGGGAGTTTTCTTTTATATTTCGGAAAGTTCCATCAAAAACAATTATTTATCAACAAAAGTGGCTTTATTGTTTTTCAAAAGTCCACAAAGTCCATACACTTTTGCATGCTTTTGAGCAAATTTTTGAAATACTTTTCCGATTAACGCATCTCAAAACATGAACTTTGTGTTAATGTTATTAATATTAGTAATCCAGTCATTTTTATTATAAAGATAAGGAATGTTGTGTGAAAAAGACCGATCGTTGACATGAATAATCATTGAATTGTTGATGTATGAAAGATTTGTTTTTTGTTTTGATATTAAATTAAAATATAATAATCAAATTCCACTCATTTATTGACAGGAAAGGGTAGCATATGAAATTCGTTTGGGGGTTTGTGTTACAAGAAAACGGGCTATCTGTTTGAGGTTTTAAATTGAAATTGTTGGCTTAATTTTAAAGAATGGAATCCCGAATAGAAAATAAACATAGCATTGTTCCGTTTGCGAAAACTAATTTTAACAATTGGAAATTCAGTATGCAATCAGTGCTGAAGGCGATGGAACTGAATGAAGTTTTAAAAGAAATTAAGCTGGATGCGCAAAATGAAGCAATGCATAAGAAAAACACTAAAGCAGTGATTGCACAAAGTGTAGCAGATTCGTATTTAGAATATGTAAAAGATATAGATAACGCGCACAGATGATTGCTAAGCTGAAATGCATATGCTAAGTGTGGCACATGTGCAAAGTTCTACTTGTTGGAGGAATTGATTGCTTTAAAATACGCTTGTGATACAGATTTACAAGACCATTTTGCAAAGTCTGATAAAATATTTCGGAAACTGAGAAGTTTTGGTAATTCGGATATATTAGGTGCGTGAAGTTGTAGCGATTTTTGCTTCTCTATCCACGTTGGATGGGCGCCACTGAAACGACTTCTGTTTTACAAAAGACTGAAACGTCTTTTTTCTACATTAAGGCGCTAGTGAACAAAAATCTTTCGACATAGCTAGGGATCTATTCCTGGGTAGAGCAATGAGAAGGGGGGGGGGGGGGGGAGTCGAATTCTGTTTGCAAACCAAAGTTAAGCTAAATCAAATAGGCGCCACCATGTCCTGAGATAATTACGATAATTGCAAAGCACAGTTCTAAGGGCGGACGTGGAAACCCAAAGATAAAATGATCGCCTTCGTTAACAAAAACCTAACTTAACAAAATAAGACGCAGCTCCTGTAAGAAATTGCAAAGATTAAATAAATAAAAAAATAGAACACCATTTGTGTCCTATAAAAGTATATAAAAATAAAAAAAAATGCATATCCAATATAATATTGGCACCAAACTATTACTTGTAACAATTTTATTTTTGGGTTGATAAATCCCTTCATTAAAAGTGCGAAAATAATAAAACACTTTTATTAAATAATGTCGTAAGACGTTTAACAAGTAAAATAATACATTAAAACAGCATCTTGATTTGTTAGTCTATTTGGGTTGGATGTCGGTGTATTCCACAGCCAGTCGCAGGCGCGTTTAGGTGTGACAACCTCCCCCTTGGATCCACCGATCGTCCGAGTGAGCATGATAATCACTCGGCCATACGTAGAAGAAGTAGCAAGATGTATGAAAGGACGATGGCCAGTAATCTGCGTATCAATTTTAATGAGTGAGCACATTTTCTGAATAGCGGTTGGTAAAGTATAAACGTTATTATCTTATTTAATTTGGAAAATTTGTTTAGCGCGACGAGAGATTAGGCGACGAGAGATTAGGCGACGAGAAACATCACTACAATCTACGATGCAGTTAGAATTTTGAAAACTATAATCGACTTTAAGAAAACCACTTCATATTACGACGTGTACGGTGTACTTGGAAGATGGAAAGTTGATCTAATTTGTAGAGGATCGTTTGTTACACCGAGTAAAGATGCTACTTTGGTAGAATATAGGCAGTAAATTTCGCATGGTAAAACAAGTACCTAATCAAGGCTAGGAATGCAGTTTTGTTTGGTTCGTAGTAGTTCTAAGAAATTCTTTTGTGTTTCACTTTAGAACACGCTATTTTGTTCCGATGTGTAGAAGTACGAATTTGCTATTTGCTTCAACTATTGCTAAGCTGGATTTCCCAGTATCAAACTTAAAATTCACTCATTTGATTTTGTAAGAAATAACACGTTGCTTCAGTATAAACTGTTAGTTACAACAACAGGTGTTACTTACGTCACTTGTTTGTTTGGAATATGCTGCTGACACATGTATCCTTGAAAGCAAATGCTTAGCACTGCGTTACTACCACTTTTGAAAACAAGAATATTTTTGTGATCATTTTCATTTTAAACTAAAATTAGTACTTTTAACTTAAAGAGAAAATTTGTATATTAACTTTTGTAATGTAATCGACCTAAACAGATCTGAATGGGTTAGAATATCTTTGTGTAATAAGTTACACCTTGTTGTAATATATTTGATCATGAATAAGGTTGATAAACCTTACTTTAAACTTACAAAGTAATTCAAGTAGTTATTTAATTTTGCTGTATTGCATTTTATTTAAAGAAAAGAGATTCTTTTTAGTAAATTATTAGTCCAAGCTTAAAGTTTTTTTATTTTGATCAAATGTGATCAAACCTAATCACCGGAAATTAGTATCTTTAAGAGTTGAATTTTGATGCCAACCTTATATAGAAAATATTGTTTTAATATTTCTTTAGGTATGTTTGCGGGACACAAACAGTGTTCCAATTTTCTATTGATCTAATTATTATACTTTCTTACAGGAACAGCGTCTTATTCTGTTAAGACAGGTTTTTATCAGCGAAGGCGATCTTTTTTTCTTTGGGTCTCCACGTCCGCCCTTAGAAATATGCCATGCCATTAACGTGAATCAATCCGCACTTGGTGGCGCCTATTTGTTTTAGTTTGAGTACGACCCACCAACAGATTTCGACTTACCCCCCCATTTCTCATAGCTCTACCCAAGGAATAGACCCCTAGTTACGTCGGAAGACTTCGTTTTGCTGACACCCAACTTCTAGAGTCAGATATATATATATATATATATATATATATATATATATATATATATATTAAGAAGAAAAAACGTAACACAAGCGCCCATGAGTGACGCTAGTTGAGCCCAGATAAAAAAAAATAAGACATTACATACTCAGAATTTTACTTTTGTGTATTTTGTGTATTTAGATTTGATCGCATTTGACCAAAATAAAAGCCTTAAATTTGAACTATTTGTTTACTAAAAAAACTTTTTCAAAGTATCGGAACTTTTTAACAAAAAAAATTGTCATTATCAACTACAACAAAGTTAAAGTTTTGATCTATTTTCTCAAAATAACCAACTCTACTTTAAACATGACTTGTTATAAATATTAGAGTGATAATAATTTATAAGCATAACACACTGAATTACGTTCTAACCTGGGCAGATCTTTTCAGGTAGATTACAATTAATAGAATCTTATATAACGTGGATTTGAACTTTCATATTTACGTTTAATAATTTATGTATAGATAAGGCTGATTACAAAAATAGGAATGTTTTGTTTAAATTCCAGTACAGCTGCACGAAGCATCTGCTTTCAAAACAACATCTGTCAACTGTGCAAGACAAAAAAAATATGACGTCGAAAACATACGTTGAATTTATCGAAGGTTCAAATGGAACAAAGTTTGTTATTATAGAAAACTAATCTGACAAAATTTAGTTCTGTGGCTTATAAAACCTGTTCAACAATAATTGAAACTTACTCAACTTACATGTTGTAACCTTAATAGCAAGTTTCCGTGCTCTAACCTTTTAAACACATGCAAGTAATATCTTAAAACTAATAACGAACCAAAACTGCTTTTGTTGTTTCACGATGAATTGAGATGGAAATTACGTTCTCCAAACAAAGTTATCAGCCATTCCTAATTAAATGCATCGAAATTACATCCATAATTTCTAATCGACTGTTCCCAAATGACGGTAATTCTTAATCTTTAGATCCTACATGACGAATTATATTTGTTCCATTCTTCATTGTCGCGCGTTAGTAAAAGATACCTCAACAGTTAATAGCTGATGCGAAGATTGCCAGCCTCTAGCCGAAAATACATCTTAATCAAACTATTGCCAGCGGCCGACTGACTTGTCGAAACTAGGACCGAGTAGTCGCGACGTGAGAGGCGTGTAATACCAAATTAACAACTCAAGGTGCGCTTGGAACTGGCTTTATGTGACACAGATATATTAACACAAGTAGATCACTAAGGAACGATGCACGCTTAGCGCATTATTCTGGTAATTCTATGCAAATAATTATTATTGAAAATAAAAATGTTACAAAGTTAGCCGCGACTTTGTAAGCACTAATGTTCTTATAGCTGCTGAAAGTTAGTACTTCGTTAGTGCTCTTTAGTGCTTTATAAAAGTAGAACGCCGAACAAACGTCCTTTTGAAATTGCCGGGGTTTTCTTCAATTAAAAAAACTTTTTACAACCGAAAGTTAGTGCTTCGTTAGTGCTTTTAGTGCTTCATACTCTGAGGCGTAGACGAATAATAAAAAGTTGTGGCCACTTACTTTAATGCGGCTTACTTTACAACTGGCCGCGGTTTGTTTCAAATCCAAAAATTCGTTTTAGCCGAAAGTTAGTTGCTTCGTTACTGCTTTTTAGTGCTTCATATCTCAGCGACGTAGTACGACTACTAGTCTAAAAGTTGTGGCCACTTAGATTTTTGTGGCTAACTTCACAACTGGCCGGGGTGTGTTTCAAATTCAAAAATTCGTTTCAGCCGAAAGTTAGTGCCTCGGTAGTGCCCTTTAGTTCTTTTTATCCAAGAAGCGTACAACTTCTAACAAAAAGTTATGGTCACTTATATTTTTAATTCTAGCCGCGGTTTGCTTCAATTTCAAAAAACATTTGCAGTCAAAAGTTAGTGCTTCGTTAGTGCTCTTTAGTGCTTCATATCTCAGAGGCGAGAACGAATAATAAAAAAGTTGTGACCAGCTACTTTATTGCGGCTAACTTCACAATTGCCCGACGGTTTGTTTCAAATTCAAAAATTAGTTTCAGCGGAAAGTTTGTGCTTCGTTAGTGCTTTTAGTGCTTCATATCTTAACGTGACGTACGAATACTAATAAAAAAGTCGTGACCACTTATATTTTTAATTCTAGACGCCGTTTGTTTCAATTTGAAAAACTTTTACAACCAAAAGTTAGTGCTTTGTTAGTGCTCTTTAGTGTTTTATATTACAGTGCCGCACGACTTCTAGTAAACCAATTATGACAACTTATATTTCTAATTCTATCCGCGGTTTGTTTTAATTTCAAAAACTTTGCCGAAAGTTAGTGCTGCGTTAGTGCTCTTTAGTGCTTCATAGTTCAGTGGTGTACGGCTGCAAATAAAAAAATTACGACCACTTATATTTTTACAGCTGGCCGCGGTTTGTTTCAGTCACAAAAATTTGGTACCACCGTAAGGTAGCGTTTCATTAATGCTCTTTAGTGCTTCATATCGCAGTGGCGCCAGCTTTCAAGATCGGTTTCTCAAATACATCTCGTGCGCTCAAATTTGTCGAGGATCATTAATTACACCATAAGAGATTTCGTCTATACAGGCGATCTTTTCAAAATAACTTATGACCTGTTTAATCAAAGCTTTTTTCTTCGTTTCATTAGTATTACATAATTATAATTATAATTACACGAACGATCCTAATACACCAACACCCTCAAAATAAAGAAGTGAGTTGGAGGACTAACTCAATCGCGTCCAAATTAAGTTTTAGGTCAAACGCACTTGACACAAAATCGAGAGGAAAAAGGTTAGATTCAAGCATCATCTCTGGTTGAAGGATCTTCAACAGCTACTCGTTGCGACACTTTCAATTTTATTGAAATCTACTACAAAAGTAAATTTATCATAAATAAGTACGATTGCTCTCTTATATTTGGGTTCCCAAAACGTATACCATATAATTTTAATTACATCAATTACACCTTCGGTTCAGTTTTAAAATTTTTGTGAAAGTATTTTATTGCAAAAGGTTATTTGGAAATGAATGTTTGTGACTAACATTGCTATTTGAACCTTAGCGTAAGTTTTGCTAACATACTGAATTTACGAACACTTTTAAGCCCTGAAATTTGTTATAAATTTGTTACTTGCGACGTATACATTCTTAAAAACCATACGTTGTATATACCGCATCCAGTTTTGGTTTGTAGCACAAGATTATACAGTGTTATACGCTCAAATACAGTTTCTACTGGAAATTTAGGTTTTAAAGAAAATTGCATAAAATAAAAATTGAACTTTTTAATTTTCACAAATTTTACTAATACCTTTTTCAAAATTTCCTCACATTTTTATCAAAAATCAAATAGAGATGTTTCTTGTTGTATCTAAAATGTAGTTGCCGAGGAGGCAATGAACAACTTTAAGTCGATGTATGAGATATTGATCAATGTAATATAATAAAATTGTAACACCGACGTATTACCTAAGCAAACATTAAGATTAGGCAGTACAAATGAGGTTACTAATTTCAGTTAGTTAAATGAGTTTTTAGCGCGAAACCAATCTTCAAAATTTATAAGCTTTTGTAGTTTACAGTTAATAGCGTTGCTATTCCAATGTGATATTAAATTAGGTGAAGAATTAAAATAGGGAGCCCCCAGTAGATTCAATACAAACGCTAATAATTATTGGTACTTTACACCGTTCGTATTAAATTCATAAAAATTACAGGTAGAAACCGGGAAATGACCGTTTGCATTAAAGTTATTTGTACAATTTTACACGAGTTCAGGAAGCTATCAGCCATGGACGATACACCCCAAAATTACATGCTCAAAAATAAAGCCGTAGGATTGACAGAATATCGCAGTTTTTGGTATTGTTGCAGTTTGATTTAAAATGACATTATCACATTATCTCACTGATTAATTCTACTTCGCTGGTTTAGCCCTATTGGGTGGTTAATTTCAAAGTGTTATTTTAGTTCTGTGGTGATTAATTTAGTTAAACTGTTAGTGGTAACGTAATAGGTTAATTCGAACATCTTACACTATTTATTACAATTGGCTTTCTCTTGCGCATTTTGACTTCAAGTTTAACTTTTGGTTTCTGACGTTCCGTCTACTTCGATTCTGGTTGTTGCTTGATGCAGTTTAATCGCCTGTCATTATTGAAATTTGTAACTCAGGGGATCTTTAAAGCAATCTATTTGGTGTTGAATATATATTCTGTCTTATGATTGGTCGATAAACTCATTTGGGAGGACATATATATTGAAATAAAAGTAATTATTACACTGTTCGAATTTATTGCTATTCTTATACGCACGTGTTTTAGGTGTTATCTGTTCCTGTCCATATTGATCATCAACTTAGTTCATTGCCCGTTGCACGATATTTGCATATATGTGTGTTTATATGGGTTATTAATATTACAAATTGTAGTGCTTCAAGTTTCAAGTCGTAGCACTCTAGTCACCCATTTGAATATCACCGCTCAGTTGATGGGTATCGTAATGCATGATTTATGTTATAAGTTTATTTATTGCTTATTGCATGGCAATTTAGTACGCCTTATTGCCAAAACGATTTTTGTATATATGTTCGGGTGCTTTTACTAAGTGATAATCTGGTTACATTGAAATCACCTTCATTTCAACATAATCAGTAGCGAATAATAACAAAAATGAAATCATTAGTTACATAAAGGTGCACAACAATAGAATTTATTATATTAAATGTGTATATTTTCTAACTGATATCGGTACATCAATGTCCCCATTACATACAGTACCTTAGTCAGATTATTTGTTGTATTAAGTTCCACATACTTAGAATAATATAGTAATAATTCGGATAAACTTTTGGTCCAGTAAGAATTACTTATTAATCCTGTATGCTACAAACAATTTAGTAAACAGTATTATTTCGTAGCTAATATTTAATTTGGTATGTTCTGTGAAAGTGTGTGCGATGAAATATTATTTTGTTGTAGAAAATCTTATTATCATTTCCGCGGGACAAGACCTCCAAGTAGCTTCACGGAGATTCAGATTGTTTCAATTGGGTGGCGTTTATAAGTACTCGACCTTAGAACTAACTTAGGGATAGTTTTTTAACACCCACTTCCTTACTGACTAATATGGTTACGGCATACGTTCCTAGTAGTTTCCGCTGTTCGTTGAGATCTATTCCTCCTTGTTTAGGTGTGTATTTTGTTTCTTGTAAGCGCTTGTATTTTTTTGTCTAGGCAACGTTAAATATAATATACAATTGGTAACAGTTGGACAATTGTATCAGGTTCACACGGTCAGAATGACATTGACCTCGACAATAAAATAGTATGGATGCACAATTTGCGAGATTTTAGTCCATGCTAATTAAAAGTTGTTGTTGCGTTAGTTAAGTAAAAGTTGCGTACATTGTGCTGTTAAAATATTCTTGAGGATTGGGATGGATGACAACTATCATATTATAAATTATTCTTCCGTGAGAAACGCATACCTAGCGCATTGTAATTATCAAATCAGTTTTCATTTGCTGTTTTGAAATAAATCATCCTTCTTGATCATTACCTTTACAACGTACTTAAAGGAAATAGCGTTTTACCTTATTATCTGAATTGCCTATACATGAACACAATTTTTAAATATCATACATAATTACCATTAACTATTCGTGAAATCTATTATACCGGATGCGACAATTTTTAGTCTGTCAGTCTACAATTAATATTTATCTCATCTGTTTCATAGATCAAGTAACATGAACGCGTTACACTTTATGAGCCGCAATCGATGTTGAAGAAAGACAGGATAACTGCATTTGCTAAAACAGACTTTATTATTATAAATCGTTATTCTTGTTTCATAAATCTTTGACGTTCACCTGAGACTTTCTTTAATACATTATCCTGAGTGTTTGTCAATCAGATAATTATGAAGTCTCGGTGCTAGTCAGTCATCATATTTAGTTACATTACTTTATCTTAAATTATGTTTTAGTTGTTCATCATCTGTATGTTTAGAAATACTTTTTAATTTTTCTCTGCTTACAGATAATCAATGTTTGCAAACAATTATTTCATAGTCAAAGCAATACAATATTTAGGACGACCAACTTTATTCATCGAAAAAAAAATATAACGGTCGTTTTAGGGGCTTATTAACTACAACTACTAGTAAATCACATTGCATAATTTTTTTAGGTGTAATATGTGCCCAACAAAGAGTAACCATACTTAAAGAGAAAATATTTCAATGGGCCTGGTGCCGCTGGAGAAAATTTCCAGTAAAGAAACCAAATTGTTTGCAACATTTCGGTTTTGATGCTAGAACTTTTACCTTTTGGTCACAATTGGATGGATATTGCACATAACCAAACCACAATAAAAAAATTTAGTCGAATATTTTATTTTAATTAGTTTGTTCTTAAACGTGGAAGTGTAACTCACCTTATATACAGGGTGGCATTAGTTTTATGTCATTAAATTGCGGACGCGATAGAGATTGATTGGTTAACCAAAAAATATATAAGACATTTTACTCTTGGATAGATTTTTAAATACCCGACCTAAGTCAACTTAAGTAGAAGTTTTAGGAATGCTGTTTTGTTACATGTTTTTAAGAAATAACTTACATATGCCAGTGTTATTTTGAATGATATCACACACTTGGATTGATTTTACAAGTGTTCCAAATGACTACCGCCTTTACGCAATTAACTAAACTACACACAATATCTTAACCAAAACTTGGTAAAGTCACAACGCTACGTTTAAGTGTTCATTGTTTATTGAAAAAGTACACAAGTTAAAGCTGCTAAATCGCTAGAACGTCGAGATTACGGGGTCAGAAACCTATTGTAGTCGACCATTTCAGCATAATGAAATTTTATTCTTTGTCATGATTATCATCAGAATTTCCGTATACTTTAAAAACTTTTAAACTGATTTTAGTAGCAGCTAAACTGCATTGGGTTATTTTGTTTTACGTCTTATAGACACAGTATTTTACTCTAACATATGTTTTCACACTGTCACAACTTTGTTGGTTGACTCCAAAGGATGATGTTATTTATTCCGTATTTGATTCATGAGTTACATATCCCCAAATTAATATATATGTATATTTAAATGAAACTATTAAGTCTTAAGAAATATTGTTACATTGTATAATTGAAGGACATATAATAAAAGGTTAATGAAAGTTCACAAACCAGACATAAAAGCGGAAGCAGTTACTTCGTATTCCAGACGTAATATGATACTGCAGGTGCAGGTCACAGTAGGTTATAAGAGAGCAATTGTTAGAATTAAGATTATTAAAATGTAATACTTTGTATTGTATCAAGCAGACATGAGATCTGCATTTCCCTCAAAGTGATGTAAGAGCAGCGATAGCATAAATACCCTCAGGAGTCCAAGATGACCAGTCAGTCTCGAGTTTTACAACTTTAACATTGGTTGTTCAAGCTACTCATTTTAGTTTAATTAAATTAATTAGTGAAGCTAACTTTGATTATTTTTTATTTTTTAAACGTAAATGAACATAACGTACCAATTTGTTGAAATCATTTGTAATTTCTGTTAAATAAATTTGATAAAAGTGTTTTTTGAAAAAAAAGTCTTTTAAAAAGAGGCTCCAAGAGGCTAAAAACCTATCTGGCGCAGCGGTAGGCTTCCAAAAGAGCACTAGCAAATCCAAAAATCGAGGAACTGGTGGTCTTAAATTTTAATTCTTTGTCTGGAAGATAACCAAATGATAGAAGTGTTTTTTGGAAGAAAAGTCTCTTTAAAAAGAAGCTCCAAGAGGCCCAAACCCTATCTGGCGCAGTCGGTAGGATTCCAAAAGGGCACCAGCAAGTTCAAAAGTCGACGAACTGGTGGTCTTAAATTTTAATTTTTTGTCTGGAAGAAAATCAATTGATAGAAGTGTTTTTTGGAAAAAAAAGTCTTTTTAAAAAGAAGCTCCAAGAGGTCCAAAACCTATCTCGCGACGTAGCTAAATTTGCAGAGGTTCTAAACAGTTTGGACACTTTTTTGTGTGATCGTTTGAAGATTAACCATTTGTTTTATCCACAGGTTTTTGTTTGTCTTATCGGTCTCTACCCCTCCTTTATATTAATGGCAAAGTTAATGCCATCCTGTATATGTTTTTTAACTTTTGTCTTGTACATTGAAAATTGGACTTTGTTAAGGCGCGTTTTAATGCAAAAAAACGAAATCAAGAAACTTTATATACTATTAATATTTCAATTAACTACTGCTAAGGATTGGCGTCAATCCATCTAATTTGTTTCTAATCCTTTTATCCTTAACGCTGAAGAGCTTAATTTTAGGGCGCACTGAAGCGCATATCGAGCGCAAGAAAATACAATTTTTGTATTATTCTCTATGACGTAATGTTAACTTCACTCACCATCTCTGGGCATAGGGGTACTGTTAAATTTAGTATTTACATAACTTAAAGAATTAATAATTACCTCAAACGTTTTTGCCTTGTTAACTTTTGACGTCTATAAAATTAAAGGTGTCATTGCTTTACAACAAATCTATATTTTTGAGAATTGTGAGAAGGTTGCCTTTTATTTTTCGCGATTGCGGTTAACTAGTACTGCCATCTGCGAGCTGACACGTTTTTATTGTGAAGTTTGACATGTTTGACGACATACGTGCTTAGAACGTATTTACAAACTAGTACTATTTGTGTTATTTACAGTAACATGAGAAAATTCTTTACGGCTAAAAACGGTATTAAATCGTGAAAATTTTTGGGCAATTTCTTACCACTTGAAACGTAGATTAACTCAAAAGCAGTGCACAAATAAACTCAATTTGAGCTTTGGCGACGAAGCATCATTAAGGACTATAGTATATCGATGGTTTGCTGGCTTCAGTCGTGGCCGTATTTCGCCTAAGGACAAATTTCGTGAGAGCCATCCAAGATCGATATCCTATGTGTGAACTGATGCTGCGAGATGATCATGTGACATCGCGAGATTGAGAATCTTGAGCATTAGTGGAACCAGCATATATTCAATATTGCTTGAACATTTGGCCATCCAAAAGATTTGTTTGCGTTGGATGTCACATAATTTGACAATTGCTCAAAAACAGGTTGGTATCTATAGAGATGATCAAAAAATACTATCACAATACTTCCAAACACTTCTACGATATCGTGATAGGTGACATTGTGGATTCACGCATATGAACCCGAACGTAATCAACTGTTGAATCGTTCATGCGTTAGTTAGGCATATATTCGTAAATAGAAAAGTATTTATTAATTGAAGTTGGTTAATTGAGCTGTAGCGCAAAGATGACCTTAAAATTTTATAGAGGGTTGAGTGATTTTTATTTAGTCACATGACTCTCATTATAATATTAAAAAAAAGATAATTTTTAAAGTTTAATTTGGAAAATCATTTAAAAAAAATATTTTCAATGTTTCTAAAATTTATTTAAAGGCCCAATTTTTGAACATTTCTTGAAAACTCCGAAATAATAAATTAAAAACCCTAAAAATTTTAAAAAAATTTTATTTTGTTTGAATTTAACTCATTTAACGGGAAATTTTCAATGTTTTATTTTAACCAAAAATATTAAAAGGAATTTATTTGGAAATTTCCGTAAAAATTTTAAAACTTTTGTTATTTTAAAAAATTTATTTTCTTTTTTAATAAACTTTGAAATTTTAAGTTTTAAATATAATTACCTAACAATTAAAAAATATTTTAAATAACGAAAGAAAATCGTTTTAGTTTCATTTTTAAATAAATAGTTGTTTCTTGTAGAAAATTTTGAAAATTTACAAAAATTTATTTTTATTTTATAAATTTTGAATAAAAAACTTTTAGATTAAAAAAAATGTTGTTTTTTTTTTACGCAAATGGTTTTTTAAATTTAAACAAATGTTTAAAAATTTTTAAGGGTTTATTTTTCCCTTTTACGCATATTTTTATTTAATTTAAAATTTAAATAAATTAGAATAATTACATTTTAAAAGGATTTATAATTAAGTTTAAAATTTTTTTTTTTTTTTTTTTTTTTTTTTTTTTTTTTTTTATATATATATATATATATATATATATATATATATATAATCAGAAATTTATCCAAATAGAATCCTTTTGTTTTGAAAGACGTTTTATTATTTAACATTCAAAATTGCAAGTCCTCCCGGAATAGAAAGAGTGTGTAATGAAAACAAATTCCCTCAGTATATTTTAGATGCCTAAATTCTATTATATTATTTTTGACAAATATTTTTGAGGACACAAATGGTGTCCATGTTGTACTCTTGTTTGTTCACAAGTAAAGCTGAGACATCTGTATGACATCTGGTGGTTGAGGTCTTGGTAAGTGTGTCCTAAAAAGTGAAATTCAGGTTTTATGGCTGTTAGTGGTGTTAAGATAAGGTTTCCGCATTCCCCTTATACAAGCACAGTTAAATTTTGTTGGTTATTGTATTGAAAAATACGGTGGCGCTCACTAAAAAATATTTTTGGTCTTTTATCCACCCATGACCCAAGCTCATGATCTACCCAGAGCTAACACTCGACTAGCCGTTTATATTTTAAGAGTTTTTCTTTGTCTCAAGCCATTCTCCATCCAACATTACCTTGGGCTTACATTAAAAAGAAGAAATTCTCGACCTTGTGATATCAGATTAAGGGTTAGAAAATTGAGAGGTTTAATTTATAGCTGATAGTCACGAAGATAAAGCTTATAATGAATAATAAAGAAAGAATCTCATTATAATAATATATTTTTATATTTCACATTGTGCTGTTAAAATATTCTTGAGGATTGGGATGGATGACAACTATCATATTATAAATTATTCTTCCGTGAGAAACGCATACCTAGCGCATTGTAATTATCAAATCAGTTTTCATTTGCTGTTTTGAAATAAATCATCCTTCTTGATCATTACCTTTACAACGTACTTAAAGGAAATAGCGTTTTACCTTATTATCTGAATTGCCTATACATGAACACAATTTTTAAATATCATACATAATTACCATTAACTATTCGTGAAATCTATTATACCGGATGCGACAATTTTTAGTCTGTCAGTCTACAATTAATATTTATCTCATCTGTTTCATAGATCAAGTAACATGAACGCGTTACACTTTATGAGCCGCAATCGATGTTGAAGAAAGACAGGATAACTGCATTTGCTAAAACAGACTTTATTATTATAAATCGTTATTCTTGTTTCATAAATCTTTGACGTTCACCTGAGACTTTCTTTAATACATTATCCTGAGTGTTTGTCAATCAGATAATTATGAAGTCTCGGTGCTAGTCAGTCATCATATTTAGTTACATTACTTTATCTTAAATTATGTTTTAGTTGTTCATCATCTGTATGTTTAGAAATACTTTTTTAATTTTTTCTCTGCTTACAGATAATCAATGTTTGCAAACAATTATTTCATAGTCAAAGCAATACAATATTTAGGACGACCAACTTTATTCATCGAAAAAAAAATATAACGGTCGTTTTAGGGGCTTATTAACTACAACTACTAGTAAATCACATTGCATAATTTTTTTAGGTGTAATATGTGCCCAACAAAAGAGTAACCATACTTAAAGAGAAAATATTTCAATGGGCCTGGTGCCGCTGGAGAAAATTTCCAGTAAAGAAACCAAATTGTTTGCAACATTTCGGTTTTGATGCTAGAACTTTTACCTTTTGGTCACAATTGGATGGATATTGCACATAACCAAACCACAATAAAAAAATTTAGTCGAATATTTTATTTTAATTAGTTTGTTCTTAAACGTGGAAGTGTAACTCACCTTATATACAGGGTGGCATTAGTTTTATGTCATTAAATTGCGGACGCGATAGAGATTGATTGGTTAACCAAAAAATATATAAGACATTTTACTCTTAGATCGATTTTTAAATACCCGACCTAAGTCAACTTAAGTAGAAGTTTTAGGAATGCTGTTTTGTTACATGTTTTTAGGAAATAACTTACATATGCCAGTGTTATTTTGAATGATATCACACACTTGGATTGATTTTACAAGTGTTTCAAATGACTACCGCCTTTACGCAATTAACTAAACTACACACAATATCTTAACCAAAACTTGGTAAAGTCACAACGCTACGTTTAAGTGTTCATTGTTTATTGAAAAAGTACACAAGTTAAAGCTGCTAAATCGCTAGAACGTCGAGATTACGGGGTCAGAAACCTATTGTAGTCGACCATTTCAGCATAATGAAATTTTATTCTTTGTCATGATTATCATCAGAATTTCCGTATACTTTAAAAACTTTTAAACTGATTTTAGTAGCAGCTATTGGGTTATTTTGTTTTACGTCTTATAGACACAGTATTTTACTAACATATGTTTTCACACTGTCACAACTTTGTTGGTTGACTCCAAAGGATGATGTTATTTATTCCGTATTTGATTCGCGAGTTACATATCGCCCAAATTAATATATATGTATATTTAAATGAAACTATTAAGTCTTAAGAAATATTGTTACATTGTATAATTGAAGGACATATAATAAAAGGTTAATGAAAGTTCACAAACCAGACATAAAAGCGGAAGCAGTTACTTCGTATTCCAGACGTAATATGATACTGCGGGTGCAGGTCACAGTAGGTTATAAGAGAGCAATTGTTAGAATTAAGATTACTAAAATGTAATACTTTGTATTGTATCAAGAAATAGCAGACATGAGATCTGCATTTCCCACAAAGTGATGTAAAAGCAGCGATAGCATAAATACCCTCAGGAGTCCAAGATGGCCAGTCAGTCTCGAGTTTCCCAACTTTAACATTGTTGGTTGTTCAAGCTACTCATTTTAGTTTAATTAAATTAATTAGTGAAGCTAACTTTGATTATTTTTTATTTTTTAAACGTAAATGAACATAGCGTACCAATTTGTTGAAATCATTTGTAATTTCTGTATAAATAAATTTGATAAAAGTGTTTTTTGAAAGAAAAGTCTTTTTAAAAAGAGGCTCCAAGAGGCTAAAAACCTATCTGGCGCAGCGGTAGGATTCCAAAAGAGCACTAGCAAATTCAAAAATCGAGGAACTGGTGGTCTTGAATTTTAATTCTTTGTCTGGAAGATAACCAAATGATAGAAGTGTTTTTTGGAAGAAAAGTCTTTTTAAAAAGAAGCTCCAAGAGGCCCAAACCCTATCTGGCGCAGTAGGTAGGATTCCAGAAGGGCACCAACAAGTTCAAAAGTCGACGAACTGGTGGTATTAAATTTTAATTTGTTGTCTACATATTTTAGCTTAGAAAAATGTGTTTGAAACCATTTACTTGAATTAAAAGAAACCGAAATCATTGTAAATCACTCTAAGAGACAGAAACCCATAAAGCAGTCTATAATTTAATGCATACTAGCAACTAATGGCGTGACTGTATGTATTAAATAGAACCTATGAGAATACATATAATCTGTCTCACACACGAAAATACCCTTGGTTTCGACCTTACAGTTCAAGTCGTACAAACTGTGCGAATGAGGTAGTTGGATAATCCCAGGTAATATTATAACATATATACCAACAAGGCATAATGGAGGGCTTCATTCAGATTATTCATTCATTGAAACTTCTCTCTTCAGTTAGTTGATCGACAAGCAACCATTTCCAAGCGGTTAAAAAGATCGAGTTCGTAACAGAAGTTTTTATACTCAAGTTACTGAAGCATGTTCCCAAAGTCAAACGTAATCGCAGATTTCAGAAAGGTGCCGTAACATACGAAAAATTCCTGCAATGGATGCTTTCCGTCAAAACGGGTTGAATTAGCGGAATTCTGACAACCTTATCATTGTACTGCACAACAATGTCTTTTGAACCTTGTATCCGTTCAACCAGCAGTAAGTTATAGAATTTTCGACATACTACATATTTCTGCTGATTTATATTTTATACTGAGTTATATACTATTTATCGGTATTGCGACTATTACATTGGTGCACGCTTATATAAGGGCGAAATGTAAACAGGAAATTCTAATATAGAGACACGTCACAATTGTATTTGCATAAATTCACGTATAGCGGTTAAAATGTTTGGATAACTATAATTGGATAAATTTAAGATGTTCTTTTTGTTTTAGATACACGCATACTAGGCCAGTTACAAATAGAGCTAAGTTTATTTTTGTTCTGATTGTTAAATACTGTGGTTTCAGATAATATGGGTTAGGAGTAGAGTGAGAAAAAAGTGTACACAAGGCTCTATCGACCTGTGTTGCAGAAAGAATAAACCATTTAAATGGTCCACCCATCGTCTAACGAAACTGAAATCAAATGGGTTGGCGTTCAGCGTTTTTTATTTGACAATAATTGAAAGACTATTCCAGTTAGATGTGAGTAAAAGTGTTGAAGTTTGTATGCTTTTAAAAGATTTTCATTTGCATTTTAGAATCTACAGTTCACCACTAAAAGTTAGCTGGTGCGTTATTTAGAGTTACGTTTCTTCTGTAGAATGAAACTTAATTCGGGTAACTATCGTCAATTTGGCGCGTAACAAAGTCGACTAGTAGATCTTTCAAAATGAGCCAAATCCAACAAAAGTTTCGAAGCACTTGAAAGGAAAGTGGTCGACGAGTTTTTAAAAAAGTAGGCATGTCGGAACCGTTACTTGAATGAAACGTAGAGCGGTCAATTCTGAATGATACACAGTCCCTTGTGTGCGAGTAGTCTTCGAAGAAATATTTATTTAATTTTTTTCTTATTTATTTGTTCCAACGTTTCAGTAGTCTGCTACCTGAAATTTATGCACACCTGGCTCCCCCTCCATAAAGTAACCGTGAGTAAGGTGTGTGTGTGTGTGTGTGCGCGCGCTTGAGGGCATGTGTTATGTGTGTGTGTGCGCGCGCGCGTTTGAGGCATGTGTTATGTGTGTGTGTGCGCGCGCGCCTGAGGGCATGTGTTATGTGTATGTACGTGTGGGGGTGAGGTGGTGTGTGTGTTGTGTGTGTTCGAAGAAATAAGGAAAACCAACCGCTTAAGATGCATCATTTTTCACCATGATAATACGAGCTTTCCTAAATCGGCTCAAACAAGTAACTTTTTCGTCACTTGAAACGTCGATTCAATGGACAACCCGCTGATTAGTTCTGATTTGGCACCAAACCACTTCCTTCTATTACTGCAACGGCTATGCGTTCAGAGTGCGTGGTTTGAAGTATCTTAATCGAAGTAAAAGAAATACTTCCAAAGTTTGTTGACTTCATGGAGAATATTTTGGAAAACAAAAAACTACTTTTGTAGATAAATATTTTTGATCTCACGTTCTGTAAGGCAGCCCCCTTATTTAATTACTGTACTATCACCCGTATCCAAATGTGGGAGATAAACCTTTATTTGCAAATTAAGCTTTATCTAGCTTTGGATATCCTACTCTAGCGAAAGGAAATATGTAGCCCATTAAAAATGTCATTGAAAATCGTTTCCAATTTATAAACCTGCTGTTGTATAAACGCCACAGACAAATTATGGATTTGTGTTTACGTAATCACGTAAATGAAACCAAAAAAGTAGATGACAGAATACAATTCAATCTCGTCAAAATCAATGATCACATATAAGTTTAAACGTCGTTCTGGGATCAGTTTACGGAGTAAACAAAACAATTCCTCGCTCAAGCTTTCAAGCATCGGTTCCACAAATACATCTCGTGAACTCAAATTTGCTAAGGATCATTTATTACACCGTAAAGGTCTGTATCGGCGATCGTTCCGAAGGAACTTTAACCCTTTATTCAAACTTTTCTTCTTTGTTTCATTAGTCTAAAATCAGGTACTACTTAATTATAATTGCACGAGCGGTGAGAAAACATCAACACCCTCGAAACGAGGAAGTGAGTTGGAGGACTAACTCAATTGCGCCTAAATTAAGTTTAGATCTAACCCACTTGCCACAAAATAAAGCGGGGAAAAGGGTCAAATTTAGGCAACAGTTACTCCTTACAACTCTTTCAGTTTTATTGACAGATACGTTCGTTCCATTTATTAAGCAAAGTTGGATAATTAAATGGGATGGCTCGTATATTTGAGATACAAATTCTTATATAAATGTAGTTATATTAATTATAACCATAGCCAATACAGACGCGTGCGTGCATGCACGTACGCACACACGCACGCACACACGCACACATATATAGACAAACAAATAGACACACACATATCCACATACCCATACACACCCACACGCAGCCCAGATATACATTCACACGCACGCACGCACGGATGCATGCATGGACGCATGCACGCACGCACGCACGCACCCACGTACGTATGCACATAAACACACACATGTAAGGGAATCAACGTCCCCACTTAGTAAGTACTTAAAAAGTAAGGGGTTTCAAAATTTTTTTGTTTATTAATAAAATCAGTTTTGTAAATATAAATATAATATAATTCTTCCCAGTTTTCGTCGTCTATTAGACAACTTCAATCAGGAATCTAAAAGTTGTGATACAATGGTAAACAATGGAATTACTTACATGTGCAGATTAATTTAAATTAAGAACAATTACAAAAATCACCGCTACACTAGTTTCTAGTTTTAACCTTAAAAGTTTGTTACGGTAACTTTCTGAAATAGAGCATTTCTGCACTAAATTGCAACTACCTTAATTAAAAACACTAATCTAAATTCTCAGATTATTCAAACTTAACAAATACGCTCTGTATAAATTTTCCTCAGTACGTGGAACATATTCTTCACCGCGTTTATAAATTCTCAATTAATGCTATCGTAAACCACTTCTTAAACACAGAAGCTCGCCTTAGGCGACTCCTTGTAAAACATTCTAATCGCCACTGGTTATTTCCAACAGTTAATTAGCTAAAACAAGCAAGCATTGACTTCTTCTAAACACTTTAATATTTCTCTTTCCTTAAAATACGTGCTAGCTATTTCCAATAGTTATTCGTTAAAAAAACAAATCAACAATTTGCTTCTAATAGGTTCTGGTTAAAGCTTTTCGCTTCTTAAATACTTTAATTGTTTTAACTGCTTTGAATAAAAGCTTCGTTATAGTCGCACGAGTTTGGTCGCTCAAATTTTATGGGTAATGAAATCGTTCCTCGTAGCGTGGATGGATAATAATTCAAACCGTTATTCATTTCTAAAGGTTATGCAACTAATTACTTGGCATTATTCCTGGTTGTATTAAATCGCAGGCCTGTTTTAAAATGTATTTTGCTTTCCCAAACGAACAACAAAATTCAATGGAATTACTTATCGTATTTTGCTTTCGCTATTGCTTGCATCCTAGGAAGGTTTCACCGTTATCTAGAATATATAATATTTGCTTACTTTCAAAAAATCTTTGACAATCTATTGCTGGGAATGGTTTTATGTTATATCCTTCATGGTTTCAAAGTTGTATAAATATAAGTCCAACTTTGAAAAAAATCTTTTACTTATTTATTCGACTTCGCTCTTATTTCTTCATTCTTATTATACAACGTTCTTTGAGCATTATAAAGTTGCGCTTTTAAAATGCTTTTGTGCTAGTACAGATAATTAACTTGTTCCAGCGCCCAGCTATAGACGAATACAACCGCATTTCCTAATGTAGCTTATTTTTAAAACTTGCTATTTAAAATTTTAATGCGTTAGTGCATTTTCTACTGTTTACTTTCTGTTTAAATTAATGTTAACGTCAACAACTTGCTTTAAAATTTTAATGTTGCGAGGTGCGCCTTCCTAAAGCAGATGTTACTGTTACTGTATTATTATTTGATTTCTTGTATATATTTAGGCTTGAACAAGTTCTAAGTATGCTTCTATTTAAATAATAAGATTTTATTCTTGATATTTTTGAATGTTTGGGTTTGTGCTGTATTATATGCAAATTGACACCTTTGTGTACATCACGTTGTAACGAACGATTACGTAAATGTGTTTTTGACGTTTGTAAATATTCGTTTTTTGACTGTATGTTTTCCTACAAGTTTGTAGTATAATTTTTTTTGTTACTGAGGTTTCCAATTCTTTTGGTTCTAGGTTACCCAACCCATTCTACGACGTTTTTGAACTAGCCGAAACTCTGATCCCTGTGGAGTTTGATTCTACCATACTGTCCCTGTATTTTATTGTGGTATTAGGCATGGGCGAGTTTATTTATTTTGCTGCTTCTTTTATTGTCCATACGAATACCGCAACATAAAAATTTGGCATACCCAACGTGAGGCAACAATTTTCGCAACCTTTCTTTTTACTTAATGTTTGGTATGATTTTCAAAACCTTTTTTTACTTAATGTGGTCCACGATTTTCAAAATCTTTCTGTTGTTCTTAAAAATTTGTTATATTTCTTATACCGTACTTTTTGATTGAGTTTGTCTTTTATTTTTGGAAACCTCTATTCTTACTCAACATTTGGATTTTCTGTACATATGCCGTTTTGTCCTAATAAAAAAATTTTGTGTTGCGTTCGTTTTATTATTCCTTGTCCGTTACGAAGTGATTTTACTTTATGTGTCGAGTTACCAAAGTTTTTGAAAACACCGGTAACCTATTTATATTCCTAGATTCAATTTTGTTGCTCCAATTCTATTAGTGTTCTTAGATTCTATTTTGTAGGTCCCTTCAAATTTTTTAGTTGCTTTGAACTTCAATTTTTCCTTTCAGAAAACTTTAACTTCTGTTGGTTTTGTTATTCTTTTATTGGGTTAAAGTATACTTTGGCGCATACGTGTTAAATATTTACGCGAAGCTGCGTTGCAGAACGAATTATTTTCTCTTGGCACCGACACTAGCTGACTCCACAAACCCTGGACATTTGATACAACAAAATCCTAGGCTGGACTTCCTCCAACAGCTCTAGCTTTCCTAGAATCACCTAAACAAAAAGAAAGCGCCCGAACCATGACTATAAGTTGATTTGTCGCATTGCGAATATTATCCGCGGTGTGCCGAATCACCTTCTTTTTATTTACGACAATAGTGGTGACATCGCCGGCACCTTTCTGCAGATGACCGCGTACGCTTTCTTTACCCTGAAGTTCAAAATATCAAGCTTTTTGAGGTCAATCGCAGCAACGATTCCTTTGCTACTAGTCGACGTCTTACGCTGTGCTCTCGAAATTAAGTGCAATTCCGGCACCGCAACCACCTCCTCTTAAAACCGTAACATAATGTTCTTCAGCTTTTTCCCTCCAACAGCGCCCTTAGCCTCCAACCTAACAGACTTTGACCGATCTCTCGTCTTCTTTCTCGGCAACGGCTCTAGTCTGGGTGGACCAACCATACTGACAAAACAAACGACAATATAACAACAGAAACAAACCAAAAGCTCAGATCAAAAAGCGACGTGACCGTGTCAATGTTAAATAAACTCAAAGATAAGATAGACCGCTAAACGTCACAAACAAGCAACAAGTACAATACAAAACGCTGGTCAAATAAAATGCTTCGATTTAAAATGAACCGTAAACTTCCCTGTATTTATTTGTTTAAAATTCAAATCGCCAAATCAAATTTAAAATTTATCAAAGAATAGATAAACATTAAACGTCAAAATAACAACGAGAACAAAATAAAATCGCTAACTCAATAAATATGCAATAAACAACCCTGTATTTATTTATTTAAATTTCAAACCGCCAAATCAAATTTTAAAGTTAAACAAGCAAATCACATCTAAGAATCAAGTTTATAAAATACTGGACTTTAAATTTAAATACAGAAACAAACAAATTAAAACCCGCTTTAATTGAATGCGGTAACAGTAACGCACTTATCACGTGTATACTCGGTGTTTGATACGAACTTGAAGTGTTACACCACTAATTACACCAAAAGCTCGACTTAATTAACCAATAAGTACGCGTGGACTTAAAATATGGAATATTTTTATTTAAATTATTTCAAAATTTACGATTTTCAAGTGATTTCTTTAATTTGAAAGGGCCTAGGTTTTGGTTTTATGTTGTTATTTTATTATATGCGCACTATAAAATCATTTAGAAATTTACTTGATGGTTTTAAGCCGTTTTTTACTCGATTTACGCAATTTTTGGTATAAATTTATAAAAGTGCCTTATAAATTGTTTCTTGGAATTATTTTTGGATTATTTTTGATTTGATAAGCCGAAATTTAAATTAATTAAGTTTAAATGCGGATTTTATTTAAAATTCAAAGCAAAACTTTTCGTTTTTCGATTTGAATTTACTGCCCCTGTTTAAAAAATTAATGCCGCACTATAATAAAACAAAATACAATAAAAAATCAAAGCTTCAGATATAAAAATATAATAAAAACCGTATATAAAAACTAACTTGTTGCAGATGCGAGAGCACCTGTGAAACACGTCCACTCACCTCAACAGCTAATTAGAAAGTCGGGTAACTTTCTGATTATATACAGCGTCCTTACCGTAAAAAAACCTGAAATTCGCGGTGCTAATTAAGATGTCTTCTTGTTAAATTGTTTTACTACAGTGTTACAGTCGAATTTAGTTCCATATAGTATCCAATCCAGCTGAAAGTGTAGTACACACTTTCAGATCCTCTGCGATGGTATCCGAAGTAAACGGCTACCCTTCTTAAGCTACAGTTACTCTGTTTTATTTTTTGATGTTACTATGAAAGCTAACTACTTCTTCTCTTGGTTGATAACTACGCAAATACTTCAGTTTTCGTATTCGTGGTTATGATGAATTAAATTACAGACTGCGTGCTAAAAGTTTACTTTTTCGTCTTAGTGCACAAGTGATTACATGGTACTTTCCCTAGTCGTCAGTAACATAAGCCAAAGACTGCGTAAGAGCAATTTTTTACTTATTTTAAAATTAAGATTTACGAAATGCTAACGTCACAAATTGTTCACTATTTAATAATTTAGATTAAGTATAACACTTGGTTCATTTCAGTTAGAGGTACTTTATTACTTTTATGAAGTGCACTTCAAAGAGCATGTAGCGGTACTGTATATATTGTCTAATTTTTTCTTGTATATAAGGGTTGAAAACATTATGTAAATATACATGTATATGTGATTTAAATTTTAAGACTTTACATCTATATTGGTTTAAATGTATATTTCCATGTTGTTTTATATGCGAGTTGACGTTTTGTTTCCATTTTTATAACAGCACAATTACGTAAATGTGCGATTTGGTCTCTGTAGATATTACTTTTTGTATTTGTTTATTAGCTAACAGTTTGTAAATAAATTTCTTACTGAGGTTTCCAATTTTTCTTTTTGTGTGATCCACACTACTCTGCGATGTTGTCAGCTAACACGTGCTACGTACCTAGACGTAACCGAAAGAAACGTAGAAATACCAGGCTAACTACCAAACGCGGAGAGTGGGGGGATTTACTTAAATACCAAAAAGCACATCGCCAACGATTTTCCATCAACAACAAGAATAAATAAAGAATTCTATACAAACAAGCAAAAAAATAAATTAAGAGTTACTAGTTAAAAGCAAACAATTATATTATACGGGCAATTTAGTAATTTAGATACGAAGTGCGCATCTCGTATTTTACATAAAAAACTAATCAGTAAAGAAAACAAACATGTGAGAGCCCTTGTCAAACATTTTTAAAATTGTACATAATACCTGTTGAAAAATAAATTCATCAGTAAAGAGAATAAACGTGGCCGTTTCTTTTGGACAAGCATGTTTAGAAATAGTACGTCGCACCTGTAGAGCGATTCTGATATCGATTTGCAACAACAAACAATAGTCCTACAGTTGCACGTTTCTTGTCACTTAACTACACCCAAACGCCGCACGTGTCGGGATACTTAGCTTGCACGCCATCGGAAGTGAATTCAGCACAGCATCGCCTCGGTAGTCGGAATTCATTTACCATGTTACCATAACGGCACCAGCGATCTACAGGTAAAAGCAGTTGATTTGTGGCAAAAAACAGTCGGGCCTACAAAAACCAAAGCTAAAAAAGAATCTTATTAAGATGGATAAGCGCGAAGAACTCACCGATGCACCCAAGATACCCCTACTTGTCGAACAGAAAAACGCGCATCGCTCTTGAAATACTAGGACGAGTAATGAAGAAAAGTACTTCAACGCACAAGCTGCAGAATCAAAATTAAAATTCGTTTTATAACAAGAATTCGAACTTCAATCCTCGCGTTATCAAAAGGTGATTAGAAACTCGAAACGCGGTTTTATCTAATAGTTCAATGTACTATTTCAACGAGTTTTAAACTGAAACAATATATATCAAGTTCATGGATATCTAAAACAGGGTATAGACTATTTAATTTATAGAATAAACTTTTTGTTTTAAAGCAAATAGATTTGAAATCAAACATTATTAGAAAGCGGGCTTATTATAGGAAGGTATAATATACAGGGTGTTGTTGGAGGATTTAAGAGTAGAAGCGGAATCGACGTAAATGAATAAAAAAATTAACGAATACGGTTTTACCGTCGGAAATGAACGTAGCACACGTCATCCAATTTTTTGGATTCCTATTTTACACTTTTGTTTTGTTGCGGTATTCGGTGTGGTTGATTTCTTTACTTACTTTACTACTTTCTTTCTTCTCTACATGGAATACCGTAACAAAGAAAACAAAATGGCCCTTTTAACAATGGGCTATGTTTTGCTAAACTAGCTACAATTTCGTAGGGCGTTGTACTCTCAAAACTTTAACTGTTCTCTGAAGAATCATTGATTTTTGTTGCATTAGCAAAACTTTCTAAAACGTTCTACAACTGTTAGGATCCAGTACTTTGAGCAATCCTCACAAAGCAAATTCGTTGAACATGTAATGTATCTCACTAACTGAGGTTATAGTCGAAACGTTGTCTATTTGCAGGAAACTGGCCAAATAATCATATAGACACGCGCCCGTTTATCTATAAATTTATATTTCCAATTTAAACACTTTAGTATGCAAACCTTTTTATCGGAATTACTTAAAGGATCATTACACCCCATTTACGAAGAACTGATTTTTCAGTATCGCAATGAAATTAAGTCAATCTTGATGAACAAAAGCGGGTGAAATGAGAAGGTTTCAATTATTTTTAAAATGGAAATGAAATCCACTTCGATTGAATTCAGAATATCAGTTAATGAATGCCGTATTAAGGGTTTCTGTTGCTTTAGGTAATTTAAAATTTAAAGGGATAAACGAATAGTTTATTTCTGAACAACGTTGACATAAACTGAAGTATGCGGATCAAACGCTAGTGCAGTTAGTGCTTGTAGTTGAATAGCGGCGCAGGGAAATATAGTGGGGCATGTTAAAGTCGTTGCCATAATAGAAAGCGGTCTTCTCATTTTTGCTATTAATGTGAGAGAATCAGAGACGCTGGAGACAATTTACTCTCTCACCTTCAAGGAAAAAATGGAAGCAATGTGAGGTTACTCTCCTCAAGACGCTTGTTATGTTATACCGATGGACTGCGTATAGTCACCGAAGAATTTTCTGGGACCAGGGTATACCCCATACATAAAATGATGATTGAAGCCGATACACTGCTGCCCTCCTGGCAAAGGTTTATGCAATACGTAAGTGATACAAAGTCAGGAAGTAAGAGGGGGAAAAAGCGCAAGGGGTTTCTGCTCAACACTCTAAGTAATCTGCTCCTTCATAACAAGATATCTGGTTATCCAGGAATACAGCGATGCAATCAATTAGCTACTTCAGGCGAGTTTCGCAGCTATATTCCAGGAAATTGCGGAGTTTATAAAATCGAGGAAGGTTTCAGGCTATCTAAGCAGGGTGCAGATGCCCTTTCTATAGGTTATGGATCAGCATAGTTCTGAATAGAAAATTATAGCGTCCGAATTAAAATTCTGGTAGCAGAGGAGTTGTAAAAGCAATTGGGAAATGGGAAGACGTTGTAGGTGGTCAAAGGCAATGGTAGCAAGCCTGGACGAGTCAATGGCTGCTTGTTTACTCAATAATGGCAAAAAAAACGCTTAATATATTGATGAGTGACCGGTAAGGACACCCATAAAGTGTTTTCCTGTCTTTATTGAGTAAACAAACAGCCCCTGATTCTCCCTGTTCGGTGATCATTACCCTTGACCACCCGCGTATTCCTTTTTCCCACTCGTTTTCATCTCTTCTGCTACCATAATTCTAATTCAGATGCTACAATATTTTCGTTAGACCTGTGCATGATTCACAACCTATAGAAAAGGGCACATGCACTTGGCTTAGGTAGCTTGAAACCGCCCTCGTTTTCATAAACTTCGCAGCTTCTTGGAACCTAACTGCGCAGTACCTAATAAATAACGAATTCATTAAATCCCCGCATTCCTTGATCACTAGATATCTTGTCATAAATGAGCAGATAGCTTGAAACGCTGTGTTGACTATATCAAAGTACACGAGCTGAACACAGAACAAACCAAAGAATCGCGAGAATAACCAACTCATTTATTGTGCTATCCAAAAATCTGTACACTCATTGGACAAACAAAATTTGGACATTCTTTTACACTCGAAAATTGATGCACACAATTTCATTGGTTAAAGACATCATTAACGTTTACCAACACAGGCAGCATGGGAAATTGAAGTGTATAAATACAATTTCAAGTTCTCCTTAATGCTTCCCATAGCCTAAAGAATCAACTAGCAGTGCTTACTATAACCTGCTAAAATTTCAGCGAGCAGCGCTCTGCATAGCCTGCTAAAACTTCAGCGAGCAGAGCTCCCCATAGCCTGCTTGTGCTCCGACAGTGAAGCTGTCCGCTGCCGTACCTGGGGCACGCCATTATAATGCATCAATAAAGAGTTAATAAACTACATCCCGAGAAGCCGTTTATTGTGAAAATACCGATTGCGTCTGTCAATTCCACCTCCGGGACAACAGTAGAGTTCAACGGCGACGCACTCGACGAGGCCTAAGGCACCACTACCCCGATGCCTTTCAAAAGGTTCCAAAGATCACCGAAACTTCCGAACCACTCCACGATGTACATACGTCCATGCCATAATTGCGTACACCCCCACGTTGTCTCACCAGTAAATCACAAAACGTTCTGAAGAGTTTCGAAGACCTCCAAAGGCGTCTGAACCTCTTCAAGCTGTAAATGTTTTCTAACTATCATTATTCAAGTTCTTACTCGACCTCACAAGCCAATTCCGAAGCCTTGCGAAGAGTATCCAAGACTACCTAAGACTTCTACACCTCTTTAAACTGTATATATATATATATATATAATATATATATATAAATATATATATATAAATATATATATATATATATATATATATTATATATATATAAATATATATATATATATATATATAATATTGCTGTGTATCCCTGTATTAGATTCGAGCCTCACGAATTGGGCGTCATGTAGCTGTGAAACCTCCTAAATTAACTGGTCCGTCGACTTTCTTCTGTTCATCGCCTCGGCTGCTCCCTAGATAAACCTTCATCCTCATTCATAAAAAACAAACACATTCCTACCACAAACATCAACGTTAACTCTATTTACATCAATATTCACAATACATTAA
Source organism: Platerodrilus igneus (assembly GCA_036346225.1). Taxonomy (NCBI): domain Eukaryota; kingdom Metazoa; phylum Arthropoda; class Insecta; order Coleoptera; family Lycidae; genus Platerodrilus; species Platerodrilus igneus. The sequence goes on along the minus strand of JARFIW010001108.1, from coordinate 5,019,526 downwards.
AATTTCAAAATTAAAAATTCAGCATAAATTTCAGTATCAGAAAATTTCAAGATTTAAATTTGTTATCATTTTAATGTGCATCCAAAATTAAAGTCCTTGTAGGATGCCTACTAATTAATGTAACAATATATGCAGACCTGAGTCTGAGTACAAAGGAGTATCTACCACCCCTTTACGTTAATTAACCAGGTTCGTCTAATTGAGCTCAAAGACATACCCAAATTTTCATCAAGAACATAAATACTAAATACTCCTTTCGACTTAAACAAGAAAATTTCACCTTAAAATTAAAAATTTGTTGTTAGTACAACTTCATTACTGTCCATTTTAAGTAAATAAATTATAAAGTTATTCAACACACACGAAAACATCAAAGTTCAAACAAAATAGTATAATTTACCTGAATGTTACTGCACTCGTAGCTTCAATGTACCTCGTCCCTTTGTTAATCACACCATTCCAACTGGGTTATATTTACGGCTTCTGATTCTCAACGCTTTTAAAATTTCTCCACCACCATTCATCCAAAGTTGTTTCAGGGCTTTTCCGGAACTCATCTGTGTATATCTGAACCTTGTTTTGTGGATCCAGTCATGTTTATGAACCATTTAATTATTAACACCCCCCGAAAAATAGCAAAGAAATTCATGCTTCTTTCACCAATATACGTCAAAACTGCCTACTTTTGTGTATTCATTCGTCGTTGCAAATTTTGACTAATTAGTACAGTGATACTAACTTTATTACCTTGTATCTTCTTTTCTAAGTGCACTAAAGTACATTCATTGTAGCACGTAAAGAACAAACTGTTTTTAAATCACCAAAATATACGAGCAAACTGTTTAAATTATTTAATCAAAATCGGAAAACTAAAAAAGCACTGTTTAACTCATTGAATCAAGTCGAAGATCTAAGAGAGCTTGTTCATATTAACCTGGGTATATATAGCGGTTAGCCTGTCTGTCGGTCTGTTCCCCAAAACGGACAATTCTAAAGAATTTCGCATGCTAGGTTCCCATTCCGCAGCCCGGCATGCGATTTTTACGAAATTTGCACTCGCACCAGTTACATCTCAGAAATTTCGACACGGCTCGCAACTTCTGGAAATAACTAATTGAATTTTATACAGAAATGTTATTTTTACCTCTCAATTTTGCCTTTTATTTTCACCCAATCGCAACCCAATGACGTTGCTCCACTCACGCCTTTTACTATATGTGTCTCGGTCTTGCGCATATTATCTGTCTCTATCTACCCTGTTCTTATTGGTGCAAATTGATATTCTTTATTATCGATTATTTCAGTCCATGTGGACTGTGAAATAACCCACCTTTAGCATTTCTTGTAACTATTATGCGACGGCTTCTCCAACATTCTCTGTAACCATTAATTATCTGCAAAATTTACGCAGAATGAGCTTTTTAAAAATACGCAGGTGTTCAAACATAATAACACTTCTACGATTTGCATTTTATTGGGGTTTTTCAAGTTTTTATAGATATTATATGTTACTAATGGTTCAATTAGCTTCAATTAAAATTAATACCCTTTAATTTTTAGTGACTCCTAATCAAATATTAATTATTATCTGTACATTTTGTTTAATACCGGTTACTTAAAATAGAGTTAATTAATATAAATTTTGCACGTAATTTCTCTTTGTTTCTTTACTAGGAATAATTAAATTACATGTAGAGCTTTTTAATACTGCTTCCTTTTTTATAGCAAGCGTCTTGTAGATGATTTAAATCTCTTATGTTTAATGAAACGAATGAATTTTTATGCTTCACGCTTTTATTTAACAACGCGTACCTTTTCCCAAAGCTTCTACACGGTAATTAAAATTATTTGATGTGATTATTTAATTTTCCACCCTGGTCTAAATATGAGTAATATATATATATAAATATATATATATATATATATATAAATCCCTCCATTTTACCTCTCATCCGAACGAGGGCATAATTTTGTAAAAAATGCTCGCCTAACATTTTTTCCACGGACCGTGGCGGGAATCGAACCCGGGACCTTGGGCATAGTAGTCACAAATATACCAACTACACCACGGATCCGCTTTGCTTTCGTGTAGCAACTTGCATTGTGCATGTTAAGGATTTTCCACAAACAAAACAGAATATTATATTATACAATCGTTACAGCTATAAATTTAAGAATGTGACAACGGTGTTCTCATCTCACTTGTCAATGTATGAATTCTGACATTCGCGTTGTCAAATGAAGTGACTGGGTGGAAAAATATTGAATAGTTTGAATATAGTTAAGAGTATTTGAAGAAATATAGATTTAATCACAAGCATTTTCGAGCAAAGGTTTTGTTCCACTTTTTACCGAAAAAAAACGAAAACCGGTTAATTGATGAATTAAAAACCATCAATAACAGTCGTGTTTTCTTGGTATCAAAAGTTAAAATTCAATCGTTGCAGAGTGATGAAATTTATGAAGGACGAACAACAACTTCGAAAACAGCGAAAAACATTAAGCTGTTCGGTGTACCATAAAAATAGTACACTATGTAATATATAGCAAAATTGAGTAACATTTGGGTATGGACTTGAGGGTGAATAATCACATTTTGCAATATCACTTAAGATTTTAAGGTTATGACTACATTGTATTTCTTACGATTTTACAAGTCTAGACTTTGATGTACACAGTGCAACATGTCGTGAAAAGAAACTGCTGATACTATCCTTGAATATTCAAAATCGTTGCCATGAGGATCTAAACCCTTTTTTTCCCAGGGTAAAACAGAAGCTCATGGTTGATGGTGTCAAGAAATTTTTTAATGATTTAATTAGGAGCATCAAATTTGGCATGTAGCACCGCTATTTGTGCAGTCCTGATTAAAGTCTTGATGACCTTTATATTTCCGATAATCGTAAACTTACTATATGGATAACGATTTTCACACCAGGAGATGCTTCGAGGATGTATGTTCAAATAAAAAGATATAGGTTATAAGAGGAAGTATATTAAAAATAAATGAAGTCTTTTTAACTTTGATAGACTTTGGTTCTCTATCGTAAAGTGATATTAGAAGTCTCATATCATATTCAGAATCAAAACAAATGAAAGACGTGCTAATGTTAACAGAAACTTTTATTATTGGTTTTTCTAAAGAATATCATATCATGACTCGTTGGATAGCCACATACACCTTTAGTTAAAATTACTGAGATTTTTTCCGCTGTTCCTACCGAACCATGTGGTTCATAATAATGTTGGACACCTCGATCTTTGAAACGCAGGAATATATAGCCGACTATCATGTAGCAGATTGTGAAAGGATATAAGATTAAGACGTGGTCCTGGGTTTGAGTATCCTATGCAAAGGGAAGTTGATCTTCCTTCCTTAATCAGATGAGCTAACTCATTAGTGTTGGATTGGTTTGCAGTAAGAGAACAGAGCAGGGTAGTTGTAGAGGAAGTTCGGTTGCGAAGTACATGTGGAAGTATAGAAATTAATGAAAAAGGGCAACTGGTCTAATTGCTGATTGGTTACATTCCACTCATCTACTACGACAAGTACATACCTATATTACATTTGATTTTCCATGCTCCACTCGAAGGCACTACATTGGCCAGGAAGCGAGTTTTTTTATCTGCCAAATTTTGAATTTTGCTGAACCCTTGCTGTTCCAAGCAAGATAGGGATCTGTAACGTGCGTGACAACACACACACGGGACCTCCATTTTACCTCTCATTCGAACCAGGGCGTACTTTTATGAAAAAATCTCGCCTGACCTTTTTCAAGCGGACCGTGTCAGGATTTCTAACTCTGAAGTACTTATCTACAAGTAAACGTTCCACCTCTGCTTGAAGTTACATTAATCTTGGGATTCGAGCTACTAAGACATCGAAAGCGGTTATAGTTCACATACGATTAAAGAATTACTTTATTCTGGTAGGAGAAAATACCAAAATTTTGTTACACTGACAGTACTTGAAAAGCTACGTAGAAAAACATGTATGAAGTCGTAGAATTAAGATAATTAAGTCTTTGTAATTTAATGTACAAAGAATATAACTCAATGAGCATGAGGAGGTAGAACGGACACAGAAGTTGGGGACAGTATATTCTATGTAAGGACCGCTGCACTTGCTGCCACGTATTCGATGCTCTACCCAAAAGTACTACATTGGATTTAAATGCGAAAATAAACGTGCTTTAAATAAAACTAATTTCAAAATTAATTAATTATGAATAAAATGTATAAACCGAAACAAAAAATGGGATTTAAATAATGGTATCCCTAGCGTTGATTTTGGAGTGTGTCTGATCAAGAAGACGCTAGCACAAAGTAAAAGGGGAGAAATCCGTAATACTGGATAGCAGCCGCAAACTCTGCTTCGCGGTGCAACTTGAAAGGTTGACTTAAAACTATCCAAATACAACTAACTAATATTTACAAATACATTTGAATTTCTAAGCATACTGCCAAATTTATTAATAGCGAATTCAGCTATTTGGTCCTGCTCTATAAATTTACACTATCGTCCTCCTTGGTCTTAGTATTTTATTCTAACTTCAGCCTAAATTCGTCCATAACGTTCCCTATTAAGAAGTTGGAGAGAGGTGCGAGAGAATTCTAGCCGATAGTAAGAACGTGTCTAAATGATTAGATTCGTTAGAACTAGAATGTTACAAAAGAATGTAAAGAGGAGTCAATGCAAATCGAATGGTATAGACGAGTAAAGTAAATTAACCTCAGCATCACTCTTACCTGTATTAGCCCAAAAACGTTAGCTTTCGCTCCAGTTTGTTCCTTCATGTGATTAAACCAATGAAAAAATTGTTATGTGTATTTACCAGCATTTGCAGTTTAAATACCACATACTTTAAGAACATGATACACGTAACAAAACTAATAATAATTGTAGACTATTACCACAACAAACCTTTCTGGGGCTTATTTTCTATCATACGAGTATCTCATTGCTCGGTTTGGTTCTCTAGAAGCCGAACAATAAACGATCTAAAAATTAAAAAATTGTTTGCGTTGTCTAAATTCTCTAAACATTTTTTGCCTAATACCCACCGCAACCACCTTGCAAGCAAATAACCATTTAAATGTGGCTTACAAAACGTCAATGCCATGTGGTGTAACGATACAGTTAAGTTATGTGAAAATTTAGCTTTTCTGAGATCTCTTTGGTATGTACAAATGTTTTTCATCTATAAGGAAACTTATGTATCTATTTCCATTTTCCGTTCGTGCTTAGACAACATTCAAGGTTGCCATATTGTAAAAAAATTAATATGTTAAAGCTTTCTTTAAATGACATACTTTCGCTGTGAAATTTGACTGAAATAAATATTGCCCTTTTATAGTTTAACATGATTTATGACCTTAAGTTTTGTTTCAGTATATATTTAATAGGAATTATTTCTAATGAATGATGAAAAAATCTTTTTTAATTTTATGTGAGAATAATACTGAAATTTGTTTTCCGTTGCTATGTGGCTCTTAGATAAGTTACTAACCTGAATTACCTTCAAATATACATAAAATGAGTCTTTTGTAATTTCTAAGTATGTGATTTCAATAGTACTAACTATTTATTGCAATACCCCGCTTACCGAACACGATTATACATGAAATCAAAATTATATAAGATGCTTCAAGATTAATTAGTTTGTTTTAGATTAATTTTGCTCTTTTTGCTTTTGCTTTTTATTTTTCGTAACGACAACACATTACAGGCGTATAAAAACAGATAAGTGAAGTATTTTTATTGTAAAACGAGGATCATACTAGAAAAATGGGTTGTGGTGATTAAGTCATTCTTCTGTCCCTAATGGCACAGTGCATGTAAGATATGTTCCAATAATTGAGCAAATTTTATCAAGATGATTTTCACACCACTTCAGTTTACCTAACTTACACATATTTTTTGCTATTAGTCCAGTAAACTTAAGTATCAGAAGCCCTAACAGTCTTAAGTGGTTTTCCAATATTAGATAAAGAGCACCGCAAAATTAACTGCTAATGCTAAGAGTGCTTTAAATTATAGCTGAAATTTTATACGTTACTTGTGGCTTAATCTAACTTGTTGGATCTAGGGGCTAGTAATGAATTACACTCGTATTCAATAAGACCTGACAAATTTAGCAATACAGTTTTGGCCTAATCTACTATTTGCGTGTTGATGAAAATTGAGACTTCACATTAACATGAGGCTTCTGTTTTTACAATTCCTATATCAAAAATAACCTGGCTTTCAATGGAAACACAATATAGCTATAAGCTTAATGCTCGGAGTGTAATATACGAGCAGTGAGTGTTTCAATTCTACAGACCTACGCTGAAATTCGACACTAAAAAGTTTCATGCGAAGAAATATGTTGTTTGTTTTTCGTATTGATCTCATTTATTCCAGTGGGAATGAACTATAAAACGTCGTTGCAAATCTATGTGCTTTGGTATTACGTTTTGCGTAAATACCCATGCTATATGTGACGTTTGGTAAAACGGTTGTTCCGCCCAATGAGTTTTGGATTTGTAATTTACAAATTTGTTAGCTTGAGAGTTGTTTTGTAAAATTACTGCTTGCGTTTATACAGACAACGTGGTGCATTCCGTAACATTTTAATGCGCGTGTTTTCAGGACGATATTATGAGTTTCATTTAAGCGTTCCATTAATATTTTCATGAGTGAAATTATTGTTTTATTAAGAAAAATGTTAAAATTTAGAACTGCTTGTGCAAATTTGTAAACGTATGATTCAGAGCACTTAATTTTCCGTTGTGACTATCTTTAACGTTTCTACAAAGGGTTCCCAAACATTTGTTACATGCTGTTCCTGAATTTGAAAATTTCCGTTCGTACTTATTTAAATTTCACATTCCTTACTGTATTCACATTCATTTGAGTATTTAATAACGATTTCGACTGCCTTTTTAATTTAAACAGTTGCTCATTCACCCCGTGTGATTCTATTAAAATATTTAGTTACAATATAAATACTTCAATTCATCCTATTTTGACATAGCGTTAAAAATGTGGTGTTCTGTTATAAGCAACGTTCGCTTTCTTAAATATTTACAATGACTTTATGTTAATGTTCCATCAAGGTTATTTTTGATCTCAAATTCCGTTCAATTAAAATTTGTGGTTCGCATATCTCTACACCGTATATAATATAAATTAGTAATCGGTTTATATTACGTTTCTATAATTTCAATGTGAAAAGTTAGGTAACCCATCCCACGCGTCGTTGGTTGTATATATATCTTGTCTCGTATTTACACACGTAGATGTATATTTATTGTAGTTTAGAACGCTACAAACAGTTCTACTTGATAAGGCGTTTACTGGGTTTCATATTATTGGTTGCAGTTTCGCTTGTTAAAAATAGCAGAATTGGGGGTTTGGATGTATCATCATACTGGTTTATGGTAGAAAACAGTAACAGTGTGCAGTTACGGCTGACGTAATCCAGACTTTAGACGTTCCTGATGGCGAAGTCATTGATGAAAAGCAGCAGTTGTTGATGAAGATGGCAGATCTATGGCTGCTGATGAAATACAGGTAACTAATGTTGTTTAAAATTGTTTTGTGCATAACTAGTGTAATGACTTTTGGTGATTTTTTGGTATCTTATTATTAACTAAACAGGCAATATTTTTATAAACTACTAATTGAACTATCTTGACATATTAATTTATTACTTTATTTATGTGGGAAAATAGATGTATAAATTTTTGATATTTGACATACTTATTTATGTACAAGGTAAGAGAGCCTTTTTGGCAATTTATTGTGCAGAAATTTGCACGAGTGGTTATGGTTCCTATGAGCTCGTATTAAACCAGGGGTAACGTAAGGTGGATGGTAAAGCCCTGTTACTTTATTTTAGGGTAACAATTAATCTGAGGATATTTGCGGTAGAACTGTTTTATTTTGAGAAAGGAAAGGTATGTAAAATAATTTATATCTGAATAAGGAGTTGTTGAAGATGTTTGATGTTTATGAATCTGTAAATAAATGTAGGTGAGCTATCGTAGCAGGGTTTATTTTTCTTTAGTAGAGTAGTTAATTTTATTTTAGTGTGCAGAAGAGCAGCTGTGGCATATTTTAGCATAGGAAATTTCAGAGAATAAATGTCGTCCTAACAGGGGTGTAGGCGTACAGGTAAATTACTTCGCAGTAATTTATGGCACCCAAGTTGTGGTTCCCCAATCAAGGGTAAACTCGCAGTAATGTTTGACGGTCCAAGCGTGGGGCACGAATTTAATGTCAACCCAAAAAGTGGGGCTTTTACAGAGGTAAATTCGCAATAATTTATGCCGCCCAACGTGGGACTTTTACATAGGTAACTTAAGAGAATTTACAGCGACCCAACGTGCGGGGCTCGAATTCGGATAAATTAATTTTATTTGAGGAAACTGGCGACTTGGAGATTAGGGGTTGATTGTGTTACAGATATTTTTTTTAATATTAATTTCTCGTGTGTATGTGAGTTTGGTGTAGTAAACGTATGTTGAGAAGTCAGAGAGTTGAGATTGGAAATAGTGATTGTGCCTTGTTTGATAAACCGGAAATGGAAATGGAAGCAAGAGCAAGAGGTAGTAAGGATCAGTCGAAGACGGAGTCAGGAGACCAGAGAAACGAATTGATTTTGAGAATGTGAGAGCAGAAGCAAACTGGATATTAGAGCAAATGAGTCAGTAATCGAATAGGAAATTTGAACAGTTAGGGGAGAAAATAGAGAAGTCGACGAAGGAATTGATTGAATTTAAACTAAGTGTAAATGTAAAAATAGGGTAAGTTGAAACACGAGTAGTACGGAATGAAAGGAGCATAGTAGAGATTAAGCAAGAGATAGGTCAACTGAAAACCGAAGTAAAGATTTTTATGAGGAGTAAATAAACGACAAAATAACAGAATTAAGCGACTCTTGTAGGGATCAATTAGGGAGATTTGAGAGAGAAGTGAGTGGTATTAAACAAAACATGGCAGCTATAACGGGGAATGGACCTAGATATTTTTTAAATAATTTATCCTTAGACCAGCAGATGAAATTCTACGGGCATAACCGGGTGAACCCACAAATTTTTATTAATAGTGTTAAGACGTTAGTGAGTAATTTATATGATGAACAGGCGAAATTGAACATTGTAAAAGCATTATTAAAGGACAATTCTGAGGCAAGGTATAATCTAGTAGGACAAGACATCGATTCATATTTGGACTTCGAGGAGAAATTTTTAAAATATTATTGGGGTGATCATAAACAAGACCAAGTAAGGGATGACTTAATTATGGGAAGTATAAAGGAGAATTTTAAGATCTAGGAAGCAGTACGCTATCAGAAAATACAGCATAGCGAAACAGTTAAACCCACCACTAACAGATAGGCAAATTATCAAATATCTATCTCGACATTTCGAATTAGAAATTAGACAACATGTAGCTTTACAGAACATCACTGAACGAGGGACATTTCTGGAATAACTACAAGGATACGTTGACATAAGTACGGGTAGAACTAGGGAACCCAGGGACCAAAATGTAAATCAGTTTAGATTTGACTATAGGGGGGAAAACTTTAACAATAGACGAGGGACGAACTTTAGCAGGAATTTTAGAAACAACTGAGAGCCTAGGACAAATTTTTACCGAAGTCGTGATGGCATAAGAAGTAGGATTCAGGGACCGGGAGTGATGCGTCAGAATAGTTCACCAGAGATTTCAAGGACACAAACTAGGATTAGCGACAGAAACAATGAAATTAGAGACAGACCGGAAGTTAGGAGGACCTATGCGGATGTAGTAGAAGGACAGAGGGTGGCCAGAAAACGTGACACGGGAGAGACAGGATCTTCACTAAAAGACAAATCACTAGATATTAAGATATGTACATATGAACATCCGCGGGAATTTATTTCGATAGAGGAAGAAGTAGAACCAGAAGGAGTAGAGAAAGTTTGTTTACCTATTGTAGAAGTTAAAATTTTAAATAATATTGTTGGGTCGTTGCTCGATTCAGGAGCAGAGGTGAGTTTAGTTTCAGAAGAATTTATAAAAGAAATTAAAGATGAAGTTTTTGATATAATTATGCCAATTAAGAGGAGTCGTTTAATAGCTTCAAACAAAAAGAGGTTTGCTGTAGTAAATAGCGTTGTTGTGCTAAATGTGGAATTAAGATCGTTTAGCTGTGAACAGGAATTTGTGATTGTTCCTGGACTTAAATTTAAAAGTATCTTGGGGATGGACTGTATGATGAAGTTAGGTCTGGTAATAGACATAGAGCAGAGATTAGTAACGGTTAGGGATATTGTATTACCCTGCAAGGAATGTTATGATGTCACAGAAGATGACGTAGGATTAAGTATTAATTTAATGGAGATTGATGATGGAGAAGTAAGCGAATTAGATACGGCTAAATGTCCAGAGGAAAAATTAGAGAAAGGTCAAGCACTTTTGACGAAGCATTCTGAGTTAGTAAGTGTAGAGGCGAGCACAGCGCTAGGTTATGAGCATGTTTTAGAAGTAGATAATGCCGAACCATTTAACTCTAAAATATATCCAATACCTGCAGCATATAGAAAACAAGTAAATCAGGAATTAGCAAAAATGTTGAGCGATGGTATAATTGAATATTCAAATACACATTTTCTTAATCTGTTGGTGGTAGTCAAAAGAAAGATAATAGTATTCGTTTGTATTTAGATGCGAAGAAAATTAATCAACGAACTAAACCGCAATTTCATTGTCCACCATTTAACTAGATTGAGTGGTAAACTAACTTTCAGTAAGCTTGATTTAAGGAATTCTTTCTGGTTGATACCGTTACATAAAGATTCTAGAAGGTAGACAGGATTTTCTGTAGAAAGCAAAATTTATAATTTTAAGGTGGTACCGTATGGTTTGTTTACGTCCAACGCAGCCAAACAGACAAGTTTGAGGGGAGATGAACAAATAGGTGATCTATAGGTTGATGATAGTTTAATTTTCTGTGAAATAGTTATGAAAATAATAGTAGGAATGGAAGAGAAAACACGGGTCCATTTCATTAAGTACGTAAAGAGGTTGACCTTTAGGATAAAGGAAAAAGTCAGATTTAAGTAGTAAGTTTGTAAATAATAGTAATAATGATAAGTGATAGCATAGGGAGTAATAATAGGTTTAGTTAGGTATTGGTAAAAATAGGGATACGTCATGAGTTGTACATACAAGTATAAATATTTTGGGATATTTGAATCCAAATAAAAAAAAGTAACATTTTTGTGTTTATTTGTATTCAAATAGGGGGAATATTCTGTGGTATTTAAGAGTTAAATAGTTTTATTAACTTATTCGAGATATTTAGCTAGTAATTCAGTATGTAGAAATAAGCATATGCGATTTAAAACGCTTTTCAATTTAGTTTAGGGTAAAATTTAATAATTTTATGAAAATTTTCGGTAATTCAAAAACTAGTTTTGCATAATTCGTTTTAAGGTCAACATCCTTGAGGTTTAGCATGGGTAAGATAGTATTTCAAAGATCAGACTGTAAATAAGATATTTAAGTCGTAGTTCATAAGTGTAAAGGTAACCTGTAAAAAGTATTAACATTAGCGATTTTATATTTAAATTAAGGGGTAGTTATAGCAAGTAACAATAGTGTACCATAAACAATCTATTTATTAAATTGCAGCATTTAATTGTAAATAGTCAAAAGCATTTAGCTTCATTCTAAAAGGCAGTTATATTGTTTGTTAAACATGTGGGGGAAAGAAATAGTTTCCTAGTAAAACAAATGCGACCGTTGAAAATTTTCTGATAATTTTAATGATTGTTAAAGATAACACACAAATAACAAAACAGTTCTCTGAAGGATAACAGGGGGCCAATGAACAGGGATCTATTGTTTGAGTGCATGGGTAAATGTAAACGGTTTCAATACAGATGTCAACACGGAACGAAGAGGGATTAGTACGTGTGTTCAAGCAAGGAAAATCAATTAATGGTTAGAAAAAGTGAGAGATAGGAGGTTGAGTGTTTATGTTAAAGACAGATAGATAGAACAGTGGAGGCGGGTTTAACGATAACTTATGCCAGCGGGGATTATTTTTCAAAGAATACCGAAACGGATGGGACATAAACATAGAATTTCTAAGATTTCGATGGCAGTTGATGTTTGTATACTATTTTTTAGGGAATTTAAAGACGGTTGAGAGTGTTTGCGTATCTATTGCACAAAATTTTAGGAATTGACAAGTTTTAGGGGGGGGGGGCACAAAAGTGTATATAAGCACCGAGTGTTAATAGTGGGGCTATCTTACATTTTTACGTTCTTCATGGTGAATTAGCTTACAACTGGAAGTCAACTTTGTAATATACAACCAATACATGTTGGTATTGAGTTGCAACAAGCCTTAGTAAAGCAATTTATAGACGTTAATAGTGAGAAAAGTAGGTACAGTCTGCTTGATAGTATGTAGCTAGTTGGAGAGAGCAAAGCTTGTTCTTAAAGTGAAGCAGAGATCTATAGCTGAGTGATTTGGTTGCGTACAAAGATTAACAGGATCAGTAGCAGAATTGGGGGAGTATGGATGTACCATCATACTGATTTATAATAGAAAACAATAGCAGTGTGCAGTTACGGCTGACGCAATCTAGATTTTGGACGTTCCTGAAGGCGCATTTATTGATGAAAGGCCGCAGTTGATGGAGATGGCAGATCCATGACTGCTAATGAAATCCAGGTAACTATTGTTGTTTAAAATTGTTTTGTGCATAACTAGTGTAATGACCTTTGGTGATTTTTTGGTATCTTTTTATGAACTAAACAGACAATATTTTTATGAAGTACTAATTGAACTATTTTGATATATTAATTTATTACTTTATTTATGTGGGAAAATAGATGTAAAAATTTTTAATATTTGACATACTTATTTATGTACAAGGTAAGAGGGACTCTTTAGCAATTTATTGTGCAGAAATGTGCACTAGTGATTATGATTACTATGAGCTCCTATTAATCCAGGGGTAACGTAAGGAGGATGGTATAGCCCTGTTACTTTATTTTAGGGTAGTAATTAATCTGGGGATATGTGAAGTAGAAATGTTTTATTTTGAGAAAGGAATGATATGTAAAATAATATATATCTGAATAAGGAGTTGTTGAAGATGTTTAATGCTTATGAATCTGTAAATAAATGTAGGTGAGTTACCGTAGCAGGGTTTATTTTTCTTTAGTAGAATAGTTAGTTTTATTTTCAGTCTGCAGAAGAGCAGTCGTGGCATATTTTAGCAGAGGACATTTCATAGAATAAATGTCGACCTAACAGGAGTGTAGGCGAGTTTCGTACAGGTAAATAACTTTGCAGTAATTTATGGCACCCAAGTTGTGGGGCTCCAATCAAGGGTAAACTCGCAGTAATTTTTGGCGACGCAAGCGTGGGGCACGAGTCATAGGACAACGGACGTCAAAAGATTCGCAGTAATTTTATGTTAACCAAAAAAGCGGAGCCTTTACAGAGGTAAATTTGCAGTAATTTTTGCCGTCCAACGTGGGGCCTTTACAGAGGTAACTTCAGAAAATTTAATTTATATTGTTGTGATACTGTAGCAATACTCCTATGCGCCCTTTTTATGAATTAAACGGTTCCAATTTTTAGTTTGTCAATTTTTGATTTCTAATATATAATTTTGATTGCGTCGGCTAGCTCAGTTTTTGAATTACGCATGGGGCTTGCGACAATACGACAAACAAAGATTTTTAAACCTGCCATATATCTCTCCTTCCTGTTCTAATCTTTAAACCAAAACATCATAAAGCACAAATTATAATGTTCTCAAAATATTTACAAAAGTTAAAATTCTTTAACTGGAATTTTCTTCTAATAATTGAATCAATAAATCTAAAAATTATTATAACGAAAGATGATCAAAAAGTCAGCAAAATCACTAGTATTATTAATTATTAATTGAAGCCTGATGAACGTTCATTTAACGTCATTTATTTACGTAATTTACAACGTATTCTCAAAACTAAATCCAGTCGACCCCTCACATATATTACCCTTAAAGCAATTTTTTAAAGTATTTAAATTTGTAATGTTAAATCTTAAGTTATTCCAGTTTAGCAAAGTGCAATGAAATATCCACAAATAAAATAATCAAATAATAATGAATATTCAGATTGGCTAACCTGTTGTTTTTCCACTTAAATCAGTCTCTGATCCAACCGTTGTGCGCATTCTTCATCTAGCGCCTTAAATATACTAGCGTACTGCATTAAACTCCTTCACCATAAATCAACTCTTTTGTTCCATTAATAATCGCTTCAGCATTTAGTTAAACTTGTTCCCAACTTTATAGAGACTGAACTCCAGTAATTATTTATATTTGTTTCCCGTAATTGTTTGGAGCTGTCTCCGGTGATTCTTTGGAGATTCTTTAGGGATTCTCTAGAGGTTCTTTAGGGTTCCTTTAGGGTTCTTTTTATGAAGGTTAAAATTAAAATTTGTAGTAAAACAACTTTCAGTTACTTACGTTTTCCTATCAAGGGTAAAACGACAAACCATTAATTTTCCATATTCGGCGAAATTATTTCACACTTCACAATAACTTACTTAACGTGTATATTTTTGGTCTTCAGGGACGTGAACTATACTTCATGGTTAACTGATTTGTTTACAAATCCGGTCATATTTAAATGCACCGACTATTTATAGACAAGCGCAAAGTTCGATGTTTGTATAAACTAGGTTTTCGGATATTTTATAGTGTTATGGTTGTATATTAACATCAACGCGTTTCTCTTGTCACGTACGATTTCAAGTTAATAGGATTGATTCGCTTGGATTTTTATACCTTTAGATAAGTAAATCGTTGTTTGTTTAAATAAATTTGGTAAACTTTGATTTTTATTAAACATGCTTTGTTTGTTTCCAATAAATCAGGTGTCGATTTTAATTCTCTAGTCACGTAGACGTAATACAATGTATGTATTAAATTTTCGGCGATTTTTATCCTACGCATTATTAAACCTGCTTGTATTAATTAGGATTCTTAATGCGTTATCCACGCCTGTCGCGCTTCAGCTTGCATTTATGTTATGTAAGGACTTGCGGATTTGTTTTATTCAAATAAATCTTCAAAATATTTTTCAATAACTAAATTAATTACGATGATTATTTATATACAGAACGTTGTCATTTACTTTCCAGCTTAATCATCGTATTTCTTGTTTTCTTCAGAAAACTGTGTGGTTTTCTGAGCCCTTATGTATTTTATGTAGAATGCGCTATACTCTTGGTTCTAGCTACCCCTAAATGACCCTATTAACACAGCAATATATATATATATATATATATAAAATAAGTAAGTTTAATGAGTATTCAATTAATACGAAGTAATCAAAAAATTTATTGGCAAGTGACCCAAATTCAGCCACAAGGGCATCCTGTCGACGCGAGTTAAAGTTCGGGCCTTTGGAGCTGGTTTTTTAAAAAGCTTTGAAACTTTAACACATTTTTTATTTACTAAGTTAAACAGAAATTACATTGGAATTTGGAATAACTGGTTCTTAATAACATTAATAAAAATAATTTAATTGTACAGGTGAGTAGCTCAAACAACGAAGTATGGAGTTTGAGACTGACTGCCGGGCATTGAGCTCCCGGGCCTTTTATAATAACCTGCCCCTCACACGGCTGTGAGAACTTGCAGATCTCATGTCTGCGTTTCTCCTTAATTGTACACTTTAATACAATGTAACAACTTAATTCTAAGTAATTGCGGTCTGTTGACCGCCTGTGACCTGCCACCTGCAGTATCACTGCCCTCACGGATGCAAAGTTGCATGTCCGTTCACATGAACTGTCGATAACTTCTCTGGGTTATCCTTGTGTTACAATGTTGCATTGAACTTATACTTTTACTTAATAATTTCTAATAATTCCTATTAGATTCAATATATCAATATATATATGTAATTGGGGGATACATAACTCCTCCCACCGTAAATGAAAAATCAAGGTTTTTTCTTAATTTTTAAATACATAAAATACATTATTTAAATTCATTTAAAATTCATTGTTTCTAATGGTATGCTTATTGTTTCCTTTTTTCTCTTTGTTTCCTTAAATCTAGAACTGTTTCCTTCATTCTTATATCTAAGGTACATTTTGTATAATACATACATGATTACAAAAATTACTAAAATGATCAATACAATTGTCCAAACACTTATATTATTATAATGTAACTTTGGCGTTTTGAGTTCACTTAATTGTTCTTTATAACTTTCCACTAATTTCACGGCGTGGTTGAGGTCGTCTAAGTCTAGATGCTCTAGCTTCATAGGTTTCTTTATTATTTCTTCGTCTTCTTGTTATATTTTGAACTGTAGTTCCGGTAGGTTTGCAAGTTTCTTTGTTGCTATGGGATCTTGATAAACTCTGATTACTTCATCTTTCAATTTCACATAACAATCTTCTTTGAGGGTAATTAGTTTGCTTCCGATTAATGCTTGGTTATTTTCATCTTGGTTGCAGTGGATGGTTGCTATTACTTCTGTTGGGAAGATTGCTATCCATTTGTTATCTGTAACTTTTTGAATTTTCATATTAGTTATTTGCACTTGTTTGGTTTCACAGTTTTCGTAGTGATTTGAGAATTTTAATAGTTGTACTTCACAAGGGCTGTCTTCCTTAATGGTTGTTGTCGTCATCGATTGACATAAATATTGGGTTGGTGTTACTTCAGTACATTTTCGTTTGTATAACCATATCTCAGTTCATTTAGGGATAGGAATTTGGTTTTGGGTATGATTACTTGGTATGTGCTAGTAACCTTTGTTGGAAAAGCAAATAAATGATAATATTGATAATTGTTACTTTCTACTATCGGGATTTCTATTAAAAATATTATTTCGTTATTCTTAATGTAGCCTTTTACTATAGCTATCTTTTCAAATATTAGAATGTTCGATTCTGTTACATCAAAAGGTAATTTACTGTTAATTATAAGTGATTTAATTCTTATTAATTCGTTTAATAAATCGGTTGGTTCAATAATGCTAGAGTGTAGGGTATTTAATTTTGCAAATGTTACTGCGTTTTATAACGTTGCTAAAATTTGTTGCATTAAGGTAAGGGTGGATATTATTTGAGTAAATATTGTATTAAATCTAATTAAATCTCGCATGCCTAACGAGGTAGTTTGCATGGTGGTTTCAAGGGTTTGCATTCGGTTGGCTATACTGTCTTGATTTATTACTAACTTTCTCACTGTTTCGTTAAACTTTATAATCGTTGCTTGGGTTAATGATAATTGGTTGCTGATTATGGTTTTTATGTCGTTTTGATTTTCAATTAATTGTTGTATTGTGTTGTCATAACGTTCGGCGTCTTGGTTATCTAAATTGCCTGTGATAGCTTTTATTATGTTGCCTAATCCGTTGATTAGTCCTCTTTTTCGTCTAGTAGTTTGTTCGTTGGGTATTAGTCTATTAAGTTTATCTTCTATGTTTCTTAAAATGCTTTCTATTATACTGTTGTAATTCATCATTTCTATTGCGTATTCTTTTCCGAATTTTGTTGTGTCCATTGATTGTTTTAATCGGTCATAGTTTTCTGTGATTGTTTGAAATTCTTGTTTTAATTCTGTTAGGTCGAATTTTGTGCGAATGTCCAATAGTCGATCGTGTTTTGCATACTGCCTAATTTAATTGGTAATATACCGGGGTTGTTTTTTATGTCTTCTATTATTACTTGGTTGTCCGTTCTACCTGGGTGGAGGTTGACGGTAAGGGTGATGACTGTCCATCTGAAATTACAGGGTGTCTTAGGTTTTTTAAATGAATGTATTTCGTTATTTTACCGTTGTCTACTACTGCTATGTTTTTATCTGATATTTTCTTAATTTTAAATGGTCCTAAATTTCTGGGTGCTGTTTTATGTCGCTTGCTTTGAAAGTTTTTCTCATATACGGTTTGTCCTATTGAAAATTTATTTGAGTCGGTATTTTTGTTTCTGGTTGTGGTGATACGTTCTTTATTGTTTTCTAATTTATCTTTTACCTTGTCGTAAGTTATTTTAGTTTCTGTTTGTGATCTTTCGCATATTGTTGATATACTTCCTTGTTGTAGTGTATGTCATAGGGATTTCGTGAATCTGAATGTCCTAATGTTAATTCTAAGGGTGTAAAATTTGTTGATGAGTGAATTGTGTTATTATAGGCGATTAGTGCGTATGACATTAAATTGGTTATATGTTCCTTTTTATAATTTATTCTTAATAATCGAATTTGTTCTAGCAGGGTTAAATGTAATCGTTCGATTAGTCCGTTTGATTCGGGGTGGTTTTCCGTTATGAAATGAATTTTTATTTTGTGAAGTTCTAAAGTGTTTTGTATTGTCTCGTTTTTAAATTCGCTACCATTGTCTAAAGTGATTGATTCGGGTGTTCCGTAAAATGTGAAATATTGTAAAAATCCTTGGGTCACGTCAATGCTATTTTTGGATGTGATTGGTATTGCTTGGCCTATTTTTGTGAATGCGTCTATAATTGTTAGATAGTTTTGCGCTTCTACTACTAGAGTATCGGCATGAAGTTTTTGAAATGGTTTGTCGGGTGTTTTGGTTAACATTAAGGGTATCTTTGGGGGTTTCCTATCGTATTTTGCTCTGTCACATAGTTCGCATTGGTTAATGAAATCTGTGGTCAAGTCCTTCATGTCTTTAAAATAATAGCGTCTTACAAGTTGTTTTATTGTTTCGTTAATTCCACGATGGTTGGTTTTTCCTTCGTGTTGATTTCTAATTACATCGTTTATTTCGTCAGGGTCGTCTAGTGTTATTAGTTTTCTAGTACATCTGATGAGTTCAGGTCCAGAGTTATTGAATAATTTAATGTATAATTCTGAAAATCTTTGGTATAAATGTTCGGTATTGAAATAGAAATAAAATCGTTTTTCTCGGGGGTGTATTCTTTTAAAATTTTAATTATTTGTTCCTCATTATCATCTTTAGTTATTTGAATTTGGTATATCTTTTGTTATCTACTTTTGTATATTTTACTGGGTTGGGTTATTTAAAACTTCGGTTATTATAAATTGGTTGGGTTTCATATCGATTGCTTCATTTAAAATTTTAATCGCGTTTTTGGTTCTTCGTTTTGTGTCGAATGTATTGTGTCGCTCTCGTCTGGATCTTCCCTTATTTCTGCTTCGTCTACGTTTCCTATAATGGATTCCGTTTCTAATGCATTGAGTTGGATTCGGCTTAAAGCGTCTGCGTTGTTGTTATAAATTCCTTTTATATATAATTTCGTAATCATACTCTTCGAGTCTGATTCTCCATCTTTGTAATTTTGAATTTGGTTCTTTCAGTTTGCATAACCATACTAGTGGTCTATGGTCAGTATATATGTAAAATTTTCTTCCGTATAGGTAAGGTCTAAAATATTTTGTTGCCCAAATTATGGCTAATAATTCTTTTTCTATAGTGCTATATTTTGTTCGGTTTCATTTAGGGTTCTGGATGCGTAGCTGATGGGTTTATCGCTACCTACTTTTCCTTGGCTCAATACTGCGCCTTAATGCTACATTCGATGCGTCTGTCGTCAGTATAAATGGTTTTGTAAAGTCTGGGTATTCTAATACAGGGTGATTTGTTAATATGTTTTTGATTTTGTCTACTGCTTTAATAAATTCCGGGGTGTGTTCAATTTTGTTTCCCTTTTTTAAACAATTTGTCAGGGGTTTGGTTATCTGAGCGTAACCTTTAATGAATTTGCGGTAGTAACCACTAAGTCCTAGAAATCCTTTAATTTCTTTGTTTGTTTTTGGTAATGGGTAATTTAGAACTGCATTTGTTTTGTCTGGATTTGGCATTACTCCTTGGGGTGTTATTACATGTCCTAAAATGATACTTCTTTTGTAAAAATTCACTTTTGTCTAATTGTACTTTAAAATGTGCTTGTCTAAGTCTTTCGAATACTTCCTTCAATCTTTCTATGTGTTCTACTAATGATGTGGAATAAACTATGATGTCGTCAAGGTATACAAGGCATTTTTCATTGTGTATTCCTCGTAGTATATTGTCCATGACTCTCTGGAAAGTAGCGGTGCGTTCTTTAATCCAAATGGCATTCGTTTGTACTCGTAATGTCCTCTAGGTGTGCTGAAGGCTGTTTTGATATGTCTTTTCTTCCATCTCTACCTGATGGTATCCTGATGCTAGGTCTAATGTTGAAAATATTGGCATTTGCCTAATTTGTCTAAAATTTCGGTAATATTTGGTAGTGGATATTTGTCATCTACCGTTTTTCATTTAACTTTCTATAATCTATTACCATTCTGTACTTTCTCTTTCCGGTTGCGTCTAATTTCTTAGGTACTATTAACACGGGGCTGCTCCATGGTGAATTGGAGTGCTGGATTATGTCTTGGTCTAATAAATCTGCTACTTGTCTGTCAGCTTCTTCTTGGCTTGCATGAGGTAGTCTGTATGCTTTTGTAAAATTGGTTTATTGTCTGTTAACTCGATATTATGTTATACTGTGTTGGTGAATGTTAATGGTATTCCTTCACAATGGAATATGTCGCGGTATTCGAAACATAAGTTTTTAATTGCGCTTTCTTCTTCTTGATTGATATCGGTGTTGAAACGGATGTTAGTTAAATTTTCTCTTAACATTTCGTCATGTTCTATTGGGTTGTAGTTATTTTCTAAATTCTCGTCTATTTCCATTTCGTTAAAATTTAGTTCTTCTACGTTAATTGGGTCTGTCAATGATAATTCTACGGGATAGTCGTTTGAATTTAATATTGTTGTGGTTGCAAAGTTATCTTTTATTTGTACTAAGGCAGTTGGGGTTTCTACTCCTTGTTGAAAAGTTATATGATTTATTATTCCTAAATTTTTGTTAGATTTTACTGGGATTTTTATTTTTCTTTCCGTTCGGGGTTCTATAGTGTATTTTTGTTCAACTTGTGTGTTTTGAAATTTAATTGGGATTTTTCCGTATTTTGTCCTTAATAAGCGATTTTTAATGTCAATGTTGGCTCCTAATTTTCTTAGAAGGTCCATTCCGATTAATCCGTCATATTTGTCGTTAAATTCGAATACACAAAATTTATGTTTCATTTTAACATTAAATGTTCTCGGTAAGGGTATGTTTGCTACGAATTGGTGTAGTGTCGTTTGATGAGCTGTTTTAATTTTAAATGGTTCTCTTTCTACATAATCTAAATAATGTTTTTGTACGGTTCTGGGGCTAATTAATGTTTTTGATGATCCGGTGTCAATTAATAGTTTGAATTCGGCGTGGGGTATTTCTATGTATGGTAATACTAAGTGATTTATGTTATTCAAGTTTATTAGTTTGGTCGGTTATGAATTGGTCCATTTGAAAATTTGAGTTTGAGTTTTCTCCGTCGTACTCTTCGTAAGTTTCGTATTGTTCGTCACGTTCATAAGTTTCTGCATGGTTTGATTCATTGTTTGTAGGTGTCTCAATGTCATTATTCTGGTCAGTGTCAAATTTTTCGATTTCTTGATGAAATAACTCTTCCGATGTAAAATTACGTTTCTGATGAGGGTTTGGTCGGATATGTGTTATTTTTGTATTTTGTCTGGTGTTACCAGATGAGGTGTCCATTGGTGTTGGTTTGTAATAATTATTAGGGTTGTTATTATTATTAGTCATTGGTGTATTTCTATTAGGGTTTGCGTTGAATACTGGTCTTTGTTGGTTTAGGTTTTGATTAAATCTCGGTTGGAATGCGGGTTTCGTAAAAGTTGGGTTGAATGTTGGTCTTGAAAAATTTTTAAATTGATTATTAAAATTGGTATTGTTAAAACTTGGGTTGTTACTTCGCGGTTGATTTGTTTGTGGGTTAAAGGGTGTGAATTTTTGTTGAGGGATTGTTTGTCTTGTAGCTTGTATAGTTTTTGTTGGTGAATAACTTTTATTTGCGTTAAGATTGTATAGTCTGTTGCGGTAATACATTACATTTTCTTCTTCTATTACTAGGCTCATAGCTTCTTCTAGATTTTGGGGTCGTTGGAATCTGATTTTATCCGACAGTCGTTCTGGTAAAGCGTTTATGTATGTGTCTAGTGCCATTTCGTCATACATTTTGTTTTAAATGTCTAACGTTTTGATCGGGTTCTTCGATTTTTAATTTTGTTAAAATTAAACTTCTCACGTCTTGGCATTTCATTCCGAATTGGTAGGGGATTGATTGTGTTCCATTCTAAGGTTTATTAGGTCTCGTACCAGGCATTTTATATTACGTTGGTCTCCAAAATATGCAATTAGTAGCTGTTTAAACTGGTCCCATTCCGATAAGTCGTCCCTACTGGCGATTAAGGTTAGTGCCCTTCCGGCTAGTTTACTTATTACTAAGCGTATAAGCAATGAATTTCTTGCGTCATCTCCGGGTTTGTAAAGGTTTTAGGAACATTTCACATGCTCCAATGAAATTGAGAGATGGGCCTGCGTGCCATCAAACGTCTGTATTGTCTCTAAATAGAGACGTAAGTCTGTGTTACTCATGTTGGTTAAGGGTTGTTTTCGATTTTGGAAAATTTAAAAATTTTTTTTTTTTAAATTAAGCCTTATTTCGCTATTTGTATGGTTACTTTTGCTTCGGATTTATTAATTTTCCGTTTGGGTTGTAAAATTTCAAATTTTGTAAAAATTGGGTTGATTTTCTATTTGTAGCGTTAATTATGCTTTGGATGTATTAGTTTTTCTTTTGGACGAAATAATTTTGAATCTTGTAAAAATTGGGGTTGGTTTTGCTATTTGTAATGTTAACTTTGCTTTGGTTTTATTAATTTTCCTTTTAGGTTGACTAATTTTGAATTTTGTAAAAATTGGGGATGGTTTTGCTATTTGTGATGTTAACTTTGCTTTAGTTTTATTAATTTTCCTTTTAGATTGAATAATTTTGAATTTTGTAAAAATTGGGGATGGTTTTGCTATTTTCGGCGTTATTCTTAGTTTGGAATTGTTAATTTTTAGTTTAGATTGGGTGGATAAAAATTTGGTAAGAATTTGAGATTAATTTCGTACTTGTAGTATTAGATTTATTAATTTTAAGTTTATATTGCGTCGAGTTATTTTTAAAATCGTAGTCGTTGTTTATTTATATTTAATTACACAATGCGGTGATGTACTTGTGAGATCTGTATTCAATAATGCTGAATTTAATTACCGTAGTCTTGGATTTGCTTGTTTTTATGCAGCTTTTAATTTATCTTTCTTAAGGAATCTGAAATGGATGGGTTTATTATCGTTTAGCGTTGTTTTAGTTCACTCGTAATTAATACTCTTCCGTGGGTTTTACTGAGTTGCGTAATTATGACCTGAGGTTACTTACTTTTGTACTTTACTGTTGAAATTGAATACTATGTTGAGGTAATTGCACTTACAGGTGTTAGTTTATGGAATTAGATAATTGACTTTCCGTACTCGCTAATGTAAAGTGTTATGTCTGTTTTATTTTTAGATCTGTCGGTACTGCTTGACTTGTAATTGAACTCTTCGTTATGTGCGTTTTCAGGTTTACAATTATGAGCGTATGATAACGTTTTAGCGTTTTAATTAAAGATTCTTATGATGACCGTTTTACTGCACTTTATAATGCTGATTTTGTACTACAAATTATTTATAGAGTGTTGTGGTGTAATTTTCATGCGCTTCTATAATTCCGTGATGTATTTAATTACTTATAATGCTGCTTTTATGGATTGTTTACTTGTGGGTATTAATGTAGAAAATGCGTTGCTTTTATTATCCCGTGTATGATGCAAATTGCTTTAGTACTGAAAGTTCCTGAAAGCTATTTCTTTAGTACTGTGCAAGGATTCTGAAAACAATTTTAATTGTATAATAAGGAATGCTTTCTTCGCGTATTTATCTTAGGTGGTTTTAAGTTACCGTATTTTTAGTTAATGCAGAATGTTCTTGTGATTTATTCAGTATTATAGAGGTCAATGGTTTAGTTAATCGTTCTGTACAGTTTGTTCGAATTAGCTTTAGCTTTGAAATTAATTTCGCGTTAGTTTACCGGTTTATAAACGTGGGTTTGAATCGCGCTTCTTATTTTGGTGTTAGTGAATGTGCGCCCGTTATTTTTGGATTATTTTGAGTTCGTTCTATTAATTATGGTAAGGATTTCTTTTTAAATTCAATTCTTATTTGTTTTAAGAAAATCTCTTTGTAAATAATCAAGTCTCTTTTTTAAAATTCAAGTTTCATTTGTTTTTAAAGAAAAATATTTCTTTAACATTCAAGTTTCATAAAATGTTTTATAGTCTCGTTTTGAAAATAATTCACTTTGATCTATTTTCAAAAATATTCATAATATAAAATACATAAAACAATGATCAATAAAATAATACTAGCATATATCAATTGTAATTTGGTTAAAAGAAAATTTTATGGAAATGAACTTACATTAGTTTCATCTGTTTCTTTGGTGGGTTCGATCGATTCTGTATCTTGTCCACTTTGGTTTGTTTTGTTGGCCTTAGACGATTCTTGTTCCTTGTCCAACTTGGTTTGTTGCTGGATTTAGACGATTTATGTTCTTCCTCAACTTGGTTTGGGTTCTGCCAAAATTTCGAATTAAAATTCTTGGTCACCAATCTTCCGATTTTGGATTTTCAGTGCCCTTTTGACATCCGTTACGACTGCGCCAGTTAAAGTTCGGGCCTTTGGAGCTGGTTTTTTAAAAAGCTTTGAAACTTTAACACATTTTTTATTTACTAAGTTAAACAGAAATTACATTGGAATTTGGAATAACTGGTTGTTAATAACATTAATAAAAATAATTTAATTGTACAGGTGAGTAGCTCAAACAACGAAGTATGGAGTTTGAGACTGACTGCCGGGCATTGAGCTCCCGGGCCTTTTATAATAACCTGCCCCTCACACGGCTGTGAGAACTTGCTGATCTCATGTCTGCGTTTCTCCTTAATTGTACACTTTAATACAATGTAACAACTTAATTCTAAGTAATTGCGGTCTGTTGACCGCCTGTGACCTGCCACCTGCAGTATCACTGCCCTCACGGATGCAAAGTTGCATGTCCGTTCACATGAACTGTCGATAACCTCTCTGGGTTATCCTTGTGTTACAATGTTGCATTGAACTTATACTTTTACTTAATAATTTCTAATAATTCCTATTAGATTCAATATATCAATATATATATATATGTAATTGGGGGATACATAACTCGCGTTTCACCTTAATTGGGACTCATCAGGGCAAGGGTAGCAAGGTTGTAATATTTAATACCGACACATTATAAGAAGTACAGTATCACCTAGCTCATAACTTGTGTCTTCGTGTCGTTTCACCTAACAGTGCAGGTTGTAGCAACAGTCGGCACGAAGGAGACGCGGCTATGAAAAAAGGCAGTTGATCCGGATCTCCTCCGTGCCGACTGTTGCTAAAACCTTTAATCTCAGGTGATACGACACGAAAACACAAATTGTGAGTTAGGTGATGCTGTACTTCCTATAATGTGTCGGTGTTAAATATTACAACCTTGTTACTTTTGTCCTGATGAGCCCCGATTAGGGTGAAACGCATCGACAGGATGCCCTTGTAGCTGAATTTGAGTTACTTGCCAATAAAATTTTTTTTTACTTTTTTTATATACATAAATACATATATATATATATATATATATATATATATATATATATATATATGCTATGATAAGAGGGTAGTTTAAGGATAGATTAAGTCATAGGGATCGTAAGATAAATATAAATAATTTTAACTTTAAGAAAACTAAATAATTCCATCCATTATAGGAGTAAATCGACTATTTTAAAAAAAGTCAATTGCGAGCACACTGTGTATATGGTATATTTTATTTAATGCATAAGAAAGAAGCTTATTTTGCAATAATCCGATACCATTTAGCTAAAATAATAATGTGTACGTTTTAATGATTTTAAGATAAGGTTTTAAACGCAACTAATTGCATCAATATAAATACATTATCTGGAAAGATAGATAAACTGGCATTCTGGATATTTAGTAATTTTGTCGAAAATATCAACACATGTATAAGAAAACGCATTCTAAAACGTCATTAAACACGTGATTATAAATAGTACATTTGTTTAGAGAATCAACATATTTTAATAACAAATATATACCAGACGATTAATTGTACGGTAATTTTTGGACTTTTAAACGCAAATATAAAATGCGTGACAGAATAAAAGCAATATTTGGAAATTCTAAGAAAATGCTATGATATATTGAGTATCTACGTGTGGGATGGATGATAGGAACAACAATTAAAATCAGGGAATTTGAGAATTATCAAGGTACTACAGAGATAGGCGGAG
Source organism: Platerodrilus igneus (assembly GCA_036346225.1). NCBI lineage: Eukaryota > Metazoa > Arthropoda > Insecta > Coleoptera > Lycidae > Platerodrilus > Platerodrilus igneus. Next base: position 4,993,170 of record JARFIW010001108.1, on the reverse strand, counting down.
ATTATCAATAAACACGCGACACGCACCAATTAAAGCATTGATAGGAGGGCTTATAAATACAATGGGGAATGAATAAACATTTAGTTCATCTATAACAAGGCACGAATTACGTCCGTATGCAGTAGAAATTTACGTTTCAGTATTAATTAGTAAAACATTTATAATTTAGTATAAATAAAAATTTGAAAGTTCCAAATTTGTGCAACGAATAATAGCCGATCTACACATAGACGTAAGTTAAACTATTAAATAAAATTTATTCTAATATTTTATCATTCAGGGCTCAAAATCGATATCTTGATGCTGATCTATTCAATATCTTGATACAGATCTAAGTTAATATCTTGATACTGATCTAAGTCAATATAGTTTTACATCTAAATTAATATCTGAATATATTTCTAAAATTACCTCTAAAAGGAAACTATAAAAATACGTCTGAAAATACGACCAATTAAACAACAGTAAGGGCACTCATAGAATCCGAGGGAAACTCCAAGCAATAAGTAGAACGAGTGTAGCAAAGGGTGCTGAACACAGATACTCTGAGGCAATTCCAGTGACAAGGAAAGAAAACGCAGGTTTGCGATCTTAAATATTTTATTAGTTAAAGACTGTTTCAATTTTAATATTTTTTATATATTGTATGTCTGAAAGAATCAACAAAAAGGTCATTTGAGAATTTGATAACATGGAAAGCATCTTAGAACGTTCGAAGGTACTTAAAAGTAATTAAATAGATATTTTTGCTGGTTTTCAGGAAATCATAAATTAGGTAAATGTTAATGTTTTATTCAGGGGCTAAATTTTGAATTTATATAAAATTGTACATAGTATTATCAATCATTATGTTGTGTAATCTTTGCATTGCTTCATTTAAATTCATTTAAATTTATTTAAACAGTAGAAAGAGTAAGGGTTAAACAATCTTTATCGTCGTATAATAAGGAATATTACAGCAATTAAAAATAACGTCCAATCGTGGGACTTAATAGGCTATATAATATCAATAATTAATGGCACCCATCGTAGGGGCTTAAAATTCAAAAAGGCTATTTCATAGCATAGCAAATAAAAAAGTACGCCCAATCGTGGAGCTTGTAGGGGCTTTTCTATATCATAGCAATATATATGTATACATACATAGATACATGCATTCTTCATGAAGTTTAGGCAATTAGTTAAATTTTTGGTAGCTTTGCTCTAAGCTTAAGCTGTTTTTATTTTTAACGGAAGCAAATTTTTTCTACGTTTTATCATAATGTATCTTATGGAGCAAAGTGAAATGATAAGTAAATTGTAGAGCAACCCCCTGAAACCGATATTATTTAGTCCCCACTAAAATTGAAGCATCCTTTTATAGCCAGCAATCGCCGAACGCTCAAGAATAGAAGTTTTAACGAAAAGTTCATTTTAGCAAAACCCTTCAGTCATAAACCTCGACTGGAACTCTTTTATAAAATCAAATTGAACGAAAAATGTTTAACCCGTACTCTGTCAAACAAGACACTGTGAATTCACTTCAAGTCCATCGAAATGCTTTACAAAAGTATCCAAAAAACATTTCTTTTTATTGTAAAGACAAGACCGTTATAAACCAAATCCCTTGCCATGTGTATTTCAATTCTCGACGCCTACATCGAAACCCAACACTCAAATGCTTGATGCTCAGAGATATTTCGCGTGTTTCCACATACTGGTCTCAGGACGATATCAAAACTACCATGCGTAACCATTTTGTCCGGTGGGATTGAATTGTTTGACGGCTTCTAGATCTCAAGTACGATTTGAATAAATGCTATTAAGTATTGTCATTTACCTTGTTTTGGCACGAAGCATAGGTATATAAATGAAAGTGGTTTAATGTATAAATCACGTTTGCGTTGCTTCTTGATGAGTAGATTATTCCAGGTCGATTACTCAACATTTGGGAGACGAGGAATTTCACCTATAGAGATTTGATAAAGCATTGAAGTACTTACTCTCTCAAGAGAGAATTAAAGTTCAACGTTGAAAATATGTTGTCGCAAGATTTATGTTTAATAAATTTTCTTAATCTGAATTTCCTCTTTATGCAATTTACCAACATTTGAAATTGAGATTTTAAAATAAAGCTTTGGAAATTGAACTGAAGCGGTTGAACTTCTCTGAAATTTGAAGTTGAAGAGGACCGGAAGGATTTTTAAAGAACTTAAGTTAAATTTAAAGCGCCAGTATTTTATTGACTAATTATAAAGAGTGTTGGTCATGCTATTTAATCTAGTTATTCCTCTACTTTACGAAATACTAGAGCTAAAGTATTTGACTATGATATAGTTCTACCGCAAGGGATTGACATGTTATGTGTTATTTTGACACCTATCAAATTCTTTTAATATTTAAATTTTTATTATAATTTCAAACCTTTGTTTAAATTAAGCTTCTTTTCTGAACATTTATTGACCTCCAATTTAGAGTTGTGTAATTGGCACTCGGAGCCGGACCCTGTTACCCTAATGAAAATCAACTCTTTAGCGCGTGTCGAATACAGTAGTGTTTCCGGAAGTTAAACGGGATTTTTATCAATACATGTGCAGAGAAGACATTCTACCTTATTTCTATTTTATCTTTGTTTGATTTTTCTAGGTATTCTACAGTACGTATATAGCGAAATCCATTGATAGACACAGATTTTATTTTGGAGACTTTCTTTAAGAAGCTCTTGGTTTTTATAATTGTAAGTACTTTCGTAGCTGTATGAGGGTGTTATACACTTTGACTTACGCTTTATATCAGGAAATTATGTTAATTATTCGCACCGTTACCAGACGTGCACTGCATAACATAACGTACTGAAGCGTTAAATTGTTAAAATTTTGTATTACCTGGAAGGAGCACAGAATACATAACAAATTGAAGGTAGTCAAGCTAACTACAGTAGCGAAGGAGAGGATTCCTGTAAGAACAAATAAAGAGATGGAAAATAATAGCTAAATGTAAAAATATACACATACAATTTCAAGCTACATTAGCAATAGTACCCTGAAAGGCTTTCTATTATATCTTAAATTTATGAGTGCCAACTTCTTTGGTCTGGTGATAATTTATGAGTGACGAGTATTTCTGGGAATACTAATTAAGTGGGTCCCTTGGTTAAATGAAACTTTTTAGCAAAAGGTTAAGCTATATTTTTAGCAAAGAAAACAACTACTTTCAGTTCACTGCGTCACCTAAATCTATTAGAGTACAAGCATCATAACATAATTTCTATAAACAGGAACGTAACAGAATTGTGAAATTACATAAATCACCTCACTTGTAATTGATCACATTAACTATCCTATTATAGTAATTTAAAGAGCGTCCTCACTTTTTCAAACAAAATTACTATGTCAGGGTTTTGTCTATCTAATAAAATTTACACTATAATTTAGATTAATGGTGGACGTCTTATAATTTCTTCGTATTTAATTGAACAAGCGTCATGCACAAGTGCCACCAACAAAACAATAAAACGAATTTTTAGCTAGCTACTAAGCATACCGTTGAATCTTAGTGTGCATAAAGAATTGCATGCAGCCAGGATTGAGTTCGCGCTCCGCCGTGTTAAACCCTTTTAACCTCTGTTGCTTTGGAATCCGTCGGACCCAATTCTATCGGTGTTGGCTGGTTTTGTCGAATATTTTCGATATCACCGTGTGTAGCTTCAGTTTTGCTAATGGAGTAAACTCGACTGCCTTCTCAATGGGCACCCTCACATGTAATCTCGTCTCCGGCTTACAAATAGTTAATTACTTGTTTTTGTCGAGAGTCTGGTATTTATCCTTTTCTTGGGCTCTACTTAACCTCAAGGGGGATTACGATTCTCAAATAAACTTCCTGGTTTAATGTGAAGAGTGCGTGATTAATCCTATCAGAAATACGGTTTGAGTTTATTGTAATCTCTTAAGTTGTATGGTATTTGATTGGTATGTCGTGTGAGATCATTTGTAACCTGATATTCGTGAATTTCACTACATCATCATTTGAATTAAAGTGATTAACTACATTGTAATGTTTTTGTCGTACGTTAACTGTGATAACCACATATTGTGGAAATAGTGGACGTATAAATATGAGCAAAGTTTATATAAGCAACTCAAGTAATTCAAGTAATTGAGGTAATTCAAATAATTCAAGTAATTCAATTAATTCAAGTAATTCAAGTACTTGAAGTAATTCAAATAATTCAAGTAATTCAAGTAATTCAAGTAATGCAAGTAATGCAAGTAATGCAAGTAATGCAAGTAATAATTCAAGTAATTGAAGTAATTCAAGTAATTCAAGTAATTCAAGTGTTTCAAGTAATTCAAGTAATTCAAGTAATTCAAGTAATTCAAGTAATTCAAGTAATTCAAGTAATTCAAGTAATTCAAGTAATTCAAGTAATTCAAGTAATTCAAGTAATTCAAGTAATTCAAGTAATTCAAGTAATTCAAGTAATTCAAGTAATTCAAGTAGTTTAAGTAGTTTAAGTAGTTCAAGTAATTCAAGTAATTCAAGTAATTCAAGTATTTCAAGTAATTTAAGTAATTCCAGTAATTCAAGTAATGCAAGTAATTCAAGTAATTCCAGTAATCAAATCAAATCAAATCAATTTTTTTATTCATTATTATATATACAAAAGATCACCTTAAGCAACGTAAGTCACTTGACAAGGTGTTTCAGTTAAAACTATTATCGCTATACAAAATGTTGTTTGATATAGTCGTTTATGCGTACCAATAAAATAAAATTGAAAAAACTATAAAAAAAAGAAAACAAATTTCAACTTAACTAAAACTATTTTACATTACCCTTATTTTTTTAATACTAAGAATACAAATTATATCCTTCACTGAATCGTAAAAAAAATCACAACATAAAAAAAGTTAAATTCATAAGAAAAATCCAAAAAAATTATAAAATATAAAAAAAATTATGAAACGAATTAAAATATGAAAAAATAATATACATATATTTCAAGTAATTCAAGTAATTCAAGTAATTCAAGTAATTCAGGTAATTCAAGTAATTCACGTAATTCAAGTAATTCAAGTAATTTAAGTAATTCAGGTAATTTAAGTAATTCAAGTAATTTAAGTAATTCAAGTAATTCAAGTAATTCAAGCCATTTAAGTAATTCTAGTAATACTTTAAATTTAATCGGCAGGCGCAGGACAAGAAACTATCGACCTTGGGTGGAACTCAAATACTAATATTTTTATAACACCGTAGCTTGGATCACACCAGCCTTCTTACATCTGCCGCGGCACATCACGACACAAAGTACTTTAAAGTTAATTGCGTTAAAACCCATAAATTATACTATATAGAGAATGGAGGATTTGACTTGAAAGCTACATTTTATGCTATAATTGAATTTAATTTTAACTATAATTGCAAGGGAACATTAGTATTATCTTGGTTTTTGGTTACTTTGTATTGTAATTACACTTGTTTTTTTGTAACTATAATTTTGCTCAATTCTACTAAAAATTGCAAAAGGTTTCCTATTTTTTTGGGGTAATTATTGCATGAAATTTGCATATTGGTAAGCTCACGGCTATTTATTTCTTTAATTATTCTAACATGATCACGTTACTAAGAATTACAAATGTAGCTATATTGTTTACCCAATTAACTCGGATAATAATTTATGCTTGCATTCTTGTATTCGAATTTGTAACAGCTAAAATTGAAGTGCGTTATTCCTTTGGCGGTTTTAAAATGAATTATTGACCTGAGTTACGTTCACCTTATATTTCACAAAAAAAATATATGTTTGGATTTATTGTTTTAAGTTTGTTGTCTAAATTTTGTTTATATGTCCAAAAATTACTGAAATGTTATTGTTAATGAACACTATTTTTCGTGAGATTATAACTTACTGCGTACGTTCGTATTTTTTCTCCGTTTAAGATACTTTTTCTTTTTTCTATTTTGATTCTATTTAAGGTAACACAAACGCGGTACAGCACTAATGATAATAACATTCGTTAATTACATTTAATTTTCTTAGCCAATTGGAATCTGTACTGTACAGAAAAAGTCAAAACAATTACAAACTTAGTTATGGAACAGTTTATCGCTTGTAAGCTTTAACGAGCTCAACACGAAATAGGATTTCTCAGTCTAACCATTAAAAGCTTTTATATTTGTACAATGTAGCTGTTTCGAACGTGGTTCGAAGAATCAACTTTTGAAATACCAAGCAGGTGCGAGACGTATTTAAAAAAAACAGAAACTATTAAAGTTGTTTAACAATAAGCAAATGCTTGCCTATTTCAACGACTAAAACGGAGTCGTTTAATAATACGCAAGTGTTTCAGGGAATTTAGAACGTGATTTTCAACCTTTCCAAAGAAGCAGACTACAGAATGAATACTGAAGAAAATTTTAATACGTATTTATTTTAATTGAAAGTAAACGAACTTGTTATTTAACCGTTCGTATAATTTGAAATGACATAAAAAGCGGCAGTCTTTTGTACATTTTAAGAGGCGCTTTCTAATGCACAAGGTAGTTGAAAATTAATGCAGAATTCGCTTGATTTCAGAAAGTTAACGTAACAAGTTGAGACATAGGGATACTAATAGCCGCAATTAAAAAATGAACAACATATTAGATAGAGATTTAGAACTGAAAGTCTTCAATGATATTACGATATAATAGACAGAAAAACGCTAAAAAAATGACAGGGAATCTATGATCAGAAAGATTAAAATAAATTAAGAAGTTTGTTACTTATGAAATTGAATTACAAATATCAACAGAAGTAAATAGTAGAGCAGCTTAAGGAAAGGAGACTTTATAGAGGAAAATGCGAATCTAAAAGTAAGTTTGAGCGTAGTACAACACGGCCAGGAAAAATAGGTACCAAACTAGGTAAAAGTTAAAAGATTTATACCTTTTGAGGTGTAGTACCATTACTCTATGATACAATGCACCTGAAATAGTTGAAATCTATGATTACTTTAGAAGACGGTTAACTAAGTAGGAACTGTATGTTGAGCGACGTTATGTGTGTGGATGGTAGCGCTCGGTTTTCCTGAAACCAGCCTTTTACTCATGTTGAGGATCACTGGAACATTATAAAGTAATGTAGCTAATGCTTTGTAGCGTTAGTGCAGTCGTAGCTAAAACTCTCTGGAAATTTGGTACCGTTAGGGATTCATTTGCGACAGTTTGCCATTGACTCTATTACTGCAGTTGTTAGGCGGACGGTATCTGTTTGTTTGGCAATCAAAAGAGTTTTAATTAAGTTCTTCTAGTAGAAAAAATAGCTTATTACCAGCGACACCTATAGTTGCGCGACGGTTCTGTATAACACCACAACGTGGATGCCTACCGAGAATATCGGAACTAGACGTTTGTTTACTTCATTACAAACGCAAGTTGATTGCATATAAATAACTAATTGTTTGAAACAGTAATGAAATTCATACAATAATTCTCATTGATTAGAGATACTCCTGCGCTATTTGTGTTAATTAGTTATACTTTACTGATATGCTTACTGGAAAAAGTATTGTGAATTTGCATTTTCAGTTTTCGTCATAAAAAAAAAGCGTAAATAGTTTATCGCAAATGCTTTAGAATATTGTTGAATTATTTTATTCTTCGATAACAGCAGAACGTGCTACCAGATCCTAAACCTTGTGCCCATACATTTGGCTTGCCAGTGCTCCACCCGAAGGTGCTACATTCGCGGGAAAGCGAGTTTCTACCTGGTAATTTTGAATTTTGTCGAACCTTTGCTATTCTAAGCAAGATAGGGATTTTTACTGTGCGTGACAACACACACACACACACACACACACACACACACACACACACACACACACACAGGCCCTACAATTTACTTCTCATCCGAAAAACGGCGTATTTTTATGAAAAATGCTCGATTAATATTTTTCAAGCGATCTGTGTCTGGAATTGAATCTGGGAGTTTGGGATCAGCAGCCATACGGTAACCATGTGATCGACACAAACGCTTTTAAATCTTGTGCTGCAACCATAGAGATTTAGTACTTTACCTTGGAAAGCTTCTTTTAAATGCACGATTTACAGCTACAGCTTGAACTTAGGCTCTGGGAGATACCTTCCTATACTTTTATTGTGCAATTTAACCATTTTATAAACGGCTATAAATTACGACACATTGCGCAATTAGTCAAATAAAATCAGGTAAAGGTAAAATGATTAATTAACAATACTGAAAAGCATGTACCACCGCAAAAAAACACAATAAATTATTTACAGTTATAATTTTCAATACCAAGGCCTTTTGCAGGATAGCCTCAGGTTGGGACTAACGTCTATTGGTAATTTGGTGATTTCACTACACGACTCCTAAAGGAAGACCTATGAAAATATAAAAAGATAATGAGAACAAGGGAAAGGATAGAGGTCCTTTTCAGGCCGCACTTGGTGCAGCTAACCACATCAAAGCATCGGTATAAAATGTATACTTTACTGTCGGGAAACCTATTGTATGTCGTCACTAGCAGTAGAGTCAATTTTAATTCGCATACGACGGTCACGCGATCGCTGAAAACGTATCACGTCATGTCCAACAGGAAGTCACGTACTTATTTAAAAAGCGCCTAATTTAAATATAAATTTATATATAAAAGAAATTTAAATATTAGAAAAAGTTCTATAGGCATCAAAATAGCATGATTGCGATACATAAATGTTGATGTAGGATTAAAATATAGCAAGTGTTTAAAATCCAACATGCCCTGTTTATTTAAAGCAGTTTTTCCTCTGATTTCCTTCTGTGTAGCTGGATGTGTTCAAAATAAAACTCATTTAATGTGTAAATTACATTTCCATACTGTTTGCCAAGTAGATTATTTCAGGCAGATTATTAAATTACTTAACCTTCGGTTACAGGGAAATGTAGCGTTTAGGGTTTCGGCAAATCAATAAACTAATTTCCGGAAGACTGAGAGTGTTTTACATTTAAAAAGGTTTTAACATTCTATAATGACTCTCTCGATCAATGTATTTAATTGTAAATAAACTCAATAAGCGATATTATTTTGATCCGTAAGAAGCTCTACGTGATTTAAACAGCCACTTTGGAAAAACTACTTTAATTATGGCTTTTCTTTAATTGTAGATTAATTATAGAACTTCCTAATTATAGCTAATCCAACGAGTTCGAGCAATATGAAAAATTAATGCTTTAAGTTTGTACACCGTAGTCTTTAGTAAAGCTTTTACAAGAGATCCTGACGAGGGTTCAATTTGTACCTTTTAGCTGTTATATATAATAACTGCATAAGAAAATCCAATTTCAATTCATTTGTTTATGAATCTATTAACTCCATAATTCCATTCAAGTTCTTCTTACTTCAATAAGATTTTTACTTTTGTACGTTGAGTTTTACGTTAGAAAAATTATTTCAACCAATGTTTAAACATCGAGCATGCGTGCAATTTAGAAATTACAACACTTACAATTTATAGTTACCGACAAAAAGTATCGTCGACAACCACTTATAAACGGATCGACTTGAATGACCGATCTTGTGTGAATGAATCTTCCTAATTATTTACCGACTTTTATATAACAAAAAAGTTTCTACGTCATTAGTTGTGGAGTTTCTAAACTTTTGCAGTTGATGTGACTCATCAGAGTGATGTAACTTACACGTTTATTAGGTCGTAAAATTTTTATTTATCTTTATTGACTTGTGCCGTTGTGGCTCTCGATTACAGTTTATAGGCTATTAAAAGGTCTTATCGCATTCCACTAATTTGACCATACGCGCACATTGCTTGCTATCGTATGAAATAGTTACCTGTCATTTGTGATTTAGAGTAGTTACACGTCTTACCTTGTTTTATAGTATCACCAAGTGCTCGTTCGTTCGTGTTAGTTGTTAACGTAAAGATAATTAACTATCACTTACAAATTGATTTATAGATTTTTATCGTCGTTACCAAATGAAGTTATGATTAGAAAATTCTCGAATTAAAATAACTTCGTTCAAAATTAGTGGATTGGTTTTTAAATAGTACTTATTTACTCAATTCACTATCGAATGTTAATTAGCATTTACTTTTTAGAAAAATACGCGTTTTCAATTGAATTCTTCAAGTTACATGACGCGTTCCGCATTTCAATTCGAATTGTTAGTTTTCGATGGAGAAAGAACATTTACCTTTCAAAACTCGTTTAAAAATTACGGTGTTTAAATAATGTTTTACAGAACATACGCAACCCGTTTTTAAAAAGAGAGCACTTAATCTTCTTTAGAAGGACGCGTCTTTAGAACTTGTCTTACGAGTTTTTTTCAACATGCCTAAATGCATTAGAAACTTGCTTTAAATGATTTCTTAAAGAGAACGAATTTTACACGTAAGTTAAAACACAATTTCACTTATGTACTAGAGAAAACTATACTAATCCTATCGTACTACGAGAATATAATACAGGGTGTAGTATCAGAAAATTTATGATTTTTATTGGTGTTGGTTTGATTTATTTATAGAATGTCGTGCTCAATAACTTCTTATGACCTCTTTATCACATCAACTTATATATATATATATATAATATATATAATATATATGTATATATATATATACATAATATATATATATATATATATTCATAATATATATATATATTGTATATAGTATATGTGTATATATGTATATATGTATATATATATATATATATATATATTAATGATAAGATTGGTAGTATTTTGGGTATAAAGTCCAAGGAATAAAAGTTGGTTTGAAATTCAAAAGTTTATTTTTATTTTCTTAATTAATATTATAAAATTATAAATTATAATTTAAATAATTTTAATATATATATATATATATATATATTGCTATGATTATAAGGTTATTTAAGGACATATAAGGTTCACAAAAAGGAATACCTAATGTAAATATTATAAAAACCATGAAAACCAAATATTTAAATCCAAAAATGTACATAATTCATTCATTATGGAAAAGCAAATACAAGTCACCCAGTATAAAATCAATAATAAGCTACAATTAATTAAAGGACGCTCATTCCGTAATAACTTCACTACATTCATTAAAATAAATAATCGCTGAAGCAGTTCAATCATTTTTAGAACATTTAAAGACATTCTTAGGCTCAAAACAAATACAAATTCATTATATTTAAAAAAAATAACCCGGGAAATGAAATTTCCTTCAATCTAAATGTATTTGCGTAAAGAAATTAATAAATGCTTATAATTTATATCAGTTTGTAATAGTCAAACACTTAAAACAAGCATATTTATATAAAGTATGGAATATTTGAGGCGACAGTAATACGTGCAATTTAGAACGTACATAAAATGCTATTTTTAATAATACGTGCAATTTCGAACGTACAGAAAATGCTATATTTAATACAAGTTGTTAATCAAATCCCTCTAAAATCCAACAGATTGCATATATAACCATAATTGAAACGCCATTTCCATATACGAACAACTGATAGGGTTCCGTCAACCAACGGGAACGCGTGGAACATTCGAGAAGGAATTTGATTCTATATAGCGAAGCAAGTAAAGGAGATTTATTTTATAAACCACGCCCCGACTGTGCTATTTTGAAAGAAGATTATTACGTGAATAAAATTATAGTGAAAGCTTATAACTTTAAAAGTAGAACTTACAAAATTTAAACGTATAGTGATTTAAACAGTAGAGTGCGTGTTGTAATAAATTTATATAGAATTTTGCCGTTGATATAAACGTAAGTCTAGAAATAATTAATATAAATAAAAATCTTTTTTTAATTTAGGGCTCTAAATCATTGGTTCATACTCTAAGTTACTGGCAAATGACTACAAATTACTGGATTAACACACTAAGTTGCCGGTTAACGACTCTAAGCTACTGAACAAACGACCGTTATTCAATTAAGTGTGATTTGTAAGCCGAATTATCGGAAGTTTCAGAACAAACTAGAATTTGGGGCCACGAAACTCTAGCAAGAAAAAAACACGAGAACTATAAGGTCAAAACTATTTATTCAATTTATAGCACATTGCATTTGTAATTTTATGTAATTTGTGTATTAAGAAGTAAATTTGCATGTGATCAAAATATAGTGTGTAAAAGGTCAGCAAAAATTTGGCTGGAACGTAGAATTATACTTAAGCAAAGTGATATTGCTTTGAACGTTCAACGAAACTATTCGTAATAAAATACATTTTTTTTGTGCTGGCTTTAATTGCTTTAAGAAGGTGTAAAAAGTTATATCTTCGTAGAGAACTAATTCGATAGGAATATTTATTTTAATTTTGATTTAAAATTTCTATAAAAAGTAAATGATATTAAAAAGGGCGTAGATTTTGTAAATTGTAATATGACAAAAAATTTATTTAGTTTATTATACAATTTTTGGTGAATTTCGTTTGTCTATTTTAGGTGTATTGAGCATCGGAAAGGAGTAAGTAAAAATTCTTTGTTATTATAGCATTGTTTCACTCTGTGCGTGGTATTACTGATCCAGTTGAGGCATAAATTTAAGTGTATTCATTTTAAATTATTTTAAAGGCACAGAGAAGTGGCGATCAGCAGGCAATTGATCATTGCGCACCTGGTGAGTACGGCGATATCGTAGCAATATACAATATATATATATATATATATATATTGCTGTGATAAGGGGTTGTTTAAGGGTGTACTTTATAGTAAAAGTCGTTTAGAAATGAGAAATTACCATAGGCAGCAGAAAACTGCATTTATTTAGTAAAAGAATTGAGAAATGGAGATAGTTTGTAAATAGTAAGCAGTCAACACCCTGTATATAAAGGATAAATAATTTTAAGCGACGCAAATAGACACACGAAGACGCATAGTTAGCGTAGGAATAAGGAAGACATGCATTAGGTAAATAGTAAATATTTAATACCCTGTAGATAGAGTTTTAGTTAATTTAGGCAATGCAAATAATGATATCTTTCAGTGGAAGCACGCCTATTTTATAAGTAAACATAATAAAGTGTAATTAAACACGCATTCAAAAAGTTCCAAACAATTAGGTTAATACGGAGATAAGAAATAGAGCTTCAAGAAGCATATGGTAAATGCGTACAAGTAGTTAAGAACTTTGATAAAGAGAGGTGATTAAAAATTGCGTAAATAACATGCAGATATGAAAATTAAAAGTGGAATTGCATCAGTTGTTTATGGAAAAGCGATTAGATTTGTCAAAACACCGCATGTTTGATAACAAGACAGCTGCGAGCAGGCCACAATTATTTGAAAGCATAGAAAATTACATCAGAAACTACTTTAAATGCAAAGATTTGATTGGTTAAAATGAGCGGCGAGTTTGTAGACCATACCCACTGACGGAGTAAGGAGGTCAATGATATATTAACAGGAACAGTGACAACAAACTCAGTTTTCAACTCAACAAAGGCCAAAGTGCGCCACTCTGAGACAAAGTGAGATACGTAATAATAATTTAAAGTGAAAAGTTGTATTAGTGTGACTAAGATGAAAATTACGATTGGCGATTAAACGTAAGTAGATTTTGGGGAATTTATTTTAAACTAAAGCACAATAATAATAGTGCTTCCGAATCCTGGGATAATAATAATAATACAATTTCTGAGTCCGGGGAAATAGTTGGTATTCTAAGTTTGGGGAAATTGATAAAAAGTAATAAGTCTGAATGAGATGACAATAAATTGGGGTTGCATAAGTATAAGTTAATAATGGTAGTTCAGAGGGTGATGGCAATAATTTAAATGCAATGGTTCAAGCGTGTGGATAGACAATATTTCGAATGGGCATGTAACAATCCTGAATTAAGGAAAATAAATTTTATTCAAATGGATGACTTAATGCATGGGAAATACTAGCTGATTATGGATGCGTCAATGCAAAGAAAATAGACCAGGTCAGATTTTTAGTTATAAAACATTTTTTTTTCTAATTTTTTTATTTGAATATTGAATTTGCTTAATATAAATGAATGTGAAAAAGTCAACAAAAAAAGGACTTGTATACGTATAAAATGCGTGATATGATAAAAGGTTTTGAACGCTCCACACTTCTTTTTATAAAAATAATAGGTTTTTTTTGTGACTTTGGGTTTGATTAAAAAGTATATGATTTTTGATAAATGAGATTTACAACATTAATTAATTGAAAAGTGTATTTTAAATAATTTACAAAAACTGTACATAATATTTATTTCATTATATAAACCTGAATTTTATAATTCCAAACAAATGCTAGTCGAGGTCATAAGATAAAGTTAATGGGAGTGATTTGATAATTTAAACAATCAAGAAGGAGCTATAAGTTGAATACGAAATTGATAACGAGTAAGGCGGTAACATATTAAGTTTTGTTATTGGTCGATAAGGTAGATTCAAGATAAAATCCAGTCAAGTTAGTTCCTGGAGGGAGTGTATAGCAATATTAATAAGACAGCCCAACGTCGGAGAATGATAATTCCAATTCTTGTTTATACATAGCAATATATATATATATATATATATATATGTATATATATATATGTATATATATATATGTATATATATATATATGTATATATATATTGTAACGTATTTTTTTTCTTGTTACACCAAGCCTAATAAATTAATAATAAAACAGATAAATTTTAAAGCATTTAATTCGTAAATATTCAGCCAATAAAAATTAAAGTATAATGTTCATAATAACACATAGATTCTAGAAGATATATATTCTGAGGCTTGTTACCAAGCGTTGTCCAGTTAATTATCAGCACTTTTGTTTCCAACGTCTAAGAGTGAAGTCGCTTTTTGTAGACTAGAGATAAAAGTCAAGAGGGCCCGACTAAAACACGAGGCGTCTAATAGAGTCAAGAAGAAGAACTTGAGTTGAGAAAATGGAACGATAATATACATCATTTAAGACAGTTGGTATAGATTAATACAATAAATTAAACTAATATATTTCACTTTAGTGCAATATCTTATGGACATATCTACAACAACAATTTTCAATGTTAAATTATAATAAATTTTCGTCGCAATAATTTAAAGCAGGCAGTTATGGTTTCGTTCTATCTATTTAACTACGCCGTATAGCAATGGTTTATTCAACAAAGAATCTTGGTACTTCAAACTCACTGATGATTAATACGCTGGAAAAATACAACAGCTGACGTCATGATTTTGCACCTGCAATTTATTTGGATACACGTGAGTGTTTGAAACTTTCCGTAACTTTGAAAGTATAGTAAATTATTATGAGATTTCCTACGTTGATTATTAGAGTAACAAAAATATAAAGTAGTTTTTAAAGTTAATAACACACCGAATAAATATCTAGTTTGTCAGTTATTTGTACACGCATACAATGTGTTTTAAGATATTTAGAATGACAACTTATGTCAGATAAAAAATAGTATAGATTCTGTTTCCTAATCTAGACGCCAGATGCAGTCTTGATTTAATTTTCACATTTTGCTTAAAAACATTCAGGTCATGTAAAAGCTTTTATTGGTGCTGAAATTTGCGTATATTTTTTGTAGATTACAGTTAAATTTGAGTAGTTGCATTTTATGATCGCTATTTTTCTGATGATCAATCTTTGTTGTAAATGGTCAAGGAAGCGCTTCAATGATTATAGTAAAAATAAAATCATGTGTTATGAACTAAGATAGTAAGCATATATATTGCAGTCACATGTATATAATCAGATTTCTATATATAAATAGAATTCCTTTTGTTTCCTTTGAAAGACGTTTTATTATACAACATTTAAATTAGGAAAGAGAAAACTAGAGCAAATCCTCCTTAAGTAAAAGACAGAGTAATGAAAATAAATCCTTTAGTATTTCACAGATGTTTAAATTCATTTATTCTATTTTTGGCATATGCTTTTGAAGACACAGATAGTGTCCATGTGGTGTTTTGTTTGTTCACAGGTAAAGCTGAGACAACTGTTTGACATCTGGTGGTTGAGGTTTTGGTAAGTGTGTGATAAAGAGTGAAATTCAAATTTTATGGCTATGATAGTGGTGTTAAGATAAGGTTTCCGCATTCCCTTATACAAACACAGTTAAATTTTGTTGGCACTTGTATTAAAAATACGGTGGCGCCTATTAAAAATATTTTTGGTCGATTATCCACCCATGACCCATGCTCATGATCTACCCAGAGCTAACACTCTACTAGCCGTTTAACCCTAAGAGTTTTCTTTGTCTAAAGCCGTTTTCCATCTGACATTACCCTGGGCTTGGGTATAAAGAAGAAAATCTCGACCTAGTGATATCAGATTAAAAATAGAGAGTTTTAGTATATAGCTGATAGTCACGAGGATAAAGGGTAATAAACTTACAAAAAGTTTTTAATTACCCCGTTTTTTATTACACTTACACTTGCGCTCGCAACGTGGGGCTGGAATTTCATTTAGAGGCTCGAATTTCATTTAGAGGCTCGAATTTCAGTTAGAGGCTCGAATAATTTCACTTAGAGGCTGGAACATTTAGTAGTTATTTTCATCACACTTATATTCACCGACTGAGGTTTGCTTTGATATTAGTAACGTCTTCTTTTAGTTTCATTTTTGTTAAAGTTTGTTACAGTTTATAGTGAGTTCTTCTTTATATAGTTAGGACATTCGTTTGTTTGAGATTTCATCTTCAAAAATTTTATAATTGAGTTACGTTAGAGGTATTCAGATATTTAATTATGGCAGAAACTTATAGCATCGTACATTTACTTAAAAATGAGTTAGAATATGAATTGAACATTAGAGGCATTGAAAATTCAAGACCAGTTTCAGATAAAAGGAAAATTTTAGCAAGGTTGTTGGCCAAAGAAACAGATAAACCCGGTTGTTTGATAGATCCTTCTTACTATAAAGTAGATTTCAAAGTAGAGAAAGAAGAGATTGAGTCTAGTATAGAGTCAGTTAAAAACGTTTTGTTAGAATTTATGGATGATCCCGCAGAGTCAATTTTTAAAAGGATAAGGTCAAGATTAGTACATCTTACAGGTAGAATTCAACGGTTAAAGCTCCCTAAAGAAAATTTTGAGGAAATTGTGTTATTTAAAAATGAAAGTTTGGCTACTATTCTTGTTGTGGAAGCAGATCTGCATGAGAAATTAAATAAGGATACGAGTTCAAATCATAAAGATATTAATATAAATCCTATTGCTGCATCTAATGTGCCCATTCCAACGGTTACATATGTCACACAGTCAGTCCCTATTGGATCTTGGTCGATAAAATATTCAGGAAACCCATCTCTCTTATATCAATTTTTAGAAAACATTAGTGACATTGCACAGTCCCGAAAGGTATCTGAAATGGAATTGTTTAATTCTGCAGTTGAATTGTTTACCGGTGATGCCTTAGTATGGTATCGTTGCGTTCGTAGTTCATTAACAGATTGGAGTTCGTTGGTTAGTAGACTAAAGGAAGATTTCTTGCCAGCACATCCTGAAGACGATATTTGGGAAAAAATCAAAATAGATTACAGAGGAATGGTGAATCAGTTGTATTGTTCATTGCTAATATGGAAAATTTGTTTAACCGATTACCTATTATTCCTGCAGAACACACTAAAGTTAGAATAGTCAAGAAAAATTTATTGCCATATTTCATTCAGCATCTTGCTCTTACAGAGATAGAGGATATTAGTACGTTAGTTAAACTGTGTAAGAAGTTAGAAGAAGCTTCTTTAAGTAAACATAAGTCTGTTTCAGTTGCACCATATAGTCACAAGCAGCCTATTAATTATTTTAATCCACGTTTTAGAAACAAAACCCCTAGTTCATTTCAGAATGCTTCAAGTCGTGTTTATACCCCTACATCTTCACATTCCCCAGTACAAGTTCTTAATTCTGCTACCCCAATGACAGAAAAGAGTGGAGTAGGTAACTCATTTATTAAGCATAAATTGGTATGTTGGAATTGTTCACGTTATGGACATACTTTCAGTGTCTGTAGATCTTTCAAGAGATTATTTTGTTATGGTTGTGGTCGTAAAGGAGTGACTAGTATCACTTGTCCGTCGTGTCCAACTCAACGAGTGGAGGAACAGAAGTTGAGTAGCGAAATTCCTGTTTCTAGATAAAATGATAAAGTTATTTGATATGGATGTTACGAGTTTATTTGATTTTGGATGTATTACATCGATAGTAGGTTCATCTTTTAGTCTTATTAGTTAGGTTTGTTGGTCGATTAATGGTACACTAGTTTTTACTGTTGAAATATAGTTTTGAAGATTGCTCTTGTGCATGAGCACGTTTTGGTTTAGTTTGATTGGTTTTGAGTAGCAATTTTATGGTCGCGTTACAACGTAGTATGTTGAGTTAAGTTAGATCTGTGCGAGACTTGTTGTGGTTCATCGTGTAGCGTTATGTTAGTCTAGACGAAACTCCGGAAGGATTGGTCGCTCAGCGTTATGTCAGTCTATGCGAGGGTCGTGGTAAGTTTGTCGCTTTAGCAGTTTTGGCATCGTCACTTGAGATTATTTGAAGTCAGTTATGATGTAATTCGTTTTGCTTATTTAGTTTGTCAGTCTAGATGAGACTCAGAGAAGAGTTTGTCATTCTAGCAATTTTGTTTATAAGTCTAGGTGAGGCTCATAGAGGAGCTTGTAATACTAGCAAATTTATGCGTTGTGAAGCACTTTAGTTTATATCGACAGTTTGATTATGGGTAGAGTAAGCGTGTACCAGAACATTTATTAATAGTTATCATGAAGTAAAGTAGAAAATAATTTCGTATTCAAATTCCCCCTTTTTCATTTATCCGTATCTTCAAATTTAAGTCTAAGAAAATGTTTAGTATCGATGCATGTCAAAGACTTAAAGCCATATTCTGCGACAGATGAGGGTGAAAATGAAGATGATAAAATGTTTCTGATCCTTAAGTACTTCTAATTATAGTTGATGTCAGTAGTAATTCCTTTTGGTCCATGTTTTAAACTCTTAAGTAGGACAAGATTAAAGTTAGTGAAATTTTTTTGGTTTGTTTAAAGTAATTTTTGTTTTAGTAGTAATAGAGCTTAATATGTTTGTTGATTTAGATGTTGCATGTGTTAAATGATAATTTTGATGACGACAAGGATGTGTTAAATGACGACAAGGATGTGTTAAATGATAATTTTGATGACGACAAAGATATGTTTATGGATTTTGAATGATGATATGTTTTTGAGGTGTTTGAGAGTGCAGCATATGCTTAGAGATGTTGCAGGTATATAGAGAAGAATATGTATTCGGTGAAGAGGTGCGTATTCAGTTATGAGGTACATGGATGGAGATTATAGAGAGTGTTTAGTAAAGTGTTGAGTATAGTTATATAGTTAGAGTGTGATAGAGTATTAAGCATTAAAGGAATGCTTGAGTTTTGGTTTAGTAGTTTGAGACTAGGCCTGATGTGCTTATTCTTTATTGAGAGTGTACATGAGCTAAGAGAGTTCATGAAGAGTTTTTTTTGTGAGTTGCTGGTGGATGTCTCCAAGTAGGCTCAACGTATGATTTATTAGTGGTTTTGGAGTTCTTTGGTGATGAATCACTGATGTTGTAGAATTTTGAGAGATATAGTTGAGTCTGTAGCATAGTAGTCGTACAGATAATGTTGTGAGGTGCTCACTCAAAGATCAAAGGTATCTTGTTGATGAATAAGTATTGTTAATACTTTGTCTGTTTCTCGAGTGTTGGAGATTTGTTTCGTGAATGGACTTCGTAAATAACAGCTTTTGGTACTTGTTAAATTCATCGATTAGTTTAAATGTAATTAGCACTTGGAAAGTTATGTACATAAATCCTTAAGACAGATATAGTAAATTAGAGAAGAGTATTCGTTGTACAGATTTTTGTTTAATAGTAATTTTGTTATACATTCGATTTTGTTTATTACAGTTCTAATTTATAGAAAAATATTTTTCGCTTCAGGTAAAATTTTTTTACTTTGATATGGTTGTTGCGTTTGTAACTATAGATGACATGCATCCACTGAGTGTTAGATTCCCCTAAATATTCTTAACTGATTGACGTATATACTGATTATGACTTCCCGAATTTGTCCCTTTATAGGCGTGTAGTACGCGCAGTTACTAATCACTCAATCCCATGCATTAATATTCCCCCATATCAATTAGTGAATGATTCTGTTTTTTTGTTAAACTCATCGTTAGTTATAGTTAAAGTTTGTGCTGTTTTGTTGTGAGTTGTAAGAGGTTTATACAGTTAATAAGAGTAATTTTGAAGTTTCAGTCGAAAATTTTTTTTAGAAAAAATTCTTCCATACCTCGAATTTTTTCTCTTGGGAAGAGGCTGTGTAACGTATTTTTTTTCTTGTTACACCAAGCCTAATAAATTAATAATAAAACAGATAAATTTTAAAGCATTTAATTCGTAAATATTCAGCCAATAAAAATTAAAGTATAATGTTCATAATAACACATAGATTCTAGAAGATATATATTCTGAGGCTTGTTACCAAGCGTTGTCCAGTTAATTATCAGCACTTTTGTTTCCAACGTCCAAGAGTGAAGTCGCTTTTGTAGACTAGAGATAAAAGTCAAGATGGCCCGACTAAAACACGAGGCGTCTAATAGAGTCAAGAAGAAGAACTTGAGTTGAGAACATGGAACGATAATATACATCATTTAAGACAGTTGGTATAGATTAATACAATAAATTAAACTAATATATTTCACTTTAGTGCAATATCTTATGGACATATCTACAACAACAATTTTCAATGTTAAATTATAATAAATTTTCGTCGCAATAATTTAAAGCAGGCAGTTATGGTTTCGTTCTATCTATTTAACTACGCCGTATAGCAATGGTTTATTCAACAAAGAATCTTGGTACTTCAAACTCACTGATGATTAATACGCTGGAAAAATACAACAGCTGACGTCATGATTTTGCACCTGCAATTTATTTGGATACACGTGAGTGTTTGAAACTTTCCGTAACTTTGAAAGTATAGTAAATTATTATGACATTTCCTACGTTGATTATTAGAGTAACAAAAATATAAAGTAGTTTTTAAAGTTAATAACACACCGAATAAATATCTAGTTTGTCAGTTATTTGTACACGCATACAATGTGTTTTAAGATATTTAGAATGACAACTTATGTCAGATAAAAATAGTATAGATTCTGTTTCCTAATCTAGACGCCAGATGCAGTCTTGATTTAATTTTCACATTTTGCTTAAAAACATTCAGGTCATGTAAAAGCTTTTTATTGGTGCTGAAATTCGCGTATATTTTTTGTAGATTACAGTTAAATTTGAGTAGTTGCATTTTATGATCGCTATTTTCTGATGATCAATCTTTGTTGTAAATGGTCAAGGAAGCGCTTCAATGATTATAGTAAAAATAAAATCATGTGTTATGAACTAATAAATTATCACATGTTTGCTTAAACTAAATTTTATAGAAATGATCAATTTATACATATTTATTTTGAAGGTTAAACTTCACTAAAATTCTTTTTATAAAAAATTTATGACAAGATAGTAAGCATATATATTGCAGTCACATGTATATAATCAGATTTCTATATATAAATAGAATTCATTTTGTTTCCTTTGAAAGACGTTTTATTATACAACATTTAAATTAGGAAAGAGAAAACTAGAGCAAATCCTCCTTAAGTAAAAAGACAGAGTAATGAAAATGAATCCCTTTAGTATTTCACAGATGTTTAAATTCATTTATTCTATTTTGGCATATGCTTTTGAAGACACAGATAGTGTCCATGTGGTGTTTTGTTTGTTCACAGGTAAAGCTGAGACAACTGTTTGACATCTGGTGGTTGAGGTTTTGGTAAGTGTGTGATAAAGAGTGAAATTCAAATTTTATGGCTATGATAGTGGTGTTAAGATAAGGTTTCTGCATTCCCTTATACAAACACAGTTAAATTTTGTTGGCACTTGTATTAAAAAATACGGTGGCGCCTATTAAAAATATTTTTGGTCGATTATCCACCCATGACCCATGCTCATGATCTACCCAGAGCTAACACTCTACTAGCCGTTTAACCCTAAGAGTTTTCTTTGTCTAAAGCCGTTTTCCATCTGACATTACCCTGGGCTTGGAGTATAAAGAAGAAAATCTCGACCTAGTGATATCAGATTAAAAATAGAGAGTTTTAGTATATAGCTGATAGTCACGAGGATAAAGGGTAATAAACTTACAAAAAGTTTTTAATTACCCCGTTTTTTATTATACTTACAATATGTATATATATATATATATATATATATATATATATATATTCATAACTGACTACTCAGACATAGAAAAATATTCTTTTTGAATTGTTTAGTGTTAAGTTTCTATGTTGATTTAGAGAGTGGCATAAGATTAATCTAACTGGTAGTGCTACGTGCCATTCCGAAACATGTCAAATCTCTTTTGGTATTGAACTTGTATATGTAGTTTCGCCTATGTTTAAGTGAACGACTTTTCTGAACATTAACGTAATTTCCCTTTCAACAATCGCGTGATTCTATTCTAAATGTCAAATACTGTATGCATACCGAATACCGAATGAATGACTTTACTCAAAGTTACATTTTCGATATCTTGAAATGAGAATGACCCACAAATCTCAATTATTTCCGTTTATATACAAAATAAAAGCAATATGTTATTTTACAGATTCTTCCTGATCTGTTTCAAATAATAACACAAAATTAGTGTAATATTTCCGAGGATTCCGCGGTTTTAATGATCTACTTAGTGTCAAGCTATCGCGGTCAATATTTTATGGGTATAGTAAAAGCGTCGTTTATTCTCTGCTATCCCACGGAGTTAATGTTTGCGGTCTCTTTTCCTGTTATTGTAAAATGGAAAGCTATATAAATAGTCCTTATCTAGTTTATTGCTCTTTAATATCCACGGGTTTTTGTATCGGAGCGTTTATACTTTTATGCGAAATAATTGGCTTTTAATAGTATTTCTTAGTAACTGACATATTTTCTTATTAAGTATCCGAAAACTCTAGATTTAATATTTTATTTGAAACTCTTAAAATTGAAGTTATATGTTATATCTACACGCGGGATTTTTTGTTTGCTTTTATGAAGATGCATGAAAGCTCACAATTCGTTATTACGGCATTCTTAACCATTAATTTACATTCTAATAAAGTACGAATTTTACTATTTTAAACGTTTTGATACGGGTAAAAGTCACGTTACGTTACGAATTTGCGGTGCGTCGGTTAACCAAAGTGGTACAAGAATGGGCTCCTTATGGAAAAAATGATAATATAAATATACAAATAAATATAATATAAATATATAAATAAATATAATATAAACGTGTAATATGGCCAAAAAACAAAACTAGTTGACAATTACCTACTTATTTAGAAAGGCTTTACTAGTTGTCAAAAATATGGGCGCCGAACCATTATATTTCGGTAGTCTCTTTAATATCTTTTCTACCCGGAAAACTGTTATTCTAGATAGATCTTTTTGCTCTCGATGTCTTAAAATCTCTTTCATCTTATCTTTTACTTTTCGTAACCATACACTCGTTAACTTTCTGTCAAATTAAAACAATTTTTTAAAATAATGGTTCTACCTAATATGACAACACCACTGGGCTAACTGGATATCTAATCAAAATAATCACTTTTACCGATCCTATAAATAATTTCAAGTAAAGTTCAATCTAAATTCAATCTAAACCTAAAGTCTATTAAAAGTAATTTCGGAAATATTCATACAAAACAGAAACCTACAGAAAATCATCCCTAATGTAACATCCAACTAGCCAGGTATTATTAACAAAACTCGACAATAAGCATTAGTCTGTAAATAATGCTACCATTCCATTAAGTATTCGAAATTAACTTACGACATTTTAAATTCTACTTATTTGGAAATAACGTTAACAACAATACATACAAAAACAGCGCAACACTAACTTTTATTACGCCATTCCAGTGTTCCATTCGAAAATACTAAATTTTTGCAATGAAATTAGCGAACAAATACGTCCCACAAATAAAGTTTGCGCTTTTTCTTAACGTTTCAAAAGTTTTAAGCTCCGTTTCAATGATATTATGCTTTGATTTAAACAAAATTAATTCCGTCGCTCTACAAACCAATTACAACTTATATTAACAAGTTCGCGTGTACATATTTATCAAACATAAACTAAAACGGAACAAAAGCTCAAACAGTACTCACAGTTTGTTTTCACTTCTTGGATTTTTTAATTAATTAAGCACATCAAGGAACACCAATGATTCGCCTGTTTACTTCCTCGGTACGTTAGGTCCCCATTCCTAGCTATTTAAATTACAACACATAGTTGCAGGGTGAAACTCGCCAACTATCCTTTGATGCACCACCCACGCGACTTAAATTCCATGCTTGACATGCGTTTTTCAACTTTCTAACCTTTATCATCCAACAAAGCTGAAAACAATTTGTCGTCGGTCACATATCGTTGGGACTTACGACCTATACGCGTCCGCTGGTCAGTAATCTGATCCTAATTCTTAGCGTTCTAAACTAACCTTTTTCAAATTTACTCCTCTATTTCAATCTCCCGCCCTTAAAAGTTTTGTTCTCACACTTTGTGCGTCTGAGCGGTCACTGTTCCCACGCGGTACACTTAATGCCGACTTTGAGCTATTTGTTGTTTCGCTGCGCATTATTTCTGTAGGACTGTAAATTATTAATTTCATGATTATTTAGAAAGTTTACCTGGTTAAGAGTTTCTGAACTCGTGTAAATGGGTTCAAATGTGTCGAGATGTATTTGTATTTTCTATTTTTAATACGAATAATATAAAGACACAGTCATCATTTCTGTTTGAGTATAAATGTACTAGGTGATTTTTCGGTATATTTATTTGTTCTAGTTTAATATTCTGCTGACGTATCCTTGTTATTAATCGTAAACCACCCAAGCTACTATAAAATTTTCAGGGAATTTCTGTACTAAATGCTTTCATCTAAGTGAAAATTTGTTTCTACGGCCTAATGTTTGCTAATGTAACTCGCGAACGTTACAATTTCTTGTAAATAGCAATATGGAAGATTGACATACATCTACAGATTTTTAGTTTAGGAGACCAATTTGCTTGTTCTTCACCAATTTTAATTCAATTGCACACCGATAAATCTTGTTATCTTTAATCTAAATTACGTTGTATTAAAAATACTGCAGCTAATGCCCCATTATAATTAGATTTCTGCCTCATCCACCTAATGTAGTAATATATTAACGTCAACAAGGGTGGAACGACATTTTCAGCTAGAGAACGTATTAACATGGTAGACGTGCATGAAATAGCATGGTGCATTTTCCTTCTTTGTAGAGATTTTTGGGATTCTAAAATTGTTATTGAAGCTTTCAGTTAAAATTTAAAAGTAAACTTTAGTTATATGCACTGACTATGAAATTACAGGTGGATGTCGCTGTCGCACCTAGAAGTTCTTTACGATAACAAAATTTAATAGTGTAAATTCAGCAGGGAATTGCCACTTTTACAGACTTTGAAGTTTGCTTTTCGTTTAAGATTTTTATTCCTTAGGTTGTTTACGGATGCAATCTCAACGCTTTGTCAGTTTATTTTATATTTTGTTGAACAGAATTACGTTTCGATGCAGGTATTTTAAGTGAACATTTGTTAGAGAATAATTTTACCTTTAATATTTCTTGAAGTTTGCTGCATGAGGGCGTTGACTGATAAATCAACGATGAGAGGTAGTATTCTTTGAATAGTACCTTTGAAACTTTAAGAATAATCTGTAATTACATACGGTCAGATTGCGGGTGTTCTTAAACTAACTGGTGTATGTAGGCTGTGATTAATTTTGCATAATCTAGTTTTGGTACGTCACTAAACTACTTCTTATTGATAACTAATGATCCTTGTTTTGTAATCAACCAGTTGGCTGGCTTGGTGTAACTTTCTAAACCTTTTTATTCTGTGCAGCGAGTTAGATTTTGGGCCTCTTGGAGCGACTTTTTAAAAAGGCTTCTTCCAAAAACTCTTCTAACAAATTTTTTAAAACAGAAATTACAATGGAAATTAACAAATGGTTGCGTTATATTCATTAACGCTTTTAGCAATAAAATTACTTTCACTAATTAAATTTAATTAAACAGAATTGAGTAGCTTGAACAACCAACAATGTTAAAGTTGTGAAGCTCAAGACTGACTGGCCATCTCTTACTCCTGAGGGTATTTATGCTATCCCTGCTCCTCACATTGCTTGTTGGAACTGCAAAGCCCATGACTGCTATTTTCTTTATTCATTTATACAATACAAAGTAACAATCTTAATTCTAACAATAAGTTTCTTACAATCTATTGTGACCTGCACCTGCAGTGTCAAGTTACGTCTGGAATACAATGTATTCAGATTCGTTCTCATGTCTGGTTTATGAACTTTCATTAACCTTTTGTAATATGTCCTTCAATTATACATTGTTGCATATAACTTAAGTTTTAATGACTCTATTTGATTATACATATATATTGATTTTTGAAAATGATGACCTGGGATATCCTATACTTAGAGAACAGTTTGAATTACCATTAAAGAGCCTGAAAATGGTAAGGCGCCGGGTACGGATAAGGTGCAAGCAGATACTCTTAAAGCCGCTGGATAAGCAATAACAGAACGTCTCTTCCGACTTGTAAGCTATATGTACGAAACAGGCGAGATACCTAAAGATTGCAACGTAACATCATAATAACTATACCAAAAAAAAGAGGCGCGGATGAATGTGAAAATTTTCGAACAATAAGTTTGACCGCACACGTTTCAAAAATATTAACTAGAATTGTACAAAGACGAATGGAAAAACAAGCTGAAGAAATACTGGGAAAAGATCAATTTGGGTTTAGGCGAAACAAGGGAACACGGGAAGCTATTTAAGCTGTGAGGGTGATAATGAAGAAAACAATAGAGAAGGGGGAAAGCGTATATATATATATATATATATATATATATATATATATATATTGCTGTGAAACCTCTTGAATTACCTGGTCTGTTGATTTTCTTCTGTTAATCGCCTCGGCTGCTCCTCTAGATAGCTTTCATCCTCATACATAAAAACAAACACATTCCTACCACAAACATCAACGTCAACTCTATTTACATCAATATTCACAATACATTAAAATTTCAAAATTAATATTCAGCATAAATTTTAATATCGGAAAATTTCAAAATTAAATTTATTATCATTTTAATGTGCATCCAGAATTAAAGTCCTTGTAGGATGCCTACTAATTACTATAACAATATATGCAGAGTACAAAGGAGCATCTACCACCTCTTTACGTTAATTAACCAGGTTCGTCTAATTGAGCTCAAAGACATACCCATATTTTTATCATAATCCAGAACATCAATACTAAATACCCCTTTCTACTTAAACAAGCAAATTTCACCTTAAAATTAAAATATTATTGTTAGTACAATTTCACTACTGTCCATTTTAAATAAACAAATTAGAAAGTTATTCAACACACACCAAAATCTCAAAGTTCAAACAAAATAGTATAATTTACCTGAAGGTTACTTGCACTCGTAGCTTCAATGTACATCGTCCCTTTTGTTAATCACACCATTCCAACTGGGTTATATTTACGGCTTCTGATTCTCAACGCTTTAAAAATTTTCTCCATCACCATTTATTTAAAGTTGTTTCAGGGCTTTTCCGGAACTAATCTGTGTATATCTGAACCTTGTTTTGTGGATCCAGACACGTTTATGCACCATTTAAGTATTAATACCCCCGAAAAATAACAAAGAAATTCATACTTCTTTCACCAAGATACGCCAAAACTGCCTACTTTTGTGTATTTATTTGTCATAGTAAATTTTACCAATTGGTACAGTGATACTAAACCTTATTACCTTGTATCTAAGTGCACTCAAGTACATTCATGTTAGCACGTAAATAATAAACTTTTTTAAATCAGCAAAATATACGAGCAAACTTTAAATTATTCTATCAAACAAAAATGCACTGTTTAACGTCTTGAATCAAGTCGCGGATGTAAGAGAGCTTCCTCATATTCACCTCCGTATATATAGCGGTTAGCCTGTCTCTCGGTCTGTTCCCCAAAACGGCCAGTTTCTAGAATTTCGTCATTCTATGTTCCCATTCCGTAGCTCGCGCGTCGGTTTTTACGAATTTTGTACTCGCCCTAGTTAAATCTCAGAAAATTTCCACACGGCACGCAACGTCTGAGAATACCTAATTAAATTTTATACAGAAATGTTATTTCTACCTCTCAATTTTGCCTTATACTTTCAACCAATCGCAACCCCATGACGTTGCTCTACTCACGCCTTTTACTATATGTGTCTCGGTCTTGTGCATATTATCTGTCTCTATCTAACCCGTTCTTATTGATGCAAATTGATATTCTTTATTATCGATTATTTCAGTCCATGTGGACTATCTGGGTTAAATAACCCCGTATCGCACCTTCTAGTGAATATTAAGCCACGGTTTCTCCAAGATTCTTTGTAACCATTTGTTATCTACAAAATTTTCGCCGTACGTGACATTTAAACTACGCAGGTGTTCAAACATAATATTAATTCTCAGAGCTTTATTTTCTGGTATTTTAATCTTGGATTTTCACAGACTTTTATGCTTATTATTAATAATGGTTTAATTAACTCCAACTAAAATTGACTTCTATCCTTTCATTTTTAGCGAATACAAATTAAATATTAATTATTATGTGTACACTTTGTTTAATACCGGTTACTTAAAATAGGGTTAATTAATATAAATTTTGCACGTAATTTCCATTTGTTTCTTTATTAGGAATAATTAAATTACACGCAGAGCTTTTTAATACTGTTTCTTTTGATATAAAGCGTCTTGTACATGATTTAAATCTCTTATTTTTACTGAAACGACCGAATTTATTTATGCTTCACGGTTTTAATAAAGCGTACTTTTTCCCAAAGCTTCTACACGGTGATGAAAATTATTTGATGTGATTATTTAATTTTCTACCCTGGTCTAAATATGAGTATTTTATATATATATATATATATATATATTGCTGTGAAACCCTCCTTTTATCTCTTCTGATAATCGCCTATTTGCTCTTTCTGCCTCGGCTGCTCACCTAGTTAAAACTTTCATCCTCATTCATGAAAAAAAACAAACACATTCCTACCACAAACATCAACGTTAACTCTATTTACATCAATATTCATAATACATTAAAATTTCAAAATTAAATTTCAGCATAAATTTCAGTATCATAAAATTTTAAGTTGAAATTTGTCCTCATTATAATATGCATCCAGAATTAAAGTCCTTGTAGGATGCCTACTAATTAATTTAACAATATTGGAAGACCTGAGTCTGAATAAAAGGGAGAATCTCCCACCCCTTTACGTTAATTAAACAGGTTAGTCTAATTGAGCTCAAAGACAGATCCAAATTTTCATCATAATCAAGAACATAAACTGCTAAATACTCCTTTCTACTTAAACAAGAAGGTTTCACCTTAAAATTAAAGATTTGTTTGTACAAATTCACTACTGTCCATTTTTTATCAAACAATTATAAAGTTATTCAACACACACCAAAACATCAAAAATCGAACAACAAAGCATAAGTTACCTGAAGGTTACTGCACTCGTGGTTCCAATGTACATCGTCCTTTGTTAATCACACCATTCCAACTGGGTTATGTTTACGGCTTCTGATTCTGAACGCTTTTAAAATTTTTGTACACCACCATTCGTCTAAATTGTTCAGGGCTTCTCAAGAACTCATTTATGTATATCTAAATCTTGTTTTGTGGATCCAATCACGATTACGAATAACATTTGATTATTAAGACCCCCAAAAAATAGCACTAAAATTCATAATTCTTTCCTGATATACCCAAAACTGCCTACTTTTGTTTATTCATTTTATCGTTACTAATTTGGATAATTGGTACAGTAATACTCGCAAATATAACTAGACTTTATTACCTTGTATTTTCTTTTCTAAGTGCACTGAAGCATACTAACTTCTATCGTAGCACGTATTCTGCTTGAAGTATGGTATCACATCAAAAAATAAAGAGCAAAACTGTTTAAAGTATTCAATAAAATCGAAAATCTAAGAGAGCGAAACTCATATTATCACCGGTTTATATAAGAGCCCGCCCGTACGTCGGTTTTGTCCCGCAACGGATAATTTCCAGAATTTCGCATACTATGTTCCCTTTCGACAGTCGGGCACAGCGATTCTATTAAATTTGCACACGCGCCAGTTGAAAATTTAAGAAATTTTCCACACGACACGCAACGCGTCTGCCAACAACTAATTAATTTTGTATAGAAATCGTTACGTTTACACCTCTCATATCTGCATCTTATTTCCACCAATCGCAAACCCAGTGAAGCTTTGCAAATCACGCCTTTATTATCTGTCTCTGCCTTGCGCATTTTATCTGTCTCTTTTCTACTTTGTTCTGAGTGGTACAAATCGATATTCTTTTCTATCCACGTGGATTCGCGACGTGACTTACTTGAGTTAAATAACCCCTTATCTAGCCTTTCCCGTTAATATAAGCTACGGTTTATCCGACCGATTCCAATATACGTAGAATCTGCATGTTTATCTAATCGAATTTATTAGAATTTTGATATTTAAAAATACGCAGGTGTTCAATCGTAATACTTCTACGTATTTTAACCTTCTTGATAGATTTGTATGCTAGCAACGCGTCTCATATTTGGTATTGTTGGGTTTTTTAAAAGCTTTTATGCATATTATGTATTACTAATGGTTCAATTAACTCCAATTAAAATAATAATGAATGGCATTGACTTATACCCTTTAATTTTTACCGAATACTAATTAAATATTAATTATTATTTTGTACACTTTGTTTAATACCCGTTACTTAAAAATTGAATTAATTAATATAAATTTCGCACGTAATTTCTATTTGTTTCTTTGAACAATTAAATTAAATACACGTTGAG
Source organism: Platerodrilus igneus (assembly GCA_036346225.1). Classification (NCBI taxonomy): domain Eukaryota; kingdom Metazoa; phylum Arthropoda; class Insecta; order Coleoptera; family Lycidae; genus Platerodrilus; species Platerodrilus igneus. The sequence goes on along the minus strand of JARFIW010001108.1, from coordinate 4,962,189 downwards.
CATTTTAATTCTGCTTCTTTTTATAGAAAGCGTCTAGTGAATAATTTAACCTCATACACGGTGATGAAAATTATTTGATGTCGTTAATTAATTTTCTACCCTGGTCTAAATATGAGTAATATATATTTATATATATATATATATATATATATATATATATTATAGTGGTTTTAAAGGGTTAAATCTAGGTATAAACAAGGCAATTTCAAACACCCTGTATAGGGGAAACAACCATAATTTACGTGCGGAATTTATTTCATTTAGTTGATTGAAAGTAACAAGTATTACCATAATTTTACAAGTAGGGATTAAAATTTAAGCACAAGCCAATAGAAGTTATTAATTAATTTAATAGAGTTTAAGTTAAAGGGATATAACGTCTAAAACGCATAAAAGCGTGAAAAATCGATAATTCCAAGGCAAAACGCTTTACTAACAAACAAACACGTCGAATATATGAAATATCTTGAAACGCAAACTCCTAGAAATGTTATTTTAAAACGTTCGTTAATTAGGCACAGGTTCATGTTTTGAAAGGTCAACTTCTCCTTATTTGTGTAGATAAAAGACAAGATTCAAGGTATATTGTGCAAACGGTCGGACGGTTCGCATAAATGCTAACCAAAAGTTTCCTTAAAGCGCAGAAGAGATGGACAATCAATGATTTGCTTTGGAATGAGACAGGCATAATAGCATTTCACTTCGAAACGCACGTATTCAGTCCACGTGGGTTAGATAGCACGCAGACAGTAATATCGATTCTCTACCACTCGAGCGAGGGTAGAAGGAAACACCTAATATGCATAAGAGAGGAATAGAGTTAATATATGCGGGGTTTTTAAGACGTCACTGAAAATATCATTGGTCTAAATAGTTAGTCGTAAAACAGACAAGCACGGGAAAATTGAATGCGGGTTTTTCGGAAAATATCGTATCAACGAGCTAAATTTCAAACATTTTGAAAACGGTTATACCAAAATTTGAAGAACGAATTAGTTTAATTAAATATTTCGCGTTAGGAGGGTTTGGAGAGGTTACACTTAGAATCGTGTAAATACGAGAGAAGAGTTATTAAGGCTCTCTTTGACTTCTCTCTTTGACTTCGTTAATTTGCATCGCTTACGATGTACAAAAATCTACTAACGAGCTTGTAAGTATTAAAATTTTTAAATTAAATAGTACAGTGTTAAATTTTTGGCCTCATAGTTTGAAACGCGGATAGTGTCGAGTTTAATTGAGGTGCAACAGATATTTTAACAAGCTCGTGAAGTAAAGTAAGGTAAAGTAACGTAAATTAAATTCTGCAATAATAAAAAAGTGTAATATACTTGGATTTGGATTTGGATGGAGCTTGAATGAATAGCATGCAGCACAACTTAGATGGTATTCATCTATAAATAGCTGGAGGCGGCAAGCAGATCAGAACCACAAGACCGAGAGTGCAGGAACCTAACTTCATCGTCAACGGAGTAGGGAGCTTAAAGAAATTCCAGGTAACACATTAGAATTTGCTGTTTTTTTATAAGCTATGAAAATTATTGTGATGTGTGAGAGTGAACTTTGATGGTATTTTGCATTATTTTGCGTATTGAAAATAATACTAACTTTGATTATGGTATTTGAATATAAATCTAAAGGTGTATATAAAGCTTATTAACATTCCTCATGAATTTAAAATTTTATTGTTAAGAGTACATGGGTTTTTTTGTGTTTGTAGTAAAAGTATGCAAAGTAAAAAGCATACATTAATAAAATAAACTGGGTTATCATGAGCTCACCATACTCCAGAGTGTACTAATTAGAAATAATTATAAATTAGAAAAAAAAAAGGTATTATTCAGGGCCCATTTACTCCTGTTACATTCAATGTGTTTGATATTTTAATTTAAAATCCTAGATTCTACAAAGATAGAATTTATTGAGGTGTAACTTGAGCACCGAAATATAAATAATCTTGAATTATTATTCGTGAATAGTGGTAAATAAATATTGTATGATTGTTGTATTATTTAGTGGTTTTATTGAGAGTGTGCGTGAACGGTAAAGAGTATGATAGTAAATCTAGGTATCCAAGAGGAGGCCCAACTGAGCTAGCTAGGGAGCTGTTCAAGCAATTAAAGTGATGAAGCAGGAATCTGAGTAAGAATTTTTTTTTGAAATTTTTTCTATTTTGTGAAATTTTTGATTTTGGTAAATTAATAAATGCTCGAATGTTTTTTTGAAAAAGTACTGAGAAAGAGCGAAGTTACACGGCAATTTATGACGGCCCAAAGTTGGGGCTCGAAGGTTTTTTTTATATAGGCGAGGTCTTATAGGGGTTACACGGCAATATATATATATATATATATATAGAGAGAGAGAGAGAGAGAGAGAGAGAGAGAGAGAGAGTTTGTAAATTTGGAAAAAGCATTCGACAATGTGAAAAAATGTTCAACATACTCAAAAAGATTGGAATGAATTCTAGGGATAGACGGATGGTACATTGCTTATACAAAGAGCAAACATTGTTAATAGAATTAGAGCAACAAAGTAGAGAAATAAATATTAGGAAAGGGGTGAAACAGGGATGTGCCCTATCCCCATTAATTTTTAACTTGTACATAGAAGAGGCAATGAATACTGTCAAATGCAGGAAGACATTTGAAATTAATATGCAGGGACAAAAAATTGATATGTTGATTTGCAGATGATATGGCGGTATTAGTATCTAGCAAAAAAGAGTTAGAAGCTGCTCTTAATGAAATGGAAACAGTTCTAACGGAGAGATATGGTATGAAAATTAACAAAACTAAAACTAAAGTACTAGTATGCAAAGGAGAGGAAAATAAATCAAAAACAAGAATACAAGTATGTAACATGAACTTACAAGAGGTTAAGGATTTCTGCTACCTAGGAAGCCAAATAACGCAAGATGGGAAAAGCACAAAATACATAAAACAAATGTTAGCACAAGGCCGTGCTACATTTAACAAGAAAAAGCAACTATTGTGTTCAAAGACAACAAACATAGAAACAAGTAAAAGATTGCTTAAAACATATGTATGGAGCACAGCACTGTACTTTTGTGAAGCCTGGACAGTAGGAGAAGCGGACAAGAAAAAGGTAGAAGCCTTTGAAATGTGGTGCTACAGACGTATGATGAAGGTATCATGGACAGACAAAGTTAAGAACAAAGAGGTACTAAAAATGGTAGGGGAAGAAGGATATATGTGGAAAACAGTAAAAAATAGGGGAGATAGGATGATAGGCCACATACTAAGATATGAAGGAATAGTGCGGAATATATTAGAAGCAGAGATAGGAAAAAAGAGAAGTAGAGGTAGACCTAGGTTAGATTACTGCACACAGATAGTGAAAGATGTAGGCTGTAAGAATTTCAGGGAAATGTGTAGGCTTGCTCAGAATAGAAATCAATGGAGGTACGCTTCCAGCCAGTCGCAAGATGGAAAAACTAATGACAATAATAATTACTGTACTTAAACATGGTGATTATTATAAACAACTACAGATATTGACTGCTTAACCCCATTCACATACCACTGAATCTCGGTGAAATAGGGCATATAATTAGAAAACAATAGAAGGGAATCGAGTTGTAAATAGGCTGTTGGAAGAATTGCAGGGAACTGTATAGGCTAGCTCAGAACATAAATAAGATGAGGTACAAGTTCAACCAGTTTTAGAAGTAAAACCCAATGACGAAAAAATAAGTGCTCCTAAATCTGATAATTATTATAAACAACTACAGGTGTTGGTTGTGAAATATTTTCAACTAATGTTGATTGTGCGAAATGATAAATTGGAAAAACTATTAATTCGACAAAGGTGCAAGTGCTGGGGGAACGTGGCAGCCAGAGGCTGCATACCTCCCTTCACATACAACTGAATATCGGGGAAGTAGGGTATATATCTGTAAAACAATAGAAAGTGGCCGAACGGCATCAAACAAGAAAGAACAGCAGCTATGCTCAAAGACAACAAACATAGATACAAGAAGAAAACCGTTCAAAGCATAGTGTGGAGCACAGCACAGTACATATATGAAATAGGGGCAGTAGGAAAAGCAGACAGAAAGTGATAGAAGCCTTCTGGAATGTTGTGCTTCAGATGTATGTGGATGGTAGCATGGACAGACAAAGTTGATCACAAATAGGTTGTTGAAATAGTAGAGGAATAAAGATATCTGTGGAAAACGAAAAAAATAATGGAGAAATAGAAGGACAGGATACGTTCTAAGGCATCTCTGGGAAATAGTAAAGGATATGTTGCAAGCAGAGATGGGAAAAGATAGGTAGAGGTAGACCGAAATCAGACATTCTCACACAATTAGTGATAGATGTAGACTGTGCACATTTCAGGAAAATGTGTAGGTTGGTTCAGACTAGGAAACAATGAGGGTACGCGTCCAACCAGTTCTAGGAAAGAAGACTTAATGATGATGATATATTAATTTAGAGGATATGTAACTCGAGATCCACATGGGTCAGCCTACGCTATTTGGACTTACTTCAACCTATCTCTTTGTCTTTTCTGCTCACGGCCTATTGAACTTTTAGGGTGAGTCCCCACTTTATCAACCTGAGAGCAATTTCGTAAAAAAACTTTTAGTTTGTGGTAATTTTTTATGTCGTAAATAACTTATTTTTAATAAATCCATTTTATTTAACATTTTTCCTAATTTTGTCATACCAGGAAAAACCTCAATCAACTTAAGCTTCATATTTTACAAATAAATCGTAATCATATAATGGTCCCAGTAGTGATAATAGCGCGGTTTGGCGCCACGTCAGCATCACATCCCATGCGCAACCGTTTTCGGAAAGTTATGGACAATCCAATCAGGCGGTTGGGAGAGTTTGGCATTGCACCAATAAGACTGTCTGTAGTAAGTGCAAAGCTGTTATGAACAGTAACTGAAGAGCTGCTTTATTTGCAGTACGAGTAAATACAGAATACAACAAATTACACACTTGGATTTTGCACATTACGCAGAAATAGGCTTTGTATAGTGTATTTCTATAGCGGCCCGTACACGATCAATAAAATGGACAATAGTCTAGAATAATGACAATATTAATATCTAGGAACACTGTGGCACGATTTGAATAAAAATGAATAAAAACCCTTAACCACAAAAAATATTTTTTGTAGTTAAGGGTTTATATTCATTTTTATTTTAATGACAATATTGGTGAGAGTAACCCTCGGAATTGATGGTTTGACGAACGATGTTGAAGTAACTCTAGAAATCTTGAAATCCAGCTATCATACCGGAAGTTCGTAGAGCACATTGACAATAATATCGAATTCCATGCGTAGGCATCAATATTATTGTCAATTCAATGGAGAAAGTAATAAGGGTGTACCGTCCCAGGCTCCCGCCAGTCTTTTATTTACCTAGCAGACACCAGACGGCCTGAAGTTTAGGGTCATTTGAATATGTTATTGTTGATCGGGAAAATATGTATGTCACAAGCGACCATGTTGCCAGGGAACAAAGTGTAATTATCAATGGTGACGTTGGCGATATCGAAAAGCATCAGTGAATAAATTTTTTTTACTAATAACTTGAGAAGTGACTATTATTTACTCAATTGCTGGAATGAGAAGTAGTTCTTCTCTCCTTAGGTTAACAATAACTATCAAAGTGCATGCACATATATACAATTTTCTAGACTTATCTGGCAGCAAATCACAACTAACACTGTTTACAAGTTGTGCAAGCTCAAGTGCGGTTCCATTTATTTTTATTTCTGAGCCACTATCACTCATATCTACATTATATATAATACTTAAACCACTAGATAATTCCAGAATGATGTCACAGTTTTGTCGGCTATGTTTGCTGAGGGGCACACGTCTTTTTGAATTCTAAGTAAACACAGACATATGCTACGTACCTAAACGTAGCCGGAAGAAAAGTAAATACCAGACTAACTACCAACCGCCCACGATTATCTATTAACAATAAAAATAAATTAAAATTTCTTGGTTCACATGGACAAAGAAAAGTATTAAATTTAAGTTATATTGTAAAGAACAAATTTTATAATGGGTCCACGAAGTGCGCATTTCGTAGCTAACATGTAATAAAGCTCAGTGGAAAAATAGTAATGCTTAAATTTTCTCAATAGCAAGTGTTGTTAAATTAAAGTATTAAATGTAGACCAAGTTGTAGTAAGACTTAAAGAAATATAACCAGAATCACTAGCGAAGCTAGCTTTTAAACATGTATGGTGGACTGGTATCACAACATCAACCGCTGGTAAATAATAATCCTGGATGTGCATAAAATAAAACTAGTCACATACCTATGCGTCGGGATGCTCATCTTGCAAGTCGTCGGGGGTGAGTCACACAGCAACGCCGCGGTACTCAGGATCCATTCACCATGCCATCGTAGCTGCAGCAGTGATCTAAAGACAAAGGCAGTTGGCCTACGTCAACGAACAGTTGGTCCTACATAAAGAAAGCACCTATTCGGCCTCCAGCTAAGAGCTAAAAAGAGAATCTGATTAGAATGGGTATGCGCGGGAAACTCACCGATACACGCAAGATACCTCCTACTTGTCGAACAAAAAAACGTGCATATCTGTAGAACATATTTTAACGCACAAGCTACAGAACCAAATTAAAAATTGGTTCAAATAACACGAGTTTGAACTGCAGGCGTTATCAAAGCGTGATTAGTAAACTGGAAAACGCGCTATCATATAATAGTAGGATCTATTATTTTGACAAGTTTTTAAATGGGAAACACAAGAGAAAGCAATTATCCGTTATCGGAATGTTTCACAAATTAACGGATACCTAAAAAAAGGTATTGACGTTTTAATTTATTGAATAAATTTTCGTTTTAGAATGAATAGATTTGAAAGAAATGTTATGATTGCGCGTACTATTGTAACGAGGTAACAATACAGGATGAGGTTTTGAATAGGAACAGATGCTAGGTGAATGAAAAACGAATTACCACAAAAAAGGACGTATTTGAATCTATCGTCGAAAATAAACGTAACAAGAGAAAGAAAAAAAAAGAAGAAGGGAAGACGGGTAATAAGCAAGTAACGAGGACTAAGATGGAACGGCATCGACACCGCAGAGTCGTTAACGGACGGATGTGTCTCCGAAAAAGCAGTAAGGTTCTCAATCTTCAGAACAGGATTGGTTTCTCGCGAAAAACCAAAAAAAAAGCAAAAAGAAAGCGAGACTGAAACCGAGTAGTAATAACCACAACAGCACCCAAGGATCAAGCCACAAATAAACAAAAGGGACAATCAGGGAAAACAAGAGGAAGAGAGGGAGAGCGCTGGTAAAAGGAAACGATGTACTACTAACTGTGGTAACCAAAACCAAAGAACCAAAGAAAAGAAATGCTAACTAGACCTAAAGTCAACTAAGTCGTGGTTTCCGAAAAAAAAAAACGGACGAAACACAATCGGACTAGGGATCGACCGCAAAGAAGACCAGCAACAGGATAGGGAGAGGAATGTAGAACGAAAGGAACGAGAAAAAGAAAAAATACCCAAAAAGAATAACACCAACACCAAGTGTAAAAGCAAAAGAAAACTAAGAATCGTACAAAGGAAAATAAAACAGAATCCCAGTGTAGTTATGTATGAGTAGGTGTGTGCGTGTGCGTGCGTGTGTGTGTATGTGTGTGTGTGGGTGTGTAAGAAGTGTGTGTGTGTGTGTATGTGTTGTGCGTGTAAGTCGTACCATGGGGCTATTCTAGTTCCGGAACCACACGCTGTTCATGGAAAAAGAAAAAGAAAGGAAACCCAGCAAACAAGCAAGTAAATAAAAAGATTGTGAAGTCCAAAAATCAAAACATAAGGAGAGCAAAGTCGACATAAGAATGTGGGGCACGAGGACTAGGTGTTCCGCTTAAGACGTCTATGCCGACAGAAGAAAAACAGAGCAAGATCGGGGGCATTATGATGGTCCGGATGTGCAGGTTTCAGATCTTTAACATGCCTAATGGATTTGTGACCAGAAGGATCAGTAAGTTCATAGGTTCAGGGAGAAACGACTTTAGAAATGGGAAAAGGACTAATGAATCTTGGAACAAGTTTGGCGTTAAAATGACGCGAAGCGTCGGACAGAGCGAAATTATGGCGCCAAACAGAATCGCCTAGTTGATAGGAGACAGGACGACGGCGGAGATTATAGCAGCTGTAAATTTTCGGTAACCGGCAGAAAGTTCTTTGATAATGTGGGAACGGATATTCTTAAAGTGGTCAGGATCTGGTGAAGGATGTTCGGGATCAGGAATGTACATGTGGTTTATTTCGAATAACTGTCCAAAATAATCGCCGGAAACGATATGCTTACGGCCAAATAGAGCGAAGAACGGAGTGCAACCTATGATTTCGTGTTTGGAGGTGCGGATTGCACGATAAATTTTTGGGAGGTTCACATACCAATGACGTTGGTCGTCACGCACATAGGAAACAATCATGGTTTTGAGAAAGCGGTTAACACGTTCAGCAGGATTAGCTTGGAAATGGTAGCGGGCGGTGAAAAGGATTTTGAAGTGATAACGGGCACACAAGGAAGCAAGATGATGGCTACGGAATTGTACACCGTTATCTGTGATAAAGTATTGGGGGACATCGAAAATAAGGAAGACTTGCTCTTCGACGACTTTGATGACAGACTGTGCAGTGGCTGTACGTAAAGCAAAAAAAAAGGAAAACTTAGTAAAATAATCAGTCACTACAAGGATATAGGAGTGGCTACGAGTGGAACGAGGAAGAGGGCCTACGATGTCACAGGAAAGGACTTGCCAGGGATAGGAGCGAATAAACCAGGAGGAGGTAACTGTTCAACTTTGTGAGCAGCACAAATCAGACAACGTCGCATGTAAACGTCAGTTCTGAGACAGGGCCAGTAATATTTTTGAAGGAGACGAGCAGAAGTTTTGGTCACGCCACAATGACTGGAAGCAGGAGGATCGTGATGAAGGGATATCGGATTTTTATACACGTGCTATTGAGATAATCTACATTGAATACTTTAATTTAACACACTTGCTATTGAGAAAATGTAAACATTACTTTCTTTCAATGAGTTTTATTACATGTTAGCTACGTAATGCGCACTTCGTGGATCCATTATAAAATTTGTCCTTTACAATATAACTTAAATTTAATACTTTTCTTTGTCCATGTGAATTAAGAAATTTTAATTTATTTTTATTGTTAATAGATAATCGTGGGCGACATTTTTTTTTTTATATGTAGGCGAATTTCCCCACTCTCCGCGGTTGGTAACTAGCCTGGTATTTACTTTTCTACCGGATACGTCTAGGTACGTAGCATAAATCATGGCGCACGGCTAACTCATGAGACTTTTAATTTCAGGGTCATGATTTCGAGCACCACGTTGGGCGCCATAATTTATGCTACGTACCTAGACGTAGCCGGAAGAAAAGTAAATACCAGGCTAAATAACAACCGCGGAGAGTGGGGGAATTCGCCTACATACCAACAAAACACAAAAAAACACGTCGCCCACGATTATCTATTAACAATAAAAATAAATTAATATTTCTTGGTTCACATGGACAAAGAAAAGTATTAGATTTAAGTTATATTGTAAAGAACAAATTTTATAATGGCTCCACGAAGTGCGCATTTCGTAGCTAACACGTAATAAAACTCAATGGAAAAAAAGTAATGCTTAGATTTTCTTAATAACAAGTGTTTAATTAAAGTGTTCAAGGTAGATTTTCTCAATAGCACGTGTGTTAAATTAAAGTATTAAATGTAGGTTTTCTCCATAGCAAGTGTGTTAAATTAAAGTATTAACTGTAGACCAAGTTATAGTAAGAATTAAAGAAATATAACCAGATGCATTAGCAAAGCTAACTTTTAAACATGTATGGTGAACTGGTTTCACAACATCAACCGCTGCCAAATAATAATTCTCGATGTGCATAAAAGAAAACGAGTCACCTACCTATGCGTCGGGATGCTTATCTTGCAATTCGTCGGGGGTGAGTTAGCACAGCAACGCCAGGGTAGTCAGGATCCATTCACCCTGCCATCGTAACTGCAGCAGCGATCTACAGACAAAAGCAGTTGGTCTACGTCAACGAACAGTTGGTCCTACATAAAGAAAGAACCTATTTGGCCTCCAGAATGGGTAAGCGCGGGAAAACTCACCAATACACGCAAGATACCTCCTACTTGTCGAACAAAAACCATGCATCGTTGTAAAAAATATTTCAACGTACAAGCTGCAGAATCAAATTAAAATTCGTTCAAATAACACGAGTTCAAACTGCAAACCTCGTGTTATCAAAGTGCGATTAGAAAACTAGAAAACATGAGATCAAATAGCAGTATGATCTATTATTTCGACACGTCTTTAAATGGGAAACACAAGAGAAAGCAATTATACCTTATCGGAATGTTTAACAAATTAACGGATACCTAAAACAAGGAATTGACTATTTAATTTATCGAATACATTTTTGTTTTGGAATGAATAGATTTGAAAGAAATGTTGTGATTGCGCGTACTATTGTAACGAGGTAAAAATGCAGGATGAGGTTTTGAATAGAAACAGAAGCTAGGTGGATGAAAAACAAATTACCACAAAAAAGGACGTATTTGAATCTATCGTCGAAAATAAACGTAACACATAATTGAATATTTTTTGTATAAAGGAAGAAAAATGCCGAGTTTTAGTACTGTTTTGAAGTGTGGAATGTATAAGAGTATCTTTTTACTGTTTTAACAAACAAAGGGGATAATATGAATGCGCTGCCTGTAGAACGTCGTAATGCCTAAATAAAAGCTTTGAAACGTGGAAATTTAAGTGAAACACAACTAATAAACGGCCGTGTTTGTTCCGAACGTTTTATAAAAGGTAAGTATTCCAATGAATTATCAATAGAACTTAGATACCAAAGTTTTTGTTTATATATTATTACGAATTACTATTAGGCAATCCGCCAAACACACAAGCGGCGTAACCAATGTATATTCTATAGAAGTCTTGAATTTCCGACATATATCGGAGTAAGAATCATCTATTTAATTCAGGGTATATATAAGACCACTGATGCAGTACAGAGTTAGTTTATATCAAAATGTCGTATATAAATCATCTCGTGTATAGTTAGTTGATCATTACGTTTTGAAGATCCTATAGTAAATATAAATTTGGGTTATGTGAACGTCTATATTGTACCGCCAGCTTGTACATAAATAAACAAAAGTATAATAAATAAATTATAGTAGTGTTTAGTGTTGTTGAAAAGACTTATGTTTAAGAAATTAGTTTAAGAAGATATTAGTGCTTGTAAATAGCATTAGTGTGATAGTGCTTCATTGTTAATTGGACTGAAAACATCATAAATAAGGCATATACTGTTAATTAGACTTGTGAACAGTGAGTAATAAAGACTCTTGTTATTACTTGTTTTAAATTGGTGAAATGCGTTAATAGTAGCCCGCTACAAAAAGAACTCAAAACCCATGACTTAATTGAACTTAATTAAACATCATGGTTTGAGGTGCACCAGCTAATTTATAGGACAATATAATCTTGATTTGATACCAAACCAATACCTGGGTTATGTTTCAAGCAAACATCCTAGACCTCCTTCTGCTGCAGCAAGACATTAGAGAATTATCATTCGCCAAAGAAAAGATATTGAAGCACAGGTTTGTGCATTTATTAAAATAACAATTAGATTTATTGAAGTTATGTTTATTTTAGGTTCAAACAGAAACATTTCGTGACATTGCATTGAAGGCGGTACACGTGAAAGAAAATTCCCTGCAGTTGATTTTTTCTGCAGAGGTGCGAGATAGTAATTGTAGTGTTTCAGTACAAACTGATATAACAGTGGAGTAGTTGTGCAGTACTTTTATTGAACTTATTCTGTGCAACAGCAAAATTTATACGTTGAAAACTACATTAGATAGTTTATGGCTAAATGAAGATACTTTCAGACACGATGACTCTAAAACGTTATATTTTACAAGTTTACCAAAAGCTGAAATGTTCCTTGTGATTCATGATGCTATAAATGGAAGTATCTGATTTCTCGCGCGGTCAGTGGCCTGGATTTCAATTTAATTTTATTTAGTAAATTGCTTTCTTTCATTTCTTAACCATACAGAGCCATTAAAATTTGTTTTTCATATAGAATAGAATTCGCGCAAATCGATGCCTAAGTTGCTTTTCTTCTTATATAAAGAGATCAAAATAACACTATTTCATAATTCTATAATTTCTTTCAAAACACAGAAAATCGTGCTGTCAAAAAACACTATTTCAAATTATGAGGCACTCATGAGGAAGAGCAAAACTGAAATTTTGCTTGCTTTCCAAGTTAATTAATTATTATCAGCCACTGTATCACATTGCGTTACACTGACATTAAATTTGATGTGAAAGAAAGACAATGTTGAATGGACAATCTTGTTACTGAAGCACCCTGCATGATCTTAAATTAATGTAAAATAATGTATAAAAAACAAAACTTGAATTTACATTAGTATTCTTATTTAAATCATAAACTGAAAATCACAAAGATAATCTTTTGTTTCTGTTAAACGTATATTGGAACTCAAATCAAAGGTTGTAAATTATTTTAAACCTCGAGAATGTAAACAAACCAATTTTATACATAAAATTTCGTAGCGGAAATACGTCATGTTTTTAAGGAAGCTTTCAGAATTATTAAGTAAATGATAGGGAATTCGTTAATATGCACCCAAAATATGAGTTTTAATATTACATAGTTGCAATTATCACAAAGGGAAACAACAGACGTACTTGAATACAAAGTAACAAAACATATGCAGAGCAATAAGAATTCAAAGTGTAAGGCTACACAAATGATGTAATCGTCATATGCAGTAAGACTACAATGTACGTATTTATATGGCTTCAGATAAAGAAATAAAACTATACACCTACGTAAGTTACTAGGTAGTACTTCCCACATGTCTTTTGTTATAAACTCAATAGCAAGATTGTGAAATAATATAAAAACCACCGACAGCATACGGAGTAGAAGGGGAAATAAAGCACAATAATTATATCCATTAAGATTTAAAGTCAATTATAAGGGAACCTGAAAACATTAAAATGTAGATATACGCGCGATTAGAACAGGGGGTGGGGTAAGTTTTCCTATGGGGATTTCATAGAATACGAATTGAAAAGTGAGGTTGAAGGTACAGAAACTCTAAGAAAAATTTTATGGCATTTTCGAAGGAAAATAACGCGTCAAGTAACACCTAAAATATGAAATGCATCTGTAAGTAGCAGGGTAGTTTCAGGAACGTGTCAGTGCGGATATAATGTCGTTACCGTTTCGAAACAAAGGTGTAGCACCGGGTAAATCATTCCTTCAATAAATTGGAACTTTGTTACTTGATTAGTGCAAAGGAGCTTTCTGTGTTGGAACGAGTGACTGCAAGTAACATTGATCTTAGGTAACCTTGAATTAAGCAGCGAGTAGACAGTTTGTACGTTTAAGAATTTATGAACTAAAATGCTTAATGGTTGTTGTTTATGTAATAAAGAATTAATTTAAAGGTGAAAATAGCTATTGGATTGGACGAATTATCGGCGGAAAGAAAGAATAGTGATTTTAAAAACGATTTATTAGTGCAATTTAAGGTAGTTATAGTGTAGAAACTTAAGTATTGTGGAAAGGACAATGATATAGCACACAATTAATATTTAACTGCTTTGTTTTCTATGAACGACATTGCCAATAATTTGGGATTCATTAATGTTTTATAATTAATTAGAAATGCAGGAATTTTGTTTTAGTAAAATATATTTGTATGTCTACTTAAATTATTTTTATGTTAATAGAGGTTAAGTTCAGGTTGATTTTTTATTTCAATTTATTTAGGAAATAGTTAAAGTCAGTGATTTGTAAAGCTACTCCAGTAACAATCTTATTTGAAAGGAGCAGTATTTTGAGAAACTTTGATTATGACCACCTTTAAGATACCAAAGCAAGAGAATATTATGCGGAATAATATTCTGTATAGAAATGACATCAAAAACTGTGACAGACTGTTTGACGCCACTCGATTTTGGCAGTATGAAAACCTTTAAGGGTAAGTGTTAATGTAATGTAGAATTTTTGAATTTAAGCCTTGTTATTTATTATGTTTGTATTTGTTTATTTTCCTTATTTTTTTATTTTTCCATATGAACTCACTGCCGCACCACTGCAGTTAACCAACGTAATCTTATATTGCCTTTAGGGCAAATAAAATTCAATCCGTTTAACGCTTATTTTGCCAGTAACACCACTTAAGATTTAAAAATCTTATAATTTTAATTTGTTGACAAAAGCGTATTAAACTTTACTACAAATTAATTCACAGATACCTCTCCTTATTTGAACACGCGTGTTTTTAAACTAATTGTTTTCTCGGACTATACAAATAAAATTTGCTGTTGTAGCTTGCGATAAAGCTTTACCGACAATTTTTCAAGTGTAGTGCTTATTAACTTGCACAGTTTATAAATATAAGCATGTGAAACGTTCCAATTAGTTGCTTCTACGACCGCTTTTATAATTTATGTTTGAGTCTGTTACGACAGCTCTTGTATTTTTGTAGAACTTATGAAAATTATATTTTTATAGAGAAATAAAATATACACATAGACTTATTTTGTGTAGATTTATACCCTTTAAAATAGCATTTATCTACGATAAAAGAAGAGATAGCGCATATATTTGGAAGTTTCTGTATTCAACCGATTTGTGAGAATCATTCCCTTTTCGCTCAATATTCAAATAAGCGATTTGTAATTCAAAAAGGTATTTTTTCTGAACAGCAGACCAATGCAAGTTGCAAATTGTGAATAATTACGCATTCACATGAAAAGAAGGCGTAACTGAACTGTTTACTTCCAACACTGTGTTTATCTGATTTTTCCAGAGCGACACGTAATTTATTTTCCCGTCCCTTCTACAGCTACAAACAGAATTGTAATAATTTGTGGTAAGCTGATGCGCAAAATTTTGGTAATGGAAACGTACGCTAAATTAAAAGTCTGACAAGCATTTAACCCGAAAAGCATATGAGATTATATCTAGAAACGTGATTCACCTGGAAATTGCTGATTTCCATTTTAAATTCTGAATTAACATTTTTTGTAACTTTTAAAGAGCTTAAAGTTGGCATGTTTTATATTCATTACTAGTAGAGTATTCTCTCGTAAGCACTTGTACAACTTTACTAATTACCTCACGTTTAAATAGACCAATTATTTTTGAATCGTGCTACTTTGTTTACATAAGCGATAAGAGAAGTCATTTTCAGAACAATATCCCAAACTATTCATCCAGTTGTATGCTTTATACAGAATCCAACTAGCAGAGAAGTGAATAGCCTTGTCATCCATCACTTTCATCACATCTGGAGTTACTGTGGGGATGCTTAAATTGCTATAAAAAACAAGAGAACGGAGACATGGATAATGAATGCGCTTCTGTTTGCATACACAACCTTCTATATACTGTAATTATCGTGTGTGATTATAACTATGAAGGTACTTTTTGTGGAAAAGGTTTGCAATAGAATATTATGTGCTGTGCCTATGATACTGAAGACTGCCATGGCCTATAATTCGCATTTCTCGTAGACATAAAATACAAACTAAACCACAGAAATCAAACTTTATTGCCACTTATGTACAGAAGTTCAAAGCATTAACACTTTGGTTTTAATGTATTTTGATACAAAATTATTCTAACCGTAGAATACTAAAGCATTCGTAAAATTTACGATAGCTATTACTTTCTCCCACGTAGCAAGTGATTAGACTAACCCTACTAAAACGACCATCTCGCTTCTGAGTTCTTAGGCCGAGCTAGGGGTAAACTACGACTCAAGATTGTTTACACTCCATTGGAAATTTTGGAATAATTGTTGCATTAGACCCAATATTTTATTATTGGTCTTTTAAATTGTCACAAATGACCCATTATTGGTTCTGTTTTCCTAATAATTGTCACTATTGGTCCATACATTTTGCCCATTGTGCCTATTGTTGGCCCATTGGTTCATACAATTGGCTGTTTGCCCCATTGACCTCTATCTACCAGGTCGTTATTCCTTTTCATTGTAATTGGATTAAAAGTTCCATCATTATTAAGTCTTCAGTCCTGGAACTAGATTGACGCGTACCTCTATTGTTTCCTATTCTGAGCTAATCTACACATTTCCCTGAAATTCACACAGTTTGCATTTTTCACTATCTGCGTGCAATAATCGAATCTAGGTCTACCTCTACCTCTCTCTTTTCCTATTTCTGCTTCTAATATAGTTCGCACTATTTTCCAAAAATGTCTTAGAACGTGTCCTGTTTTTCTATTTCTGCTATTTTTTTTTGTTTTCCACAGATATCTTTATTCCCCTACTATTTCTATAACCTCTTTGTTATTATCTTTTTCTATCCATGCTATCATCATCATACGCCTGAAGCGTAATATTCCAAAAGGCTTTTTCCTCTTTCTGTTTGCTTTTCTTACTATCCCTATTTCATAGACCTACAGTGATGTGCTCCACACAAATGCTTTCAACAATTTTTTCCTTGTTTCTATGTTTGGTGTTTTCAAAAATAGCCTCTGTTCTTTCTTGTTAGACACAGTTCGGTTCCCCTTCTTTTGTTTTGTAAATATATACACCCTTTCACCAAATATCCAATAGTATGTGAAGGGAGGTTAAACAGCCTGTGGCTACTAAGGTCCCGCCAACACAGACATTTACCGAATCAATGGTTATCAAATAAATCCTTTTGCACAATCAATATTAGTTTAAAATATTGCAAAACCAACACCTGAAATTCCCACAGCCTGCATCTTTCACTGCCTGTGTGCAATAGTCCATTATAGGTCTACCTCTACCTCTATTTTTCATATCTCTGCTTCTGATATATTCCGCACTATTCGCTCATGTCTTAGTATGTAACCTATCATCTCACCTCTCCCATTTTTT
Source organism: Platerodrilus igneus (assembly GCA_036346225.1). Taxonomy (NCBI): domain Eukaryota; kingdom Metazoa; phylum Arthropoda; class Insecta; order Coleoptera; family Lycidae; genus Platerodrilus; species Platerodrilus igneus. Next base: position 4,945,192 of record JARFIW010001108.1, on the reverse strand, counting down.
ATTGTTTTCCGTATATTTCTTTCTTCCCCTGCCATTTCTAGAACCTCTTTGTTCTTAACTTCGTCTGTCCATGATATCTTCATCGTGCATCTGTACAACCACATTTCAAAGGCTTCTATCTTTTTCCTAATCTCCTGCAACGTTTTCTTCTTTCTTCATACAAGCCACCACAACCTATCTTCTTCAAAATTATCCACAATTAACACCTCCAAAAACTCACCAAATAACAGCATTCCATCATAAACCTAACTGACAACAATTTCTGACAAATCCCTGATACTTCCTCCATTTCCCACCACAACATATTGCGACGTCAACCAACACACCCTCGCAAACACCATTATCTCCATTATTTACACAACTACGAATAACAATATACCGCACAAACACCACTCGATCAGGAACACTTTATGGGAGGCTCAAGAACTTAACCCTATAAGGAAGCACTTACAAATTACCAGATTAACTTACACAGCTACTACCACAGCCACCCTACTGCACGACTACAGAACTGCACTGAACAACTTTAAACTTCAACTTACAACAGCTAAAAGCACCACTATCAGGTAGTCATAGCTGAAGACAATGACTAGTTACAGCACCTCTCAACCACATTCTTACTATGCCATCCTACTAGCAATCCCTTTCTTTGTGAACGTACCTTAATCGCGCTCCTAGCCTCAGTAATTCCCTCAACCACACCCGACTTACACACCCTATTCTACCAACATGCTATCGACACCTTCTCTATCCGTCCTACCTACGCACCGGGTACTGAACTCGACACAAAGTTACTATACACAATTGCTTCTAAGCTCAACCCTTCCAAAGCTCCTGCTTCTGATTACCTTACGAACATCACCATTTACAAGTCCCGGCCTATCGTACAAGACTCATACTCCTACTTTTTATACTCCAAATCGGAACTTCCTTAATATTCTGAAACCTGCTTCATACACCATCCGCCCAAATCCCCAGACCACGCAAATTTCTACAGACCAATACCTCTTCTCCAGACCCTTGGCAAAATCTTGGAACACATTATTGTCACCAAAATTAATTTCCATACAGAAAATCGCTCCCTTATGTATGAAAACCAGTTCGGTTTTCGACGAGACTGTGATGAACTTATAATCCTCTACTTAATTTCATCAGTCAAATTATCTACCCACAAATACGACATCGCCAACTATTTATAAAATTTATAAAATCCTACCTGAGCGCCCACACCACAACCCAAAGCTTTAGCTACTACACCGTCAGAACAACCCTCACTTAAGACTGCCACCGAGGATCCATTTTATTCCCAACCTTATGGAACCTTGCCATCAATCCCTTACTATACCACAATATTCCGAATACCTTCACATTTGCATACACTGACGACCTAACCTACCTTACCCATGGCAACCCCCTTTCAGCACTAGAATCCACCGCAAATAGTTTAATAAGCCACATTGACTCCACCTTAACACAAACAACCCATATCCCCAACAAAATTCAAAGTGCTTTTCCTATGAGATCACCTAGGTTTCCGCTAAACCGTAAAATTCCTATCCTAGGAACCCCTATCCTTCTCAGACTTTGTGTCCTATTTAGGCATCCATCTAAAAACACGTTTATAAGTGCATTTCTATCTATCTAATCTAGGGTCCAAAACCAAAGCTTTTCTAAACAACATGCACCAGTTACTCCTCAAATCTATTCAACTTACCTGGCCCATTCGCAAACTCATCCTTAATCAAATCATCATCAATATTATCCAATATCGTGCCGACTCCTGAAGTTCACTAACATTAGTTGGTTTGCGTGTGACTACTAATCCCTAAGTCACAGGTGCGATTCCTGAATTCCCGAATGTCAGGTGAGTATTTTTTACAGAAATACGCCCTCGTTCGGATGAGAGATAAAATATAGACAGCATATGTGTGTATTGTCGCGCATGTTATAGACCCGTATCTTGCTTGGAACAGCAAGAGTTCGACAAAATTTAAAATTTCTAGAAAATAAAAAAACTCGTTTTCTGGTCAATATTGTACCTTCCGGTAGAGCATTGTAAAACCGAATGTTGAAGTATCCACTAGCAACCTCTCATTCTTGAAAAACAGGATAAGGGATTTAATTTCTGTGGCTGTCATGGTGCGATAGTCTTAGTGTTATATGGTGTAGTTTTCGAGGTAGTTGGGAGATAGTTTTTCAGATTACGGCGTTGCACCGTGTTGTGTATTAGTATTTCTAGAGGCAAGGTTTTGGAGAAAGGTGTGTCGTGCGGAGGGGTAAAGGGTCTGGAGGTTCTTGTAGTAGGAAGGAACATATTATAGGATTCAGTGTTCTTTGTAAACGAGAGGTTGTTGGTGGATATTAGGAGTCTCTTTGTTTATACCTAATAAATTTTTTAAGAAGACGCTAATCGTTCCAAAACCATCATACAACATTTTTAATGTTTTATTACAATCTAAATTAATTAAGAATGTTTACAAGTTTCGAACGACCTGCTTCATTCAGAATTTGTAGGTGAAAAATAAGTGGCCAAAAGCATAACCATAGTAATAGAATTTCCAGAAAGTAATCAAAATTTTTGTGCAGGACACGAAGAACATAATGAACAAGGTATTTTATGGGGTAGAGTATATGTTTTTTACAGCTTACAGTTTAGGTGTTGACAATGGGCATGTTTATGAACCTTCTTTGGTCATTCGTATACAAATTTCCATACATACATCTACTCTCTGTTAGTTTATGACTTTGAGTGGTGTTACGTGTACTTCCTGCATTTGAATTTTTATTAACGATTTTGAATGCTTTTCAATTTAAACAATTACTTATTTATCGCCATGTAGGATTTTATTAGGATATGCAATTATAATTTAAAAATGCTTTAATCCATTTTATGTTGACAGCGTTTAAATGTGATATTCGATTATCAATAATTTTTGTTTACGGAAATTTTACAGTAGATTTATGTACGTGTTTTTACAAGGTTATTTCTGGCTCGCTTATCGTCACCCAATATCTGATAGAAATTATTAATTGGTATGCTACGTTTTCTATAATTTTATGTAAACGGTTAGGCAACCCATCTTCATCATCATTAGGTCTTCAGTCCTAGAACTGGTTAGACGCGTACCATCATTGTTCCCTATTCTGAACTAACCTACAGATTTCCCTGAAATATGCACAGTTTGCATCTATAACTGTCTGATCTAGGTCTACATCTACCTCTTTTTTCCTATCTCTGCTTGTAATATATCACATACTATTCCCCAAAAATGCCTTAGAACGTATTCCGCCCTACTATTTCTCTTTTTCCCCAGATATCCTTGTTCCCATACTATTTCTGTAACTTATTTGTTATTATCTTTGTCTGTCCATGCTATCGTCCTCATACATCGGGAGCATTTCAAAAGACTGCTACCGTTTTTGTGTCTGCATTTCAACCAACATTTTTTAACATGTTTCTATTTATCCAATTGAGAGGATGGTTATTAAAGAAGTGTGCGATTGCATTATTGAAAGGCTTAAGTAGTCGTTTTTTTTTTATATTTATTTTGAGGGGAAAAATTCATTATGATTTAAGTTACCTCTTTGGTAGATTTTAACATGGTTCTGAGGCGACTCTATGGCGGGTTTACACTTGTCAGATACCAATGTTGTTCTATGAAGATTGTATATGGATCTGAGGCGAACCTATAGCGGGTATAAACTTGTCAGATACCAATGTTGTTCTATGAAGATTGTATATGGACCTGAGGCGACCTTATGGCGGGTTTACACTTGTCAGATACCAATGTTGTTCTATGAAGATTGTATATGGATCTGAGGCGACCCTATGGCGGGTTTACACTTGTCAGATACCAATGTTGTTCTATGAAGATTGTATATGGATCTGAGGCGACCCTATGGCGGGTATACACTTGTCAGATACCAATGTTGTTCTATGAAGATTGTATATGGATCTGAGGCGACCCTATGGCGGGTTTACACTTGTCAGATACCAATGTTGTTCTATGAAGGTTGTATATGTATCTGAGGCGACCCTATGGCGGGTTTACACTTGTCAGATACCAATACTGTTCAACGGAGATTGTATATGGTTTTGAGGTAACCTTATTGTGGATTTATACTTGTCAGATACCAATGCTGTTTTACAAGGATTGTTAATATGCTTCTTTTTATGTAATTAGTTATTTTATGTATAAATAGAAATCATGTATGTAGGCTGTATTTCATGTTAATATTGCAAGGAAAACCCAGGAAAAACTTGCAATGCTACCTAGATATTGTGGGCATTTGATTTTCATTTGTTATTTCTTTTGTTATTTCTTTTAGTAATGGAATCCATTGTTTACTGAAAGTCACGGATTCGTTTGCAATGCAGTTATTTTTATGTAGGGTTATATAGGCAGCTTCTTTGATTTTGCGTTTTTGGTGGTTTCCTTCTTTTTCTTCTTTTCTTCTTTTCAGGGAGTATGTGTATTCAGCTCGTTCCCTTTCTATTGTTTTCTAATTTTATACCCTATTTTACCGAGATTCAGTGAAGGAGGTTAAGCAACCTGTGGCTACCAAGATCCCCCAACACTTAGACATTTGCCGAAATAATGGTTTTCTAGTAAATCCTTTCACACACTTAACATTATTCGAGAATATTGCCCAACCAATTCTTGTAGTTACTTATACTAATCATCATGTTTACGCACAGTTATCTTTTCGTCATTAGTTTATCCATCTTGGGATTGGTTGGATGCGTACCTCCATTGATTTCTATTCTGGGCTAGCCTACACATCTCCCTGAAACCTCTACAGCCTACATCTTTTACTATCTGTGTGCAGTAGTCTAATCTAGGTCTGCCTCTTTTCTCTTTTTCCTATCTCTGCTTCTAAAATATTCCGCACTATTCCCTCATGCCGTAGTATGTGGCCTATCATCCTATCTCTCCTATTTTTACCGTTTTCCACATATTTCTTTCTTCCCCTACCATTTTAGTACCTCTTCGTTCTTAACTTTGTCTGTCCATGATATCTTCATCATACGCCTGTAACACCACATTTCAAAGGCTTCTACCTTTTCTTGTCCGCTTCTCCTACTGTCCAGGCTTCACAGCCGTACAGTGCTGTGCTCCACACATATGTTTTAAGCAATCTTTTCCTTGTTTCTATGTTTGTGGTCTTTGAGCACAATAGTTGCTTTTCTTGTTAAATGTAGCACGACCTTGTGCTAATCTTTGTTTTATATCTTTTGTGCTTTTCCCATCTTGCGTTATTTGGCTTCCTAGGTAGCAGAAATCCTTAACCTCTTGTAAGTTCGTGTTAAATACTTGTATTCTTGTTTTTGATTTATTTTCCCCACCTTTGCAAACTAGAACTTTAGTTTTAGTTTTGTTAATTTTCATACCGTATCTCTCTGTTAGAACCGTTTCCATTTCATTAAGAACAGCTTCTAACTCTTCCTTGCTAGACGCTAATACCGCTATATCATCTGCAAATCTAAGCATATCAATTTTTTGTCCCTGCATAGTAATTCCAAATGTCTTTCTGCATTTGAGAGTATTCATTGCCTCTTCTATGTACAAGTTAAAAATCAATGGGGATAGGGCACATCCCTGTCTCACTCCTTTCCTAATGTTTACTTCTCTACGTTCCTGCTCTAATTCTATTACTGCTGTTTGCTCTTTGTATAAGCTATGTACTATTCGTCTATCCCTATAACTCATTCCAATCTTTTTGAGTATTTCAAACATTTTTTTCCAATTTACATTGTCGAATGCTTTTTCCAGATCTACAAACCCTATATACATGCTTTCCTATTTTTCTATTGTTTTCTCCATTATAACTCTCAGAGCTAAAATAGCCTCCCGTGTTCCCCTGTTTCGCCTAAACCCAAATTGGTCTTCTCCTAGTATTTCTTCAGCTCGTTTTTCCATTCTTCTTTGCACAATTCTAGTTAATATTTTTGACACGTGTGCTGTCAAACTTATTGTTCGAAAATTTTCACATCTATCCGCGCCTTTCTTTTTGGTATAGTTACTATGATGCTACGTTTGAAATCTTTGGGTATCTCGCCTGTCTCATACATATAGCTTACAAGTTGGAAGAGACGTTCTGTTACTGCTTGTCCAGCGGCTTTTAGAGTTTCTGCTTGCACCTTATCTGTACCCGGCGCCTTACCATTTTTCAGACTCTTTAATGCTAATTCAAACTCGTCTCGAAGTATAGGATATCCCAAGTCATCATTTTCAATGTCTGATTCCTGTTCTAATGCAGTTAGTTCCTCTCCTGCATATAAATTCCTATATATTCTTGCCATCTACTCACTTTCTCTACGTTTTCTATAATGACGTTTCCTTGTGCGTCCCTTATATTTTTGCTATACGGTTTTATATCCCTAAAATTCATTCTAATTAATTTGTATGCTTCGTCTGTCTTTCCTATTTCCATCTTAGTTTGTACTTCTTTGCACTTTTCATCAATCCATTGTTCTTTAGCTTTCCTGCATTTTCGAATAATTTCCCATTTTATGGCTTTGTATCTCTGTTTTCCTGTTTCGTCTGTTTTATTTTTGTATTTTCGTCTTTCTTCTATTAAATTCAGGATATCCTTTGTTATCCATGGTTTCTTATTTTCTTTTTGTGTATACCCCAAAATATCTCTGGCCGCCATGTCTAGGCTGGATTTAATGTTATTCCATTCTGTTTCTACTTCCTTAGTTTCAGATGTTTCCGCGATATCATTCAGCAATTCATTTGACTTTTTTTCGAATCTTACTTGAATATCTTTGTCTTTTAGTTTCTCTAAGTCCAAGTGCCTTTTTCCGTTCCTCTTTTTCAGATTTTTAAATTACGATGTTGTGGTCAGTATCTATATCTGCTTCTGGGTAGCTTCTACAGTCTTTTACTTGATTCCTAAACCGTTGTCTAACAAGAATGTAATCTATTTGATATCGTCCTATATCTCCTGGCATCTTCCACGTATATCGTCTTCTAGCATGATGTTGAAATAATGTGTTTGTGATAATTAAATTGTTCTTGTCGCAAAATTCTACCAGCCTATTTCCCCTGTCGTTTCTCGTGCCTAAACCAAATAAACCTACTACCGCTCCTTCCCTACCCTCACCTACCACAGCATTAAAATCCCCTGTAATTATTAAATTTTCATGTCCTTTTACGAATCTTAATATGTCTTCGATATCTTTGTAGATGGCTTCTACCTCTTCGTCACTGTAGCTAGAGGTGGGCATGTATACTACATGTATACAACCCATCTTACTCGTCTTTATAATTTCAAGAGGTTGGCTGTACATATTTCGTGTCGCTTACTTTTGGCCTGTATTGTTTGAGAACGCTATGCCGATCGCTGTATGGAATCATATGTTAATTGGGTTTTCCACTGTCGATTGTTGTCTCGCTAGTAAGAATGAAATAAAAGTTAGATTATTAGGGTTATCGTTGTCGAACTGTTGTTTTAGATCTATCTTATGATTTGTCACGGCCGAATCACGATATATTCTTAATAAAATTTGCCTATATACTTTAAAATGGATTTCATAATAAGACATAAGCAATACGAAGTCAATCGATCAAGTTTGTGAATTCTTTTTGTTAGAAAAGTTGACTAAAATAATGATCATAACTTTAGGTACCTTTTTACTATTTTTGGTGGAACGTATTGGAAAAAATATAGAAGACAAATACATTTGTGTGATGATATTTTCATATTCAGTCAAGCGATGCTTTAACTGTAAATTATCAGAACCTTCAAAACCACGCTTTGGCAAGCTAAAAAAACAGGAACATCATTCCAAACTGTTAAGCCTGTTTTTTTTAGGCATTGCTTTGATGATTTCCCTCATACAAAATTGGGTCTGGCTTTTCTTTCTTTAAGTTTTTTTAAGGTTACTCATCGCACAATCGGTGATGTTCCAGTGTGGAAATTGAACTTACTTCTCTCTTATTGTTGGAATATGCTAAAACGACAGCTGTTATAGGTTGAGTATATATTAAAAATGAAGAACAATATTTACTGTCCATAAAATTTTCTATATAAAGATTTAGAATTATACTATTGTTTAGGTATGACGGTATTCTGTTATAATTTTTTTATACAGCTGCTGCGACCTGCATTTCAGCCAATAGATGATTTTTTTTCCATTTTATTGCTGTTGTCGACTAATATATAATTTTTTTAGTACTTATTTAGTGGTTGTGTACATTGTGTCAGTATATAGATACTTCTTATTAATACTTAAAGATTGTTGAATATTAGTTGTCTACTATTACATTATTTTTTTGGCATTTATTTAGTGCTTGTGGATATTATATAGGTATGTATATTACGTTCTATAAAATATTCAGAAATTGTAGTAAACAAGTAGCTGAAAATAATCCACTATATATTTTTTTGTTTAATTTTGTTTAATGTAAATATTAGGATTGACGTTAAAAATTAGTTTGAGTTAACTAAGTAGTGTATTAATTATTTTTGCGAAGATATTTGTTCTGTGTAAATCCACCTGGATATGTTGGATAAATATTGTTTCCTTTGCGAGTTGGTTTTCTTTTTGTAACATGTTTTTTAATAAAAGGTTTTGTAAATAAAATTTCTTTCTTGAGATTTTCTTTTTCTTTCTTTGTAACCCATCCCACTCTACTACTTTTTAGCTAACACTGCATTCTTTTGATTACTTTTTTGTTACGGTACTCGATGCGGACTATTTTATTTGCTTACTTTACTTTTCTTTCTTGTCCGCATGGAATTCCATAACAGTAGTTACCTGAAGTGAGCTGGAAAATAAGATGATGGTATTAAAAGTGCCTGACTAAGTCTTTCTGTTATGCACTAAAAACATTCAAAAGCGTCTTAATTATGAACCAAATTTTATAAAATCCACAATGTACTCCAGTAGTTGACAGGCATTAAACAACTTTAAGTCCAGTAAACTCGTCCAAATTTACCTTTCATCTAATCATTTGCGATCATATATCTCGTTGGCGAGGCAACTAGTTATAAAGCGTCACCTTAGCTGAAGAAGGACACCTTTATCATGAACATAATTGAGTCGGTTTCGGCACCATCTCATGGATTGAGGGAAGCCCCATCCACTGATTTTTATCCAAACTGTGTTTAGTTACTGTGACATAGGCATTTAATAGACCCGATTTTCTAACAATTTTATAATTTATAGAATTTCCATGCCGTCGTATTTAAACTTTCCTCTTACTGGAAAATTGGTTCATTAGTAAATTAAGTAATGTGTTCTACTATAGAAACATCCTACAAATAGTATCATTAAATTATTGGTAAAAAATAGATAGCTAATAATTAATAACCTTTATAAATATTGAATTAATTAATAGTTTTGTAGTGTCTCCTACTTGCGGATAAGTGAACGCCCTCTATTGACAACACCTGGTCTAATAATAGAGTTGTCTAGTAGCAGTGGCTCATGATCTCTACGTTGTGTAACCGAAACATAACCCAAATATATACATTGAGATGGCGTTAAAAGCGGGAAGGTTTGAAATAAAACTACAGTAGTTAACAACCCTACCTTAAATATTGTACGATAACCTCTAAATTACGTTACCAGTATTTAGACCTTGATTACATAAAGAGCAAACCGTGCCGTACTCACTTAGGTTAACAATGAGGAAAGAGTATCGGCAGAGAAAACCTTGACAACCCTGCGCTTTTAACTGCATAGATGCACCTCTGCAAGGACGGGGTGGCGACCAAGCACCCTCTGCACTTTGAATATTACAGGATACTAACTGTTACGCAGACATTCTACATATGACAACTGAAGAATTGTTAGTTAGTCCAGCTAATCTTTTCTGAAAGGTATCGAAGACGGCTTAGTCATGACTACCCGGCTAAAGTTGAAAGAGGGAGAACACCAATGTTCAACCCCGCAGGGACATAAAATGTTAGTAAATTCAACAATGGCTTAAACATGTGTGCTTACCATACCAACCATTAACAGTTTCCAGCCCGTTTTGCAATAAGGTTCACAATGACCTATCTACATTCTATCATTTGCATAAAACCACAACGAGTACATTGACAAAAGCATTTATAAATAAACATGAACCTATGCCATGGTGGTACCAAACAAAAGTACTTATACATTGAATCGACTATTGCTAACAGTCATCATATAAACGCATTAATTACCGGGGTCATAGCAGAGGCTCGTATATTAACATTGTAATATAATTAAATTTCAATATAGCTATCGATAGAATCATAAGCTGGAATATCTAATAACAACAAACTGAGGTTTCATTAACGAGTCATAAACTAAGCAATTATAAATGCACAACCAAAAGCTGAAATAAAACAATTACATAATCATAACAGGAAAGCAATTTTAAAATGTGCTTGTAACAAATACATACCATATTGAACAGGACAGATACTAGCTCATATTTAGGCTATAAACCTTCATAAATGCATATTAACAGAATATTTTTAATCTGGTTATCGAACAGTAAGAATTATTTATTTTAGTGGTTAATTGCATCAGCTAAATCATGTGCACTTAAATTAAACACAAATCAAGAGCATCAAAAATTACAAACAAAATAAAATACACATGACAATTACATCAATAATTCAATCACTATCTTAAAACACAAACAATCATATTGAATATCTACTTAAGCTTGGGTTGCAATTAGATAAGTTAAAAATAGAATACAATTAAAAACAATACCTTTAATAAAATCGCAAAGTGGAGCTATTCAGCCTTTCTTTCTAAGACGCCAGAAGTAAAGTCAAATAAAGCGCCGGTTAAAACTTGCCGACCTAGTAACAGCCCCCCTTCTCTCTCCTGTGCCTCACTAACGATTGATTCTTATGTCACTGAGTGGGTTCAAAAACCCATAAGTAGTTACGGTGCTGTTCAAAAATACCTAGAAATATCGAAGTGTACACTAACATATGTGCAATAATTATCAACGAATGAGAATCGACTTGGGAAATACTCCAGATCACTACAATTTTAAATCTAAATCTAACTTGTAATATACGATACTTCTTTGCAGGACCGGTTCTAGTATGTTTGCGCTATAAATAATGCGGTTCTTGACGTCTCTAGTTATGGCAGTCTTTCATTGCATTTAAGGAACAAAATAATAGTAATAGATATTTAACTGACTGACTGGTTAATCTTAAATGAGAAATACGCATATTTTCATCAATAACATCATTTCAGTTTTTTTTCTATAAAAATATCTGAAAAAAACTACTTTCTAATACATATAAATATCAAACTTACCATAGAAGTTGTCACTCACAATGTTCATGTACTTAACTCTTTAATAAAACTCAGCCTTCCCCACAAACAATTATATTAAAATAAAATAATAATAATCAAACATGTTTCGCTACAACATTGTAACATCTTCAGTAATTAAATTATTATTAAACACCTACCTAACAAAACCGATTAAAATGAATTTCAAGAGGTATAGCAATTCATATGGGAACAATATTTCTAGTTTTTAAGTAGTAGTTTAAAATCTAATATTATTGTTGTAAAAAAGAATTATTAAAAGCTGCAAAATTAAAATGTAACTCACCATGTGGGGAAAATAAATCTGTTCACATTAAGCTATTTTATGCAATACAGCTTAAATCTGGAAAATTTTGGAACCCAAAATATATCTTATCATAGAGGATATTTTGGATTACCCTCACATCAAGTTGTCATTTAACATTTTTACTTTTCCACGCACTTCATCCGACATCGATAGAACGAAGATATTTGACCAAAGCCTACAGTCACGTCAAAGATAAGTGGCTCTAATATCGCAAAAGTTACTAGAAGAATATACTGAATAAACAATAAATAATAGTAAATGGTAAATTTAGAATAATGTATTCGTTATTCGTTTTTTGAAATTAACAGCCTCATTGGCAGACCATCCTGAAATACTAAATTTAGCTCCCAAATACTTAAAACTAAATTTTTTGGAGATATAAATTAAAAACAGGAAATCAAGGTGGTATATTAATGAAGGATGTTAAAGATGATAATATATATTAAGTGACTGTACAGTGTCAAAAGATTTAACACTTTAAGTGTTAGATCTTGCAGTATCATTCAAAACAAGATTCAACGTATCATTGCTACATGGAATATAAGATACTCAAAAATTTTCATTTATAATAAGTTTCTAAAAACCAATATATTTCCCTTCGTTATAACATATTTTTTTCTTTGTTGCGCATTGTTGAATCAACCAGATCGAGGCACGTGTTGAAAGCTAATGTAGATAAAGTGCGCCGCGAAGATCGTCGACATTTAAAACTTTCCACATTTTTACAGTACGAAGCTCTATCAGCGAATGTCCAGATGGAGTCGTAGTAACCTGTTGCAGAACTAGTAGCTTTGCGCATGATTAGGACGTAAACAGAAGATAATTAGAGTTATGTTCGACTTACAACCACGTAAATCGATGTATTTGAATTTTGTTAGGTGTTTTTCTTTTATACGTTAACGATAACTAAAATACTGACTAAATGTGTTTGACTTCATTTATTTCACTTATATAAAAGATTTATAAACAAATAGAATAATAACACTATACAAGGTGGATGCAGAAATTATTGTAGCTGCTTCATAATTTTATAAAATGTGTGGGCTTTTGAAAATTTGAACGCTTCATCATGTTTGCACCATTATCGAATAAGTTCATGTTCAAAAGTTCAAAAACAATTAAGTTTAAATCTTTACCAATGGTGTCTTCTACCGGTTAAAACTTTATAAAATGTTCGCCTACCTGAACTTTTTCTTCAACGGTAACAAACCTTATTATAATAAAATGTTGCCCTGCGTGACTTATGTCAAGAATACAATCCAAGGTTGCGGAATAATACACTGGAGGTTTTATTTTATATATGATAGCTTTTGACTTTATCTGCCTCATTTTAAAACATTATTTTTCTAAATAATGCACTTGTTATTTCAAAATCGAGTCGTGCCCACTAAAGTTCAATTATTTTCACAAATGCTCCGTTATTAAGAGTATTTATCATGTCAGATGTTCCTTCAAATGATAAATTTAGTTGCGCTAATGTTTTGCGCACATTTACAATTCTGTCTAAGACATTACGCCGTTACAATTTTTTCTTATTAATTATTGTCTCTTATTTAGCATTCAATGAGGTATGTGTGGATAACCTTTTCGAACATTCTATTCACTGTGAAAATGGCTATACAAGTAACTAATTTCATTGGAGATGAATCAAAGATACGCTTATGTCCCTCCAACCACTGTATCTAAATGTAAATATGTTATTTACTGTGATAAAAATTTTGCACCAAAGCAATGTATACAATTTTGTGTGTTAGAGTATATAAACCAATTTCTTTTACTTTTTCCCCCAATTGCTATTATCTTGTAGAAATGTGTGTTTGTAAATTTTCTGTTATTTATATCACGAGGATATGAATCACTTTCTAGCTCGACCTATCGGCCTTTTTCCTTAAGCTAGGTCTCTCACTTTTCTACTCCCATTGTTAACTGTTCTCTATGTGTCAGGATTAATAAGGTCATGATTTTTAAAAGAAATGTCAGTGACACTATTACTTTTCGGAGTTCTAGGTGTTTCTTTCTTTTTCCATATTTTCTGTTGTCGAACCTGATGTAATTGTACTCTTCTCTAAGCTTTGATATATATATATATATATATATATATATATATATATATCAATATAGTTTAGAGATAATGACCTTTTATAAATATGATGATATATTATTAATGGGTTTGAGGTCAGCTGTAGGAAAGTAAACTCTTTTTTAAGGCCTAAATTTTCGAATTTTATTTAAATTCTTGATCACAGGCTTTAAGACGAGGTTAAACATTAAATTAACATGAAAATTACATCGAAATCTATTTTAACTAATTTTTGCTTCAATTTGTTATAAGAAAATTGTATAACTTGTATAAAAATAAAAATAAAAATGTCAAATTTTGAAACCTTTCAGTTTCACTTTTTTTTTTTTTTTTTTTTTTTTTTTTTGAAAGGTTTCAAAATTTGACATTTTTATTTTTATTTTTATACAAGTTATACAATTTTCTTATAACAAATTGAAGCAAAAATTAGTTAAAATAGATTTCGATGTAATTTTCATGTTAATTTAATGTTTAACCTCGTCTTAAAGCCTGTGATCAAGAATTTAAATAAAATTCGAAAATTTAGGCCTTAAAAAAGAGTTTACTTTCCTACAGCTGACCTCAAACCCATTAATAATATATCATCATATATATATACATATATATTTAGGAGTATATAGGGTTATAAGGGTAGTATACTTTATGTAAACAACACCAAAGTCAAAGTAAATACCAAACACACTGTATAAAATCTACAACTAACTTTAGTCAATGAAAGGAAGCTCGTTCTATAATAATTTAACTACATTTAGTAGAACAAATAACTCTAGATACAATCCGATTCATTTTAGAAACAAGAGAAATTTAGAAAATTTAGATAGACACAAACCAGAAGTATCTAAATTCAAACAAATATAAAACGATTTTTTTAAACTCGACACATTAATGTATGAAAATAATCATGCGTGCTCACAACAAACGGGTTTTGCAAAACAAGCATATTTCAGAACGTAAAAAGCCAATAAAAACGCATCTAATTTACTTCATCTGTTAAAGAACCCCATTATAAAATTTGCCTACGTGATCTTTTAAAAATAAACTTGACAAATTCGAATAAAATCCAGCATATGAGGAAAACATAAGTTTTAGCGTACGTGCAAGGTTAAAAGTATTGGCTAATGATTTCCTATACAAAATACGAAAACATGATATTGAGCGGTACAAAGTATCATAGCCAACAAACTCCATAATGTAAAGCTTTGATGTCTACTTGACTTGGAACCATTGCAACCAAATTTAGGATAGGTAACTCCGTGTAACGCCTCCAACATGCTCAAACAACTAAGATAAGCGCAGTCAGCCAATGACAGCACGTGGAAGGGTTTGCCTTTATATAGTATACCAAACTGTTAATGGTCAGTCTCTACTTAACTGAAGCACGAACTGTACTAGTTTAAACAAAAATACTACGCAACGTTCAAGTGTGAAATTAAAACAACAATTTATAAGTGAAAGTTAATAATTAAAAATTTTAAGTACAAGTGCACGTTCAAATATACAAGTTCGCCGTCGACGTAAGACATACGTTCAAATTTTAATTAAGGTAAACATGATCTCTAACATTTATTAACTTAGGGCACTAAGAAATATACTAAAAATATACTGAGAAATTGACTGAGAAATTCTCTGAAAAATTCACTAAAAAATTTATGAAGCGATTCAATAAACAATTCACGAAACACATTCAATAAGAAATCTAACGTAAAAATTCAATACTACAAGTAACTGAAAATAAAGGAGAAAACTGAATCAGGATATTAAGCTGAAAGTAATCCAAGGTCACTGGTTAACAGCACGTAGCGGCACGTCAAAAGGATTGGGGTGTACGCAGAGCTATACTTTCGAACCAGGAAATCAACAGAAAGAAATACCAGATTTATAGATCATATTAAATGAATAGCATAAAACTTATTTTCTTTTTAAACATTTAAAACTTGCATGAACTGAGATATTTATGTGAAGGGTCATCAAAAATTTTGATTAATACGTAAAAATTACGTTAAAATTACAAAGGGTCATTGACCGTTCAACGAGACTCCCGATATTATGAAGAGTTATTTTTGCTAGCTTTATATATTTTTAATAGGGGTTAGAATTTGGTGATGAACAGATTTATATTTTTACTTTGATTCAAGGGTTTTAAATAGCAAATAATAGTACGACGGTTGTAGAAGTGCAGATTGTACATATTTCTTGATCTATTATACAAACTTATTCAGCTTATATTATTTAGGTATGAAGTGTTAGAGAAAAAAAGGAGGTAAAAATTTCTCTGCTACCGTATCGTCGTGCACTCTGTGTGGGGTTGAACTGAGTTAGTCCAGACATAAACCTAATTGTGTGAAATGTAAAATTTATTCTAGATTACTTAGGAACATAGAGCGGTGGCAGACAGTAGGCAACTGTGCGTTAAATACATCGAAGTTTGGCGATATCAGAGCAATATATATTTATATATATATATATATATATATATATATATATATATTGTAGTGGATTTAAAGGGTTAAATTTGGGTATAAACAATGCAATTTCAAACACCCTGTATAGAGGAAACAACCATAATTTACGTGCGAAAGTTATTTAATTCATTTAATTTAAAGTAACAAGTATTACCATAATTTGATAATTAGGGATTAAAAATTCGTAGGTTTGTAAAGAAAATAAATTGTATAAGCCAATGGAAATTATTAATTAATTTAATTCAGTTTAATTCAAAGGGTTATAACGTCAGAAAACGCCTCAAAGCATGCAAAATTGATAATTCCAAGGCGAAAAGCTTTACTAACAAATAAACAGACGTCGAAAATATGAAATACCTTGAAACACAAACTCCTAGAAATGATGTTTTAAAACGATCGTTAATTGAACACCTACATGTTTTGAAAGGTCGACTTCTATGTATTTTTGGAGCATAACAAGCAAGTTTCAAAGAATATTGGTCAAGCGACAGCCGCAAGGCACGTATACAACTCCACGTGGGATAGATAGCACGCAAACAGTAATATGGATTTTTTACCACTCAAACAAGGTTAGAAGGAAACATAATATGCATAAGAGAGTAATAGAGTTAATACAGGCGGGGTTTCAAAACGTCACTGAAATATATCATTGGTCTAAATAGTTAGTTTTACAACAGACAAACACGGGACAGATGAATGCTGGTTTTTCGGAAAATAGCGTAGCGACGAGCTAAATTTCAGGGGGTTCGAAAACGGTTATACAAAACTTGAAGAAAGAGTTAGTTTGCAATTAGGATTTCGGGTAAAGTGTGGCCGAGAGGGGCCTGGCTTATAATATAAATAAGCTAGCGAAATTGATAGCTTTCTCTTTGATTTCTTTAATTTGCATTGCTTACGACGTACCAAAAATCTACTAACGAGCTTGTAAGTATTGAAATTTATAAATTAAATAGTACAGTGTTAGATGGTTGTGGCCTGATACTTTAAACGCGGATAGTGTCGAGTCTATTAATATTTAACTAAGGTACTACGTACACTGTAACAAGCTGGTAACGTAAATTAAATTATGCAATAATAACAAGTGTACTATACTTGGATTTGGATATGAGATGGATCTTGAGTGAGTAGCATGCAGCACAACTTAGATGGTGTTCATCTATAAATAGCTGGAGGCGGCAAGCAGCGCATAATCACTAGGCCGAGGGTTCAGGAACTTAATACATCGTCAATAGAGATGGAATCTTCAAGTTTTTCCAGGTAACGCATTAGAATTTGCTGTTTTTTATAAACTGTGAAAATTATTTGTGATGTGTGAGAGTGAGCTTTGATGGTATTTTTCGTTATTTTGCGTATTGAAAAGAATACGTATAACTAACTTTTATCATGGTATTTGAATATAAATCCAAAGGTGTACGTAAAGCTTATTAACGTTCTTCATGAATTTAAATTTTTATTGTTAAGAGTACATGGGTTTTTTTGTGTTTGTAGTAAGAGTATGCAAAGTAAAAAACATACATAAAAAAAATAAACTGGGTTATCATGAGCTCACCATACTCCAGAGTGTAATAATTAAAAAATATATAAATAAGGTATTATTTAAGGCCCATTTACTCCTGTTACATTAAATGTGTTTGATGTTTCAATTTCAAAACAAGGAGTTTACAAAGATATCATTTATTAAGGTGTAACTTGAGCACCGAAATGTACATAATGTTAAATTATTATTTGTAGATAGTGGTAAATAAATATTGTATGATTGTTGTATTATTTTGTGGTTTTATTGAATTGTGTGTGTGAACGGTACAGAGAATGATAGTAAATTTAGGTATTCAAGAGGAAGCACAGCTGAGCTAGCCAAGTAAGCTGCTGAAGAAATCAATTAATGTGATGAAGCAGGAATCCGGGTAAGAAATTTTCTTTTTGAAATTTTTCTATTTTGTGAAATTTTCGATTTTGGTAAATTAATAAATTTTCGAATCTACTGAGCCAGAGCAAAGTTACACGGCAATATATATATATATATATATATATATACATATTTCTGTGATAATGCCGGTTTTTATGGTGCCCCTAAAAGGGTCCTGTGATACAGATACTGCAATCTGTAAAACTTGAAATTGTTAACTTACTTTCCTTTTAATTTTGCCTGGCTAGCTCAACGTATCTGACGAAGCTTTTCAGAATGAAATCAAACACAGCAATATTACAAAGCATTTATACAGTGTTAAAAATTCTCTCTCATATAAAAGCATTTAGAATATTTACAACATTGTTTCTTTCAAACATAAAATAATTTCTAAGAAGTATTGATTACAAACTAAAATTGTTGGTTACCTTATTTTAAATTTACAGAATTAAACTTATTCCTTTGAAGATGGTTTACCTGGTTATGATTATTTCCACGCTTGTAAGATTTGTTTTAACCAGAAAAAACCTTGACAAATAATCTATTAAAAGATCAGGGTATTTCGAACTGTGATCACAAATTCTCCTGATAAAACCCTTTACATAAAATTATTATATGATTAACACTTTTTTATATCTTATATCAAATGTAAATCAGTTAAAAATAAATCTAAAAGTGATACTTGCAAAATTCACAAAAACGTTCCTAGTAATAAAATATCTTCTTATTTTTAATTGACGTCAAATCAGCTTACAAGATTCTGCATATTAAAAATTCTTCTTTCAAACAGCAATTATCGAAGTACATTTCTGGTTAAATCTTCTTCTCGATTATTTAAAAATAGCGTTATCTTGAAGAACTCTCTTTCTTGTAATTAATAATTTTCATTTCTTGTTGTAAGTTACGTTTAAAGCATTGCTTTATTCCCGCATCGCAGCGGCTTTCGCTTTAAAACAACATTTCGAATTTAATTTCAGAATTTAACGGCTTCGAATCTAATCAATGAATGAATGCATCTCGAATAAATAAACGCTTCCTTTGCATACAAATTTGTCTGTTTCCAGAAGCTTACTAGAAAAATGTGAAACATTATGATGCAAGGTTCTTGGAAAAACCAATTAACGCTCAAAACCGTCGAGCTTTATTACCTTGTTATTTCGTTCCAGTTATTCGTGACGCATTCTACATTTCCTTGTCTCGCATATACTATTATTGTGGCGTATCGGCTCTCTCCAACAGTGAATTCGAAAATCATAAATTATTTTTATCGGTTATTCCATGGATTTTGCAAGTTTTTTGTGTCTCGGCCGCTTCTAGGAATAAAATGTTTATTTATTAATGAGTTTATACAAATTTGACGTATTTTTAGACACCGATGACTCATCCTTCTATATTCTAGAAAAATCTCTATTTAAAATGGATTGCTGTTATCTACGGGATAATTATTTTAAACTTTAATTGCTGTTTAATGAAAAATAGGTTTTTAATACACGTTGATTGTTTCTTAAACTAAAGCGTAAAGCTAATATTCTTTTATGCTACTTATAGCAAATGAAATGCATTTTTATCAAAATTGTATCGATAATTAATAAGTAAAATAAATGGTTTTGTATTTATCTTAAAACAATCGATTTTTACGTTCGCATTTAATGCGTGTTACAGTATCTTACAATGAATTATTTTTACACATACGACTTACGTTACTTGCTATTTATTTACAATACACTTATATAATACAGGGTGATTATTTATACACGCGTAATTTGCTTTTTTGCATGGCACTTTAATGAATAAAAGTACGCTTGTATTTTACAGGGTGTAACCATGAATCCACGGAATCCACGCATTTTCTTCTTTGATAGTTGTCGATACTATAAGAAACAGAAACTGAAGAGTAGTTGACTGTGATAAATCAGGTTTTGGAGTCATATATGTTGATTGTATAAGTCCACACATGTTGGAATTGACAGATGTTCTTCGTTTTTTAAAAATTACGATACAGAACCTCTTGAGTTTCTCGCTTTCTGTGATTTTAAATTTTCTATTCCTTTTTATTGAGCTCCTGATAACTTCACTCGCTTTTCTCGGACCGTCCATTTTTAATATCACACAACTCATCCAATGGCAAAAAACGTCTATCACTTCTAAACCTTTATTTTCACTAACCAAAGTAGGTAATTATTTAATTAAGTCACGTATTAAAACACTAATTATGGCGTCTTTAAACTGGTTCTTGTTCTTATCACTAATCACAATAACTACTAAGCTACTAATGTATCACTTTTGCTACTTAATTAAAATTTTAATATTTGTATCTAGTGCATACGCACTACAAACAAACACTACCGTTGTTCCGTTAATTTGTAAATAACTTATAAATTCACAATTAGGGTAATCACTTCTTTTATCATATCACTACCACTAACGCGTTTGACTTTCCAATGCATCATCCGTAGGTCTGCATTGGACCTATATTTAATTTTCCAATACTTGTTATTCCAAGAAAGGTGGCGATCTTTAAGGTGCGTGACACACACACACACGGAACCTACATTTTATCTATCATCCGAGCGAGAGCGTACTTTTGTGAAAAGTGCTTACCTAACAGTTTTCAAGGGGTTCGTGTTGGGTATCGAACGCGGGATCTTGGGATCTGCAGTTATGCGCAAACCTCTCTGATCCACAAAGCCGCTGTACTTGACATACCACTAACTGAAACCAAAGAGTGATGAACACTTCACAAATAACACAAAATACTATTCGAAACAATGTGGCATAGTTAAGACGTCCCACGTCTATCTATATTCTTAAGGGTAAAGATAGTTTTTAGCGGAAATAAATCAGGTTAATGATCGGCGTCTGTAATGGAAAAGAAAACTGATCCAGATTTTTTTGTGCAGGTAGCGAGAAGCAAGTGTTTCTTTGTTGATATAAACATTTATACTATTGCTGTTGAAAGTCTAGAAATGCCATAGTACCATCGACCGTATTTTTTCACAAACTTAAAAGATAATCCCACGAGATCTTCATGCAACAATTTGCATGAAACGAATTTATCAAGGTTTGCTTAGACAGATTTTGCATTGCAATTATGTGCTACAAGCGACTGCTTGCTCCGTTTATACCTAAAGACGGTCGTGCTTCTTTGCAGGAACCGCTAGCCGGGGAAGGAACTAGCTTTGTAGTTGGGTGCTAATTGGTGCTACATCTGAACTACACAGTGCTAAGGTTTTGCGCAAATCCAGGCACCGGGATGGGAGGCGTCAAATTAGGCCCCTTCAGAGTTGGACAGGCAATATTTCTGTGGTGCAAGTTCTAAGACTTGGGTGCTAACTGGTGCTAGGAATTAGTAATCAGGTGCCCGAATTTTAATTATATTGAACAATTCGGGACTATTTTTTAATTTTTGGAAAATCGCCGCCATATAGTTTAGGATGTGCAAACTTTTTCAGTTGGGTGCTAGATATGTTGGTGCAAATTAGTGTACCACGGGGGGGGGGGTGTTGTAAAATTAGGCTTTTCCGAATTAAACAAGCTATATTTCTGAAACGGCTGTGCTGCTAGTTCTAAGACTAGCGTGCTTGCTGATGCTAACTATCAGCAATCAGTTTCCCGAACTTCAATTTTTTTGAGCAGCTGGGGAGCTGGCTTCTAATTCTGCAAAAATGGCCTCCTACTCGTTTTTGAAGATCCAACTTCTTTAATTGTCTGTCAGCTAGTACTAGGTCTGAGCTACCCAGCGGCAGGAAATCCGAGAAATGTGGGGCCGACGTCAAGCTGGCCTCTCGCGAATTAAACAAGCCGTTTTTTGAAATGGCTGTGGTGCTAGTTTCAATACTGAGTGCTAGATATTAGCAATTAGGTGGCTTAGTCCCGATTTTTTAAACGACTGGGTGGCTGACGTCTAATTTTTGAAGTATCGCCGCCATCTGTTTTTGCAGTGCTAGTTATTTAATTTGGGTATCATTTGGTGCTAAGGTCAGGCTACCCAGTTCTAAGTTTTTGTGCAAAGAGCAGCGCCTGCATCAAGCTAGACCCTTCGGAATTAAACAGGCCGTATTTCTGAAACTGCTGTAAAGCTAACTCTACGAGTTGGGTCTTAGCTGGTGCTAGCAAATAGTAATCAGGTGCCTACGTTTCACTTTTTTTGAATGGCTGGCAGCTAGCGTCTAATCTTTGAAAAATCGTCACTATCTTGTTTTGGGATGTTAGTTTGTTCAGTTGAGTGCTAGCTGGTGCTAGATCTAAGCTAGCCAGTGCTAGGTTTTGGAGCAAATTCAAGTACGGGTAGGAAGGCTAGCGTTAGCCTTCTTCATTAGATAGGACATATTTCTAAAGAGACGGTGCTAATCTAAGACTTAAGTGCTAGTTATAAGCGATGAGGTGTTGGGGTTTAGATCAAATAAACAGGGGGGGTACTTAACGGAGCTCTACTTCACCTTTCATCAAGGAACAACTAGCCGTTTGTTATTTTCTCTTTTCACTTATGGAGAGTCGATGTCTAAAGAAATCGCTCGCAAAAATGTTTCTATTTTACATTTTGAGTAATATATTCCATTCTTTTTAAAAACATTCATTAGATATAACTACAAACGCGCCTCATGTACGTTTAGAACTCGTAAATATATTAAAATAACGAGATAGAAATTCAGCTTTACAATGGAATCATCGCTATGTGAAATCTGTTGAGCGTAGTGCACCCATTATCTTATTCTCATAGCTTTCGTGAGCATATCCGTATATTATTATGCGAATGGCAACATTAGTTGAATGGCTGGAGGAAGCAATGTACTGTTAAACTGTTATTGTATGAGATACAGTACTCAAGTAACATTTGAAGCTTTTGCCATAGCATTTAGGGGATTTATATGAGACACCTAAACGGAAACCGCTTTTGCTTCCATAAGCCTTCTATATTATCATACGAAAATAAGGTAAAATAAGATTTTATTTTACGCTCGTGTACCTTTATTAGAAAAAGTTTGTGGTTATTACTACATAGAAATTTTCTATACGCTTTTCTGCCTTGCTTGTAATGTGCTTGCATTCTGCAGCGTGGATACGTTCGATGCAGGATAAAGGTAATTTCAGTTTTGCAGTGGTCATTTGGTCTTATCGGCGAAAACTTCTGTGGCCATTACAGTTGATTGCTTAGATTGTGTGAAATTGTCTCTGTATTGTGTGTACAAATCGTTTGTAAGATACCAGTTTAAGAGGTAGATGAGGTGCAATCCCATAAATAGCACATTCTGCAAAGCACGTATTCCTAATTGTTGTTTTCCTTCAAAAAATTTAGGAAATTTATGCCTCATGTGGAAGACTGTTCCGTTGCTAAAACGCACAAATTTATAAAACAGTCCAGGCACCGGTGATTTATGTCGATTTCCATTGCTAATGCTGTACTGCTAGTAGCCTTTTCTTTTGGTGACAAACTGAGCTGGTGATAACATTATGCAAAATGTGCAATAAATATACAGTGAGTTCACTGAAGAGGATGTTGTAGTTGAGGGAAAAAGATTACTGTTGTAACTTGCTGTTGTGGTTCTAACACGAAGTTCAGTAATTGCATCTTTAGAAATAAAAAAGTTATTTACAAAAAGTTTTACGCAATCTCACATGCCATATTCTAATACGGTTTTGATACCTTCAGGGTGTCACATGATCTAATAGTAAATTAAAATTTTTTGGAATACAACTCCTGTATTTTAAATTATTATATTTTTCTACAAAGAATTATGTGGAGAAGCCCCATCAAATTAATATTTTATGCATATAATTGCTACGACGTCTGTTGCTGGTCGTCACTTACTAGTACAAAAAGCCCCACCTTCTGGGTGCCCAAATGCTGCGAAAGTTGCATATATACCTAAAAAGCTTAAAATATTTCTGCTCCGCAACAAAGTATGCCACGGCTGCTCAGCTGCTTTCTGTAAATCAAACTAACTACTAAAAAAATTCTGCTACTATAAATCTCCTAAGTTTATTAACATATTCATAGAAAAAGATACGCCAAGATCAACATATAACATCTCGTTCACTCATTATTTATACATTATATACACCCTCTTTGTTAGAATAACACATTTCACAATACATTTTGAAATCAATAATTACCCCAGATAAATATTTACAATTATATTATCATAGAAAGTAACAGGGCTTTACCACAGTTTTTACTTTAACTCCGATTTAGTACGAGCTCATGGTAAAACCTTAATTCTTCTTGCCAAATTTTGCACATCAATGCTACAAAAGTACCCTGTTACCTTGTACATACCAAATATAGTTAATATCATAAATCATTTCTAAACCCAAATTCCCACATAAAATACAGTGCAATAATGCAACAGAAAAAGTTCAATCCGTAACTCTTTCCAAGTATATATTTTTAGTTCATAACATTATACCCACAGTGCACAAGAATACCTATTTATACACATTTGCAAACAAAAGCAACAGTTACCTGGATTCTAACACTGTCCCCAGGACTGTCATCTTACCATCAACGACTTCTACCTACAGGAACGCCCAATCTGGATTTCAATCACCACTACTGCTAGCTGCAACCATATCACCAAAGAGTTATCTCGTTTTCTACCTCCATACTGCATTTAGATTTCTAAACGTCTTCTATAAAGTGTAAGTAATCTACCATTTCGACCAAACACTATCTTTTACTCAATTCTCAATTTTATACTTAGCACACTTAGTGCAAATTAATGTAACATTTTGCTTACATAAACAGAACTTTCATGCAACTCGTAAACGTATTAATAGTTGGAGCTGTCAGCTGGTTGTAAACTACAAGTGTAAGCCTCAAGAGACGTATCCTTACTAGAAACTTCGATAGAGCCTCACCACCATTCATTCAGGTTTACATATCTTTCTTTTGCCCCTTTAAAGCTTGTTAATTCCGTAAATAAAAACAAACATCCAATTCTTAAAACTTTCAACGGTTACATTTTTCCCAAAACACTTTAACTAACGTGTACACAATGCTTCCAGAAACTGCACGATACAAACAACTCCCAACGGCCAACGAAATCCTAGAAATTACCCCCATACCACAAGCTAACGTATACATTTCTTTGTATTTTATTTCCAACCGAAAACGATTTTCTACGAAAACAAGTTTAAGTTCACAACAACGCACGTACTTCCATCATTTCTCCTTATTCGTTCTAACTGATAACACTTTTCAAAGCATTTCCTTGAAAATTGAAATTCCACTGTCAAAAGTTAACGTTTAAAACACGCCTCTAAGAATACGCGTTATAGCTATCTCGCTTCAATACATACGCGCTAAATTGCCTGTCAACTTTGTCTGTCATCCCCGTTGTCCACAAACGTTGACGTTTAATCTATGTTCTTCTCGCTCATACATATTCTAACAAATTATCTTTCATTGTTTTCTGGTTTGCAAGTGTTGTAAAATCACCTTCTCCTCTTAAGTTTAAACTATGTCTATGTTAACACTTGATATTCCTATCTTACTTCTACCCATTCTAACAAATAACCCTTCTTTGTTTCGCTGTTGGCACGCTGTATTTATAACCGACTACGGAAACCGTTAACCACACCAACTTAAGTTTATTATCGTTTTAACGAGACTATAAATTTATCTTTAATTGACAGCGGTAAGCGACACTACCTAGAATTTGAATGTTATTTGTTTAATGTTTTAATCTACTCTTCATAATAACATTCAGAAACTTTGCAACGGCTACATTCGTTTACATTTAACTTAATACTAGGCAGGCTGTTTAAAAACACTTTCACAACTTCTCGTGAAAAATCTAACGGTCAACTTTGCTTGTAAACTAAACGATTTGAAATCTTAGAAACGCTTTTGACAAATGTTCTTTCACCTTTGCTATAATTTAACTATGTAGGTTACCTTGGTTTGAAATATGAAATTTACAATGCTTTATACTTCTTAAATACAACGGTAAAAATATATTTATGATATATCACACGCTATTTTTAATTAGTATTTCTAGGTAAAGGATGATGCTAAATTAACTGTTAGCTTACTAAACTTATTTCAGTAGAATTATTAATTTCTACTCTAAAGAGAAGCGTTTTACTTTATTTGTATTTTCTACGCTGAATCCTGAAATAATTACCAAATTGAATACTAATGCTGTTTGTAACTACTAAATATCACAGAAATATATATATATATATATATATATATATATATATATATATATATTGAAATTAATAAGATGAAATAATAACTTAGACTTTTTAAGTAAAGCCCAAATGATCATTTCAAATCGAGCTAGTAATTGAAAGAAAGAAAATATAAGGCCTTGGACAGGATTTGAACCTGCATCTCAGTTTTGCCGGAACTGTGCGTTTACCAATTACGCTACCGAGACCGATGGCTATAATTGGGAAATTTACAAATCTAAATCGTGTACAGTACCATATATAAACCTAACTTTCAATTACGTTTAGCATTTTTGTCAATCATATCTGAAATTGTCAAGTTTTTGACTTGTGTCAGATATAGACAGGAAGCAACGCTCAAAATCATGGCTATAAGCCAAGTATTAATATATAAATATTATAAGTAATTTATCAACTTACCTTGTGTAAAAAATTACTTATAATATTTATATATATATATATATATATATATATATATATATATTTCTATGGTGCCGCGAACCTAAACGCCACCGCCCTCTCTCTAAATAACCTCAACTTCAAATTTTAAATATACCTCTTTTTATATGCCTTGACTAGCGCAGTTTAATCCACACAAAGTGCAGGACGATATGATAACAAAGAAAGTTTAACCCCCTCCTTTACTTTAGCTCTTTTCTACTTGAATGATATAAAGGAAACAAACCAAAATTTGTATAATGACCAAGAATATATACACTTTACAGTTTAATAACTTTGATAATTTGATTTTCATTCATAAATTAACCCCTTAATCAAAATAATAATATCAATTTGATTATGCCCAAATTATAATTCCCTTGAAGCCAGCAAAAATAACACTGTATATTAATCTGATTAATTTCTCCTTTCAATCCTCATATGTTTATGTAGACCACTGCTTAATTATATATCTTCGCTAGAGCAATTATTTAAATCCGTTTCTTAGAGTAGTTATTTTAGAATTCATTAGAGTACCTTATTTAGATTCGTTCGCCATTATAGTTACTTAGAATTCATTCACTAGAGTGTATGCTTAGAATTCATTAGAGTACGTTACTTAGAGCTCTAAGATATTAAATATTAAAATTAGGTTTAATTAATAATTCTAAATTACATCTTTTAGAGTTAACGGCAACTTTTATCGTAGATCGGCACTAGAATTATTTTTTTAAAATTTTACTTTCACTAAATAATTATTTCATTTTTACTATTTTCACTTCGCGTGATATTATACTTTGAACTGTTAGGGGTTGTGGCTTGGTCAAAGAAAGACTGATTGTTTATCAACTCTGTGTTCTATATAAAGGCTCCTTCTTTCACCTGTACTATTGGTTTTCCGAGTGCACTTTGTTAATTGAGGTTTTGTACTTTGCCCTATCTTGCAGCCTTCGAATTTTCTATAACGTTACCATCAAAACTCGTATAGAAGTGATGCAATTCTTCACTTAGGCATCTAATTTGTATAGTGTATTCTTCTGAATATTCAACTTTGAAAGTTCTTCGAGTCAAGTCCGCTTGTTTATATTTTGCATTTATTTAAATTTTTCCGTTTAATTTATCACTTAACCAAACGTCTGTTTTGTTGTTTAGTACTCCAAAATCTGTTGGATTTTATATGAAATTACGATGTACAGATCACGTAGTCAAATGTCTATGATGACGTATTTGAATGCGTTTATTTATTTTATGCGTTAATGTTTTAAATGGAATTCTTTTATAGCTAGTATGTCAGGTTATTTCCTTTCGCTAATTGCGTATTTATTCAATAAACTCGTTGCGTTTAAAATGTTATTCCTGCGTATTTATTTTCAATTTTATGCTTGTATATTTAATTTAAAGTGCATTATATGAATTTGATAAATGAGCTTCCTTTCATAAATTAAAGTTAGTTGAGATTTATATACAGTGTGCTCGATATTAGGTTTTTGCATAATTGTCAACTTACTTCCATTTTATTATGAAATTGTTTAGTTTTCTAAACTCTAGTGATATTTACATGTAGCTCTATTATCATATATATATATATATATATTGCTGTGATAAGGGGTTGCTTAAGGGTGCACTTTATAGGAAAGGTCATTTAGAAAGGAAAAATTACCATAGGCAGCAGAAAACTGCACTTATTTAGTGAAAAATTAAGAAATAGATATAGTTTGTAGATAGTAAGCAGTCAACACCCTGTATATAAAGTATAAATAGTTTTAAGCGACGCAGATACACATAGGAGGACGCATAGTTGGCGTAGGAATGAGAAATACATTCATTAAGTAAATAATAAATATTAAATACCCTGTAGATAAAGTTTAGTTAATTTAGGTAAAGCAAGTAATAATATTTTTCAGTGGAAGCAAACGTATATTTATAAATAAATGATAAAGTGTAATTAGACACGCATTCAGAAGAGTTCCAGACGATTAGATTAATACGGATATAGAAATAGAGCTTCAGGTAGCTAATATAAATGCGTACAAATATCTAACCATTTTTGATAAGAAAGCAGATTAAAAATTGCGTGAATCGCAGGTAAATATGAAAATATAAAGTCGAGTTGCATCAGTTGTTTATGGGAAAGCAATTAAATATATCAAAACACAGCATGTTGATAACGAAAGACAGCTGCAAGCATGTTATGACTATGGAGAATCGTGGTGCATTACATCAGAAACTGCTTTAAATGTAATTATTTGATTGGTCAGAAATAAGCGACGAGCTCTAGACCATACCCACGGATGGAGTGGGAAATAAAGAATATATTAGCAAGCACCGTGATAACGAAGTTAGTTTTGAACTCATCAAAGGCCGAAGTGCGTCGTTATGAAATAAAATAATACGTAAATTTTAAAAGTGAAAGATAAAAATAAGTGCCAAGATGAAAACTATAATTGCCGATTAAAAACGGTTCTGAAGTCCGGGGGAAAATCCAGTGATACAATTCTGAAGTACGAGGGGTGAAATAAACTACAATCTGATGTATGAGGGAGAAAAATACAAATCTGATGTATGAGGGAAAAAAATACAAATCTGATGTATGAGGGAGAAAAATACAATTTTGAAGTCCAGGGGAAAATACAGTAATACAATTTTGAAGTCTGGGTGAAGGATAATACAATTTGAAGTTAGAGAAAATTGATTGATAAGAATAAATAAATCCGAAATGGAACGACAATAAATTGGGGGTGTATCAATTAATGGTAGTCTATAGTGTAATGGCAATAATTTAAATGTAATCCTGAATTGGGGAAGATAATTTTTATTTCAAATGGAAGCGTCGATGTGAAGAAATATACCAGGTCAGATTTTTTAGTTATAAGACATTTTGTTTTTCTACATATTTTTTTATTTTGAATTTGCTTAATATAATATGCTTGTGAAAAGTCAACAAAAGAAGTTGCATACAATGAGTAATATGATAACAGGTTTAGAATATTCTACACTTCGTTGATAAGGATAATAGGTTTTTTTTTGGTGACTTTGGGTTTTGAGTAAATAGTAGATGATTGTTAATAAATGAGATTTATAACAGTAACTAATTGAAAAGTGTGTTTCAAATAATTTACAAAAGCTGTACAAAATATATTGGGTTCATTATATAAAATCGAAATTAACTGAATTTTATAATTTCAAATAAATGCTAGCCGAGGTCATAAGATTAAATAGTTCAAGGAGGAGCTACGAGTATAAATAGGAAATTGATAACACGCAAGGCGGTAACGTATCGAATTTTGCAATTGGTAGACAAGGTTGCTTCAAGATAAAATCCAGTTAAGTTTCTGGAGAATTGATAGCAGTATTAATAAGACAGTCCAACGGAGGAGATAATTACAATCTTGTTTATGCATAGTAATATTAAAATGGTCGTCAAAATGATGGAGCGCGAATAATTTAGAGTTCATAGCAAAATTAACAGCACAACGAAGGGGCTTGAGAATTACAGTTCATAGCAAATAAATATAACAGCCCAACGTAGGGGCATGATAATTCCGCCAATAGCATAGCAATATATATATATATATATATATATATATTGCTGTGATATACTCCTTTGAATGCGGGAACTGGTCCTTTCAACAAAAAAATTCTAGTCCCACCGATTGGGCGTCATAAACTGCTGTGATCCTGGTTCATTTTCAGCTGCTCACCTAATTTTATAAACCTCCTCATTCATAAAATTAAACAACACATTCCTACCACAAACATCAACGTTAACTCTATTTACATCAATATTCAGAATACATTAAATTTTCAAATTAAATTTCAGCATAAAATTCAGTTTTAAAAAGAATTTCAAGATTAATTTTATTATCACTTTAACGTGCATCCAGAATTAAAGTCCTTGTTGGATGCCTCCTAATTAATATAACAATATAAGCAGAGTAAAAAGGGAGCATCTACCACCCCTTTACGTTAATTAACCAGGTTCGTCTAATTGAGCTCAAAGACATACCCAAAGTTTCATCATATTCCCGAACATCAATACCAAATACCCCTTTCTACTTAAACAAGCAAATTTCATCTTAAAATTAAAATTTTATGGTTAGTACAATTTCACTAATGTCCATTTAAAGTAAATCAATTATAAAGTTATTCAACACACACAAAAATGTCAAACAAAATAGTATAATTTACCTAAAGGTTACTGTCCTCGAAGCTTCAATGTACATCGTCCCTTTAGTTAATCACAGCATTCCAACAGGATTATATTTACGGCTTCTAATTCTCAACGCTTTTAAAATTTTCTCCATCACCATTTATTTAAAGTTGTTTCTGGGCTTTTCCGGAACTCATCTGTGTATATCTGACCCTTGTTTCGTGGATCCAGACACGTATTTGAACCATTTAATTATTAACACCCCCGAAAAATAGCAGAGAAATTCATGCGTCTTTCACCAATATACGCCAAAACTGCCTACTTTTGTGTATACATTTGTCGTTGTAAATTTTGCTAATTGGTACAGGGATACTAAATTTTATTACCTTGTATCTAAGTGCACTGAAGTACATTCATGTTAGCACGTAAATAACAAACTATTTTGAATCACTAAAATATACGAGCAAACTTTAAATTATTTTATCAAACTGAAATGCACTGTTTAACATCTTGAATCAAGTCGCGGATGTAAGAGCTTTTAACGCATCGAATAGTCAAAAGTCTAAGAGGCCGAAATTCATATTACCACCGGTATATATAGCAAAAGCCTGTCTGTCGGTCTGTTCCCCAAAACAGACAATTCTCACGAATTTCTCATTCTATGTTCCCAGTCCGTCGCTCGCGCGTCGGTTTTACGAATTTTCACTCGCCCCATTTAAATCTCAGAAATTCTCACACGGCACGCAAACATGTCCGAGAAAAACTAATTAATTTTGTACAGAAATTGTTGTTTCTACCTCTGATATTTGCATCCTATTTTCAACCAATTGTGACCCTCGTGACGTTGTTTAAATCACGCCTTTTACTATATGTGTCTTTGCTTGACGCATTTTCTCTTTCCTTTTCTAACCTGTTCGTATTGGTGCAAATTGATATTCTTTATTATCGATTATATTTTAGTCCATGTGGACTATCTGGGTTAAATAACCCCGTATCGCACATTCTCGTGAATATTAAGCCCCGGTTTCTCCAAGATTCTTTGAAACCATTTGTTATCTACACAATTTTCGCCGTACGTGATATTTAAACTACGCAGGTGTTCAAAATAATATTAATTCTCAGAGCTTTTTAAATAAACCCTGTTTTGTATTTCGTGCTAAAGCATCTGACCGTTTCCAATATCCTTAGAATCGACATGTTTATTTAAACAAATTAAACTGAAACTGCCTTTTAAAATACGCAGGTGTGTTCAAACATCCTACTTCTAACTAACACTTCTAGGATTTGCATTTTATTGGGTTTTTACAAGTTTCTATAGATATTATCTGTACGTTTTGTTCAATACCGGTTACTTGAAATAGAGTTAATTAAGATAAATTTTGCACGTAATTTCCATTTGTTTAGGAATAATTACATTACACGCAGAGCTTTTTAATACTGCTTCTTTTGATATAAAGCGTCTTGTACATAATTTAAATTTCTTAATTTTACTGAGACGACCGAATTTATTTATGCTTCATGGTTTTAATAAAGCGTATTATCTAATAATATTCATTATACACGGTGATTAAAATTATTTGATGTGATTATTTAATTTTCTACCCTGGTCTAAATATGAGTAATATATATATAGCCATGTCTCCACCCTATGAATGGAAACAAACAATAAATCTAATATAAACTTACAGCTTAAATGCCCCTGTACTAGCTCTATGCCGGTGGAACTGAAACAAAAATCCTTTGCAAAATTTATGGAATCTCCAGGTTGTTTGCTCTCTAAGTGAAAACTGAAAGCGCGCTAATCCTATTTCTAATGAGTATTAAATATCTACAAAAGAACGAATTGGGATGTTCGTTATATATTTTACTAATTATAAAATTTTGAATAGGCGCCAGATGTGTACAAAGGAACGAAGTGCGATGTTTGTTAAATAAGCTATTGCACAGTCTAATAATCAAGTTTTATAAATGTGTAACGATATAACTGGCTTTCTTAGCACCAGAATTTGCCTAACTTGAAAACTTTTGTCAAAGTACTGAAGAATTGTTTGTGCACCAAAAAAATCTTCCTCCAATAATGTTAATAGTTGACTCAACTCAATATAAATTCGCTTCACACAAAACAATTAATATTCAAAATTCAACAATAAGGTTACGAATTCTACAATAAAATATAAATATTCTTTAAATAAAAAATATTTCAAATCTCTGTGACATTTGTTGTATGTGTTGTAATCAGTTGTTGTACTTGATACCTTGCTCAGCAAAACGAAGCTTTAATTTTGGAATATTTTCTGCACAGCACCAGTATCTTGTCATAAAAGGCTCCGTCTCAGGCATAATATTAAAATAGTATTAACCAACATTTTAAAGTAATGTTAAAGTATCGTTAACTCAGGCGTAAAGCCAAAATATTTTGCAAAAACCAAAATATTTAAATTTAAGTATGTAGAATTTGAGGTGAAACCAAAATTCTAAAGTAATCTTGAAGCTCAAAATAGTTGTAAATGTAAAATCAAAAGCTCTAAAAGAATTGTATAAATATGAGTTAAAATAAATTTTTACCCTTACGTTCAATTAAACAGCTTTGTGTGAAACCGTTGAAAATTTTCCAACTTAGTTTGCAAATATATAACTTTATTTAAATCTCACTAATTTTATTACTTTTTATGCAAACTGGCGTGCTGGTGGCTTATTTTCACTTACATATCACAGAACTAAATTTTTTTTGTATATTCTGTGCCCCGATTTATATGATTTTTGATCGTGAGATTTGTGGAATATCTATTGCAATGACACTTTTCCCACAATATGTGATATTTAAAATTGCCAGACAATTAGGGAAATTTAATAAGCCGTTAAAGGCTAATGTTGAATATAATCTCATATAATTTTCAGCTGATTAGTTTCATAACAAGGTAATAGTAGACTTTCAATACACCTACCTTGAAAAATTGCATAATGTTTAACCTTTTGCATTGGAAATTAAAGTTAAATGCAATGTGTGCTATACTACATGTGAAATTACAAGCTATTTTGTACAATTATGTATACCGATTAAAATCTATCTTTGTTGTTTTCTTATTGATAGAAGTTATTGGTATGGAATTATAAACGTTTCCCATGAAATTAATTATCCCTAATATAAAAAAATGGTTTAAATAATGCAAACTTGCTGTTAATAAAATTCGACTTATCTAATGTTTCCATATGTTGATGACGAAGGATGGCTAAGCACTAACAACACAATATAAATTTCCTCAACCTAATGCATTGGATGCTAGCAATAAAAATTACAATAAAATAACGTCGTACCGAACCAAAGTCCTTTTTAAAATGCAGCTCCCACGTCTTTAGTATTGAAAGGATATTACATTCTTTGAAATTACACAGGATATTTCATATGAGCGTGCATGAAAGCCTTTAGAAGTTCTAGACCGTGGATACATTATAACAAATAGCAAATTTTGATATTCATTATTGCATATTGTGCAGTTTTATAACACCGTAGTATTATTTGAATGTTATAAAATGAGGTTTGTGGTGAGTGAAAAAGTAAATTCCATCTAATTTCGTTAATGAGAACTTTTTCGAAAATTCTATAGTCATCTAATAAATTCCAGGTTACCTTTACATGGTGCTGAGCAAAGAAAAAAAATCTAGTATGTGTCAACAATCATTTTGTGGCCATAACAACAAAATATAGTGAAGTAGGATAACACTCCCGCGCCTACCTACGATGATTAGCATTGTTGCTTTTCCCCTATTGCTCTATGCAGACTCCATGTTGAAGCATTACGGAAACTCTACGCACCGTTTGAACCCGCCTACATAAGACCATTTTTTCCATAAGGGTTCTACCACAATGCTTCGGTTACGCTGTCAGATTGATTGTTAAGCAAGCGGCTGCCATATACTTAACAACTATAGAAACGCAATCGGTCACAATTCGTCACTGCAGGAAACTTCAGCAGTATTAGCTTCCTAAGAGAGTTAACTGCATGCATCATTTTGCAACACGCAAGATATCTTATTCAGTCTACAGGACGCTCCAGTGATCCTCGACGAGTGTGTTAGACTGCATTCAAGATATCATAACCTTTCCATCTGGAAACACCACGTCTACATACAGACGGTTTTTCAAAAAACTGGAAGCAAACTTGGTTGTCGCCTTATGAAATAACCCTAGATTCCAACCAATCTGTAACTTCATTGCATCACGCAGAGAACGTAATTTTAGGTTTGTGTATGCAACAAACTGTCTCCACACTTTGATACCGCCACGTCGGTGCCAAAAAAAACCAGGTCATCTTACCTAACAAAAACCAGGTTGATTCGAAAACATTTCGCTAATTATTTAATCAACAAACGCTGCACAAAAATGAACGGTTTTGATTGATAGGCTTCAAACCAAAATATCTGAAAACAAAAGAAAATAGAATCGACAGCATGTTATGTGTAAAATTGACTTTTGAAATTTACTCTAACACAGAGTAGTAACAGTAATAACGCACCAGTCAACCAGTGGGGAGGGGTGAATTCTACAAAAATAACTGCAAAGCTTTGAGGGGTATACAACATTTTCATTTACATAGAAAGTTTCTGAATTTTCGGCCGACTAAAAATGCTGGGCGCCAACCCGCCTGAAATTTCTGTTTCGATAGACTTTGTGTGGTGTACGTGACGACTAAATGATTATTTCCGCCACGCAGGTTGATGGAATCATGTGTACATCTTGTTTCTGTACCTATTGATTTAAACTAAGCACAAATAATAATAAACGCCAAGCTGTTTACTTAACCTAAATTAAAACATGAATATTTCATAATCAATACAAATAAACTAAGCTTTGTCCTAATTATCAAATTGGGGGGTTTATTTAAAAGAAAAGAACATCTTAAGTTTATTCACGTATAATTATCCAACAGTTTGACTGGTATATGTAAATTGCTAGGAATACAATTGTGGTGCTTATTTTTATTACATTACGCTCTGACTAAGCGCGCCAGCGTAAAGATCTAGATCCTAATAAATTATATGTAAATATTTCAGCAGAATCTGAAGCAGTTAAAAAGATAAATTCTATCACTTACAACTTTTGTTTTGAGTACAAGATTCAACCCAACTTCTCGGTGCAGGGTGTCAGTAATCCATACATCCAACTTCTATTTAAAGAAAAATTCATTATAGAATTTTTCACAATGCAACGGCACTGGAATCTGGGAGCACTTTTGCGTTTGCGGCTTGCTTTTATAAACTCGATTTCAATTGACAATTACTCGAATTACTATAAACCGCCCGATGATCGTGCTTGTCACTTGACTTTACCTTAAAGCTTGTGTTCAAAGATTTGAATGAATCTGAATGAATGAATGCCCGTTCTATTATGCGATGGCGGTATTTATAAGCTATAGTGTTTCAGTGGATTCCCAATGTCCTTTATTCACACGGCTTGTACGATTTGGATTGAACTTGCGGTTGAGGTCAAGGGTTTTTCGATGTAGGGAATATTATGTACTCCCACAGTTGCTATCTAATATAGACTTATGCTTCATTGAGTGGGCCGCTAAATTTTATACTGTTTTGTGGATTTCTCTCGGGTTAAGTAATTTATAATGATTTCGGTTATTCTCAATGCGCGAGAATGTTTTCAAATAAACGTTTATGGGACAGCGCTTATGGAAAAATATGTTGAAGGACTTCTAACTTGATATTCAACTTATGAAGTCTGTTGTATTGCTGGTTGTAAAAGAATGTACTGAGTACTTTTCAAGACCATTCCGGTATTTTACTTTAATAATATAATTCAATAGCCCTTTTATAAACTGTAAAAAAACTCAGTTTTAATAAAATTTTAAGGTTACTTTTTACTAAAGCTCCTGAGCTAACTAAAATTAATAAATGATTTTCTGTTGACGAATGTATGCTTAATTAAAACGTAAGCGGGTCACTCAACAGACCCATACACCCTATACAACGATTTAAGCAGAATCAGATTGTTTTCGCAAAGAATGCGCCAAGATATATCTTGACCAACTGATGTGTAAAAATATGCTCTTCTACTGTCTCTACTGATTTCAGTAGAAAGCAAGTAAATTGATTAGGCATCATTTTGCTGAGGTGAACATGACATATTCGCAATACTTTTCTCATCCGCCGTTACTTGTTAAATTAGTTTTGCTCTACGAGGGGTAACAGTAAAACAGTGCACGGGCCAATTTGTAGTCGTGCGGTCTGGGTTCTATAAAACTAAGTATAATACTTTTAGGGGTAATAAATTCTAACACTTAACTAAATACTTTGAATGGTCTTTAAACACTCTTTGTCTAATAAAACCTTTGAGCGCCAGTCTACTTGAAAAAAATCGAAATAAAGCCTGCCCGGCAGGTGGGTGTTTCGAGAGACGAGTTTTCTTCTGCAGTTTGATGGAGCTTCGTCAACACTTTTCTCGCCTCCTTCTGCTACTTTAAAATAAACACAAGTAATAAAAAACCTTACGCCTTGTACACCTTATCTATATTATCAAGCATGATTCTCGCAGTAGATAATAACAGAAAAAACTAAGAGTTACCCATAATTGGTCAAATATACATGTAGCAAAGAAAACAAGAGTTTAATATTTATCAATTATAGACATTTACCCAATTTAATTTTTACATGTGAATTACGCGGATACAGTTGTCTACTTTTCTGTGCGAGAATTTATGAGTTTAAATACGCTTTAAACAAGCGTGTACAACCGCAAAAAGTTCTTAATCAATTCTACATTTTCTTATTAATACCACCAATCACAATTATTAAATACAAGACAGCATATAATGTTTAGAAGGTGGAAAGCAAAAGTTCAATAGAACTACAGTTTTTTGTTTGTCCTCAACAAATTCCGTCGACCTTTCAGTGCAGGAATGGTTACAGGTAAATTAATTCCAACCTGGTGTTAAATAGAAGCTCTTAACGCAGGCCACCTTTACGACGGTATTTTCATATACGCGTTGTTATTCGCATTTGGAAACCTGTTTACTAACAGTTTTTGCGTTTAATACCGTCACGTTAACTACCCGATTATCAAACATGTCCCGCGAGGCGATGGTTGCGTGTCAATCGAATTCGAAACTCTGCTCTGACCTTTATTATCGAATAATTAAAGACGATCTCTTATATTATTCGAGAGTTTTATAAGTTTTAACACCCCAGGGTTATTGTGCGATCGGTCTTTCAAAGGATGTAAATTAAACTAGTAGGCGAGTTATGAATCCACCAATCCATATATGTATAATCAAATAGAATTAGTAGGAATTATTAGAAATTGTTAAAGAAACTTACGTATATGCAACAATGTAAATTCAAGGGTAAACCAGAAAGGTTATTGAAAGTTCACAAGCAAGTTGTGAGAACGTATGCAATACATTGTATTCCAGACAGTAAGTGATACTGCAGGTGCAGGTCACAGACGGTTAATAAACCGCAATTACTTAGAAATTAAGAGTGTTACATCGTATAATGAATAGAATTAAGAAATAAACAAACATGAGCTCTGCAAGATGTGATAGGCAGGGGCAACATAAATATCCCAGGAGCTCCAAGACTTTCAGTCAGTCTACAGTATTTCAGCTTTAACATTGTTGTTTACTTAGGCTACTCGCCCTAGTATTAATTCAATTATTATTTTATTTCGACTTAGAATATTTTAATCCAGTTTTTCAAAATTCCATATTTAATATCTGTTTGAATAATAAAATTTGTTACAAAGTTTTTGGAAGAAGTTTTTATAAAAGACCGCTCCCAAGGTCCGAAACGTAACTGGCGTATCAATAAAATTTGGTCAGAAACATGACCACATTTTTAACCAACTACAGTTGTTACAAGAGTAATTAAATAAGGAGAAAGAAATTAATTATTTTTCCGCAGCCAGCTTGTGACCAGAATAAGAGCACATAGGTTAGCAAAGTCGAGGTTATAACTCTCTGCAGTCATGATCTGAATAAAACGGAACTTGAACGCAACTGTAAGTTTCACCTGTGCAAAGACTTTTTCTTCAGCTACATGATAATCCCTTTTGTATATCACTTATCGTGTATGTTGGTCCCAACCCTTAATTTACGGATCAATTACTCTTATAATATTATGGTAAATGTACTTCAGTTTTCAGAATGCGATCGTACAATTTCTTAATGTAATTTTAATATGCAAGAATTCATATTTTTGTGCATTTAGAAAAGAAAGCATATCGTAATCGCTTATTTACTATAGTTGTACCATCAACGGCTCAGAAATTAAGGACAATAAACCCTGTTTGTACGAAAACCTAATTCTGAAGCGACAACTTATAGCATAATTAATTAACTAATTATGTTTAGTACTTGCAACTTTAATCTTTTCACTCAGTTCAGTTAATTTAGCACGACGGATGTCTTTGTAGTAACTTTAAGGTATCAGTTTCATTACAGCAGGGTGTTGTGTAATTACTCGGCATCCCCTAAAATATCTCAACCCTTTTATACACTTTAATATAGTCTCACATAATCATAATCGTTTACAAGAAAGCGGCATGCTTTGTGATGTACCAAGGACCGCAAATTTAATACGTTCATGATGAAGGAATTTTAGTAAGGGTCTTTAGGAAATTCTCATTAGAGGCAGATTATACTGTAGGAAAGAAAATTATTTGATTAGCAAATAAGTGAAGAATCGGATATCTTAGGAAGTTAATGAATATAAATATTGAATTAAATCTAACATTATGAAATAACGAGAAGAGCGCAAAGTCAATTGGGAGGTAAATTATTGCCTAACATTTATCATACATAGGGAAAAAACTTTCTCAAAAAACACACTTGTTCAAGTCGTAATATACGAGAGCTGTTTCACAGACAATAAACCTTGGATATTGAAACCGTTTCATATCCAAGATCGATTTGGTTTTTCAATATAATCACTTAGAGTTCAACACAACGCTTATATCGATCATCTATCTGTTTTAAACCTTCGACCAGAAAGTTGGAGTTTTGTTTGCTAAACGCCGCTTTAAAGCTGCCAGCATTAAATTTCTATTTTAATTCCTGCCCACGAAGAAATCACTGGGGTCAAGCTAAACTAAATAACCTGCATTACCAATTTCTTGAAATCCTATTTTGCATGTGGAGCTTTTAGTGGTTTGTAAGCGTTACTGAAAACATTGTCGTGCAAAGCAGAAAACGCACTTTGGTTCTGTATGTTTTATTTATTTTTGAAATTATCTTACGGGATGTGAGTAATTCACTGCTTATAGTAGTTGCGTTCGATAAATAATCGATTCAACCTCTTAATAAACTCAAAACGTAATAGGCAATAATTTGCCAATTACTCCTTGCACCAGAATTTTTGCAATGCCTTTTGACTTTTCTTCCCCTATTTATTGATTCTTGCCTTAGATAAACCCAGGTTTCGTCACCGGATACAATACGACGGCAAACAGAATAGGATTGTTGGCACACATTGCCGGAAATTCTTTGAAACATTTTGGTCTTTATGTGACGAAGATGGTCCACATTTTTGGTGACAACTAGGCACTGATTTTTCCGGTGGGTTGTTACGTTCACTTTCCAACGGTAAAATTAAAACGTACCTTTATTGTATTTTATTATCGTTTATGTAGATTCTGCTTCAATCCTCCAACAACACCCGGTATATTAGATTTGGCAGAAGTAGTAAGAGAAAGACAGGCATAATACAAAGTTCGTTAAGTTTGGGGGCTATACAAGGTAAGGAGTAGTTGATTGAGGGAGTATGTTGAAGGGAGATAACTATAATGTGTGTATTATGGAAAGTGTTTTAACATTAACTTGAGGTTAGTAGGGGCTAAAGTTTAAGACGTGTGTCCGTTGCGAGAGATACAAAGAAAATAACTAGGTGAGCGGGTTTTTGTCGGTGCAAAATTCTAGGATTTGGATGGCAGTTGATGTTTTGTGTAGAAATTTCGAAGAAATGAGTTTACGTTAGCTTGTAGGATTTAAAGAATTGGTTAATCGTTGGAAGTTTACCGAGAAACTTTGTTTGTATCGACGGTTTTTTGCGAATTTAGGAGCTTTAGAGAGGCAAAAAAGCCTATATAAACACGAGGATTTAGTGGTAGGGCTTTCTTATCTTTGCTTCTCTTTACGCGCTAGCTACTACGTTAGTCTACAAGTGATAACAGTCTTAGAACATAGTTTGAAATATAACCGACACCAGTGGTGTTAAAGTTTTGATCAACGGAGAGCAAAGGATTTATAGAAAGTTTTAAAGAATGAAAATGAATAGCAGACATACATAAGTAGGTACCGACTGCGTGATATTTGGTTGGGTGCATAGTAGGCACATTAAATGGAGTCCATGTAGAAATATTTGATTGTTTACCTACCTTAAATGAGAGTCTGTAGCCGAATTAGAGGAATTTGGAAATCTCTGGTAATCGAGAGGACCGAGTAGCCGCTAGCAGTTACCGTTGGTGCAGTCCTGATTAGAGGACATTCCTGAAGGCGCAGCTAATGATAAAGACCGCAGACGTCGATGGTATGGGAGCAGATCCATGGGCAGTAGAAATCCAGGTAACGAATGTTGATTAAAATTTGCTTTTCGCGTTTAACTGGTGTGCAATGACTTTTGTACTTTATGAGTATGTGCTGTGGAACTAAAAGTAAGAGAATCGAAAACAGTTAATGATTGAACTTTTATGATATTATTTTTTATATTTTGCTTAGGAGGGAATTTAGGTTATTAAAATGGTTGTTTTGGATCTACGAGCAGACAGTTTGAGTTTTGTTTGTTAAACCTCGTTTTAAAGCTGCCAGCATTAAATCTCTATTTTAATTTCTGTTCACAAAGAAATCACTGGGGTCAAGCTAGACTATATATGCTGCATTACCGATTTCTTGAAATCCTACTTTGCATGTAGAGCTTTTAGTGGTTCGTAAGCGTTACTAAAAACATTGTCGTGCAAAGCAAAAACCGCACTTAGGTTATGTTTCTGTATGTTTGATTTATTTTCGAAATTATCTTACTGGATGTGAGTAATAATCACTGCTTATAGTAGTTGCATTCGATAAATAATCGATACAACCTCTTAATAAACCCAAAAGGTAATAGACAATAATTTGCCAATCACTTCTTGCACCCTAAACTTTTTTACTTTTTGCAATGTATTAAGTAAATTACTAACAGACACTTGTTTATTCATTTTTTGTAATAAACAAAGTACACTATACAATTACATTCCATGTTAAAACTATTACTTGACGAGACTAAAAGAAACTCTAGACAAAACCGTAGCCATCTTAATTCAAATTCCTTCCGCCCCTTTCTTCCCCCACACTATATATATGTTCATGAGTTGACAGACAGATTAGTGACTGAGCATGCGACAGTGTGACT
This sequence comes from Platerodrilus igneus, assembly GCA_036346225.1. Taxonomy (NCBI): domain Eukaryota; kingdom Metazoa; phylum Arthropoda; class Insecta; order Coleoptera; family Lycidae; genus Platerodrilus; species Platerodrilus igneus. The sequence continues at coordinate 4,902,996 of JARFIW010001108.1, read as the reverse complement.
ACAACATAAATACAATACATAACACACCTTCACCCTTAAGAGTGAACAAACATATTAAAAAAAATAAACTTTTTTTTTCACCATTTAATTATAATTCCAACTTTTCTGGTGGTTTGCGAAGTCTGGTGGGATACCTCCGTTGAGGCATATCCTTATCCATAGGACTCAACCTCTGGGGTGGCGCAGAACACTCAGTGGGTATCACTGTAGGCGAGGTATTCGACGGAGAGGTGCTAGTAGCAGGACTATGAAAAGGTGAAATGACATTCTCTGGCTCTGATAATACCGTAGGTGATATATTTTCGTTATTAATGTTAACTTCGATAGGAATGTCCGACAAATTGTTTGGTACAGTTGATAAACTAGGTAGAGTAGGCAAAACTTCGACAACAGTTTCTACGTTTTGAGGTAGGATTGCGGATTGTAGCAGATCATTTTCACTTCTGTTAATCAATTGATCAACATGTCTTTTCCACACCACCCTACTGTCGCTCTCTAAAAGTACTAAATAAGAAACCGGACCTAATTTTTCTATAATTTTTGCTTTTTTCCATTTTTCCCCTGGCCTGTAACTTCTAGCTAACAATAAGTCATTCACAGAAAATTCCCGTAATATCCGAGATTTATTTGCAACTTTCGACTCGTAAGTGAGCCGTAAAAGATCTAATTTTGATCTAAGTGACCTACCAAACATTAATGAAGCGGGAGTTTGATTAGTAGTGCAATGTTCGGTATTTCTATATTGAAACAAGGTTTTGTAAATAGCATAATCTAATCTGAAATTTTCATCATGACTAGCTACGTGTAGCTTGTGTTTGAAATATTTGACACTATTTTCTGCTAAGCCGTTCGACTCTGGATGATATGGAGATATTAATGTGGAACGTATTCCTAAGGATTGAAGAAAATTTTTGAATTCATAAGAGTCGAATGGTGGACCGTTATCGCTAACAACTAGTTTAGGAAGGCCGAAACGTGCAAAAGTAGAAAGCAATGCTTTAATCGTGGCATCAGCTGAAGTGCTTGAAACAGGTAAGACCTCAGCACATTTCGAATATGAATCAGTAACAACTAAATAAATTTTGTTCATAATAGGACCGAGGTGATCCAGATGCACCCGTTCCCAGACGGAACTAGTGGTAGGCCAAGTTATTCCTACAGATTTTGGAGGTTCTTTTCTCTCTAACTAACATGACTGGCAAGAATTGCAGTAATCTTCGATATGTGTGTCTATGTTAGGCCACCATATGTAGCAACGTACTAAAGACTTCATTTTTACGATACTTAAATGACCTTCGTGCGCAGTGCCTAGTACTGATAGTCTACAACAGCTAGGAATTACTAAACGTTAACCCCAGAAAACACAATTTGACTGAAAAGAGAGTTGCTCTCGTTTTTGGTAAAAATTTTGTAGTTCCATGGTTAAACCCTTACTTGAAGAGGGCCAGCCCATTAAGATAAACTGAATTACTTTAGACAAAATAGGGTCTTTCCTGGTAGCTTTTCTTATAACATCAAAATTTAGAGGTAATTCACTGTTAAGAATGTAGTTAAGGTTAATATTATCTTCTGAAATCGAAGCAGTGTTACCTTGAAGTGATAATCTTGAAAGACAATCAGCACCAATATTTTTGTATCCATTAATGTATATTATATCAAAGTCATAACCAGTGAGAAAAAGGGCATATCTTTGTAAGCGATTTGCTACCATAGTAGGGAAATGTTTTTTTTGTCCAAAAATAGACAAAAGAGGTTTATGATCAGTAACCAAAGAAAATTTTTGTAAATATAAATATTGATTGAATTTGGTAATACCAAATATCAACGCGAGGGCTTCTTTATCGATTTGGGAATAAGCCAGTTCAGCTTTATTAAGAGTACGAGAAGCGTATGCGATGGGTTTTTCTACCTTATTAGAGAAAACATGACTAGCACGGATCCGAGTCCGTAGTTAGAACTATCACAATATAATTTCAAAGGTAGTTCTGGGTTATAGTGAACCAGAACAGGTGCATTAGTAAGCAATCTTTTTGCTGTTATAAAAGCATTAATGCACACGTTATTAAATTGATATGTAACATTCTTTTGCAACAAACGGTATAATGGGGACAAGATTTCAGAAACATTAGGGATAAATTTTCCATAAAAATTAACCATACCTAAGAAGCACCTAAGCTGTGTAATATTCTGAGGAAGAGGGACGTTATTTATCGCTTCAATTTTGCTAGCACTAGTTTTTATTCCAAACTTGTCTATAACATGACCGAGATATTCTATTGAGTCCATAAAAAAAGAACATTTTTCTTTTTTTAAGGTTAACCCGTTTCGTAAAATGCTTAGAACTAATTTTAAATTTTCTAAATGTTCAGTGTCATTTCTGCCGGTAACTAATAAATCGTCTTGGAACACCAGCACAAAAGGCAAACTGTAAAATAATTTGTCCATTGTTCTTTGAAATTTAGAAGGTAGCGATTTGATACCATAAGGAGCTATGTTGTATTTGAAGAGCCCAATATGAGTACTGATGACCAGAAGCTTTTGTGATTCTTCACAAACAGGCATCTGGTTATAAGCTGATTGTAAATCGAGTTTGAAAAATTTTTCTCCACCGCTTAATTTAGCGAACAACTGATCTACCCTTGGGAGAGGATAATGATCGTCCTCTATATATGGGTTTAACATCTTAAAATTTCCACAAATTCTAATTGTATTATCCTTTTTTAAGACTGGCACTATAGGAATAGCCCAGCAACTAGTATGTACTGGAGTGAGAATATTTTCGTTAACTAAACGATTAAGTTCATTTTCTGTTTTTTGTTTTAGTGAAAACGGTAGAGTATAGGGTTTGCAAAACTTAGGATCGACATCCTTAATAATTTTAATTTTTAAAGGTTCACCGTTGAACCTACCTACATTCTCAGTAAAAACTGTGTCGTAAGTTTTAAGTACATTTTTTAATTCAGAAGAAAGATTGAAATTAACTTGAGTATTATGCAGATTAATAAATTTTTTTGAAAAATATGATTCCATACATTTTCTGGGAACAACGTCCAGAGCCCAGATCCAATCTCTACCTATAATTGCCGGTTTTTCACCATAATTTCTTGGTAAATCGATTACATATAAGTCTAAATTTTTTATTAAGTTTTTGAATTTTACGTTAACTTTAATTTTTCCTTTAGGAGTAAAATCATCACCAAAGTAAGGCGAAAAAGAAACAGACGTTGGTTCTAAATTATTAATGAATTTAGGAAATAAAGTAGAAAATTGCTGAAACGATGTAACAGATTTACCAGCACCGCTATCTATCTCCATTTCTAGACGGGTGTTGTTGACCTCCAACTGGACTATCATCGGCGGAACCTTTGAAATGGACAATTGCATGTCACTAGAATTTTCGGCAACCAAATTGACAGCATTTTCTTGAGAATATAGATAATTCATCTGGAAAATACCATTAGGAGAATGCGAATCTTGTTCGTTCGATACAACAGATTCCATGAAATGATGCCTGGTTCTTTTAAAGCTTTTACATGCAGCCTTAATGTGCCCTGGTTTATTGCAGAACAAACATGTGTATCCCTTGAATTTGCAGTTTTTAAAATCGTGATTATTGCCTCCCCCGCAGGCGTAGCAATTAAATTTCATTTTGGAACGTACATTATCCTGTGTAAGTAATTTTCGGTTACTCGTATCACTACCTTCATTAAGGTTTGGTATGACTGTACCGTGTCATGGAGAATTCAACATAGTATTAGAATGTAGAGTATGAACATAATTTGTATTAAGTGTAGATGAATGTAATTTAACAGCTTCCATTTCTGCTGCTAAGTTTACAGCTTCCTTAAAAGATAAGTTTTCACCTTGACTGAGTAATTTATCCAAAATGGGACCTTGGCGTAATCCAACTATAAACTTATCCCGTAGATTTTCATCAATATTTTGTCCGAACTTGCAATTGGTAGCTAAATTTAGTAATTTAGCACTGAAGTCGGCAACAAGCTCACCACATTCTTGGCGGGCTAGATGGAATTTGTAGCGTTCAGTAAAAACAGATTTGCGAGGTAAAAAGTTCTGCTTTAATAATAAAATTAATTCTTCGTATGTTTTTGTTTTAGGATGTTCAGGTAAACATAAATCCATCAATAATTTATAGGCATCGTCTTTAAGGTGAATAATTAAAATACCTGCTCTCCTTGGATCTGCAGTATCAATATTGTTTGCGATAAAAAATTGATCTATGCGATCGTTAAAAATAGCAAAGTTGTATTTTGATGAAAATGTAGGCAACATACCAATTAACGGTATAGCACTTGTAGAACTCATTGTAGTGATACTAAAATCTAAAGTATTTGTAGAATTTGTTAAATTATTAGTATCAGGCATTAGATAACACGTGGAAATATAGCAGTTCAATTATATAACCTTCAATTTATTCTTGTTTTCCTCGTCGCCAGTGCAATGTATTAAGTAAATTACTAACAGACACTTGTTTATTCATTTTTTGTAATAAATAATGTACACTATACAATTACATTCCATGTTAAAACTATTACTTGACAAGACCAAAAGAAACTTTAGACAAAACCGTAGCCATCTTAATTCAAATTCCTTCCGCCCCTTTCTTCCCCCACACTATATATATGTTCATGAGTTGACAGACAGATTAGTGACTGAGCATGCGACAATGTGACTACAACATAAATACAATACATAACACTTTTCTTCCCTTATTTATTGATTCTTGCCTTGGATAAACCAAGGGCTTTGTCACTGGTTACAGTACGACGGCAAACAGAATTGGATTATTGGCACACATTTCCGGAAATCCTGTGAAACATTTTGGTCTTTATGTGACGAAGATGGTCCACATTTTTGGTGACAATTAGGCACCAATTCTTCCGGTGGGTTTTCTACTAATTTTTGCTGCTTTCTTTATCGAACAAGTACGAATTGCTGTGCTGACCTGCTACGTGTCCTATAGATCGTATCAAATGTTTCTGGTCAAAATGAATCATAGCGTGTCAATATCATATACTCCACAGATTATCATTTATTAGTACTGGAACAGTGAAGACCTTGCATTAGTTATCCCCAGGTGATTTCTGGCGATAAAATATTTGTATCCATACTTAAATAATTGCATACGTCGCAAATTATTACAATATTAAAATCCGCATGTATTGTGATTTTATTTTTATAATTAAACTTCTTTTAACACATAGGCAATGGAATCAAAAAATTAATTACATAAGGGACGCCCTTCATAAATAAAACCGTAAACAAATTGAGTGGCCTTATATTTGAGTATTTACAATTAATACAATTTGCCTCACTATGATAATGGCATCAAATGCGCAAAACTCGTTTTGTAATTGCTCTGATGAGATTACAAAAATTACAATAGTTTTATATAGAAAGTTCGAGCCAGGAAAGGGAGGCGGAGGGAGTGGGCGAATGAAGAAAGAGAAAGAGAGTTATGGCGATAAGGGGGGAGAAGAAAAGAGCGACTGAACAACGAGTATGCAGGTGGAAAAAAAGTGGAGGAAAGGAGATAGGTATTGATGTAGTGGGAGAGAGACAAGATCACGGCGGAGGGAGGCTAGGAGAGCGGGCAGGAGGGATGGTAGAGGAAAGGGAGATGGAAAAACATAAAAGGAGGATGGTAGGAGGTTGAGAGGGAAGGGATGGGTAAAGTAGGGAAGGAGGGGAGCGAGACCGAGAGAGACGAAGGGAGGGATGGAGGTGGGGATAGTGAGGAAATGGTCAGAAAGGAGGGAAGGGGATGACGAGAGCGGGAAGTCGGAAGAGGGCCGGGAAGAAAGAGGCCGGGAGGGAGGGAATGTGGCAAATTAGAATGAGAAAGCAAGGAGGAGGGGAAGAGCGAGAGCGAGAAAGGAGATTCGTACTGACTGAAAAGCGCTCAAAAAACATAATTCTCAATTCAAAACCCACTTGGCTTCAAAAACCAAAATTTATTCAATAAATTAAAATAAACCCTTTCACGCGCTAATTCATTTATCTGTTTGCATAAATTCAATTTCGGTTGTTACTTCCGCTAATTAATACTAAATTCTAGTTCTAAAAATTCCTCAACGTAAAGTTTGTGCTAAATAGTCAATAATGTGTTCTGAGTATACGATAATGAATGCTTATGTATTTTTCCGTTGAAAAAATTGATTGAATTAAAGTTCCGTATTGCCCCATTATAAACTGTGTTTTTCCCGTTTTAAGCCTGACTACAAGATTACGTTGCGCTTTGGTTCTTAGTTAAACAAAATTAATACTCATTTTGCTTTACAATCTGCACAAGTAAATACGTGTAGAATGTTTTGTTGTTTCCGTTTTGGTTGATGCGAATTTCGAGCACATATTATAGCGTGGTGGGTATTTAGGGTTTTTATAAAATTATACCTTCCGACTACCACGAATTAATTGTATTTGTAGTTGCTTTAGCTTTCTTCCGACGGCCTTAAAGCTGCAATGAATGGTCGTTCCTTGTAGTAATAGCCCCCTACCCGTTGATGTAGAACAGCTACCGACTTAACCCCGACGTCAGCAACTTTAAGGGTAAGTGCTTTCCGTCACTGCTTGCGTTGCAACCATAACGATGGGGATTTTATTGTTTAAGTGCATGCATTTTCAAATTTAGTTCTTCTATACAAAAGTTATCCTGCATTTCTAAATTTAATTCGTCAATTCGACCATTGTTGAACCTTTTTTGTATTTATTGGCATTGTGTGGATGCATTGCTATTTGGTTTTAAATAACTAAAACAAAAAAACGTCGTGGCCATTCTTATGTATAGGTTAAGTTTTATATTTACGAGGATTTAGAGCTGTTGGTTTTAGGGGGGATAATGTTGTTTCTTTTTGGTTGGAAATTAGGAGCCTAAAACCGGCAGCTCACCATTAAAAAAAATGATTTGGTTTTTTATTTTCTTGCTAGGTTTAGTGTTTAAGAAGTAATTTTTTGTTGTTTGTTTCTTTTTGCTACCACTATACTGTGTACATATTGTGCTTAGATTTCTTTTTTGGTATGTTTTGTTTTGAGCGCGAATGAGTGTGAATGTGTGAGTGTATATAATTTCTCCTTCTTTATTTCAGGTCTCCCTTAAGTTTTTTGTTGTATGTATAAAACCCCGCCCTCTCGCCGATCGAGCCCGGTTATACCTCTTTCTTTCTTTTTTTTTGGTTTTTTTATAGGTTACGTCAATGTACGTAACAGACTAAACGGACTTGTTCACGATGACGCTAAGAAAAATATCTGTATTGTGTACAAATAGAACTTTGAACTTTAAAAGAGAGTCTAAATTCAACTAGGGTACTGAGATTATATAGCATGGTAACTAAAATCTAATGACGCCTAGAATATCGAGGTTTTTATACACTACGCTTTAATATAGAAACCCAATAACAAGACGAGGTTAATCTTTAGGATAACGGTTACTCTAGTCGGTAAATTAACAATGGAAAGAATTTATATTTTGATAGCCGGTTTATAAACATCTAATTAGAATGAAACTGGTGAAGGTTATTATTAAAGTAAGGTGCGCAATATAACAGGGTTTATTGCCTCTCTGTTTAGGCAATCAATTTGCCGATTAAACTAAACCACGCGGGCTTCTTATCAGTATCTAAACAAGGAAGAAAAAAAAACTTTTGTATTGAAACAATTATGCTGCCATGATGCAATGAACGTACGGTATGGAAAGCTTACTTTATAGAATAGTGATGACGAACGCGTAGGTGATTTACATTTTTATAACCAATCAGAAAGAATTATTCTTTATATGGCTTCAAAAGCCGCCAGACATCGTGAATTAAAGTTAAAAATAATAAGATGTATTATACTAAAGAAGCTTGTAGCTTTAAAACGAATGCTTTTGTATTTTGAAATGCGACTTGGATTTGTCTTGAATGCAAGGTGAGGAATAATTTGAACACGGAACCCAAAGAGTCAGTTTATTAAAAAAGCTAAATCTAAAATTATGTAAAGTTGTTCTCAAATTATATACCCAAAATGTGTATCCTGAAATTTGTTTTCACAAAATGGCTTGGCATGGTTGTTGGTTAAGTTCATCTAATTAAAACGCATAGTTCGATCCAACTCGTTTTTCTTAAGAAAGCTTTCCAGACATCATAATTTGTTGTGTTACTAGTGCAAATAATTCAATTGAAATTGAAGCTAAATAAAAAGTGCTGGTTATTATACATTAGAACAATACAAAAAGCAATTACCCTTCATTAAATTCAGGCTCGCCAAAAGATAACCTGGCAACATAGAAAGTTTCAGCTGCCTTTCACACTTCGTTTCTTATTTCCTCAACAAGCTTTACGCCGGAGATGAGGCTATATAGACGTGCATTTATTATGTCTTGACAATATCATTTTGTGTTTCCATTACTTATTATAACGGCGCGACATCGCCCAACGTATACACTGATAAGCCTCCAAATACGTTTCAATTTATGTTTAAGAAGATGTTGCTTTTAACGAAGTATGTCGTGTTCGTAAATTTAGGAAACGCTTAAATGTATTGTAAAGGTTCCATCGACATAGAAAGATGTTTAAAAAGAAAATCTGTAGAGTTGAACGGAAGTTGGCAGCAATGCTCCTGTCAGGAAGAGGAGCGACGAATTCAAGCAAAACGTTTGAACGAAGTTTATTTCATCTACTTCACGGCGGTTATAAAAGGGTAACAATGCTCAAAAGTGCCCTTGTCATTCTTTATTTTTCTTTTATTATATTTTTTAACCGTAGATTTCCTATGGTGACTTTTATTCTAAATGTAATCTTCGCGGAATTGGTCACAAAATTCTGAATACCTTTAATACTTGACTCCTTATTTAAGGATTCTGAATATTTTTCATTTGCTTGTTATAGAAGTTGTAGAGTGAATCTTTCTGGTTTCATAACTGGTATTATATAAATATAAACTGATGAAACTTAGTTTGGTGTATTTGAATAAAGATACTAAAGATATTTATCCTCTGGTTCTCAAGCGAATAAAGTGAACTACAATGGAGGAACATATTGAGTTTATTGCATATTATAGATAGGAATTCTATTACCTAACCAATCAAGTTTTGCCAAACAATCTTCGATAACTTTAAGAACGTGGTTTGGGGCTATTGGGGTGTTAATTAGTGACATTTAAAGAAATATTAATTGAGCGAGTGATTTGTCAACAACAAGTACGAATTAAATTCCTGTAGCCAAAAGAAGTGGTTATCAGTACTGTATAAATGTAAGGTTATATATAAATTATATATATATATATATATATATATATTGTTATGGATTAAAAGGGGTAAATAGGTGTATACAATAAAATTTCAGCAACCATGTATATAGAAAAAAGCAAATTATTTACGCGCCAAATTAATTTAATTCAGTTAGTAAAAACGGACGAGTATTAAGGAATTTTTATATTTAATAATTGGAATGTTAGAATTACATGAAGGAAGAAAGCTTCAAAGCATATAGAAATTCAAAAATACGCATAATGAATCATAATTTATTTAAACTAATATAAGCAAAAAGAGAGCGTGCTTGCATAAGAAAATCAATAATTTCTGACGCAAATATATTTGTTTTAAAGCCACCATACAGATACTAAGAAGCAGAAAATCGAGGAATTGTTATGTTCAAACGGTCGATAATTACATGAAACACCTGCTTGTTAAATGTTACGTTCGGAGAATTTGAACGTACGTTAATATAAGATTCCATAGAAATTGCTTGCAAGGGTCAATTTGTACAAACAGCTATAGCAACAGATATTTTAAGGAGCGAGTGGAATGGACAATCGGTAATATACAACAGAAAGAGACAAGTATAGAGCAAGCGTTGGATTGAAAGTCACGTAAGATATACACGTGGAGTTGATGAAGGACGTCAACAATATCGATTTTCTGTAACTCAAGTGGGGTTTGGAAGGAGACATCAAACATGTATAGACAAAGATTAATAGCAGTTAGGCGGAGTTTTGTGACGACAGAAAATTTTGTCATTGGTTTAGAGTCAACAGTTTTCGAAACGAACGCACACGCGAAGGTAGAAAACGAATTCGATATAAACAGCACGTAGAAAGGGAGAAATTTTCCGAATTTAGCGACGGTTACGCTTAAAATTTTTAGAAGCCGCTTTGGAAAATAAGCTTTTCGAATGAAACAAGTCCGATAGGGGGATGGAATAATGATATAAATACCCGAGCGAAAATATTAAAGCTCTCTTCTCTTTTACTTCCATCAAGTGCTGAATACTGATTTAGACCACCATAATAATAAAGCTTTTGGTTAGTAGTTTGTGTGTGTAGTAAAGTTACATTTAATATCGTAGTTGAAAGTATAAAACTGTAATAGCGGACCTCAAGTTATTAACGTGATGCACGAGTTAGTGCGTATTTAAATAAAAGGTCCGGCTACTACGACACAAAAATTATTAAATGGATGCATGATATATGGGGGTAAGCGGAACTGGTAGTCAATTTTGTATGCATGATATATGGGTATAAAGTGGTACTGTGAGACGAAGCGAATAGCTTGCAGAGATATTAGATGGTAGAGCCCCGTGGATCCGGCAAGCAGCATAGTAAGTTAATTACGGTCTATATAGAAGGTGTTAAATGCTTGCTATTTACATAATGTACAAATTACTTAATTTTTTGCTAAATAAATGCAGTTTTCTGATTCCTATTGCTATTTATAGTTACTACACGACCCTTACTACTCAATACACCCCTAAACAACCCCTTATCACAGCAATATATATATATATATATATATATATATTGCTATGATAATAGGTTATATATATATATATATATATATATATATATATATTAACCATCTAAAATATATATATATATATATTATATATATATATATATATATATATATATATATATATATATATATATAGTATAGTATAACAAAATTTTTCTTAATTATTGTGCAACAACCGTCGCGCAGCGTTTAAAATTTAAATATGCGGTTTTGAAATAAGTCATTGACCTTGATTATTACATTTACAATCTGTTTGAAAGATTTAAATTACCTTTATGGAAACAAAATAAGGAATATCATACTTAATTAAGATTAATTATTCATGAAATCTATTTAATATGTCCGTCCAAATTTAATATACATCTTCTTATCTGATTCATAGTTCACATAACGCAAACTTGTTACAAATTTCAGTAGTTTTATCGATATTAAAAGTAAGAGATGCAGCAATATCTATGATAAAGCTCTTTATTGTTTTTTTCTCTTCAAAATACAAATTGTGGGGCAGCAAGCGAACTGTAGAAATGGTCTCGTCCCAATGGAAATGGTTTTCATTGAATTCAAATACAGCAAATTGATTAAATTCATATTATCTTGTGTGATTTAGAAGAGAATTTGATACTGCTAATTTTTATGCATTTTGGCAAAACTGTTAGGACAGATTCAGTATACAGAATTAGCTAGAAGGGGATATGCTGCAATTGCATGTTTTAGTATTTCTGAATTTTTCTTCGGTACTCATTTTCTATACAGGATTCTTATAATTGATACGTGCGGAATTAGAGTTACGTTGCTTAATTATTTTTACTCTACAGGGGGCGGAGTGACGTAACAGTTAAATGGTCTGTCGACTAGCTTACAGTGGTGAAGGTGTGTTCTATGAAAAGCAAATACTCTTAGAAGTATAAAAGTTGTGGCACTTCCACCAAATACCTGTATGCTTACTTACTTTTGAAGGTTTTTAAACTCCATTGTCTATGTTAAAGCCTTTGAGCGCCAACCCACCTGAAGCAAATTAAAGCCTAATCGGAAAGTGGATTTTCTGAATAGCTGTGTGACAGTTATTGCTGCCGCTAGGATTGGTGGAGTTTTGCTTGCACCTTGAAAACGTTTTCACCTCCTTCTTCTAGTTTAAAATATAGAAAAAACTCTACTTTATCTATAACTAACCTATATATCAAAACGCGATTTTTACACAAATAACAACAAAGAAAAAATACGAATATCTACCCCCAATTTGCCATATACACGTTTCGCTAAAAACAAACTTAATATTCAATGATGCAGTTCCTGGAAATTTAGCCAACTGAATTGGACATGCTGATTCGCTTCTACAATAATTTCATTCTCTATGTGTGAATTAAATACATACAAGCTTTAATTGTGTTTCTCGTGCAACACGTTAAATAAACGTAATTCGTTTTAGTAAACTTTACACCTTATCAATACCATCAATCACAGATGTACAACAGTTATTAAATAAATCAAATGGGATGTAATTTTTATAAGCTGAATAAACAAAAATTTAATCGAGTTACAGTTCTATTCGCATCTCAATTTTTCTTTTCTCAAATTCCATCGACGGTCAGCCCAGGAAGTTGTTGCAATTAAAAATTCAACTGCAGTTGAAAGAAAGCTCCTACTTAGATATATTTTTCACATCCGCATTTCTCGCGTTCGAACACTTGTTATTCACTAACAGCTTCGGATCCAAATATCGTCGCGTTCTGCTTTCGCATCACGATGAGTGTTCTCATGTCAATCGAATTTTAGAGTTTCCCGCCTGATGTCTGGAACTTTATATCTAATATTTCGTCCACTCCTTTACTATCCGCGGGTACTTGTAAGTACAGTTTCCGGGAGTTCATTGTATACTGCTCTCGTTCTCATGAATTATGCGTTTAAAATGTTTTGTTTTTAAGATCATTGTGAATTTTGTTCTTACGAACCTTATTTCCCACGATGTTGCGTGTCATACCGATAGTTTGCACACTCGTTACGTTCTCAACACCTGTTTGTATGACTGCTTCTATGAATATTGTGGTTTTAGAGTTATTGGTCCCATGGTTATTTTCCTTGAATCCGTGTGAATTTGTACAAATAACTTTAATAAGAACGGATATTTTTCGTTTTCTATCTGCAAGTTTTTGAATTTAATACGAAAGGATGTAAAGTACCAATATTTACCATTGTTTGTATTTAATGTAACGGGTGCTTTCCTATTTACTTGTTTATCCTAAGATAATATTTCATTGAAATAGCAACGTTATTAAATGTCAACTACCATAGCTTACAAATTTTAGAAGGTGTTTTCTTGCTAAAAGCTAATCTATCTAACTGAAATTAATAAACGTACTTCTACTAGCTGATGTTTACTTAAGTAACGCGCCAGCGTTACATAATTTTGGGATCCGATTTTGCAGACTGAATAGCAGTCAAAAATCCTTCTATTTCTTGATATAAGTAACTAGTCTTTAGCCAAACAGGTCGGCGCTTTTTATTATTATTATTACCAACCATGTTTCTATTCTTGTAATAGAATCACAATTACTTGTTATTATTATCCTAATTTATACGCCTTTTGAGATAATGACTACTACATAACTAATGCAATAGCTTATTTACTACACTAGTAAATTTTGCAGCGTTGTGCCAAAAGCAGCCAGTGTTTATATTTAGAAAGGTGTTTTCTCAAAACTTTGTTTAGGGTAGTTTAAGTGCCGGTAGAAATTCCTTCCTGAAACAAACCATCCGGCTTGTTTAATTTGTAAACAGAAAGTTCTACTACTAAAGCAAATTTAAAGCTAAGTAGAATGGTTCTCAGTTTACTTCAAATGGTATACAATTTAAACTAAAGGAAATGTAAGGCAAAAAATAAGAAACCTAAGTTACACCCTCTTCGAACTCTATACTAGAGATCAGATAATCTACACGTATTATTTATCATATCCTGGAGACACCAATTCATGCTTTCATCATTTACAACAGAGTCACATCCTCGATGAGGTCTTGATAAGCACCAAGTGCTATTCAATTGAATTCTATTGAACACGTCACTCTAGCAAGGTTTGTCACCACCGTAAATTTAGAACACATTTTGAATGTACTGTGAAGGTTTTGTGGACATAAAAAGCCTAAAAGGAAATAGCTGCACTGCATCTGCTAGGAGGAAACGCGACGAATAAGGAAAATGTTTGTACGTACAAATTTTATGAGCTTCACGATCGTTGTAAAAGAGTAACCAATCTCACAAGTACTCTGTCATTCTTTATATTTCCTTTATTTGTTGTTATTATAATGAACTGCATTGTGATTTTTATTCGATTTCTTTTTTATGCAGTGCTTATAAATGATATTTGGCTACTTAGGCTCGTTGGTTTGTTAGGGGAGTGGTTGTTACATTAGAAGTTGCTTGTTGCATTTAAAGTTAATATATAGGGACATTTCGAAGTTATTTTTGGTATTTTAAAGTTAATTTGGTGCATATATCGTCCGGTATAAATTTATCAGGATTGCGCAATATGTAAAATATAAAATCCGACAAAAACAAAATGAATAGTTATTTACTTACGGCAGTTTTTAAGGGGGCGTGGCGGTTATCTGAATATGGAGCACCATCTTCTGCATAAGAGACCTGAGACCAAGATAGATACATAAGAATAAGAAAAAGTATCCAGTTTATTACGTTAAATCCCTGCATTCGATCCATTTCTGCATCCTTCATATAAATTTTGATTTCTTACTTCCTTGTTTTACTTCTTTTTAATTAGCGCTTTCTAAAGATTCTAATCTAAACGACTGTACCGTTTTTATGCTATTTTAAACCATACGAATCGTTATTTTACAAATTCAATTCAAATGTATACTAAATGTATACTAAAACGTTCTCTAAATATTTCCTTAAATTTTCAGTACCCGATAAATACGTGGAATTTATTCTATAATATTTTGCTTATCGTTTAACTGTTTTTAATAGGTTTGTTAGAAGTCTAGAAGTTCCGCTTTATAAATTCGTTGAAATACGTCCTAAAGCATCTGCTTATCGTTAAACAACTTCGCTTTATAAATACGTTGAAATGTGCATCGTAAAAATAAAAAAGCTTTGATGACATTGTGAAATCATATATTGTTATCATGCAAGTGTTGAACTCGCTCAAGTTTACAAGCAATAAACCGTCTCCTCAATTAATTTATTTCCGGGATTGCAGTTCGATATAATACCTCGCTGTTGTTTCTATAATAGTTAGGCAACCTGTTATGCATGCACTCCATAAACCTATAAGGAGGGTTGCAAACTTACCTAACCATTTTAAAATACATGGTTTTTTCATGCCGACAAATTCAGTGGAAGTCATTGTAGTACATTTAAGCCTTTTGCTTTTGTTAATTGGCTGTTGTTTGCTAGCCGTATTCTCGAAATGTGTTGTAGCTGCTGGCTGGAAAATGTACTTTTACAGATACAGTTCGCAGAATACTTTACATATTATCGATGAGAATTATTGTAAAAACGCAAACACGTTGTTTTCAATCGTTGTAAATACAGACTGAACTTTGAAAGGAATCATTCGATATAACGTCCTTTTATCGAAAGGAAACGCTTTAAGTCGCGGTGCTCAGATGATTTGTTGTACTTAGTGTTGCATTCTAGTTAAATTGTGTCATGTAGTATCCAGTGCATTGGTGAGTGCAGTACGCACCTCCAAATCCTTTAAGATGGTACCAGAGGCAAACAGCTTGTTTTAAAGTACATTTATTCTGTTTTATTTTTTTCTTGATGCTGCTGTGGAAGATAGACACAGTTAGGGGTAAGTTATTACTTTCAGGAAGTGCACTTTACAAAACAGATAAAAATACTGTACTTATTGTCTAATTTTCTTCTTGTATATTTTCAGGGTTGGAGTCAGATTTTAAGATTTTACATTGATGTTTGCTTAAATGTATAGTTCCATGTTGTGTTATTTGCGAGTGACACTTTTGTTATATCACAATTACAACAGAACGATTGCGTAAATGTTTGACTTATCGGTTTGTAAATAGATCTTTTTACTAAGGTTTCGATTTTTTCTTTCTGTTTAACCCAATCCACACTACGACGTTTTGAACTGGCACAAAAACCAATTCTTTTACATTTCCATTCTACCCTTTTGTTTTGTTGCGGTATTCGGTGTGGGTAATTTTCTGAACTAACTTTACAACTATTTTTCTGCACGGAATACTGTAACAAGTTCACTGCCGGGAACGGAACCAAATCCACACTTGCGCTAAAGAGCCAATTTTCATTCCTTGACAGTTACCAAGCGATCTTTGACAACCAACCGCACAATTCCCAACACGAAATCGCGTAAGTGTTCAGATAATGTTGCTTAATTCAAACTTATAGTTCTAATAAAGTTACATATAAACGTTAAATACTAACCCTAATTTGATAAACATCAAAATGATTTTAGCTAGCGGTAAAAGGTATTTTCGCTTCGACGATTTTAGAGGAATTGTCTATTAGATTTAGTTCATCAAGCAGCATGGGTAGTTCGCTAATACGGAAATGTCATGAGCAAATTCCCATAAATGCTGTTTCATTTTTTCACGCAATATCCCTGATCTTATTTTTAAATGATACGCGTACACGAAAGGGATGACGATTCGGCAGATACACTGTATGAGTCGCCTTATTACATAAAATACCTGAGAAGCTGGGATAATCGGCGCCAGGAAAATAAACCAGTGGTCCATATAGATTCATGAAGTGCTAGAGAAACCTCGAAGAAAAGAAGGCGTTATGCAGACATGGAAGCCTTCCTAAAAACTTGCACACTCATTCTCAAAGATATCTCTGCACACGACCTAAAATACTGTATAAAGTCTCAAAAAGACTATTTTGAATGAAATAAATAATTTCTTCAAACCCTATCTTTGTTCTCATTTTAAAAAGGTCCTGTTTTCTTTGAAGTACGCCTTGTTTTATTAAAGTGCAAATCTAAAATCGTTATAGTAATGAAAAGAAGAAATTTCAAAGTTTTTTAATACATTGTAAATGTTCAATGTGTCCACTGTTTGCTGCATGGCAAACATCTACGAGGTAGGTAAACTCATCCCACACACGAGAAAGTGTATCTGCTGTTACTGAGTGCACGGCAGCAGTAATACGGTTCCATATACCAAGGAAAAGAGGAAGGCGGGCGATTATGGTTCCAGAAGCGGCCGGTAGAGTTCGCGCAACATTAAGTCGTCACTTCGTGTCACTGTCAGTTGTAAGTGAGATGGCTACTGTGGAGCACAGGGTTTTCTATGTTCTAGAGTTCGCAAAAAGTGAGTCGCAAATTGTGGTGCAGCGGGCATTTTGTACAAAATTCGGTATTGAACCACCAACTAAAAGAAGCATTAGCCAATTCGCAGAATTTTACGAGACCTTCACTTTCACCCCTATAGGCTTATGTTTGTCTAGCAACCGAATGAAGGAGATTTTGCACAACGCCAGCTGTTTGCCTAAAGAATGCAAATGATTTGTGCTGATGAAAAAAACCATTACAAGTTATGAGGAATGTGGCTCGTTTTCAGTTAAGCGGTTCTGTTAACTAACTGAACTATCGATATTGGGCAACAAAAAATCTCGTAATCTGTTTCAACGCCCACTTCACAAGGAAAAAGTCACCGCTTTGTGCGCTGCGTGCCGTTTTGGAGTCATCGCACCATATTTTTTTAAAGATCCAAGACGGGTAACTCTAACTGTTCTCACGTTGGAAAACTTTTGTCATACCCGAATTGCGACGACGAAGTATCAGTACAAGAAATGTTTGGTTCTATCAGGATGGCGCAACAACACGTACAGCTAGAGTCTCAATGGAAGTTGTGCGTAGCTTTATTCATGGACACCTAATCTCTTTTTTTCAGTGGTGAAACGTGGTCCGCTCGTTCCACAGACCTTATAGCTTGTAATTATTTTTATGGGGACACCATAAGGCGATGGTCTTTGTCGATAAACCTCGAAACCTGTAAGAATTGAAAGAAGTTATTACTATAGGTTTAGAGCAATTAACATCGACTTGTGTGAGGGAGCGATGCGCAATTTTACTAACTTTACATGTAATTTTCCAATACTACATCCGAAGGCACCGCATTGGCCAGGAAGCGAGTTTTTTTTACCTGGAAAATTTGGAATTTTGCCGAACCCTTGCTGTTCCAAGCAAGGTAGAGATCCTTAACGTGTGTGGCAACACTCACACACAGGACCTCCATTTTACCTCTCATCCGAACGAGGGTGTATTTTTGTGAAAAATGCTTGCCTAATATTTTTCAAGCAGACCGTGTCGGGCTTCGAACCCGGGACCTTGGGCATAGTAGTCACACACATACCAACTACGTCACGGAGCCGCCTGCAATTTTCCTAACTGCAGACACTTTGCCGATACTTTAAACTTGCACTAATATTTATTAAACACTGTAATATTTTTAAATAACTTTACTAACTAAACCTTGTCATATTTATAATTTCACATCTAGATTGAAAACAAGAACATGGTTCCAAAAATTTTGTATTTTTAAAGAACAATGGACTTCCTAAAATCACGTTGCCTGCACCAATAATAGAGGTTTCAGCTCACAACAAAATATCTTATTGGTTTAACACTCTCAACAATGCGAAAATCGATTTTATTGACCAAACGTAGAATTCTACCATTCAAACTGCTCTCTGTCCAAATGTGTCTTCATAAATAGAATATTTATTTTGATATCTCTTTTGATCACTGCAAATATTAATTTCATTTAATGGATAATGAACAATTGCGAGAATTCCTACATGTAGCGATTTGGAGTATATATATATATATATACACATAGAGAGAGAGAGAGAGAGAGAGTGAAAGAAAAAGAGTAAAAAAGAATTAACCAAGGGAAACAACGCAAAACTCAAGACAACTATCTGCAAAAAGACTTTCCATATTCAAGCAATGTACGTAACACTTATTTACCAACTGTTTACTTATTCTACAATAACATTTTCACTATGAAAACAATATCTGAAAATAAATATTCCTAGTCCCTCGCCATTGACAAACCAGAGCATTTTATTAAAAAGCAAGGTCTATATCTTTTAAACTTCAACAACCATAAAATTTACAAGTATTTTAATAAAAAATCAAGATAAAATATCGTACGCTGAACGCTCTTTTAAAACACCTTGTTAGGAATTTGATCAATCTTCAAAATAAGGTGTATAGTATAATTGGAAAATGTTTTAAAGTTTTAAAAATCTTTCCATGATATAAAATAGACTAAGGAATTGATTATTTATCCTTGTGTTTTTATGGTTACTAGAAATAAATAGTATCTCTAAAAAATTTATGCTATAGGCAAGGCAAGCAACATCAACGCTTTATTTATTTAATCCATACTATACAAATATTGCAGGGTTCACCAACATATACAAGAAAATCTACCTTGTCTCTGTGGCGTCACAACGGACTACTCTAACAATTCCTTAAGCAATCGCTATTGGGTCCCTTCACAGACCTCAACCAGCTGTGTTTCCCTATCAGGTACAACCTCTGCATAATAAAATTTAAAAGTACGTTCAGTATTAATAGTTGACTAAATTACGCCGACCTAAAATTATTGTCATTTAGCATAGGTTGGTCGGGATAAAATAAATATTAAAAAATTCACAAAGGAAAAAGACGCAAAACAAATCTCGTTACGATTCTCTTTGAAATATATTTGTTTTAACGCCAGCCTTTGTTAAACGATTTTTAATATTATACAGACTTCGTTTGCAGACTTTTGGAGGAATAACGTTATGAAGTAGAAATACGAAGCACTGAACACAATCTAATCAAAATTTAATTTTGATTGTAACAGTTCCAGTGGTATATTTAAAAAGTTCTTTTCTAATGTAGTTTTTATTCAATTTAAAGTGTTTCCTTGTTTCAGGATAACGTGCTGGAAAGCCTCAGGGGAAAATGCAGGAAGTTGTTTTGTTTCTGGCGTGTATCCTGCTTGGCTTGGCATTTGGTAAGTAAATATTATAGTAATTTATAAACCTGAAAGCAGAAATATATTTCAGAAATATTTCTGTAAAACTGTGATATAATTTGGTTCATTTGCTCATTTGAAAAACGAATTAAACTTTAAATTAAATATGAAGAGTTAAGTGGCGCTGTAATTTCCAGTTTCCCTGGAAATTAGATATTGATTTAACTTGATTTCTAGAGGTATGCCTTAAATTGAAAGCCGTATTTGTAATTGGAAGGTTTTGAAGTAAGGTGTGTTTAAAAAATGACGCAACCCAAGGTTAAGAAGACAGAAGTTACGCATAGGTAAATTTTTATTTCCCCACGTGTCTCTTGGCAACAACGTACTTAAGGTTAACAGCTTCTCGGGCACTCCAGTATGTTTTCAATTCGCTCCTATCGTGTCAACTCTGTCGTCTTCCATGAACAAACGTGTGCTGATTTTTGAGACTAGTTACGTGGATAAATCTTAAGAATGATTGACGAGTT
This sequence comes from Platerodrilus igneus, assembly GCA_036346225.1. Lineage (NCBI taxonomy): Eukaryota > Metazoa > Arthropoda > Insecta > Coleoptera > Lycidae > Platerodrilus > Platerodrilus igneus. The sequence goes on along the minus strand of JARFIW010001108.1, from coordinate 4,882,713 downwards.
TGTGCTAAAAATCCCCATTTTACAGTTCCTAATAAGTCAAAAATATTTCATTCAATTTTGTGGGGCTACGAGTGTACATAATCGAATAAGCACAGATCGGCCAATGTGAAAATTTTGGAAAATGTGAACATGCAAACGTAATTTTTTAGTAGTATTGAAGGAAGTGGATACTGTTTAACATTTCTTTAAAATGTTTATAATCATATTTCATTTTAATAGTTTCTGCATTGGTAAACCCACCAATAGGGTTAAGATTGCTTTTTTTAAAATATACAATTTTTAATTTGCATGCCTGCTTGATCTAAGAAAGTAGTATTTTGGTTTACCATTGTAATCTATATTGCTCATAATCAAAAGTTTTTGAATTCATTATGGCTATTTTAAGTTTGGAAATGATTTAACCGTTACTTTATATATTAAATATTGGAATTTCATGGTTTATTTGTTTTGATTAATAATGTGTAACGTTTGGCGCCAGTGATATCATCGTCGTGGGACCAAGAACGTTCACACGCTGTATTATGACGATTCAGGAAATAGTAAAGCACTTTCTTTTAATTCAGATAACTTCACATGTGTTAGATAGAAAAAAATAACAAAGGTAATTTCAAGTTGCAGTCTAAGTTAATTTTTCCGACTTCTGCCGAAGACAATTTCGAATTTGTTTTCTGAAAAAAGATACGTTTGCTTGTAACTTCGTGTTCAGCATTGAAAGAGATAATTACGCTAACTTGAATAGATACAGTTAACTATTGAATAATTAGGTATTGAATTTGATTAATATGGTTAGTCAAATAAAGTTCGGAATTATATCCTACCAGGTTGGTACATTTTACTTTTAAGAAGAATTGATTCTTAAAGTAGTAACTTCATATTGGAAAGGCATGTTGATTGGTAAACATCCAGTCTTAACAAAGTCACAGATTTTCCAGTAGGATCTGATTAAAACGACTGGATTGAGTCCGAGGTTGTTGATTTTAGTTATTTCCGAGATATCTACAATCAAAATTACTCCTCAAGTATTCATAATACAAAGTTTGAAACTATCACCTACAAGCTCCTTTAATTAATTAACTTTTTAAACTGTATAAACTTAAAAATGTAACCCATGGTACGTTAACGTTAGTAGTTTTAAGAAACTATTAAGTAGCTTTATTCGTCGAAAACGATTTCCATAACGATAAGTATTTTGAAATATTTGGCATTTGTTAGAGAATGTTTGTATATACTCTTGATTAAAATTTTAATCGTGCAATAGAGTAATGAGCTTTATACATTTGTGTTTCTACAACTAATGTAAAAGTAATAGTTTCTAGATCTGATAGTAGTCACACGCATATCAACTACGCCACTGAGCCGCCTTGTGCAATTTACAGATACTATTATGCAATACAAATAAAGCTTATCATGTCACGGGTTTTTGCAATTAGGGTATAATATACATTCCGTTTATGTAGTGTGAGTATTATAATATTTAGAAAAATTTCTTTATTTTTTCTAGTTTTGGAGCGTTGTGTGTACACGATATGGCGTAAACCCAATTATGTAGACATTTATAGAAACGTATTTTTGAAAACGCTCGGTATATGGAGTATAAATGCATAGGAACCGTGTTTGAAGGAGTTTTCATTCTTGTTACATAAACTTAATGACAGAAATAGTGTTGTAAGATACAAATAACGGCATTTTACTATATTTTCCGTTCGGGAAGGCGTTTTCTAAGTAATATTAACCTAGGTTCTAGAACACACAACGACCAAAATAGTGAAATAGACCAGGGCAATGATAAAAATTTATAAAAGAGAAAAGATAAGACAAACTAGGCTAATTACTGCAATAAAATCTTGAATATTGATGAGATATGGAAAGCGACGTCAATTACTCATAGCTCGAGACTGCTAGTAAACGATAAATCTACAAATGTTGCATCCCACATTTTGGGAACAACCCATTAAAGCTTTTATTCAAGAGCATTTGCAATGTTAAAACGCACGGGTCAGACAGAAACAGAACGAACAGTTAAGTAAGGACCCGCACAAATCACGATCGCGTATAAAAATATAAAAAGACGTAGAAATATCGGGCTAACTACAGAAACGGAGGTTCACAAAGGCAAAAAAAGGTACTTTGCCACAAATTTTTATTGACTACAGAAAGTAAACATTTCTATTGAAAAAGGCAATTATATTCTATGGACAAATTTCAATAATTGATCCAGGATAGCGCATTTCGTAGCTTCACATGTAAAAAAAGCTAATAGGTAATGAACAAAAAAAGGTAATGCTTATATTATCTTATAGATAAACATTTTCAATTACACACAGTACATTTAGAGCAATTTTAATAGCAATTTACAGTAATAAACGATATTTTTCTTAATCTTCTTTGGGAATTAAACGACTCATAGTTTATAAAATCATCTTTTAAAAATGCTAAACAAACCACAACAAACATACAGGGAGTATTAATAAATAATAGTTTTACAATTTCGAGTTTCATGTGTTGCATGGATTACGTATCAACAATAAACGCTGATAAGCAATAATCGCTTGATATAAATAGGAACAAAACAAGGTAACATACCTTCACGTGCCGAGATATTTATTTTGCAGGTATATCCGTGAAGGTGAACCAGCAACACATCGCCACAGTAGTCAGGATAAATAAAGCTGCGACCATAACTGCAGACAGCCCGCTTCGCAAAAGACATTTGGGTCTATATAAAAGAAATAATTTGGCCTACGTCAAAAAACAATTGGGCCGATGTACAAAAGATGGAATCTTCTTGTAGCCGACATGCATTGCTTTGGAGTAATATAATTAGACATGTAGGAAATACATGTTAGCACGAATTGCAGAATAAAAGCGAAAGTCAAATTAGGACACAAGATGACAATTGATTTAAAAATTTCGGTAACACATGTTAAGAGAACACTCCTAAAATCGCTGTAATGCATTAATAGATAAAGAATACCGGCAAATTCGACAACAATTGCCTTTGTTACTTTCTTACTACTCATAAATAAAGTGAACATAATTTTTCAGAAAACAAGGATTGTAGATAATTGAGTATATTTGTGTGTCATCTCAAACAATAAAGATAAATTGAAGTAATTTTGTTCAAACTAAATACACTACTAACATTTTACAGAGTGTTGAACAAATACTTGTTTGAATTATATTAGTATGAGTTTTACAAGAGCAAATCTATTTATTAAATTATAAAGCATGATCTGGGGCGTCTCCTATAACTGGTAGTTACATAAAATATCGAAGCGAAAGCGTAGAGATATTTAACATGTATCCTAAAACGAACGAAAATATTTAGCAGGATACAATTGATTGTAACACGTCGAATGTCGAGTTCAGCTCAGTTCCGACTCAAACGTCACGATGCTAATCTGACAATACGCTACATAGTATTTAATAGTGGAAATTGTTATAGAAGATAGACGATTTTATTGGCGACATTAAAAGTTCAGTGCTACTCAGAAGGGAATAGATTATTACAATGGTTCTAAAAATGAAAATCAAGAATTAGAAATTAATTGAAACTACTGTAACTCTTCTGAATGGAATAAAGCATTACTTTCTTACACGTTATATGGAGTAATTTGCATTGATAGGAGGACTCTGTACAACAATTTGAGCTATCTTGGAACCTTAATAGTTAATTACGCACTGAAAGAAAGGCAACAACAAGCAAATTTTTTCACGGTAAAATAAAACTACATTGTTTAAAATTTTAAAAGAGCATATCTATTGACTAGTTAGGTTATATGATAAGACGTTTTGTTTTGTGTACAAGTATTATATGTGAGAGTTGCATGTACAAGTCGATAATTTGATTTTACGGTAAGGTCTTCGCCAGTATACATAGAAATTCATAAACCTAACTGTTCATATACCTTTAAATCCGATCTTACACGGGTGGATATTGAATTATCCGACTTATCTTGATATATTTTGTACATAATAGGATTTAATTAGGGAGTTGTTTGGGAATGAAAATTAAAAGATTAAGGTTTGTGGAAGCTCACCCTAAATTTAAGAGAAAGATTTTTGAACTTTATTTTTAGTATAAGTGAGTGATTATTTAGAAGGGTTGTCCGTAAAAGAATATTTCGTATTATTATAAATCTGATATCTGATTTTATCTTCTATAGAGGCTCACTTAAGTCTACAGCTATATATATATATATATATATATATATATATATATATATATGTAGACTTAAGTGAGCCTCTATAGAAGATGAAATCAGATATCAGATTTATAATAATTATTATAATTATTGCTATGATATCGCTGTACTTCGATGTATTTAACCAAGAAATAAGTACAATTTGCAACTATACGACCTTCGTAATATTATTTGCTATTAAAACTCTTGAATCAAAGTAAAAATATACACCTGTTCATCACTAAATTATAACCCTATCAAAGCTGTTAAAGCCAGCAAAATAACTCTGTATTATATTGAAAACCTCGTTGAACGTTCAATGACTTTTCTTTATCTTAAGGTAATTTCTACGTATTAATCAAAATTTTAGATGGCCCTTCACATAAATGTCTAAGTATATGCAAGTTTTAAATGTTCCAAAAGAAAATTAAGTCTTATGCTATTAATTAACTATGATCGATAACCTGATATTTTTCTCGGTTGATTTCCTGGTTCGAATGTGTAACTCTGCGTACACCCCAATCTTTTGAACTGCCGCTACGTGCTGTTAACCAGTGACCTTGGTTTGCTTTCAGCTTAACGTCCTGATTCAGAGTTTCTCCTTTATTATATTTGCTACTTGTAGTATTGGATTTTTACGTTAAATATCTTATTGAATTTGTTTAGTAAGGTGTTTATTAAATCGCTTCGTAACTCTTCCAGTGGTTTTTTCCGTAAAATTCTTAGTAAATTTCTCAGTATATTTCTAAGTATATTTCTTAGAGCCTTCTTATGTCGACGGCGAATTTCTATTACACTTGTATATTTGAACGTGCTCTTGTACCTGAAATTTTTAATTATTGACTTTCTGTTATAAATCGTGGTTTAATTTCACACTTGAACTCTGCGTAGTATATTTGTTCAGACTAGTACAGTTCGTGCTTCAGTTACGGAGAGACAGACTATTATCAGTTTGCTGTCATATATAAAGGCAAGCCATCCCACGTGTTGTCATTGGTTTACCGCGCAATATCTTTGTTGTTTGAGCATGGTAGAGGCGTTGCACTTGGCTTATTATGTAAGCATTCAGATTTTACACGGAGTTACCTATTCTATATCTTGTCCCACATCACGTAGACACCAAAGCTATAGGTTATGGATTTTGTTGGCTATGGTACTTTGTACCTTTCAATATCATGTATTTGTATTTTGTATAGAAAATTGTTAGCTATTATTCTTAAACTGTCACGTAGCCAAACCTATGTTCTACATTTTTATTTTCCGCGTGTGCAGGATTTTATTCGAATTTGTCGATTTTATTCTTAAAACATCAAGTAGGCAAATTTTATAATGGGATTTTTTAACAGATGACCTAAATTAGATGCGTTTATTGACTTCTTACATTTTGAAATATGCTTGTATTGAACGGCCTGTTTATTGTGAGCACGTATGATTACTTTATTACATTAATGCGTCGAGTTTTTAAAAAATTTATTTCATGTTTGCTTGACTTTAGATACTCCTAATTTGTATTTATTTAAAAAAAAAAGAAAGTCTCGGTGCGACCTTATCACAGCAATATATAAATATTTATACAGGGTGTTCCTAAAATATCATGTATATATGAAAAGGTCTGATTCTTTGGCGAATTTTACGACTAAAAATTTATATAAACATAGATCCGCGTACGCTTCGTTTCCGATCTACATGGTGTTGAAGTATCGAAATCTTTTGGGTTTTCTCTTTAAGATATTATGATCAAATTTGGAATATAGATTACGCTGTAAGGCTTGCGTCATTGCGGCATGTTGAATGGTTGCGAGAATCTACAGGGTGGTAGTTTTTCGGGGGTCATGCCTCCTTTTCTCCCCTAAATTTTTTTGACGTGCACCGCTGCTAGATTTTAAAACATTAAATGAATTTTTTGTTTATTTACAAACTTTTGTCTCATGCAGTTTTTTGTATCTGTGATCGTTATTTGAGAACATAATAAGAAACTATTTTCTGCGACGTAACAAGTATTTACAATACAAAAAATTTACAATCCAAAACCTTAAATACTAACTATAACAAGGGAATTATGTTAAGCAAATTATGCTCGTACTCCTTCGAACACCCACGGAGTGTTTCTTACGGTTTCAATGCAGCTATAATTCGATTTTGTAAATCATCAACGTCGTTCACTGGTGTTATGCACACTAGTGATTTGGGATGCCCCATAGGAAGAAATCTAGGCTATTTAAGTCAAGGGATGTAGAGGGCCATAACAGGGCCATGTACATGATAATAAGAAACACCTCTTTTACTACGAAAGCTGCCTATACAAAAAGGCCACCTTCGAGCGTCATAATTACTGCAAAATCCCTCTCTGCTAAGGACAACTTAAACAAAAGGAACCGTAAATGCTACTACTACAGCGCCGCGATTTGGACGCCATTAATACTGCAAAATCTCCTCTATTTGCAAACATGGTACAAACCTTCGATGCTGCTTATATACCTACACAAAAATTACAATAACTCTGCTTCGCAACGAAGTATGCCACGGCTGCTCAGTTGCTTTTCTGAAAAACCAAACTAACTACAAAACAATTCTGCTACAGTATAACGCCTACGTTTATTAACATATTCATAGACAAAGGCACTCCTAGATCAACATAAAACTCTTCGTTCATTCATTAATTAGACATTATGTACATCCTCTTTGTTAAAATAACACATTTCACAATACATTTAGAAATAAATAATTACCCAATATTTACAATTAAACTATTTAAAAAAGTAACAGGGATTTCCCACAGTCTTTACTTTACTTCCGGTCTAGTACGATTTTATAATAATTCTTAAACCTTCGTGCAAATATAGCACGTCAATCCCCAAAAGAACCCTTTTACTTTGTTCATACCAAAAATTATAGAAAGAAAGGTAAATTCTATAGCAATATTAATTGAGCACCAATCGTGAAGTAGGGCATGTTGTGTTTTTGAACTAGCCAAGGCATAACAAATTGTAGAAAATTTAAAGGGGTTCACAGCAATAATAATAATTACGTCCAATCAAAGGCTATTTCACAGTAACAATAATAATGGCGCACAATCGTGGGGATATCACAGCAATGAAAATGAGGTCCAACGTAGAGGTTTAAAGGAATTTAAAGGGCTTTAGCACAGCAATATATATATATATATATATATATATATATATATATTGCTGTAATTGTAGGGTTAATTTAGGGGTAGGTTAAGTCATTGGGATCGTAGAATAAGCAAGGGAAACTCTCAAGCAACAGAAGCACGAAATTATAGATATTAGGAGAGTAAATAGGTTATTATAAAAATTATTAGTTGCGAGCACACTGTATATAGCAGTACAAACAATAAAAACACATATCCAAGTGTAGCTACTAGCAGAGATTAGTATTTAAAAAGGTAATGAAACCCATTAAAATTAAATCAGTGAAAAACCTGCATGAAGTGGCTAGATAAACATTCATAAAGTGTGAAAAGATATTATCGTAAACGCACGCAGAGATTATGCTTTATTTAAAAGCGTACGTGATCTAAGAGAATCACAGTTGTTCGAAAATCCAATTTATTGGGAAATAAACAAATACCAAATTTATTCAATTTAGATTAGAATAAAGCTAACAAACAAGACTACGTGCTCAATATGTACGAAGTTCTTGGGATTCCTGAAGTAAATATAAGATATGACAATTGAATTACGTGACTTCAAGCACCGCGTCACACAATTAAAATACATACAATTGGTAAATTTTCCCAAACATAACAAGTGATAATATACTTATCCTCGCCTAGCACGTGAAGCCAGCGAATCACAAACAAGAGTAGGACGATCTTATAAATATCTGTAGAATTGAATATCAAGTGAGTATACTTTGAAACTGGACAGTGACTATAATTGAAAGTGCCAAATATTTACGTGAATAATAAATATTGGTTAACAGTGAAATTATAAAGTGTAGAATTGTGAAAATTATGCCGTGTTTCTGAGACGGCTCTGGATGTCGATCTAAATTCCTCTCTGAATGTCGATCTGGATGTCGATCTGAATGTCGATCTAAATTACTCTCAGAAGGTTGATCTAAATTCCACTCGGAATGTAAATCTGAATTTACCATCTCAACTATCATCGGAATGACCATCTCAATTACGATATAAATTACAATCATAAATTACAAGTAAAATAATGTTACGATTCCTGTAGAACTTCAAATTACGAGACGCTACGATCAAAATACAATTTTGGAGAATGCTGCCTGGTCAAACAAATTGATGATAAATAAACGCACCAATAACAATTTGGATATCGACTTCAATTCTTGGGAGCACCTAGGAAAATTATTCAGGTTAGAGATTTTGATGTGATTTATTTTTGAAACCGTTTTATCTCAAATATTTTTGATATGATTTATTTTTATACTGTTTTACCTCAATCATAATTTAAAGTGCAAAAGCCGACAAATTGGAGGTTTCTTGCAAAAGTTTTATGAAAAGTTACAGACAGCTTGAAACGTTTCAATAAGTCTTTAAACGTAATAAAAACCTCGTTTTGCTGGCTTGATTTTGTAATAATTTGACAGATGTATATGATACAAAAAGGGAGAAAATAGTTAAAGGAGTTGTAAATATTCAATCATTATACCATGTATTATAGAAGTGCTTTATTTAATTGAATCAGCTAGTCGAGGCAAAAGATAATTATAAATTTACATTTTCACAAGTGTTTGAGTGATATAAGGGGCTGTAAGAGAGTAACAGGGGTTATCACAGCATAAATTATTGCACCCAATCGTAGGGGCGGCGAATATCACAGCATATTTATGGGCTGCCCAAGCTGTGGGGCGAGTTAACACAGTAATTAATATATATATATATATATATATATATATATATATATATATATATATATATATACAAGGCGTGTGTTTTAAGTAAGTACCAGTTTGATATGTAAAGAAAAAAAATTTTTGTAACAATTTTATTTTTTCATAAAAAGCCAGAATTTTATTTACTTTTTCTCACAATTGCCACCGATATTAAGGCTATTATCATATCGAACAAGCTTCTGTATTTTGTTGTCATAGAAGTTTGCCGTATAATTTAACAACGTGCGGTAACAATTTCGTATAAAACAGTTCTTAAAACTTAAGGGAACACCTCTGATAACGAAGAAATAGTGAAGCGTCTGTTCTCTGTTACTTTCTTGTCGACTTTCTGCACCCAATCCTCCGTGATCATTGAGGGCTGTCCACTTCGTTTCTTGTTATAAACATTATTTCGGCCACCTTTGAAAGCTCTTGCCCATTTGCGTACGATCTCAACACTCAATGTTTTACCCGTAGACTTCAAAAATCTGACGGTGAATTTCAATTGCTTTAACACTTTTAGCAATAAGAAAACGAATAACAGCGTGTATTTTACCATCGTCGAGATTCTCAATCGGCGGATTCATTTTAAATACCCAACAACAAACGGATAAATGATCGATTGTCGTCGCAATGGCGTCTGTGACTAACCAACAGATGTAGGTACACGGTGCGTATTCGCTGGACATCGTCCGCAGCGTTGCAGCGGCGGAATTTTAAAACGGTACTTACTTAAAAACAATGCCTCGTATATAATGTTTTGACGCAAAATTGATCTGAATAAACCTCGTAAATGGCAAGTTTCTATATTATACTTCACGATCCGTTTTAGCAAGTGGTTCAGAAATTTTAAAGAAAACTTAATTGAGGTTAGTTTCAGTATAGCTGTGATGTTTAAAGCAGATTAACTTTTGCAAATTCCTATTCTATTTGAGCCAAGCTTCATGATTATGTATTATTGAACTACTGACATTCATGAACTCAAATGCTATTATGTCACTGTAATCTCATGTTCCATAGACTACATTCAGTCTCTTCAGAATAGTCAGTAACGATAGTATCATTAGGTTTCCAGAATTTGCTGTTTATATTCCTAGATAACATCAAAAGCGCTCTATTTATACATTACGTATTCAACTGCTGTGGCGTTCCACTATTTCCGGCAGTTAATGGTTATGTAACTTCTTAAAAATTTATGACTTTACGACTAAGTTCTGTTTTGGAATAGTAGAAACAAACAAGAATCTGAAAGTAAATCGCGGAAGTTTATCTGTTTATTGCAATTGCTTTGCGGTTTGTACATTGGAATTTATAGCCCTTACCAGGTTTTTCTCTGGGTTCTTAAAATACCACGACGCTGCTATTACAAGTAACTGACTTTGAAACACCGGAATCTGCGAGTAAAAACTTTATTTTAGAAGTGGTTATTTCAAATTTAATATTTATGGGTTGCAGACCTTTTGTATGCTTGAAGTTTTTAATGCGTTAGTAAAAGTTTAAATATTTCAGGTTTACAATGTCACCAACAGAAAGACTGGTAGTTGCGATAGTTGATAATTTTTGAAAAATTATTTTAATGTCATGGTGTATTTCTTGAGCTTATATAATAGCTTTAAAGATATATATATATATATATATATATATATATATATATATATATATATATATATATATATATATATATATTATTGTGAAATTTATAGGTTAAAAAAGTTAGATAGGTCATTGTATAATTTATTACAAGTTGTCACATATAATTACAACTGATTAAAAATTTGAAACGATGTCCGTAGCTCTAGCATGGAAATTTACAATTTAGTGAAAAATTTTCAGTAATTTTAAATGAGTAAATTGTACTTTATGTGTTATAAAGTAAATATTGCAAGCGTGTATAGTGTAGCATGTAAAAGATAGCGTAGGGTAAATTAAAAACTTATTTAATCATTGTTTATAAAGTGTAATTGATAAAACGTAGGCATTTGTATAACCTTCAAAAGCTTAATTATAACAGAGAGTAGAAGGAAATATTTTCTTAGTATTGTTTATAACAGGCGTAAAAGTATTTTAAACAAACTCAACGGTTACAGAAGGGCAGACAAAACATCACGTTCTTAATATTTGTATACGAGCTTGAAAGTAGTTGTGGTCAAGGATTTCTTAATATTGTTGTAAATATGTTCAACCGTTGTTAAATTTCTACGTATTTCAACAAAGAACGCGCATGCTTTGGAGAAATGCCGAGAGATAAGGAAAGAATAGATTTAATATGTACGAGTGAGATGCCACATGTTCTATAAGCATCATTGGAAGATTGTCATATTTAGTGGGGAATAAAAGAGCTAACGTACAAGTACAAGCTGCTACAAATAAAAAGAGATGGAGTACCAGATAGAATATATGTGTAAATGAGACAGGATGATTTGGAAGATTGCTTGGAGAGGGCTATTGCGTCAAGGACAAGAGCAAGTTGCAAAGAAAACAAAGGATGAAAGATTGTGTGTGTTAGATGGAAGGAGACAGATAGTTCCGTAGAAGGGAAGTTGTTGTAAACGTTATAGAGTAGTGGCTTGGATTCGACGAAGTAAATGTCGGTTAGAGCGCGAAACTTGTGCCTTCGTAGAAATAAGTTTGTTTATAACGTCAAAATTCTGAGATTTCGATGTCAGTTGAATATTAGGGTCGAAATTTACAGGAAATTGATGAAGGCTAAACAAGTATTTTCCGGAATTAGAGTGGCAGTTGAGTATTTTGTTGTTGGGGGTTTTAAGAAACGTGTTAGCCGTTTGAAATTTACCAATAAGGCTGTTTTGTTTGTATCAACGGAGTTGCGAGTATTTTGAAGCTTATAGAGGCAAAAATTGGCTATATAAACACCAGCAGGAAGGGCTCTCTCTCTCTCTCTTTTGATTTTCACCGACGCATCTGCGAATAGTAGTGAACAAGTAATAATACTTGAAATAAAAGTTAAGTACACGTTGGTCTAAAATATTTGTAATAGCAGTATTTGGATTAATACAAAGATAGCTCCGATGCATACGTTATGAAAGTAAGTAGAAACTGCTTTTTATATGGTTGTTGGTGCAAGGCATGCACAAAAATGCAGCAGTGATTGTTGGTGGATCGATTTGGTGGTGAATCCATGGTAAATTGGACTAGTAGCAGAGTTGGTGGAGTCCGGCTGTATCGTCAAATGATGATAGAAAAAATAGAGTAGCAGCGTGCAGTCTTAAATGGTATACAACTTGACGAGGTTCCAGAACGTGCAGTCATGGATGAGGGCAACAGTCATCAATGGTATGATTATGGATTCATTTGGGGTGGTGCATCCCAGGTAACAGATTTTTGCGTATAATTGTTTTGTGGATTTATTTTGTGTATAATGACATTTTATGCCTTATGGGTATGTTTCTATAAATTTAGTGGACTAAGAGGTACCGAATGAACTTTTATGATTTATTATTTCACCATGTTTTTATATGGGAATTTTATATGTGTAAAATAATTTATGTAATATTTGTGTATGTACAAGGTAAAAGGGACTTATGGTATTTGACTGTGCGAAAATTAGCACGCGTGTTTATAGCTTTTACTATGAGCTCTTATTAAAACTGGGGTAGCATAAGAGGTATGAAAAGTCCCTGTTACTTTAAAATAAAATTTAATCTGTGGATAAAAATTTAATCAGGAAATATTTGGAAAAAGTATTATTTCAAAGGCGAATGTTTGTAATTCCATCAACGTGTGAAATAAGGATTGATAAAGATTTTTTGTGTAGTATGTTGTTATGAATAAATCGTCACTGTAGACGCGTTTGCTTTTTAGTACGGTAGTATATTTCAGATAGCAGCTGAGCAGCCATGGCAAACTTTTCGGATGAAGCTGTCAATTGAAGATTTATAGCAAAAAGCTGGCAATAGTTTTGGCGTTCATTGAGATAGGTCATCATCAAGAATCAGTTCAATTTCAAAGTATTATGACTACCCAAGTGTGGCGCTTCAGTCCAAGTAAGTTACAGAGCAAAATGGCGGCCCACGTTGTGGAGGCGGCTCTGTGGCGTAGTAGTATGTGTGTGACTACTACGCCCAAGGTCCCTGAAAAATTTCGAATTTTGCCGAACCCTTGCTATTCCAAGCAGGGTAAGAATCGTTAACGTGCGTGACTCCAATACCACCGGACCCTTGCTTGCTTCCATCAGCAATGTTCTTAAGCTTGTGTGGATCAAAGCACACTCAAAGGTACATGTCAATGACCAGGAATATACATTGGCGAAACAAGGATCGACTTTGGGTTTTGTTGGTTCTAAGCTGTTTGTTTTCTTATCGCCATCGGCGATGTTCACTATGATAAGGTAAACAACCCTTCGTGGGCATAGAAACAAATAGGCGTGTACGACAGTCTGCCAGCGAATAAAAATATTTATTACGACTCCAGTGACAGAAATCGAGAAATTCGTTTTTGCTTGCCGAGGCAGAAACTGCGGCTATTGATAGTTAATATTTCCAAGTACAGAAAACTAGGAGAACGACATGCACAGGTTAGGTATGTCAGATAACTTTACTTCTCGTGGCAGTCGACTGGAGGATGAAACAACGGTGTACATTTCGTGCACCTGTCCAGTACTCCTTGCCAGACTACGGGGATCTATGCTGGGAAACTTTTGGTCTGACCCAGCCAGAATAAGCCGCACTCCCTTGTACGACATCCTCAAATTTATCTGCAAAATCTGACGGTTAAGTGTATGTGGACAAAACTATTCCAATGAGGGCAGCACAGCAACTAGCATATATTGCTTAAAATCTTTTTTCTAATTAGTATTTCACAAATCTCTCTTTTGTAAATCACACTATTTACAAATTTCTAGAAATGAGGATGGATAATTTTTAATAATCATTCTTAAAACGAATTCAAACGTAGCTGATCAGACACATTCAATAAATTCCTTTATAATGGTCAAGTTTAATCGATTAGTTAAATTTCTATATCTATCCCATATCATTCTATTCTGTTAAAAGTAAATTACCAATAAATGCCTTTAAGAGTCCATATCATACTCTTCCGTTTGAATTAAATTATCTTGCAAGAATTTATCAAAACCCACTTTCGTTATTTACTTCAAAACCAGTTCACGTATCTGCTTAAGGTAGCCATACTCAATGTTTTGTAAACTTTCCGAAACTCATTATTATCGGGTGGACTAGCATCCTTACGGGTCATAAACACTATGATGTGAACTAAATTGAATTAACGATCCGCCCCGTTCTGATTCTTTAATCGGATCTATAGTATAAATTTTACTACGTCATTAAAATCTAAAACACTCGGTAAACTTTTGGTTGACTTCATTCTTTCAGCTGATGTAATTTAGGCAAAAATAGTGTTAATTAGTACATTTTACGTGCTAAATTGCTGTTATCTTTGATTTATTACATCGTGAAATGTCTAATTGGGATCTTTATTGAATAACCGTTAAAAAATGTTTATCTGTTATCTGGACTACTAGCCGCCATTACTCGTTATCTATTTGATTTATTACAACCTTAAATGTTTTACTGTAGTTACATTTTGAATCTTTATTGAATAAACGTTAAAATGCTTATGTCATCTTTCAATAGCTGTTAGTGCTCGTTATCTATTTGATTTATGGGTTTTAGTACTAGATCGATAAACTTTGAAATCCTTTGAATAATCTAGATCTCTCCAGAAGAAATAAATGCGCTATTTCATATAAAATATACAACTGCACATTTTGCGTTGATTTTAATCTTGTCATGAAATAAACTGAATGCGTTTTTAATTATGTTTGAGGAGGAGTACTTTCAGAAGCACGGATATTTAACTTACATCCCATACTTTCTTTTAGGACGCATTTTAAATGGTATCGAGTGCCTTTTAGTTTGTAGGATTTTCACGGACTTTTACTTACGTAATATTTATTATTTAAAGGTACTAATAGGCAACATAAATAACGCTCATTATATCAGGAGTTTTCGCACTTAGAGTACACTATACAAAATACTTCCATCTACGGAGTATGAGTATTCGAGTTTTTAGAAGAATTTCTTTATTTTTTTCTCGTTTTATATATTGCGATACCTTATAATATGTAGATGCAAGATGTATCTACGACAAGCTCCTGTCGATAAGTTTATTTTCACTTATAGTGACTACTACGGGCATTTCCTTATACTGCGTTCTCGACTGTCTTTTGCTGCATTTCAGTGCAGCGACATCTACGAATCGTTGGTGTTCAAGTTTCTAACCAGTACTTGGAGCAATTAAGATATTACTCTATCCATGCTGTATATGATGTCGTTGTACATGTATCTGACATGAAATACGTTTAGCTTTTATTAACAGTGTCTTGCAGCACGTTAAAGCATCTCAGGATTGCTTTTTATCAATTTTCGAAACTTATTTTACGTATTTTGCCCACGTTCGTTCCAGTTTTTTGAACTTTATCAATTGCAATTTGTGTTGAGTATGGTTGGGGTATGGTTGGACATATTGAGTGCTTGTTACTACCGAATTACATAAAGTCTATATAGATTGTAATCAGCACTTCAACTGCATTAAGGATTGCGTGAAATTCATATTCTGCAATTGCTTTCAGTAGTAAATTCTGAACTTCGTCTCCGTATATTTGGTATATTGCAATTTGTAATACGTGTCAAAAGACTTTTACATGGCTTATGCTGAATCATCTTGATCTCTGTTTATCCCAAGGAATAGTCAACGTACAAAATGCATTTACTGTGTTCGATAGCTAAGCTAAGCGCTGGAGGATAAAAGCAACGCGGAAGGCTTTGTTTCTTATCTTGATAAGCTTATATAAGGTGGAAACTAGTGCTTAGTTGGAAAACAAGATCCCTAGATTCTCCTAGGTATTTGTTGCATTTACAGAAATTGTGTTTGGCGAATGCTATTTGATTTCATGTAAAATGCATACAGTGTAGTACACTATAGCAACTAACAACGACCCTAGCTTGAAGGTTACTTTGAAGTTTACTTCGTTAGTTACTATGGCAGCAACGAGAACAAAAATATGCCGAGATTCAAGTGTCAAAACAATGTTTAAATTGCGGATTATGTATATTTATAATCCAATTACCGTACCTTCAATATCATGCTGTTTCTTTACTGGTAACTAGCTACAGAACAACGAAGCTGACAGAATTGATACTTTTTGAAAGAGAGAAAAATGCGTTACAGCTGCCGCAGCGTCTCTGCCGCTACTATATTCATTCTTCAATATAAAATAAAATTTATATAAATCGGTACTCAAAATCCGCTTCTAAAGTTATAGATGCTTGGGGTATTCACGCGATTTTCACACTTTTATTTTATTGAACAAACAGCAAAAATGCTTGCTATCGTGAAAACATCGAGCTATTAACGTAATCAAACTTGAAACAAAAGCGAAAACAGCTGTAGAGGTAAAGTAGACGCTTTTATAATTTCTCTGCTATTTATATTTCAGAGATCTTGGCGTCACAAACGCGTTTTTCGTTTTACTAGTTTTTACAAATTTCACCCAGTTTAGCTAATTATTATCGGTTACTTGCTTTTTAAAAATCCTATCGTTCTAACAGACGTGTGGCTTGATTTTGAGCAGGTGTATTTAGATAATCGTGTTTCTTCAAATTCTACGAACAAAATTCGTTATTATTTCGGGCATGCAACGTTACTGGAAATTCTTAACATGCTGTGTTTGTTAATTATTTTCAGAGCTTATAAACTTGAAGCCGTGAAACGTTCCAATTAAATTTTTCCATGAAAACTTTTATGTTATTATGTCTGCTCACTTTACAAAATATATGGAATTGTTTCCTTTACAACTATAGTATTTCAATAGGGTTTGTGAGCGTTTAATTTTTTTTATAAAGGAATAAAATATACAATGTGATTTTTACTTAACACAGGAAATTCGTGATGTCAAATGTTAGATTAAAATGCTACGTATTAATTGAATATACGTTGCACTTACTTATAGAGGTGCTGATCTTAATATAATTTATAAATGTTCTCATACTTTGGTTTGCTTTTATTTGGCAATAAATTTTAAATTGTTCTTTCAAGAACCTCTTTTAATTCAAGAGGAGTACAGATCTCAAATTCACTATCAAACATATGAAATTTTATCTGTCTTGCAGAACCTTACGTTTGAAGTGGGAACTGTCAGTTTGACATTTGCAACTGAGCAATTCTCCGCACGTTGATAAACTCTAATCTGCAACTTTCTGAGGTGGGGTACGTCATTAGATAAAAAATTACGTGACTGATCTAGTATCAATATGACAATATCGCCACTATACCTGATCATTTATCGTGACCCATAATCATGGATCGTTGCCCATAGCTATAAATAACAGTGGAACATATTCGGTTAATCCTCCATGCCACATTTGACCCACGTCGGGCGACATATCTTACAGCATTTTGTAAATCATTTGTTAGCAGATCAATACTGAATTAACTATATTACTGCCGTATGTATTTCTTTAGTTGTTTTCAAGTGTTTTTGGTAATCTAAGTCAAGCGCTTCCTCCGACCCATCATAACACCGCCACTCTATAGCTTATTCATGACGGCACATTTCCTGTTATTTATTAGTCTGTGGTTGTAGAAAACCTCAACAAGAACTTATTTAAAGTGTTTAGTATTTTTCTACTTCCTAACAGTAAAACAAAAGCAAAATAAAAAGTGTGACGTTACACGCCCCAAAAATTAAACACTTGCACTTTTGAGTATCGCTTCTAGCTGAATAATACCGCCAAAGTTATTAATCTCATTCTTCGATTGCATTTCTTAGTTTAAGAGAATCTGAGCTTGCTTGCATAGTACAAATAGCTAAAGTGTTGTTTTGTGTTTTTTCTTCGTTAAAAATGCTGTTAATAATGTTGGGGTTGACTTTTGAAAGAGATCACAGGACCAGTTGTGGGTTTTCAAATTTTTTGAGGATTAACGGCTGGCCTTAGAGGAAAAAGAATAACAATAGGCTTACTTCCGCTTTAAATTCCGTTAGAAAAACGAATTATCTTGGGTTTTTAAAAAAAGTGCCCATACTGGGAAATTCAAATTTTTCCATTTGCAAAGGTTGAAGACTAGATACTTGACTTAAAATTCCGCTTTAAAAATCCCATATATTTTGTTCTCAGATGAAACAACCTTTACGACAACTGGGATAGTTTCTTCGCAAAATTGCCGATTCTGCCCTTAAGAAAAGCCAAATTTTAGGATCACAACTAGGACTCAAAGGTTTAAGAAAGCGTGGGCTACTGATTAACAACAGAACAACAGTCCTTACCTTTGGATGGAAACCTCAATCAGAATTATTATTCAAAAATTTTAAATTTTGTTTATAGCGAATTTAGATTAAAAAAATTAATGTTTTAGCAGGGTGGGTGTCCTAGACATTCTATATTGCAAGTAAGAGTTTTTAGGTACTCATTTTCCCAAAAAGTGGATTGGTGGTTATGGACCAATATCATGGCCTGCACGATCACCTGAACAGATTTTTTCCATTATGTGCCTTATAAAATTAGTTTATAACAACGATGTAGGAGACGACGTTTAACTATCAAAGAAAAGACATTGAAGTTATTTGTACAATTAATGAAGACATTATATCAAAAGTGTTCAAAGAATTTAGACAATGTTCAAAGAAACGTGTACTTGACGGAAGCAAGTCCTCCAGTTAGTAAATAGTTTTTGACTTAATTCCTTGCGAATATTCTAAATAAAAGTATTTACCTTAACCTCACTTGTACATTACTATTTTTGTGCTTGCTGGACATTGCACCAGCAATTTGACCATTGCTGATGACTTCTAAAATTATACAATGGCTTTAATTAGGAATGACTTTTTCTCAAAATATCACAAATAAGGAAATTTATTGGTGAGAGAGAAACACTGCGTATCGAGCTGCAATATTCTATAGCTTCATATACCGATTCCCGAAGGACTTGGGCTGCTTTAAAGAAAGCTGGTATAGGAAAACCATTATTGCAGATGCCTTACAGCATACATGTAGATACACTGAATCGACATTTTTCTGCATTAAAGATGCAAGACAATACAGCTAAACTGAATACTATCAAACGCTTAATCAGTATACCGCCCCCTTCATTTCCACAATTTGTGTTTACTGAAGTGTCGACCGATGATGTCCACAAGTCTGTTCTGCGCATTAAATCAAAAGCTTTGGGTTTTGATAAAATATCGAGCTCAATGCCTACAGAAATCTGCCCAATTGCTCTAGAATCTTTAACAAGTATAATTAATACATCTTTTAGCACTGCTCGTTTTCCATTAGTATGGAAACACTCCATAGTTAGGCCATTACCAAAGAAAGCAAACCCTTTAGGTCCAGATGATTATCGTCCGATTAGCATTTTACCAGCGCTTTCAAAATCCGCTGAATACCTAGCACTTGATCAAATGTTGTTATTTTTAAAACAGTACACATTACTAGACAAATACCAATCGGGTTTCCGTGCGAATTATAGTACATGTACTGCGCTTTTGCGGGTAACTGATGATGTCAGAAAGGCCATGGATTGTCAAAAACTTACTTTACTGATTTTATTAGATTTCAGTGCAGCCTTTAACAGTGTTGACTTTAACATCCTTTTAACTAAATTAAAATGTCTAAATAATTTTTCAGAGTCAGTAATCTCTTGGGTAGAATCATACTTATCACAACGCACGCAGCAAGTTAAAGATGAAAATGGTCACATCTCACAATCTGTTGACCTGGTTACAGGCGTACCTCAAGGCTGTGTACTCGGTTCTCTTGTACATTGTACATTCAAGACTTTTCCACAACATTGAAGTTTTGTCGTTACCACTGATATGCAGATGACGTGCAGATTTATTTCCATTTTTCTCCAACAGAAATAATTGAAGCGTTCCAGGCAGTTAATGATGATCTATCAAGGGTTGACGATTGGTGTAAAAATTATTATTAACCATAAATCCGGCCAAATGCCAGGCTTTGCTTCTGGGAACACAAAATTTAATTAGATCAGTTCAGTTCGTGGATCTTCCCATGTTAATGCTTGGTAAATCAAACATAAACTTTTTACCTATAATTAAAAATCTAGGTATCCTGTTGGATCCAAACCTCAGATGGAAAGATCAGGTATCAAGCGTGTGTAGAAAAGTTCTATTTACTCTGCATACTCTTAAGCGTCTAAAACGGTTTATACCGACTAAATTAAAGTTAAAGTTAGTACAATCATTAATTCTTCCACATTTCGATTATTGCGATGCATTATATACCAATCTTTCATCTAATTTAAGTTTACGTCTACAACGCTAGCAAAATAGTTGTGTACGGTTTATCTTCGAACTAAAATATTGGGAAAGAGTCACCCCATTTTACTCAAGAATGTCGTGGCTTAAACTAAACAATAGGCGAAAACTTCACTTGGCAGTGCTTGTCTATAAACTTATTTCTAACCGCAACCCGTTCTACCTAAGCCAACATTTTTCTTTTCTTTCAAATCGGCGCTATAACACTAGGCGAGATGACTTGCTATCTATCCCCATACACCATACCCATACATTCCATTTGTCTTTTCTTGTTTCCGGTTCCCTCTTGTGGAATACTATTCCTCTTGATATTAGGCAGGCTCCGACCGTGCAACGTTTTCGTAAACTCTTGCAGGAACATCTTTTAAACTTTCAGGTGTAGAGGCAAGTGCATTTTCCTAAACTGATGCTCGATGAGTGTGTGCGTGGGTTTGTATGTGTGAGAGAGAGTTGTGTGTGCATGTGTGTAAGTGTGTGTTGTGTGTGCATGTGCGTGGCGTAGGGTGCGTTTGTGCGAGGGTGTGTGCGTGTGTGTAGTGATTTCTTTTATTATTTATTTATTTTTTATTTTTTACCTTATTCAAGAGTACAGCTGTATGCAAGTTAGGTGTAAGACAGGGCCTAATGGCCCTAATCGCGCTTGATGCAGTTTGTATCAAAACTTTGTATCTTATAATGTATATTTATTTAATAATAAAGACGTTTCAATTTCAATTTCAATTTCAATACCCTTTATTCTTGCAGTCCGCGGAATTTTCTAGAATCTACGAGAATCGTTTCTTTTGTTCGCTTTATATCGGTCCTTTAAATACACCATTGTAGCTGTCGATCAATTCATTGTTTATCTACAAGATTTATTCCTTAAAATTGAAGACAGTTTGGTGTTATTGTTACAATATTACAGCTCATGCAGCGTCTGGGCCGGTACTACAATGATTAACAAGAAATGTAAAATTTTCCGTTAATACTATTTAAACATAAATCTGTGCTTGATATTATATTGAAGCTGCGTACACCAATTTTGGTTACATTAATTTTGAGTTTTAACGCTGTATATCGTATATTATGTTAACTAAACTGCGTTTAACTTAGAGTTAATTTAAACCAAAATAGTGGAAAGCGTTTCATAAGCGTTCTACAATCGACAGGGATACAGCAACGTGTACTTAAAATTCTTCGGTGAAGAAAAGTCTAAACCTTTAATAATAGCTTTAGGTTTAATTAGACAGGCAGAGAAATCAATAGTATTGATGGGCATAGGACTGATGGTTTACACCAATTTTGCTGTACTTTTATATGCAAAATTTAAAGCGTTTGTCAAAAAAAATCACAGTAACATTGTAGTCAGTGCTGACCCTCTCAGGTATATCTTTTAATTTTTGCAGCTTGAAAATGGTTTTTACAGGAATTCTTTTTTTTTATTCTATAGTTGTATCATCAGTCTCGGTCTTTTCTTTATTCGCTTTTGTGTGCCATTCAGCGGTGCGATGTTATAGATGGTCGAAAGTTCTTAGTTGTGGTTAGATGGTATTTTCGTAAATGCTATTCCTGGCATACCACGGTGCCCCTGTGATTGATCTAAGGATGGTGATTTAAAAGACTCTTATTTTTAATTTGTTTGTGTCGAAAATATAGGTAAACCATTACTCCAAGTAGCCGAAAGTACAACCGAATGTTGCATTTATGGTTGAGAGTCGGACCAGGAAGAACTATTATTCGACGTGCCTTGAATAAAGTGTGCCGAGTGGGGTGGTTGAACTTAAGTTCTCTGTCTGAGTTGACTCCCAGATACCGGATGTTGGGTTACCACCGTATCCTTTTTCCTTGTAGTGTCGGTGGGTAATGCAATCGATCCCTTTGCTTTGAGAACAAGATTTCGTCAGACTTGTCCCCGTTGAGTTTAATTCTGCAATCATCAAACAATTGAGGCAGTGCATTTAGTTGCGTTTACATTCTAGCCATGGCAGTTCCGGGAAAGAGGCCAGCCTTCTGCCATCAGATTGTCGTCCTTGGTGTAAAGAGCACGTCGTATGGAAGGTCGTAGACATATGCATTGAAGAGAGTGAATGATAGGTAACCGCCTTTGGTACACCCACGTGGATGGGAATGACATTGAACATTTTATCTTTGATCTTTACTCGTACCGTCCTACCAAATAGGTTTCTGGCCAGAAGTTTTAGATAGCTGGCTGGGACTTGGTGGATGGTTTCAAGTTTGAAATTGAAGTCAGCATACCAGACCTTGTCGGAGGGCATTTCGACGTCTAAAGCTACGGTCACGATGGCTTTGTGCCTGTAATAATTTTTTGCAGTGTGATGAATTACCTTGATCATCTGGTGCGTCATGAAGTTTTTCTCTCTAAATCTGAGCTGTTCCCCTCTGACGAACAGGTATGGATTTAGTGGCTGCATAAATAATCTCTGCAAGATCTTTGTTGTCATATTCAATAAAGAAAGTAGGCCTCATTTCTTGATCGTTTCCTGGGTTTGGGAATTATTACCATAGGAGCTTCCTCTCTCTTGTTGACGGAAAGTACCTGAAGTGGGTGATGCTGCTATAAATCAAAGTAAGATGTGCTAACATGCCTTTCGTAATCTTGTGTAAGGCTTCGTAGGTGATACCAATCGGTCCGGCTGATTTTCTATGACTCAGCCCTTATAGTTTGCTCGACTTCCTTAGAGATGTCCTGATCAGAATACTTCTGCATAAGTCATACGAGGTTTGTATGAATGCTAGTTTCTCGGTCCGTATCTGTTGTCGGATTTGGTGTGAACGTTTCCTGGATGGTTCTGGTAAATTGGTTGAACTTGTCGGCGACACTGAATAACTGTCTTGTTAGTCCTTGTAGTGAAGAATAGTGTCTTACATCTCCGTTTTTGAGGACCTGGTTCAATTTGTAGAAATTTCCATCCTTGTTCAAAGTGAAATTCATGATTCCCCAGAGAATTCCCGTTGTAGTATTTTCAAGGCTTGTTGTTGTTATTAAGCGTGGTTTTCGAGGGTCTCTTGTCAGTTGCCATGTTCTTGCAAGGCGTCTTTTCTCTTTGAATATTTCCTTAACTATAACGATGGTTGAATTTTGTTGCGGTGTGGCTGGATTGTAGTTGTGCTATGTTCAATAACCTCTTTTAGTGTTCTTCAAGTTGGCCACTGCGGTGTCCAAGCTTTCAAGTGTGTTGATGAGATTTGCTTTCAGAATTCGGTTCATGAGATATTCATTGCATTTCCTCCAGTTGATGGTTGTTTGAATTGTGCGGTTGCTAATCGAAGTTAGGTTGGTGTGTAAGGTCGTAATAACAGGAAGATGATCGGAGCGTAGGTTCTCCACGACTTCTGTTGTTATGTGGTACGAGATGTTTTTAGTGACCATGATGTCATGGGTGTTTAGTTAGTGGTCAATGAACTCAACAACGTATTATTCTAAAAATACTAACACAGTATATATTGAACATAAGGCATATTATAACTGAGGCCCAAAGTAAAAAATAAAACACATCATTTGTTATTAACTGCTAACCAACAATAAGTTATCATGATTTTGGTATGTGCATTAATTGCTTTATACCTCTTGAATAAAATGATGCGATTTTTATTAATATTTATTTTACTTGATAAACGGATTTATTCTATTACACTAATACTCCTAGTAGCAGTTACAATTTTTCTTACACAACAAATTTTTATTGTTTAATAATATACTACACGCGAGTTGGAAAACTGTTTCAATGCTGCTGAGGATGATATTTTTGACTGACACGCAACGCACGGAGGTCAGCAAAAGCCCGAGGTATTTACAGACATTATATAAATAATCTCTATACACACCCAGATATAAATAACGCCTATAAATACAATTCACAGCTTAAGCTTAGGACAAAAAATATCTTATTATTACTTACGTATTAGAACAATCTTCACCCAATCCTCGCTAATAATTCGGGAACCCCAGAATATCCCATGTGTAAGTCACAAATTTCCCCTTAAAATTCTGTTGATAATTCACATATTCCTGTATTACCATGTGTCAGTGTAGTTGATCGACAACGCTATGCAGAAAATTTTGTAAGGGTCAAAACGCTTTGACCTTTAACTACAAAATTACTGAAATAATCTATCCATTGACAAATAATTTTTTTATACCCAAAATAAAAACTTATTCAAGCTTCATCTACTTAATAATACTTAACTATTTTTTAGGTTACAGAACAAAATTATACTTTCAGTCTTAATTGTTAAATTCTTCGTTTGGCGACCTGTGTTCGCTTATAAAAACATCGTTCCATTGAAATCGACCGCATTGAAAAACTCCTGGTTCTATTTTAAATTTCCATTTTAATTAATTTTCCATCCGTGCAAGTATACGTCTTTGAACAAATATTTATTTTTAATAGATTAAAATTAGCGGTTTATCTCGTACTAATATTATTTATGATAACTCATCGTTTTACTTTTTAAAATAATTACGCCACATAACTTGTATCTAAATTTCTATGGTACATGTGGAACGCCGATAGAATGGATTACCAATCTGGAATGTATTTACATATTAGATGCTGAAGGAATGTATGTTTCCGTGTTTATATAACTAATAATCTTAATACGTCACCATTCTTCAAAATTCTCGAAAATTAGTCACCCGTATGATGTAACATTCCACTGCAACTTTGCGCTTTATCTTTAATCAGCTATCAGTTTTAAAATTTATGGCGATCGTTAAAAGTATTCTATTCTTTACTAGTAAATTTAACCAACCTGTGCTATCTCTCTTCCACGACTTCTGTAATATCATTAGAGCTATTAAACTTGTTGTCTTGGTTTTACAGCACTTTTGGTGTTATCAGTTTACGCGAATGATGATTTCATAGCTTTGAGAACACTTCTCGAAGAAATGCCGTAGTTAAGATAAATACTATTTACTTAATAAATCTAAAGCTTGCTTTAAAAAATGACATTATTTTACTATGAAACTTTACAGTTATAACTGTTTTGTTTAGAATTTTGTGGCTTAAAATAATTTATGACCATAAGTTATGTTTCAATATGTACTTAACAGAGATAACACGACTATTTTTGTGGTTTTTAAGTTTATGATATGAATTATACCAATTTATTGCAGTCAACGATTGCTGAATACTATTATACACAAAATTAAAATAATACAAGGTGCTTCAATATTAATTAGTCCAATTTAGGTTGATTTTCCTTTTCTACTTCCTATTTCTGTTCAGCGTGACGCCATAGTGTTACAAAATTATAACCCTTGCTCAAATATTCTAGGTAAGACTTAGATCAAAAATGCTGCTTTTTAAAACTCCAAACACGGTCAGGCCAGTTATTAAAAAAAAATAGGTTGGTCTAGGAGAGCTAGGAAGAGGTCGGGTGAATATGTACTGCCTGATGCGTTCCTAAATTTTTATTATTTTATAGTCCTTCAAGTCTAACCTTTCTTCTCCGATAATAATTGCCTATCATATGGAACCTTTATAAAGAAAATGATATTCTTATTATATATTAAAATTGAAAAATTCTTATTTCGAATCACACCTAGATATATCAACTACACAAAACCTATTCCGGTTGGATGTCTAATGTAAAGCGATTTTGGTAGAGATATTTCATTTTATCATACAGAAGCAAAAACGAAATCGAAATACTTAAATGAAGTCGCGCGCTTTGCGGAAAATTGGGTTGAATGCTGTTTTAGCTCTTTCGCCACTCTTACATTATTGTGTACGCTTTCTCCTAATTTACTTGACGTTTACACTATTAATTTAGTTTTGTAGAAGTTTTGTGTGGCATATATTACATAGCACTATCAATTGTGGTGGCGTGTGTAAGGATTCTGCCATGCAAAAGGTTTCTGTACAACTTGCGTGATATCAACTGTAAGGAATGCTTTTGAAAGTTGTTAGCAATTGGTTCTTAAGTCAAATATATTTGAAGTTTGATATATCAAGAAAAAATAGATATTAGTAGTACCAAAGGACAAAAATACATAATGTTATCGTATTTTTGATGAATGCTTCCTATCTATATCTGACATAAGTCAAAAACCTGGCCCTGTCAGATATGATTAACAAAAATGCCAAACGTAATTAAAAGTTAGGTTGATGTATGGTTATGTACAGGATTTAGATTTATAAAATTTTCCAATTGTCATACCAGTCCCGGTAGTATAATTGGTAAATACATTAGCCGCGAAAGCTGAAAATAAAGGTTCGAATCCCGTCTGCGAGCTTATATTTTCTATCAATTAGTAGCTCGATTTGAAATAATAATTTAGGCTTTGCATAAAAGTTATTATATCATCTTATTAATTTTTACCTTAGTATTTATCAACATGCCTTGTGCAATTACCTAATATGTATATGTACTTACAAATATATTGCTATGATGATAGGGTTATTTAGGGGTCTATGGTCACGAGGGTAGTATACTTCATGTAAATAACACATTCAGAAAAGTTAAATAAATACAAATTAGAAGTATCTGAATTCAAACAAACATAAAACGAATTTTTTCTAAACTCGACATATTAATGTATGAAAAAAATCATGCGTGCTCACAACAAACGGGTTTTGCAAAACGAGCATATTTCAGAACGTAAAAGTCAATAAAAACGCATCTAATTGACGTCATTTGTTAAGGAATCCCATTATAAAATTTGCCTACGTGATCTTTTAAAAGTAAACTTGACAAATTCGAATAAAATGCAGCACATTGGATAAACAAAATATGAAACAACAAGTTTGTATACGTGCGGAATTAAAAGGAAAATTTGAATAATTTTCTATACAAAATACAAAAACATGATATTGAACGTTACAAAGTACCATAGTCAACGAACTCTATAGTGTAAATTTTTGATGTCTACTTGATTTGGAAAGCATTGCAACGAAATTTAGGACAGGTAGTTTTATGTAAAATCCGAAGACCTTCATGATAAGACAAGTGCAACGCCTCAATCAAGACATTGCCCACCCAAGCCAATGATATCTTGGTGAAGGGCGTGCCTTTATATATTACACCAAACGGTAAATGGTCAGTCTCTACCTGACTGAAGCACAAGCTTTAACAAGTTTGAATAAAAATACTACTCAAAGTACAATATAAAATTAAAACCACAAATTTTAAGTAAAAGTTCATCATTAAAAATTTCAAGTACGAGTGCGCGTTGGAATATATAAGTGAAATAAGAATTCGCGGTCGACATAAAGGGTAAGTCCAAAGTTTAATTAAGGTAAACATGATCTTTAATATTTATTAACTTCGGGCCCTAAAAATATACTGAGAAATTCTCTAAGGAAACCGAGAAAATCTACTAAAAATACACTGAGAGATTTACGAAGCGATTTAATAAACAATTCACAAAACAAATTCAACGTAAAAATCCAATACTATGAGTAACAGATATAACAAAGGGAAAAATTCTGAATCAGGACGTAAAGCTGAAAACAACCCAAAAGCACTGCCTAGTAGCACGTAGCGGCAGGTCAAAGGATTGGGGGTACCCAAAGCTACACATTCGAATCAGGGTAATACGATAGTATTTTATCAACTTACCTTGTGTAATTAACTACCTAAAATATTTATATATTTAATACTTGGCTTATAAGCGTAATTTTGAGCGTGGCTTTCTGTCTATAACTGACATAAATCAAAAAACATGGCAATGTCAGATATGACTAACAAAAAATGCTATACGTAATTGAAAGTTAGATTTATGTATAGTTGTGTACACGATTTAAATTTGTAAATTTACCAATTGTCGTCATAGGTCTCGGTGGCGTAATTGGTAAACGCATGGTTTCGGCAAAACCAAGATACAGGTTCACGTCCTGTCCAAGACCTTATATTTTCCATCTTTCAATTATTAGCTCGATTTGAAATGATCATTTGGGCTTTGCATAAAAGTGTAAGTTATTATTACATCTTATTCACTGTAATACGATAGTATTTATCAACTTACCTTGTGTATTTAACTACCTAATATATATATATATATATATATATATATATATATATATATTTAACACTCTGTATATAAAGCTTTATTAATTTTAAGTAATGCAAATAACGATATTTTTTAGTAAAAGCACGCGTATTTAGAGGAATGATAATAAATGTAATTAAACACGCATTGAAAAGGATTCTAATTAGTTATAATATAATACGGAGATAAGAGATAAAACTTAACAAAGCCGTGTGTAAGTGCGTAGAAACAATCAACAATTTTGATAAGAAAATGCAGTACAAAGATGCGTAAATAAATAAACATATATGAAAATCGAAATTGAAATTACATCAGGTATTTTTGTATAATATGGGAAACGCGATTTCTAAACAAACAACGTATGGTTTAAATAACAAGGCATCTGTAGCAAACAACCATTACATGGGAAACGAATATATTGCATCAGAAAACCACTTCAAGTGCAGGATATGCAGAGACCTCATTGGTTAAGATAAGCGACGGACTTGGTGGAAGCCCAACCCACATCCAAGTGGGTTCAACCTATATTAATAGCAAGAATAATAACGGAGTTCAGTTTTAACTCAAGAAGGCCAAGCTGCGATACCTTAAATCTAAAGGTCACCCGTAATTTAATATTTAATAGTATAATAGTGAAAATGTATAGTGCTACGAATATGAAAATTTCTATTGCCGTATAACGTGAGTACAATTTGGGGTAATTTATTTAAACTAATAATATAATAATAATAGGGCTCCGAATTGAGGAGAATAATTTCGAATGTGATGTCAATAATACAAATATATAATAATTCCGAGTATATGGATAATCTTAGTTGGTCAATAATAATTCAAATGTGTGTATAATACTAATCCTAATTGGATGATAATAATTCTGAATTGATGTTGGTTGATAATGGATGGTATAATAATTTAAATGCAAGGAAGATTCTAATTGAAGCAACGTCGACGAGTTTGGTATAATTTTGAGTTGCGAGAAAATAAAGAAGCAAGAAATAATTTATGAATACCAAGGGGTTCAATTAAGCAGAGCATTAGCAGGTCAGATCTAATTAGTTTTAAGAGATTTTTTCTATTAAAATTTGAATATTGAATTTACTTAAATTACAAAAGTGTAACAAGGTAAGCAACAAACTTTGCATACGTTAAAAGTTCGTAATATTATAAAGGGATCTGAACGTTCGAGGTTTCTTTGATAAAAAAGGGTAGCTTTTGGTGACTTTAGATTGATTGCAAAGCATATGAATTTTGGGATAAATAATACTTATAATATTGATTGATTGAAGGGTGTATTTTAATAATTTCAAAACTTGTACACAATATTTCTTTCATTATATGGAATTAATTGACTTCATTTTATAATTCAAACAACGAGGTAATCAGAAAGGGGTGAAGAAAAAAAAATTGATCATCGTAACGTTGTGTACTCTGTGTAAAATAATAAAAGCTAGCCGTGGCAGAATATTAATAAAATTAGTAAAATTAAAATTTGATTAGATAGGAAAACACAGAGTGGTGGAGTTATAGTAGAAAACGCCATTGACACCGAGTACGGCGTTATCATATCAATATATTGCTGTGAATTATACACAGCCGCGCTGATCAATATATAGAAATTAAGGATGTAATAGAAAATGTGAGTTTTTACCTTACCGTGCCCTTTGTTCTGTTTGGCTAGCTCAGCGGAAAATATGTGTGGATTTTATGAAAATATAATGAAACACAGAAATCTCAAGAAACATCTAGGAACAATCTTCTATACATTCAAAAACATGTTTCTTTTATACACATTATCTAAATAATATCTTACATACACAGATATAACTAATGCTTATAAATACAATTTACAGCTTAAGTATAGACAGAAAATTTACATTATGACACTTACGTATTAAGATAATCTTCACATAATTCTTTTTAATAATTTCAGAACCCCAAAACGTCTTATATGTGAGTCACAAAATTCACTTTAAGTTTTGCTGGGTAATTTAAATATATTTGTGTTACTCCGTCTCTCTCGATGTAGTTGATCAACGACTTCTAGCAGGGATTTTTGTAAGGATTAAAACACTTCGGTCTCTGACCTCAAATTTGCTGAAAATAAAATATCCAATGACAAATAATTTTTATAAAAATTATAAACTTATTCTAACTTAATTTACTTAGTAACACTCAATATCCCTCTTAGGTTACAAAACAAATTTATACTTGCAGCTTGTATCTATTGAATATATGGTCTCCATTGGAATTAACTGTATTCAAAAGTTTCTGGTTCCAATTCAAATTTCCATTTTAAAACTAAATGTATCAGTTAGTTTGCAAAATACAATAGATTAAAATTAGCGTGTAATTTTACACTAATATTATTTATTTTGAAGCAATAAATTATGCCTCATAAGTATATTCAAAGTTGTATGTTACATGTGAAACGCCGCCAGAATGAATTAATGAATAAATCTTCGCTCCCGGTTAAATCTCGCCCTTATATAATAAATAATCTTAGTTACGTCATTCTATTATGTTCTCGAGGTATGACACATCTGCATGATGCAACTATTATCCCGATTTCACGTTCAATGAGCTGTCACTATAAAGTTATTGCGGTTGCAAAAAGCCTTCTATTCTTTCTTAATGCATTAAAAACTAATAGTTTCTATCTCTCTTCCACGACTTCTGTAATATAATTAGAGCTATTAAATGCGCTCTCTTATCTATTTTATAGGCTTTCGGTAGTAACGCTTCTTCGGATGGATTTCTTTATACAAGATAATTAATTTGCTGATTTTATAGCTTTGACGAATTTGATTTATGACTTTTCGAATATTCTCGTAATCGTATTTGTTTAAGCAAATAAATACGCTATTTTTAACGAGGATGCAATTTGTCTTTCACAAAGTACATTTTAAAACGGGGCTTTGTTCTTATGATTTATAAATGCAATAAAACCTGTTTTACGGTTAAAACGTGTTTTAGAGAATATCTACACACTGATTTTGAAGTCGGTCTTTTTCTTAAATGTTATCTCACACCACTATATATACCTATATTTTTGATAGCTCTTTAATTATTAAAACCACTGAAACCATACATCAGATTTATAATGATACAAACAATTAATACATTAACAACAGCTTTGTTTTAAAACAGTATCTTAAATATAACATCAATAAAAAGATATGTTTGTCTAAACGCAAATCGTATATACTAAAATTAGAGTCCAAATCTCAACAACAGCTTTGTATCACAAACAATATCTTCAATACAGCATGGTTAAAAAAATATAACTTCTCGTTACAAATCTTATATACTAAAAATTGGGTCCAAAAATTTTTTAAACTAGGATGATCATTCACGTATTTTACAGATCTTAATCTCTTAACTCTCATTCATAAACAACTCCATAATTAGATCTTCTTTAATATGTAGAAAATAAACCCGAATAAGTCATATAATTTAATATCCTCTTTAATACCGTATAAACTAATCTGATATCAGTTACGTTCAATTATTACTTTGTATACTGGCAGAAAACCTATATCGTAGATTGCCAACCCTTTTAATTAAATTATTGACTTCTATATAAAACTCTCACTTATTGACTTGCACACACAAGAGAATTTCATTATGTACCCTAACTAATTATTCTATTAATATGAGTCCTTTTAGAAATTAATTAAATATTTAAGCAAATTGTTTTAAGCTTTACCATTACAGATCTAATTGTTGTACCTTTTTTCCAAAACGTAGTTATTAATTCATGCGCCAAAAGTGGCTCAAATCGTTTCAGAAAGTAAATATTTTCATACCAATTACTCCGTATCATGTACAACAAACCACATCAATATTATGTACCTTATTCCCGTTAAGAAGACTATTTTGCAGTAGTTTAATTATTTTAATTATATATTCACCATATTGAAACCATTCTAAATATTAAAGCACTTTACCATCGGCTACTTCAGAAACACCTCTTAAAACTATATTTAAATAAATTTCACTACTAAATACTGTCGCACTTTTATTACGTGACGTATTATCATTAGGTCCATTGCATGTTAACGTTTCAATCAAGGCTGTCCTCTAATTCAACACTCATTTACTTTTAAGGGTGAGCCTCTTCTGAAGTAACAACTTTCAGACGTTTCAGCTTTTTTTGAAACTTGAATTCGTTCGTTCTCGGAGGTGACATACTCGTCTGTATCAATTTCCGAGAATTTATTGTTTTCACTAATTCTTAAGTTATATTATAATATGACAATGTCGTTTACCTATCGTATTTATCTTCTAAAGTGCTTGAGTTTATTGATTCTCTAGCTTTTATTATCGCTCCCGCCTATTCACGTTATTTTTATGTTTTCCAAAGTATGGATCAATTAATTATGCTCTTTCTTGCTTTACGGCTACTTTCTTTAATTCAAAATATTAACGCACCTTTATTATGAAATCTAATATTTTAAACTTAATCAATTCGCTTTTCAAACCACGCAAATTTCTTGGCTAATACATATCAAAACATTTATACACGCGGTTAACATAAAATTTAACTGTAAATTTTCTTTAGAATATTCAAGCATTTGAATGTATTAATTACATCTGAAAATCTTATAGAATTTGCGATTTTACATAACATTGAGTATTTTTCTAAATACAATCCTTTTATTATAAAATGTAGATGAAATTCTTTTGCAAAACGCTTGTTTACGCGTAGAACAGAATAAACACCGTTATGAGTGAATTATCAAAAGTTGAAACGTCTAAAATATACAATGAATACATCTAGCGATTTAGAGTAACAATAATTAATACAACGTTCAGTGAAATTAACGATTCTTTCCTTTTTAAAACTTCGTTCTAGAGAAATAATCTACTTAAAATATCTTCAAATCTTCCTAACAAAAATATAAACAGAAACATGCACCTTAAATCAGCCCTTATGGAAATGACCAATTTTCACTAGAGATAAGCTATTGAAATTCGAAGCTTTCGATTTACTCCGTGCTACATATTTATATTATTTGACAGTTTCATAAAGGAAATATATAATTCTTTTTATATATTAAATTTGAAAAAGGTTTTATTTTGCATCTAGCCAACATATATCACATATATAAGCTATTTTTAGTTCAATATGTAATGTGAAGCAATTTTGGTCGCGACATTTCATTTTATCGTACACAAGCAAGAGGAAATCGAAATATTTAAATGAAACCACACGCTTTGCGGAAAATGGGATTTGTTAAAGCAGCGTTGTTTTTAGCTCTTCGGGAACTGTTACGTTCTTGCATTGTGTACCTCAGCCACTAAATTACTTAGATTTTTATATCGTAAAAGCACTTTTGTACATCAATCGATGGTGGTTATGAGTTTTAATTTTCGTTTAAGAAATAGTTGTGTTTTCCAAAATTCAACACAGCTCAGCGTAAACAACAACTTTGTGCAATTTTAGTATTTTGAAAAATTTATGAAAAAATTCTTTATAAATGGAAGGTACGTTTTATAGAGCACTTCATATTTATCATTCACACAATTGACAAGTAACTTAAGTAGGTTGGCCAACCTTAAAGAGTAGGTATCGAATTGACTTCAATTAATCAAGTTCGGAAAATATCTTGTCAGGTTGGTTGCTTATTAGTTTAAGGATACCTTAGTTACTATTAAATTGACAACTTCATGTTGTACAAAAGCATGTTGATTCAGAACGAAGTCTTATGAGGATCTGGTAAAACAAAACACGTTCAGGAAATAAAAGCTTTTAGTGATGTCCAAGGTATCTACAGTCAAAAATCGCTGTCAGATATTTATGATTTAAATTTCTGGAACTACAGGTAATGTAAGTAAATGAACATTTTTAATTAATTGCATAAAATTTATAAACATACCCAGAGTACGTTCTTGTTATTACGTTAAGAATTTAGGTAGCAATTTTGTTCGCCAAAAACATTTTCTATAAAGCTAAGTAATTTTTACTTAACAATGCCTTTCGTGTAAAAACATAATTGTGTAATAGATTTGAAAACATAATCGTCTAATAGTGTAAAGATTTTTGGTGCCATTACTAATGTGCAATTAATAGTTCCAGTTTTGTTGCTACGAATTTTTTGACTACCTAGAGGTGTGATTATAGCTCAGGTAATTTAACATTCGATTTTAGAAACCTTCCTTTTAGCTAGCAGTTATAAATAGGTTTATTAGTGTTCTTATGGTTAACGTTTGTTTTATGTTTGTTTTAACAATAGTGCACATAATGATTTGTAAAAGTAATGGTGCGGCGGTATTTCGATAACTAACAGTGGTAGAGAAAAGTGGACACTGTAAACGCAAATAATAATAAACAACGATTACTTCAAAGCACGTACCTTGTAAATATAGCGAAGCGAATTATATTTATTTATTGTGGTTGTCCAGGACGGAAAGCGATAGTAAAATGGGTCGCGTCTTCTCTCTGGCAAGTGATAAGATAGTTCTTGCACATGCGAAGACACAGCATAGTTAATCAGTATTCGCTGCACTTAAATACGCAGGAGCGGTGTTTGAAGTAATTTCACGGTACATACAATGACATTTGAATATACCAGGCGGAAGTAAATAATTAACAAATTCTAAATGTTTAATATAAGGCAATGGGTTAATTATATATAATTATAAACATAACATACCGCCCACCAATATGCAAGGTATTTTAAAAGAAAATAATTAAAGGGAGTGGGGTGAAATGAGAAAGCGAGGGAAAAAGATCTACAAAAAACAAAAAAAAAATTTTACAATGAGGGCAAAGGACAAAGCTTTAACACAGGACGCTTCAGCTCGCCATGAGCATTTTAAGTGTGACCACCCTAACGACACCATCCGTCTCAGGATGCACAGCTACAATACGGCCGAGGGACCAACGAAAGGAGGAACGTTAGCGACGGTCAGCGAAACAACTTGAAATAGAGCGCTTTTATTAGAAAGAAATTGTTATCGAAGCGTTTTCGAATAGCGTCTTCCGTTTCAAATTGTTGATCGGCGTCATCTGCAGAAACAAATATATCAACTATGAAATTATGCTACGCAAAGAAACTTTGTCGTACTATTTCAAGAGATTGATATTGCGAGCGAAACAAATCTTAAAGAGTTGATTCAATTACAGATTTCTGAGCGATTTCATACATTTCATGGAGAGAGTTAATCGAAATATTACGTAAGAAATAACTACGTTTTAATTTCTTTGCCGTAATTAAGATTAAGCAAATACAAAAAAGGACAGACGAAATGAAACCGATACTTCGGTGTTTAAATTAAGGCAAATGCGGCGTTAATAAATATATAAGCCTCGTACAAAATTCTGGTATCAAACCAGATATGAGGTTAGTAAACTTGCAATGATTGATAACATGTGCCATATTCTACTCCTGATTAACAGAAAATAGTTAAACCGGTAATTCCAAATGCGGAAGATGCGAAATGTTAATCACTAATGTAGTAAAATTTCAAAAGTGCAGTTTGCGATTCCTTCAAAATGTAGTGTCTCACTACACTGAATGAAATTGTTAAAAAAAACCGATCAACCATCAGGCAATAAAATAAACATAAATACACAGGCACGTTCAATGCTTTGATAAGCGTTAATCCACCGTAAATATAATTGTATTTAATCATTTGCAAGCTGGACGGTATGATGCTATATGAATTTATTATCATTTAGAATTTGTACTTTAATATTCACATCCGGCTCGAAGAACCAATGTTAAAATAATGGTGCGGCGGTACTTCGATAACTAACAGTGGTAGAAAAAAGTGGACATTGTAAACGCAAATGATAATAATACACAACGATTATTTCAAAGCACTTACCTTGTAAATATATCGAAGCGTAGCACATTTATTTATTGTGGCCGTCCTGGACGGAAGGCGATAGTAGAATGGATCGCGCTCTCTCCCTGGCAGGTGATAAGATAGTTTTTGCATATGTGAAAACACAGCATAGTTTATCGGTATTCGCGACACTTAAATACATAAGCGCGGTGTTTAAAGTATTTTCACGGTACATACAATGACATTTGAATATACCGAGCGGAGGTAAATAATTAACAAATTGTAAATGTTTAAAATAAGGCAAGCGGTTAATTATATATAATTATAAACTGAACATGATTTCTATGTGAATTTAAGGCCAAATCACTTTCCTGATATTAGGTTTTGGCATCCTCTTGTTATTCCTTGTGGGGCTTTTCCCTAGAGACCCCGGTTCTTCGAGATTAGGTGGCGTTCAATATTATTCCCGATTAAGACGTATTTCACATGCGATAGCATTCCAGCATCTTCTTCAAACATTTACACGACCCATCCCACTGAGTTAGTGCAGTTCAGGTTTTGGTACTTTACCGAAACAGGATTTTAGCAGGGTAGTTTACCTAGTTTTCTGTAAATTACCGGCTAGATTTCCTGGGTCCAAAACCGTAGGTAACACACCTGTCTTATTATACTAACAACAATCTCTTTGTTTAATAGCAACGCCATTGTAGAAAAATGTTCGTACGTTTCCATAAAAATGTATCCAGCTCTTTATTGACTAGAAGCTTGCTTTGTCCGTTCACAAAGTTCAGCGTAGTTGTATCTCGACAACTGCAAAACAACAGAATGTACGTTTAGCTTCTCTGCGGAAATAATCAAAAACCGTTAACAAAATGTTATCACGTCAAGCGTCGCTCGTGTGAATTATTGATACTAAAAATGACTTTTATAAAGTTATGAGGTTT
This sequence comes from Platerodrilus igneus, assembly GCA_036346225.1. NCBI lineage: Eukaryota > Metazoa > Arthropoda > Insecta > Coleoptera > Lycidae > Platerodrilus > Platerodrilus igneus. The sequence goes on along the minus strand of JARFIW010001108.1, from coordinate 4,845,618 downwards.
CACAACATATCATCCAAAAACGCTTCCATTGCAGATCTCTTTTTTTGCTAGTTAAATATTATGTAAAATGCGAAATTAATATCAGTCAAAACGATTCAACTGGTAGTGTCAGTGTCATCAACAAAGCTGTGGTTTTAATAACCGTTAACTAAAAATCTGGATTGTTTCGTGTAAAGCAGAGGGGGCTCTATATACGATAGTCACATTATTTTTAATTAAAATTTGCAATTAATATTCAGGGTGGACGTTATTTTACTTTTAATAAAGACACTTCACGGTAAGGTTTCGTTGGAATATATATTAGGAAAATTATTCTCTACAACTTTCTGGTAACGATTATATTTTATTTCTGACAAAGTTTAAATTTAAAATAGGCGATCCAGTAAAGAAAAATTTCCATATTGGAACCAATAATCGCGACATTTCAAGCAATAATAAAAAGTACACATTTGTACTGTAGTTTCAAGCTTTTTCAGAGCTTCAAAGTTTGATTACAATCATAGTGAGAACATTTCGCTTTCTTGACATTGTTTTTAGGAGCCTACAAACAGAAGACTGTTGATCTGAAATAATCTTGTAGGAGTATAAAACCAACTAACTGCCCAATAAGCACGCAGCATGTAAATAAACAGCATGCACGCTTAAAACACCCCTCATGCAATAAATGACTCGTCCAACACCCCTCGAAATTCGTAACTGAACCGTCCGAACGTACAATTCGAACAAGCCCATTATATAAAAGAAGCTCCAAACGCTAGAGCTTCTTGAAAGGAACTTAGGAATAGTGCAAGGCTTAAGTTGCCATTCTCCTCGTACACTACGGGTTTTCCTTCAAATTATCTTGCTCTGACCACCAAGTCTAATGGGATACAATTAAGTAAACGCTTATAACCACACCACGGACGTAGGATCACGCCATTTCTTGGACCAATCCACTTTCGAGGTCATCAAGACTACCTACCGGATCACGTGACGCAAACATACACGCCAAGATTGGAAACATTCCGCCATCAGCTTGCTACAATTACTATCAACCAAGGACGTCGCCCGTATGCCAGTATCTCAGCCTCCAGCCGTAGGGTACCGAAACATGAAAATATGATCCCGGTCACCGCCGCTAGATGCGAAGTTTATTCAAGGTAACGATTGACATCATCCTCTGCGCAATACAAATCCAGGTGTTCGCCATGAAGCTGAAACGTTTAATTCTTCAACTTGGAAACACATCCAGCAGCTTATAATAAAGTGTTTTTTGTGTTTGCACATTTGCAATAACGGACGCAAAGATTTTTGTAAATATTTTGTTTGTGCGTTTAATGATTAATTAGTTCGTATTGTCAACTTGTAAATAAATGTTATCTCTGTTGCTACGAAACATTAACAAGGTGACCTCAAACAAACTAAAACGCCACAGCGTCAACGAGTTAATCTTTTTATAAAGCTTGATACTAAAGAAAAATTTTTGAAAGAAACGATGTTGTAAATGCTTTTGTATAAAAGAAGATATTTCATAATTGTATAAATGCTCTGTGATATTTCTGCGTTTTATTTCATTTTGAAAACACCGTAAATTCCGTTGAGCTAGCCAAGTACAATTAGAAGTAAGTGAACAATTTCAAGTTTACAAACCAAGAGTATCTCTTCACAGCACTCTTTCAGCGAAGCTCTTAACGCGAGACCATTTTTATATAACTCTATCAGTGGCTTTCAATGCGGCCTTGGCACATCAATAAGACTCATTAAATTTACTTATTCTTTATAATTATAATTTTTGGCTATGGAAAAAGGCAGTTGAGCCGGATCTCCTCCGTGCCGACTGTTGATAAAACCTGCAAACAGCACGATGGCACAAAATGTGGGCTAGGTGATGCTGTACTTCCCATAATGTGTTTGTGTTAAATATTACATCTTTGCTACTCCTGTCCTGATGAGCCCCATTAAGGGCGAAACGGGTTGACAGGATGCCCTTGTGGCTAATATTGAGTCACTTGCCATTAAATTTCATTCTTTGAGATATATATATATATATATATATATATATAAATATATATTATAGTGGTTTTAAAAGATCAAAAATAAATATAAACGAAGCAATTTCAAAACACCCTGTATAAAGGAACAACCAAAAATTACGTACGAAAATTATATTAGTTAATTCATTTTTAAGTATCAGGTATTAACGAAATTTTATAAATAATTAATGAAATCTAAGTAGGTTTGCAAAGAAATTAAATGGTAGAAGCCAATGCCATTAATTTAGTAATTAATTTGAATTTAATTGAACGATTATTGATGTATAATATGCATAAAAGCGTTTAAAAACCCGGTATTACCAAGATAAGACGAGTTGCTAACGTACAAATATATCAGTAGGGTTTAAAATACATGGAATATTCAACTCGTAGAAGTGTTATTTAAAATGTTACGATTGAACACCTGCGTATTTTTCTAAAGGTCAAGTTCTGCTTAAATTGTGTAGATAACAAATGGTTACGGAGAATGTCGGATAAACCGTCGCTTATATTCACGGAAAATGCTAATGAGGGGGTTATTTAACTCACGTAGAGAGTCCACGTGAAGTAGACAGCGCACAAACAAGGATATCGATTTTTCAACCACTCAAGCAAGGTTAGACTGAGACGTAGAAAACGTATAAGCATGAGACCACAATAGTATAGGAGGGATTTGAGAAACGTCATTAAGTCTACGATTGGTCGAGATGTTAGTTCCACTTGATATAGACACGAGGATAGTGTAGCGTGATTTTCTTAAAATTTTATAACGAGTTACGGAAATTCGCGGATTTGAAAATCGGGTTGAGTGCAAAATTGTGGGAATGTGTGTTGTGTGCAGGAGATTTTTCGAATAACCGTGGCCAGGAGGTGGCAAGTGAAAGATATAAATAGTTTAGAAGAATATTATTAAGGCCCTTATTATTTCGATCGTGCCAAAAGCACGTATGAAAGTTAACACGAGTTGTAAGTATTAACAAATAATTTAAAGTGTATTGCTTAGTGGTAACCTCTAAATTAATTAAAACGCGGTTAGTGTGCCGATATTACTTATTTTAATTGAGGTATCACCTATAATTTTTATCAACTCGTGTCGGGACATTAAATAACGTAGATTACTGTGAAAGAAGTATAATTGAAATGAAATTTGGAATTTGGTTACACCGAGAAGGCGGCGTTGGCGGATCAACTTAGAGGGAGTTTGTCTAGTAATTGAGAGAAACGACCTGCAGACCTAGTAGAAAATTACATGGCATTATCTACAGAGCGAAGATCTTCTAGAAATTCCAGGTATCGATTTAAAATTGTGATTCATTTAAACTGTAAATATTGGGGTGGCGTATGAGAGTGTTTTTCAAGGTAGTGTGAATTATTTACGTATTGAACAGAATATGTGTAAATAACTTTATTACGGTATTCAACTAGAAATTAAAGGTGTCGAGAAAGCTTTTAAACGTTCCATCAGAACGTGAAATTTTGTGAAGTGTACATGGCTTTGTTTTTTTTTAGTTTTAGAGTATGCAAAGTAGAAGGGCATACATTAATTGGGTTATTATGAGCTCACCATATCCTACAGTTTACTTAGAGTATTAAAATAAATAAATAAATTATAATGAAGGAATTTTAGAGAAGATATTATTCAAGGTCCATTTACTCCGAGTACATTTTATGTGTTTGATGATTTAAAAATTAAATACAGGACATTACAAAGTAAAATTTACTGAAGTGTAACGTGAACAATAAAATAATCATGAATTGCATTTGTAAATAGGAATAAATAAAAGATTGTATGTTGGTTATATTTTGTGGTTTTATTGGGAGTGTGTGTGAATGATAGGATTTATGAATGAATATAGCTATCTAAAAGGAGGTCCAAATGAGCTAGCCGGAAGCAGTTGAAGAAGGCCATTCAACCCAACAAGAGAGGAAAACGGGTAAGAGATTTTTTTTTGACTTATTAATTTTTTGGAAATTTTTCTATTTTCGAATTTGAAAATTTAATAGAATTTTCGAATATATTTTTGTTGGTGAGGATTTTACCCGAGTTCCGCGGCATAATTTTGACGCCCAATTCGTGAGGCTCGATTCTTATAAGGTTACACAGTAATTTATATATATATATATATATATATATATATATATATATATATATATATATATATTATCGTGTAATCGAAAGGGTCAATAAAATGCATAAGGACATAAGTGAACTCATAGGGTTGAGAGCGATTAGGTACAGTGAAATAAATTTATTAAGTTAAAAGATTTTCAACAATTATTTTCTATCTTAAATAATGGATAATAGGGAAATATTAATTTAGTTTAACGCGTGATTAATGTAGGAATAATTTATCTTAATTAGATTTAGTTAGGGACCATGTATTATAGTATGTATGTAAAGGAGAATGAGAAATGATAATTTGGGGTAAAACTATAGCATAATGAAGTATTATGGAACAGTTTTAAAAGCGTTGAGCATGTTAAAAATAACGATTTCTAGGTTTTAGTCGTAAAAAGCAACACGTTTCAAATAACAAGGAAAAAGATATATTTCTTAGTAGAGTTGCTGCAAACAAATTTAATAGCTTAGTGGAACGAACAGTCGTTGGAATTAAAGCAGCCAAGGACGTAAACAAAACCACACAGAATTGATGTAAACACAGTATACGTTAATTAAAGTATTAGATTATTAAATATAGAGTCGGAAGGAGCAATGAAAAGACTAAGATTGAATAAAAGCCTATAAGTATAAGAGAGAAACATAAAGTATATCCAGAAGAAGGGAATTAAAAATCGATAATTTCAAGGAGAGTTGTAAGCAGGCACGCGTCGCTTAAAAAGTTGGGAAATGGAGCCAAGCAAGATGATTGGTGAAAATTAAACGAGAAGGGCTAAAAATTCAGGTGGTAGAAGCATATGTGTGCGATAAAGCGATATGTACAAGGAAGGTAAATGATGTTTGCTTGGAGTTAAAGGCGTGTATCAAGCGAGAGGTAGAGGCTAATCCGGAGAATTTGAAACGACAGTTGACTCTTTTAAGTGCAATACCACGTACTGTTATGTTATGTTATGAAAACTTACGAGAAATCGACGGTCGTTGGTGATTTTCAAGGAAAATAAGACAACGGTTAAACAGATCTACGTGCTATTTCTTAAACAGGGGGGACATTTTGCATTATATAATCAGTAACAGAGAGGGGTCTCGCTCTCTTTGCTCTTTTATTCCATCTATGGTAAGTTTACTTCCAAGTGAATTAGTGCAGTCTAATTAAATAAAGTTTATGTAAAAGCTGATAAAGCGTTATTAGTAAATAGTAAAGTTGAGATGTAAGTACAAAGATTTTTGTTTGGATGCACGAGAAGTAGTGGAATTTGAAAATTGTTTGGATGAGGATAAAAGCGAAGATTGGGTAGTAGAATTTATTTGCAATAAAAAGAACGAAATTTGGAGATTGGATATTCTGATTGAAATTTATAAAAGAAGAGTTCTTGGAGTAGAGGCATGTATGGTACACATGGGGATTCGACCATGGAATTAATGGATAAACGGAGGACCTACCAGATGGCAACATCTAAAAGGGGCTAGTTGGTGGACCGCAGTACGAAGACAACTACAAGGTAGGAGATAGAATAAGACATTTCATGGTGAATATTTTCATAGTGTTTGTGGTGTTTTGATGTGTTTTATTATTATTTGATTTGATTTTTATTTGAACAGACATTTATAGGACTGTTAAAACGAAATTGATTTCTGAGCATTATTCATTAATTTGCAGATAACCAAAAGTTGTAAAAGGCATAGAGAGTTGTTTGATATTGGTCGTGCAGAGAATTTATATGCACATCTATAAAGTTTTAAGGTGAGCTCATGCTAGAACGAAGGGTAACGTAAGGTATGAGGTATGCCTACTCACTTTAATAAAAAGTTATGTGTTAAAAGGGTTATTGATATGCAAAATGATTGTTATAAAATTTAGTGAACACATGAATGTATATAAAGCAATGGTATTTTAAATTTGAACAAAAATGTAATTTGGATTTCTGATAAATAGAGTGTGATCTCTTGGCTAATTGAGTTATTTTTGAATGCATGATTGATGTGGATTTCTATTTAGGTTTCTATGGTGATAATGAGAGGAAGTTTTTTTGATGTAACAGGTAGGTGTATGTAATATATAAGAAGCATCGAATTAAGAGGACTGATTCAGGCAAGATTAGAGCGTAAGTACACAGCATTTATGATGGCCCAACGCTGGAGCTCGATTGTTCAGATTTGAGAGTAACTTCACAGCAAATTATGGCACCCAATTTGTGGGGCATGATTCCAGAGTAAAAACCACAGCAATATATATATATATATATATATATATATATTATACTGTCAAGAAGGGGGTGGGCTTATAAAATGTTTAAATAGGGCTTCGAAACGACTTTGCTAGAATGGGGGTATATTTGGTTTTGTTTGAGTATTTTCTTTCAGGTATTTTTGGTTTATAAATTAACAACAACTATTCCACGTTTATAAATTTATAAAGCTTTTGAAACTGCATTGCATTCAACAACATATACCGGCCATAGACCAGGCTAAGCTAGTTATAAGTTTGCATTGTATACGTATTTTAATTGTTATGGTTGCACGTATATAAAATTTAATTTGGAGTTAGCGTTTTCAGAACCATTTGAATGTAAAACAAATATCAAAATTGCTTGGTATACTGCACGCTTTTAAAATTTTAAGGAGTTAAGTGATACTCCGTAAAATTTGTAAATCAATTTCAGTTGAATATGTTTTAACAATTAAAGATTGGTTATGTAATGACAGGACGTTTACCGAATAAGACATAAATGTCTGTTGCGTACAATTTAAAAGCTGAACCATCAAAGTTTGTTAGCTATTTTCAATATTGTAAAAGTTCAATATACATAAATCACTGGATTACAAACCATCTAGAAAATGAATGTATCTAGAGAAAACAACTGTATTATTAATCAATTATTAATAATTATAAATTACATAGTGTGCGTAGAGATAGTTGTCATGGCAACGGAAACAAAAGAAGACGGTTTTATTTTATAAGGGACTTCAAATTTATATTACTGAAAAATAGACGTGTTTTGTACTGTTATGAGTTTTATTACATTTAAAAAGTTACGAGAAAGTTTTGAAAGTCAAGTTGTACCTGGAGATAGCAAATAGTAGCAGTTTTACGGCGAATAAAAGTTAATTAAAGAGGAGTGCTGGTCTGTACCGTTATTGTTTGAAGACGAAAGCATAGTGGAATTGGAGTTATCTGAGTATTTGTATAACATAAAATTTGTAGAAATATTAGTAGTTTTATAGTCTGGAGATTACCAGTTGCTCGAGTTACTTATTATTTACAGGAGGTGCCTGCAGTTGGTCACTTGGCTTCAGGACGGCTGGAAGGCGGCGCTTGTATCTGGATTCCAGGTATTAGTATTTAATATCTACGCAGTGCTTTAATCAAATTTATAAAAGTGGAACTAGTGTTTGGGAATACTTTTGGCTTTTAAAATTATTTTGAAAAATCCTTGGATATTTGTTTGGGTGTCTAGTTGAGAGGTGTTTGCTTAGGACGGACCCACCCTAGGTAGATTCCGCCACGTGTTTGACGGCCCTGTAGAATATTTAAGTGCAGCAGCCGTGTAAAATATTTAAAGGTAAATTGTGTGGCATAACTCAACAAGGCTCTAAAATAAGACAAGGAGTGACAGATAGATATATTACGCCTATCACTAATAAGGTAGGATCACAGTATATATATAACAGATACAATTATTTGAAGAATGCTTGTGTATTCGGTTGCAATTGTCATAATTGTCCTAAGATAAAAAAAAGAAAGATCAATTCTGTAATCATGAATAAACAATACAAAATAGGTGGTAATTGATTATAAAAGGGTTCTCTATAACTCAATATATACCAAAATATAACAGATGGCGCTAACAACGTGAGGCAGAGTAGATTTGTTAGTTGTACGTTGCATATATTCTATTTAAAAGTGAAAATTAATATTTGATTGACGTTTCATATATATTTATTTGACAGTTGTTGAAGGTTTTGAATTTATTGTAGTAGGCTAAGACGTAATTTGATATTCACACTTTGGTCGATTTTAGCGGCGGTAAAACATTAGGTGGGGCTCGAATAGGTAAATAACTTCGCAACAAAATATTTGTTCGCCTAAAGGTGGGGCTCGATAGGGCTGATTCAGATTTGCAGAGGTTGTGTAGCTTAGTGGGGCACATCATTGAAGTTTATTTTGAAAATTAAAGGGACATGTCTGATGAGGAGAGAATCACGAGGTCAGGGAAAGTTTATGGAGTTGAGACTGGTGTGAGAGGGCAACCGGTGGTTAAGACTGTAGCAGCAGGGGATGCTAGGGATGAAGCTGGGGATATGTGTAGCCGGAGGTGATTATTGTGAATTCAGGGGTACATCGGGAAAAATGAAATTGATAAGGAAAAGAGAATATGCAGATCCAAGATGTGATGATGGTTTTGTTGGAATTAAAAGGGTCGTTAACTAAGTCGCATGAAGAATTGAGAGGATCATTGTTGGCCGAGGTTAGAAATTCACAAGCGGAAGTTAAGGAAAAATTTGATATGATGGAAATGAAAATTGAAGGAATTAATGTATCAATACAGAGCAGTTTGTGTTCATTTAAGGATGAAGTTCTGAAGGACGTAGAGGATAGAGTCCAGGTTGTAGAAGGAAGGTAACAACAGGTTTAAATGAATTAAGGAAGAGCTGTACATGGTCGAAGTTAGACAGACAGAAAAATTGCAGAATTTAGGTGAAATAGTTCGGATTCAGACGGAGGACAATATTAACTCTAAAAACGAAATTATAGGCAAATTGCGGGCGAGTCAGGAGGTGGCAGAGAAGCTGAGAAGGGATACGACGGTTCTGGGGAATACGGTAAATGGATTGTCTGGTCTTGAAGGAATGTTAGACAGATGAGAGAACAGTTGGTTGAATTGGAAAGGGGAAGAGTTGTTTGTGATGCAGGATACCAGTATAGGCTAGGGAAAGAGACCTTGCCGAGGTTTGAAGGCAGAAAGAATGAGCAGCCGATGGTCTATCTTAGCAAGTTGGACGAGATGGTAGAGAATGAGCCTGAGAGGGTGAAGATGCAGATGGTGAGCGTGACATTGGGGGTTGTGCAGAGAAATGGCACTGTATCGTGAGGAGGCAATATAGTTCGTACGAGGAATTTCGAAGGCTATTCATAGAACAATATTGGGAAACACGCATCAGGCTAATATTCGAACGGATTTAAACACTGGGAACTATAGGTCATACCAGGGATCGAGAGAAAATTATGTGATTGAAAAGTATAACCAGGCGCAGCACCTGATTCCTAAATTAAGAGAAGATGAAATTATATTATTGTTGTCAAGGCATATGGAGGCGGAAATAACTAGGGCCGTAGCGATACAAAACGTTCGGACTTTAAGAGACTTTTTGGAAATGATGCGAAATTATGACGTAGCTAGGACGTTTGAAACGAATACCAGGCAAAATAGTGATAATAGGAATTGGGATAGGAATAGGAATAGCACAGACTACCAGAGGACTGGGGTGCAAGGATACAATTATAGGGAGAATGGACAGGACAACTACAGAAAGCAATATCAGGAAATCAAAGGAGAACGAATAATAATTGGGAACAACGTTTTAATAGAGACGATAATTATAGGGGGAACAATGACTGGAACAGGACGGATAGGAATGACAGAGGTTTTGGACAGCAAAGGATGGGTTTTGGGCAGAGATGGCAGAGAGAAAGGGAGCAGACATCAACGGATCAGGGGGAAATACCGACAGGGATTAGAGACCGAGAACGGGAGACAGATAGAAACTTGACGATCCAACACGTAACAACAAGAGACACGCGACAGAGATCGGAGGATAGGATAGAGAAAGTGGAGGTCCACGATAAACCCACGGTACAAAAAAAAACGTCGATTTATTAGTGTTAGGAAAATCAGATTTAGGGACACAGCATAGTATTAGTTTAGTAGATAAGTTGTTAGATAATAAGTTTGAAAGAAGGCGGGAGTTACCATTTATTCATATTAGGATTCTGTTTACACGGCATTGATAGATACAGGGTCGCAGTTATCGCTGGTGAGAGAGGAAATAGTTTTGAAACATGCAGAATTATTCAAAGGGAAAATTTGTAGGGTTAAGAGTATTAATTTATGGTCTGCGATTAAGAGGAAGTTAACTACGATAGACAAAGTTGTACGAGTATCGATTGTATTAGGAAGTACCAGACTAGGTGAAGTAGAGTTTTGGATAGCAAGAGAATTATATTTAGATTTTATTGTAGGGATAGATGTAATTGAGGAATTTGGACTGGTTATAGATGGTAAAGCACGAATGGTAAAGGTATTAAATTTAGAGAAGAAATGGGTGGTGCCTAAGGATAATCGGGATACTAGGGATGAGATAAATACAGATAGTATAGGATCAGGAAAGACTAAGAATAGAATTTATGATGGAATTGATGAGTTACGGTTATGTAATATATTTGAGAAGGTATTTGATGAGGAACAGATAGGATTAATAGGGTGGATATGAAGGAAATGTTATATGAGGTGTTTAATAGACATGCAGGAGTTTTTAGTAATGAGCCTAGGTTTGCGAAGGAGTATACGCATAAGTTAGAGGTCACAGACGAGGGAAGTTTTCGTACTAGGGTATATCCAATACCATTTGCATTAAGGGGTCGAGTGAAAATGAGATTAAAAAGATGTTAAAAGAGGAATTATTGAATCAGCGAGAACACCCTATATCAATCCGGTAGTGGTTGTGCCTAAATCTGATAAGTTAGAATTAAGAATATGTTTAGATGCTAGGAGATTGAATGCGATTACTAAACCACAATTTGAACAACCAAAATCACTAGATAATTTGTTATACAAGGTAAGCGAGATGAAAATTTTTAGCAAACTGGACTTAAAGAATTCTTTTGGCTAATTCCTTTGCATGAGGAAAGTCGGAAGTATACTGTATTTAGCATTGAAGGGAGATTTATCAGTACAGAGTTGTTCCATTTGGTCTTTCAACGTCATCCGCTGCATTAGTTCGAGCCATGCAGAAGTTATTAGATGAGTACGAAGACTTCTGTACGCACTATGTCGATGATATTTTGATTTTTCTAAGAACGAGTTAGAACATTTAGAACATTTAAGAAAAGTGATCCGAAGGTTAGACGAGGGAGGTTTGAGGTTGAATTCGAAGAAGTGTGAGTTTTTTAAGGACCAGGTAAAGTATTTGGGGTTTGTCGTTGGCAGCGAAGGAATTAGAATTTGTGAAAAACGCTTGGACGAGTTGAAGAATTTGAAACAGCCAAGAAATTTGAAAGGTTTAAGAGGATTTTAGGTGTATTAAATTATTATCGTCGATTCATACCAAAATATTCGAGTTGTGCATTCCATTGTTGGAGTTGTTAAAAAAGAACGAAAGGTGGAAATGGAACGAGCAAAGGGAGCAGGCATTTCGGGAGTTGAAGGCGGTATTTTATAGGGAACTGTCATTAAAATATCCCAATTTTACGTATCCATTTATTTTAAGGACAGACGCTTCGAGTTTTGCAATAGGGGCTGAGTTGGTGCAGGTTCAAGAAGGGAGAGAAGTGCCAATTTGTTTTATTTCGAGGGCTCTGAAAGACTGCGAGACTAGGTATTCGACAGCGGAAAAAGAGATGCTGGCAATCGTATATGCTGTGAAGAAGTTAAGATTTTATTTATTGGGTAATAAATTTCTGGTTGAATCGGATAACACAGTGGTCACGTTTCTGAAGAAGAAAGAGTTTTTGAACAGTCGATTGTATAGATGGGCGTTAGTATTGCAGGAATATGATTTTGAGATTAGACATAAACCTGGTAAAGAAAATGTTACGGCTGATTCCTTTAGTAGGAAGGATGAAGGGTTGCTAACGGATAGTAGGAATGGATTTTTGATTGCATTGCAAGTGTTTGAAGATCTGGGAAGATGGTCGAATGCCAGATTTCATCGGATGCAAGCACACGAAGAAATAAGGGTGATCAGAGAAAATACTTACGAATTGGAGAATGACAGGGTGAATGTCGGGGACGTTTTCATATAGAAAATTTGTATCCATATTTCCATGTGGAAAGTAAAGTATCGCAAGAATAAAATTAACACTGTAAATAATACTAACGAGCTTAAAACTATACAGAATATACAGAAACTAACACTTAATCCTCATACATAAAGAAAAAAACTATAGTGATTTTAACTAAAATTTAAAATTTCTCAACCATTAAAAGAATTACTTATATCCAGGAAGCAAATTTTCATTTTTATTTAAAATCAGTGGGGCCTTATATACTGTCAAGAAGGGGGTGGGCTTATAAAATGTTTAAATAGGGCTTCGAAACGACTTTGCTAGAATGGGGGTATATTTGGTTTTGTTTGAGTATTTTCTTTCAGGTATTTTTGGTTTATAAATTAACAACAACTATTCCACGTTTATAAATTTATAAAGCTTTTGAAACTGCATTGCATTCAACAACATATACCGGCCATAGACCAGGCTAAGCTAGTTATAAGTTTGCATTGTATACGTATTTTAATTTTTATGATTGCACGTATATAAAATTTAATTTGGAGTTAGCGTTTTCAGAACCATTTGAATGTAAAAACAAATATCAAAATTGCTTGGTATACTGCACGCTTTTAAAATTTTAAGGAGTTAAGTGATACTCCCGTAAAATTTGTAAATCAATTTCAGTTGAATATGTTTTAACAATTAAAGATTGGTTATGTAATGACAGGACGTTTACCGAATAAGACATAAATGTCTGTTGCGTACAATTTAAAAGCTGAACCATCAAAGTTTGTTAGCTATTTTCAATATTGTAAAAGTTCAATATACATAAATCACTGGATTACAAACCATCTAGAAAATGAATGTATCTAGAGAAAACAACTGTATTATTAATCAATTATTAATAATTATAAATTACATAGTGTGCGTAGAGATAGTTGTCATGGCAACGGAAACAAAAGAAGACGGTTTTATTTTATAAGGGACTTCAAATTTATATTACTGAAAAATAGACGTGTTTTGTACTGTTATGAGTTTTATTACATTTAAAAGTTACGAGAAAGTTTTGAAAGTCAAGTTGTACCTGGAGATAGCAAATAGTAGCAGTTTTACGGCGAATAAAAGTTAATTAAAAGAGGGAGTGCTGGTCTGTACCGTTATTGTTTGAAGACGATAGCATAGTGGAATTGGAGTTATCTGAGTATTTGTATAACATAAAATTTGTAGAAATATTAGTAGTTTTATAGTCTGGAGATTACCAGTTGCTCGAGTTACTTATTATTTACAGGAGGTGCCTGCAGTTGGTCACTTGGCTTCAGGACGGCTGGAAGGCGGCGCTTGTATCTGGATTCCAGGTATTAGTATTTAATATCTACGCAGTGCTTAATCAAATTTATAAAAGTGGAACTAGTGTTTGGGAATACTTTTGGCTTTTAAAATTATTTTGAAAAATCCTTGGATATTTGTTTGGGTGTCTAGTTGAGAGGTGTTTGCTTAGGACGGACCCACCCTAGGTAGATTCCGCCACGTGTTTGACGGCCCTGTAGAATATTTAAGTGCAGCAGCCGTGTAAAATATTTAAAGGTAAATTGTGTGGCATAACTCAACAAGGCTCTAAAATAAGACAAGGAGTGACAGATAGATATATTACGCCTATCACTAATAAGGTAGGATCACAGTATATATATAACAGATACAATTATTTGAAGAATGCTTGTGTATTCGGTTGCAATTGTCATAATTGTCCTAAGATAAAAAAAAGAAAGATCAATCCTGTAATCATGAATAAACAATACAAAATAGGTGGTAATTGATTATAAAAGGGTTCTCTATAACTCAATATATACCAAAATATAACAATATATATATATATATATATATATATATATATATATATATAGTGATGTGATTAAGGGGCATCAAAAAGCCCTATGGCACGATTACATGAGCATATAGCACTACGCTAAGCAAAATAAGAAGAATTTTAAAAGAAGCTCAAATTTTGTAAATATTCATTTTCATAGTAGCGTATTTTTAAAAGCACTCAGTATATTGGATTATAAAGGCATAAAATCGCGATTTAAAGACCATCGTACCAAAAAGTACTTATTTGTATCAGAGTACTCGACGACAAAATGTGCAATTATTGTGAAAGATTTCGTTTGATACTTTGTCAAAAATTTAATAGTACGAAAGTGTATTTAAATTGCGGCGAGTCGCGTGATAATAATAAAGCCAAACATGTAATTGTATTTTGACGAAAACTAGTATATAATATTCAATTGGGAAGTATGACCGTGTTCGTTGAACTCCGAGAAAATTCCATTAATAATAAAATGAATGGACGTTAAAATTAGGAGCTTTAATATAAGATAAAGCAATTAACGACAGTAATAGCTTATGAAGATAAGATAACGCATTGGTAAATATTTTAATTAAGAATAATCCGGAGCTATTTCAACGTCACTTTCTGTAAAAGTTGCATCATTTAAACCATTCTAGATTTTACGTGAAGGACGGGCCTTTAAATTTTGGTGAATGAAAACGTAAGAGTTACACCTACGCCTAACGCGACGTTACAGGGCTTGATCCTATATAACTAATTAAGAAAGTCAGCTAATGGTCATTGTTTAATACTCTTTTGGAAACGTCACCATGATAGTCAAATATCAAATGATGAAGTATTATAGTAAATGGACGAATTTAATTGACAGCTTTAAAAATGTATTGCCATTCTGAAGTAAGTGGATAAGCACAATGGTTTCAAAACATGAAAATAAATGAATAATAATGAATTACTACGCGATACAGTATTAATCTGAAATTGGAATGGATTTGATGATAAAGTGTAAGCAATTTGAACTATACTAATATATTGATTTGTAAAGCAATCTTGATATTTAATGAAAAAATTTCGACGATATTATAAAGGCCGATCAGCCTAATTTACTCGGTAAAAATAAAAATCATATTATTTTAAGATTTTAAAGAGGACATTTCTAGTTAAGTTGTGTAGGATTTTGTGCGTAAATCTTTGTGTGAAAATGGATAATTTGATTTAAGGGTGGTTGACCTGCGGTAGGTTTGGCCATTATATAATGAAAATTATTAACATAACTGATCAGATACGTTTAAATCCGATTCAAAAGAGAGATTTTGACTATTATTTAGTGTAAGCGAGTATATATATATATATATATATATATATATATATATATATATATAGTAAGATGTATCTGTAAACAACTCTTATGAAAATAATAAAAGCCATTGACAAATACAAATCGGGCTGGTAGTTATATAGCCATTAACAAAACATAAGCTTTATTACTTCATAGGGGAGGAAACATCCACTGACCATGGTTTCGGCTTGTTAGCCTCGTCAGAGTGGAATAGTTCCCAAGAACCCTATGAAGTAATCGAAGCTATTATAATGATATAATTTCGAAACAATCACTGTACTATGGCAAAAGTAAATAAAACCGCTATCAGGTGATAAAACACCAACACTACTAAAGTGTGGAAGTACAGAATTGAACCGAAACTACTTTATATATATATATAGTGGATAGAGACAAAGGGACAGAGGGAAAGAGAATGCAAATATAATATTTCACGTGTTCAGAAAAAAAGTTGATTTTAATTAAAATGTTGGGCCATGAAGCTGTATTACAATACGATGAAAATACAACTCTTTCGTGAGTTTACTAATATACAAGTTTGCATAATTTACTTATGACACTTAAACTAAATCATCTTGAAGCTTCCCTGGGACAAATTTTATTTTATTCAGATGACTTGTGAAAGTAAAGCTAACGTCACTTCAAGGAGTTCTAATTTATCTTAATGTAAAGTTGCGGTCAGACGTCAGACAACCGTAATCTGCTTAGTTAGAACTGGAGTTGAGGCTTGGGAGAAAGTTTTGTTAGATGATAATGCAAAATGTCTCTATTCAAATCGAGGCCTTAAATTATGTCCGAATTAGACATTCTAGACAGGATGTAATGATACGTACAGAGAACAAGAAGGAAATCGTAAGCAGTAAATAGAAGGATGTGCAAAACAATATTGCTATTATATTCTGCGTAATCTTAGAACTAGCACGTCAACAAAACATTTTATGTGATTCCTAGTGCTGCAGGATGTTTCTTTAAACTGCATACAATTCTTCCATTGAAGGAAAAAATAAAAATTAATGCGCTGATTATTTTGACAAACGAAGCAAGCACCTCAATAGAAAAGTGTAAAACTCAATCGGTCCAGGCAGTTATGCTTCCACACCCAACTACAAAGGTAAAGCTTTCCGCATCAACAGATGCTTCAGATTTTGCCTGAAACAACCGCAACGAACCTCTACCTACGCTCGACTCTCAAGAGTACCTTACTTTGCCAAAGGTTTCCAATACCCACTACTTCATTGACAACTTGTAAAGAGAAGACAGCGAATAACCGGTTTCGCTGTTAGTCACAACTTTGTTGGTGTATTGTAATAACGACGAACCGGTCATTGGTTGTTTTCTGCTTAGTAAGTGCTAAAAAATACTTCATTCTGCAACATAGTGTGTGTTGTCAAATTACAAGACGAATACTAAATTTTATAATACAACTTACTAAAGAAAAAAATTATACGATTTATAATACTATCAAGCAAACGTTAGTTCCGGAAGATATGCCAACTAAATTGTGACAAATACATATGTAGCCAATCAGAAAATTAATCTGCTCTGTTGTACATTTCGCGCACAAATCTTGTTTTTAAATTTCATTATTTTTGTCGTAAAATTGTTGATTTTCACGTGAATGTTTTATCTATTTTTGCTAATGTAGCAATACCATTCGCGTATTTCTCTGAATTACGAGATCTATTTTTTTATTTTTATTTTATTTAATACTTGTCTTGTGTACAAGTAGATTGGCCATCAAACACATCCTTTTCTACCCCCTTGCCAATTTTATCTTCTGATTCCTCATATATTGTAAATAGCTGCTTCGTTTCACGATTGCGTTACGTTAGATATAAAATCAATCTTGAATTAACAAAATAAATACGAATGTACCCTGTATACCATAATTTTATTAACCATGACTGTTAAGCAAATTTTTAGTTTTATAAATGGAATTCAAGCAATAAATTAAAACCAAAAAACCATAGTTATATTTTTTATACCATACCTACTTGAATGAAACTCAGGTTAATAGATTATTTTAAAACCGCAAAAAGGAAAAACAAATTACATTATTACCCGTTACGAAGTCTTATACAAAGCTGTAGACATAAGTATTTACCAAAATTAGTTGTGTAAACAGAATAATTACAATAGTAAATTTTTATAGCATGGTCGTGTCATTTCAAAAAATGTTTTAGAATAATTAAAGAAATAAATAACAGTGAAATTATTAATATGCATGCTCCATACCATAATTATCACAAATATATGAGAGATTTTACAAACGTCAGTAAAATTAACTAAGATTAACGTTACAGGCAAAGACGTGTTGTCATAATACAAAGTAAGCTCCAGACAATAATATAATAATATCGTTACAATTTAGTTAATCATTTAAATACAGACGCTTATTTAGTAAAACTCACAAATATCCCGTTGCAAATGTTTTCAACAGAAAAACCTAACAGATTCAATGTAAAATGTTTCCAGTAGAACTGCTGCGGATATGAGGCAGAAGTGGGCACGTGAAGCTGATATAATTAAACCATATGAGACCCTACATGTGATTTTCAAATGCTCCACCCGAAGGTACTACAATGGCCAGGAAGCGAGTTGTTTTTTCTGAAAAATTTTGAATTTTACCAAACCGTTGCTGTTCCAAGCAAGGTAAGGATCTTTAACGTGTGTGACAACACTCACACACGGGACCTTTATTTTACCTCTCATCCGAACGAGGGCGTATTTTTGTGAAAAATTCTCGACTAACATTTTTCAAGCGGACCGTGTCGGCATTTGAACCCGGGACCTTCGGCGTAGTAGTCACACGTATACCAACTACGTCACGAAGTTGTCAACCATATAAGACCTTACATGTGATTTTCCAATGCTCCACCCGAAGGTACTACATTGGTCAGGAAGCGAGTTTTTTTTATCTGAAAAATTTGGAATTTTGCTGAACCCTTGCTGTTCCAAGCAAGGTAGGGATCTTTAGCGTGCGTGACAACACTCACACACGGTACCTTCATTTTACCTCTCATCCAAACGAGGGTGTATTTTTGTGAAAAATGCTTGCCTAATATTTTTCAAGCGGGCCGTGTCGGGATTCGAACCCGGGACCTTGAACGTAGTAGTCACATACATACCAACTACGCCACGGAGCCGCCTAACCATATGAGACCGTGCATTTACATTTCCAATGCTCCACCCGAATGTACTAGAGTGGCCAGGAGGCGAGTTTATTTGTTGCCCGAAAATTTAGACTTTTGCCGAATCTTTGCCGTTCTAGGCAAAGTAGGAATCTTTAACGTGCGTAACAACACACACACGGGACCTCCATTTAACCTCTCATCCGAACGAAGGCGTAATTTTTGTGAAAAATGCTCACCTGCCATTTTTCAAGCAGTTGGCCGTGTTGGGATTCGAACCCCTTGGGGTCCGTAGTGTTACGCTTACAACATTAATTCACGGCGACGTCAACTAAATGAGACCATACGTGTGATTTTCCAATGCTCCACCCGAAGGTACTACATTAGCCAGGAAGCAAGTTTTTTTCTACCTGGAAAATTTGGAATTTTGCCAAACTCTTGCTGTTCTAAGCAAGGTAGGGATCTTTAACGTGCGTGACAGCACACCCACGGGACCTCGATTTTACCTCTCATCCGAACAAGGATGTATTTTTGGTAAAAATGCTCGCCTAACATTTTTCAAGCGGACCGTGTTGGGATTCGAACCCGGGACCTTGGCCGTAGTCATCACACACATACCAACTACGTCACAGATCCGCCTCAACTATATGAGATCTTACATGTGATTTTCTAATGCTCAACCCAAAGGTACTACATTGGCCGGGGAGCGAGTTTTTTTTTCCTGGAAAATTTGAAATTTTGTCGAACCCTTGCTGTTTTAAGCAAGGTAGGGATCTTTAACGTGCGTGACAACACACACACGGGACCTCCATTTTACCTCTCATCCGAACGAGGGTGAACTTTTGTGAAAAACGCTCGCCTAACATTTTTCAAGCGGACCGTGTCGGGATAACCATATGGGACCGCACATTTTTCACGTGATTCCATATAAGCACAATATTACGACTGTAATACGAAGTGTGGGAAAAAGAACTGGAGCTAGACAGCGGGCAAGAACAATGAGTTAATTACTCGCAACCCGGTAACAAGAAGACATGTAAAAGGTTATCATTGATAAAGGGAAGTAGACGAACCTCATTTGCTAGGAATTAACAACTGGGCGTTCAACGTGGTGATATCCGCGAATAATCGACAAAGACCTGATATCTAAATTGGACAGTTTGGCCCCAAACTAACTTAGTTGGAAATTAAAATATCCTTTTTCAAATTGAAGTCGCGCCTAGCGAAATAGAAATTCTTACTTAAACTGGCACAAACTGTAAGTTTATTAGCTATTTACGAATTGTTCTTAATATTCGTTTGTGACATTTGTGGATCAATGTAGTAAGCGTAAGATTACAAATCCCAAAGTCCTGGGTTCAAATCCCGACACGGCCGACTGCTTGAGCATTTTTGACAAAAATTACGCCCTCCTTCGAATGAGAGGTTAAATGGAGGTGCCGTGTGTGTGTTTTAACGCACGTTAAAGATCCCTACCTTGCCTGGAACGGCAAAGGTTCGGCAAAATTATAAATTTCCAGGCAACAAAAACTCGCCTCCTGGCCAACGTAGTACCTCCGGGTGGAGCATTGGAAATGTAAATGAACGGTGACATTTGTGCAGGACGCTAATTATTAAGAGTCTACTTTTACTGTAAGGTATTGTGTAACTTTTATTAGATGTATAAAACTTGGATATAACAATTTTAGTTGAAAAGTTGAAAACGTGTTCTAAATTACTATAGTGGAATGGTTAAGGTTATGACTAATGAAAAAAAGAACTGATTTCAGTTTTTTCACAATAATGTGTATTTACCTATTTACAAGAATTATGTTATGATGCTTGTACTCAAATAGATCTGGATGACGCAGTGAGCTGAATGCGGTTGTTTCCTTTGCTTAAAGAAAGAGTTTTAATGTGAACGGACCTCCATTTTACCAGGATTCCGACTTAATTAGGATCCTCAGAAATATTTGTTGTCCAAGGGATTATCATTAGACTAGACGAATTGGCGTTCTTAAATTTAAGACAGTGTTAATTGCCTTTTAAAGTAAGTGTCATTGGTAATGTAACTTGAGATTACATCTACTTAATTTTTACATTTTTCGAATTTTTTCCATTTTCTTGTATTGTTTCTATAGAAACCCACTCCACAATTTGTTACGGGTTTCCCTCCCCTTCCGGTCAATTTCAAATTTAATAATTTAACGCTTTGTTCACCCGTAACAGCTTGTCTGACTTATGTTCATACATCGTTTAAAATCCTAAACAGTGCATTTCAATCCACATCCAATCCTGAAAACAGTTCGTCATTTTTCTTTGTAATCTTCTAAATATAATGCTGGTAGTTTGAAAGCTTAACGAGTATATGTATAAAGCTGCACGTTTTTATTTTCCACCAGGTACTAACTCTGGCATTTTTGTAATATTTCTAAGTTTAAATGGTTTCATTTATAATTCTTTAGGCTTAGCATATATTATGTAACGTACTCCATAAACAAATATTTACATGGCGTCTTAATCTAGTGAAACACCACTATACAAATCATTTTTAAGACCATGAATACACTATATTCTTACCAATCTAAGGTCGTCGTTTGTATTGAGTTGATGTTCCATTAATTTTTTTACAAGCTCTGATTCTTACACAAAACTCACCGTTATGCCATAGTTTACTTGGATACGTTATCCATCAAATAATTTATTTAATATCATTGGCGCTGAGATTAAGACTTTATGGGTCACCATCTGTAAGCGGCATATTTATATTCGAACACAATATTTCTCGTAGTATTTTAGAAGCTGCGGGAATATACTCTTGTTTTTCTATTGTATTCATTCAATTACACTCATTAAATATCTTTATTGCTCTACATTATATACTAATCACTTGTTTTTGCTTATGGAGTAAGTTTAGCACCAGTCAACCAATTTTTTGTGCTTGGTTCCTAATAAATTAGTCTTTTATTGAATTTCAGAATCGTTATTTTATCCCTAGGTGTTTTAGCTATTACGAAATACTTCAGTCTCTATGTATGGTTTTGTAGTTTTTTATGCGCGGCACGCAAAAAACGTCAATATGCTTGTTATAATCAAATTTCCATATAAATTTTATTCTATTACTATGTTAACAAGAACGCCCTTTCGTAAAAGAAAGCGCCACTGCTCTCCCGAATTTTAATTGCAAATTTTAATCGCAAATTATGTTTACATCATCTTCCGTCCGCACATGTTTTTATAAACCAAATAATCCCTCTTTTTAATCAACACGTTGCTCGAAAAGGCAGAATTTTGTAGCTGACACTGTCATGTAAAATGTCCTTGACTGATACTAATTTACCATTCTATGTAATATTTAAAAAATATAAAAAATGTATTTTATCATAAAAGAGCTGACGGATAAAAACCAAATAGATTTTCGCGGTTTGTAAAAATGGGTTACCTCATAAAAGTCACTTTCAGTATCAATAATTCAGACAAGCGTGGGCCTGATTTGATAACATCCGATAAATGGATTCCTATTCCTTTCGGTTCACATAACTCAAACCTTCAGTTCGTTCAAGAAACAAGCCATGTGGTTTCCATTAGTTCGAATACGATTCTCATAGAACTTTACCTTATGCAAGGATTTGGAGGATATATCGATATGGTAACCGCAGTTGCAGGACTGCACTGATGTGGAATTTTGCAGATGTTTCTTTAGCGCAATAGCAAATGTGTGTAGTTAGAACTTTAGAAATTGCATTTGTAGCATTGCATAGCTTGGTGATCGCTGCAATTAAAACTTAGCTAATTTCGTGGGTGGATATGTTTTTGTGGCTTTTACTGATATACATTGTAAAATTGGATCAATACTTGTGTACTCTAGGTGTTAATATCGTAAACATAAAAGAAAATAAGCTTAATATTTATTCAGAGATAAATTTTATAACCGCAAATGGAGGCTTATGGAATAAACTGAATTTTGACGAAATTAAATAGAAAGTAAGGTACTTAATTATATGTTAGTGAAGTTTTCTAAAATACTTTGAATTGTAAGCCTAATCAGATGTAGTTGTTTGTCACGCTACATAATACAATATTCTTCTAATCCTAGTTAACAAATACAAAACCTAAACGTCTCATCTGAGTCACAAAAATTCTCGGGATAATTTATCTATACTGTTATTACCCCGGTTGTCAGTGTAGTTGACCAACAACTTTGGGCAGAAAATTTTGTAAAAGGTCAAAATGCTTCGAGCTCTGACCTCAAAATTGTTGGGAATTATCCCTTCACAAATAATTTTTATAAAATTAAAATCTTATTCTAGCTTAATTTATTGTATGTTACTCAAATATCCTATTAGGTTACAAAAACAAAATTATACCTGCAGTTGGTATTGTCAAATACTTCTTTATAGCGCTTGTAAAAATATCACTTTTATTGTAATCAACGGTAATGAATACTTTCTGCTTGCATTTCAGAGATCCATTTCTAATTAGTCTTGACGTAAAAATATCAACTTGCAAAGTGCATTTATTTTTAATAGATTGAAATTAGCAGTTGCTCTTGTATCAAGATTATTTATATCACAGATCGTTTAATTTTAGTAGTATTCTTAAAAATAATCATGCTTCATAATTATTCATTGTTGTATGTGTTACATATTGCATGCCGTACAATGAATTATAAATTACTCGAAACTTACACGTGCGATGTCGAAAAATAAATAAATCGTTCCTAATTACTTCCGCCTTATATACTAAAACAAACTCAATACGTCATCTTCTCGATTCTTTTAAGTTCCATTTCGAAGCATTAGACACTGAGTTATGTAATAATTACCCTGATGTTTAATTTTAATGCGCTATTAGTATGAAGTTATTACGATCGTAAATATCTGCCATTCTTTGTTGATGCATTAAAACTCAGTTGTTGCTATATCTCTCTTAATGTTATTAATATCTTTCTTATATAATTTTTATAGCTGTTCCGATAATAGCGATTCCTCAAATTGGGGCAGCTTTTAAAATATTTCTCGTAAAAATGACGTATTCTTTCAGTAAATATTGTAAATGCTCGAACTTTTAGGATTACGAAAACTTGTTTTACGTGTTTCTAAAGAATATCTACACACGGAAAATATACTCTTATGCTTTATTTAAAATGAAACCTATCCTTTATTGTACAAATGACTGAAAATACATGCGTGTTTCAAATTTCGGTTGCGTTTTGAAATAGTACGTGTCATTAAAGAGTGTTATTTTACATGAGATCTTATTTTGTGCTAATGAAATACGCTTATACGTTTTCACAGGGTCAAATTTAACTATTGGGAAATTTTTATTTCTTCCGTTTTTGAGTGGGATATTCTTTTTCACATAACTGAATGTACAATAAACTCTCTTGTTCTCATTAACACATCAATGTATATATATATATATATATATATATATTGTTATATATATACTGTGATCCTACCTTATTAGTGATAGGCGTAATATATCTATCTGTCACTCCTTGTCTTATTTTAGAGCCTTGTTGAGTTATGCCACACAATTTACCTTTAAATATTTTACACGGCTGCTGCACTTAAATATTCTACAGGGCCGTCAAACACGTGGCGGAATCTACCTAGGGTGGGTCCGTCCTAAGCAAACACCTCTCAACTAGACACCCAAACAAATATCCAAGGATTTTTCAAAATAATTTTAAATGCCAAAAGTATACCCAAACACTAGTTCCACTTTTATAAATTTGATTAAAGCACTGCGTAGATATTAAATACTAATACCTGGAATCCAGATACAAGCGCCGCCTTCCAGCCGTCCTGAAGCCAAGTGACCAGCTGCAGGCACCTCCTGTAAATAAATAAGTAACTCGAGCAACTGGTAATCTCCAGACTATAAAACTACTAATATTTCTACAAATTTTATGTTATACAAATACTCAGATAACTCCAATTCCACTATGCTTTCGTCTTCAAACAATAACGGTACAGACCAGCACTCCCTCTTTTAATTAACTTTTATTCGCCGTAAAACTGCTACTATTTGCTATCTCCAGGTACAACTTGACTTTCAAAACTTTCTCGTAACTTTTAAATGTAATAAAACTCATAACAGTACAAAAACACGTCTATTTTTTTCGTAATATAAATTTGAAGTCCCTTATAAATAAAATCCGTCTTCTTTTGTTTCCGTTGCCATAGCAACTATCTCTACGCACACTATGTAATTTATAATTATTAATAATTGATTAATAATACAATTATTTCTCTAGATACATTCATTTTCTAGATGGTTTGTAATCCAGTGATTTATGTATATTGAACTTTTACAATATTGAAAATAGCTAACAAACTTTGATGGTTCAGCTTTTAAATTGTACGCAACAGACATTTATGTCTTATTCGGTAAACGTCCTGTCATTACATAACCAATCTTTAATTGTTAAAACATATTCAAACTGAAATTGATTTACAAATTTTACGGGAGTATCACTTAACTCCTTAAAATTTTAAAAGCGTGCAGTATACCAAGCAATTTTGATATTTGTTTTACATTCAAATGGTTCTGAAAACGCTAACTCCAAATTAAATTTCATATACGTGCAACCATAACAATTAAAATACGTATACAATGCAAACTTATAACTAGCTTAGCCTGGTCTATGGCCGGTATATGTTGTTGAATGCAATGCAGTTTCAAAAGCTTTATAAATTTATAAACGTGGAATAGTTGTTGTTAATTTATAAACCAAAAATACCTGAAAGAAAATACTCAAACAAAACCAAATATACCCCATTCTAGCAAAGTCGTTTCGAAGCCCTATTTAAACATTTTATAAGCCCACCCCTTCTTGACAGTATATAAGGCCCCACTGATTTTAAATAAAATGAAAATTTGCTTCCTGGATATAAGTAATTCTTTTAATGGTTGAGAAATTTTAAATTTTAGTTAAAATCACTATAGTTTTTTTTTTTTCTTTATGTATGAGGATTAAGTGTTAGTTTCTGTATATTCTGTATAGTATTAAGCTCGTTAGTATTATTTACAGTGTTAATTTTATTCTTGCGATACTTTACTTTCCACATGGAAATATGGATACAAATTTTCTATATGAAAACGTCCCCGACATTCACCCTGTCATTCTCCAATTCGTAAGTATTCCTTCTGCAAAAATTCTTCTCACTCGATAAGGACCTTCGTATGGAAATAACAACTTGGCACAAATATTTCTTTCCCAATTTGACATTCTCAATCTTTTAACAATAACAAGATCCCCAACTGAAAAAACCACTTGCTTCTTGATTTTCTTGTTACGTTTCTCCAACTCCCTTCTTTGTATCGTTTCGACTTGTTGTTTGGCTTTATGCAACAACTCCGTTATATCCTCCACTTTTGTTCAGCTCTCCACGGTCTTGCTGGAATCACCTTCTTCATCAATGTCACAGGACACATTCCTGTCACTGAACTTAGTACAAAATTAATATATTCTTCTATTTGCGGTAAATACTACCCACCGATCATGTTGTTCCTGCGTTATTAACCTCAAAAACTTTATTACTTCTCGAATATATCTTTCACACGGATTTCCTTGAGGATGTCTGATACTACAGAATGTCATCTTTATTCCATCCTTCCTTAATTTACTTTCAACCCTTCGATTACGAAAATACGTTGCATTGTCCAACAATACCCTATTCATCTTACCTATTCGTTCTACAAACTTTCTTACAGAACTCAATACATGCCTAGAATTACATCTCCTCGCTGGATAAAGCTGCACAAACTTTGTAAAAATATCAACTACAACTAAAATATGCTGATATCCGTTCCTACTCGGTATCAAATTACTCAAGTAATCCATTGCCACAATATCTAATGGACCTTCCGCTCTTATACATCTAACTTGATTCTGCAACACCACATTCTTATCCTTTCCTAACAAACACGTCTCACACAGATTTATCAATTTTTCACCAATTTTCTATCGTTTCGTGCATAGAAAGCTTCCTAAATATCAAGAACGTCTTACGAATCCCTATATGACCAAACGTAGTATGAATTTCCTGGATCAGCTCAACGGCTACCTGTGTCGTTAACACTAATAATTCATCATCCCATAACCTTTTCACCAAAACTCCCTCGACCATATAAAACCTCTGTCTTGTTCTAAATTCTCTCTGAATAATTTTCTCTGATCACCCTTATTTCTTCGTGTGTTTGCATCCGATGAAATCTGGCATTCGACCATCTTCCCAGATCTTCAAACACTTGCAATGCAATCAAAATCCATTCCTACTATCCGTTAGCAACCCTTCATCCTTCCTACTAAAGAAATCAGCCGTAACATTTTCTTTACCAGGTTTATGTCTAATCTCAAAATCATATTCCTGCAATACTAACGCCCATCTATACAATCGACTGTTCAAAAACTCTTTCTTCTTCAGAAACGTGACCACTGTGTTATCCGATTCAACCAGAAATTTATTACCCAATAAATAAAATCTTAACTTCTTCACAGCATATACGATTGCCAGCATCTCTTTTCCGCTGTTGAATACCTAGTCTCGCAGTCTTTCAGAGCCCTCGAAATAAAACAAATTGGCACTTCTCTCCCTTCTTGAACCTGCACCAACTCAGCCCCTATTGCAAAACTCGAAGCGTCCGTCCTTAAAATAAATGGATCCGTAAAATTGGGATATTTTAATGACAGTTCCCTATAAAATACCGCCTTCAACTCCCGAAATGCCTGCTCCCTTTGCTCGTTCCATTTCCACCTTTCGTTCTTTTTTAACAACTCCAACAATGGAATGCACAACTCCGAATATTTTGGTATGAATCGACGATAATAATTTAATACACCTAAAATCCTCTTAAACCTTTCAAATTTCTTGGCTGTTTCAAATTCTTCAACTCGTCCAAGCGTTTTCACAAATTCTAATTCCTTCGCTGCCAACGACAAACCCCAAATACTTTACCTGGTCCTTAAAAACTCACACTTCTTCGAATTCAACCTCAAACCTCCCTCGTCTAACCTTCGGATCACTTTTCTTAAATGTTCTAAATGTTCTAACTCGTTCTTAGAAAAATCAAAATATCATCGACATAGTGCGTACAGAAGTCTTCGTACTCATCTAATAACTTCTGCATGGCTCGAACTAATGCAGCGGATGACGTTGAAAGACCAAATGGAACAACTCTGTACTGATAAATCTCCCTTCAATGCTAAATCCAGTATACTTCCGACTTTCCTCATGCAAAGGAATTAGCCAAAAGAATTCTTTAAGTCCAGTTTGCTAAAATTTTCATCTCGCTTACCTTGTATAACAAATTATCTAGTGATTTTGGTTGTTCAAATTGTGGTTTAGTAATCGCATTCAATCTCCTAGCATCTAAACATATTCTTAATTCTAAATTATCAGATTTAGGCACAACCACTACCGGATTGATATAGGGTGTTCTCGCTGATTCAATAATTCCCTCTTTTAACATCTTTTAATCTCATTTTCACTCGACCCTTAATGCAAATGGTATTGGATATACCCTAGTACGAAAACTTCCCTCGTCTGTGACCTCTAACTTATGCGTATACTCCTTCGCAAACCTAGGCTCATTACTAAAAACTCCTGCATGTCTATTAAACACCTCATATAACATTTCCTTCATATCCACCCTATTAATCCTATCTGTTCCTCATCAAATACCTTCTCAAATATATTACATAACCGTAACTCATCAATTCCATCATAAATTCTATTCTTAGTCTTTCCTGATCCTATACTATCTGTATTTATCTCATCCCTAGTATCCCGATTATCCTTAGGCACCACCCATTTCTTCTCTAAATTTAATACCTTTACCATTCGTGCTTTACCATCTATAACCAGTCCAAATTCCTCAATTACATCTATCCCTACAATAAAATCTAAATATAATCCTCTTGCTATCCAAAACTCTACTTCACCTAGTCTGGTACTTCCTAATACAATCGATACTTGTACAACTTTGTCTATCGTAGTTAACTTCCTCTTAATCGCAGACCATAAATTAATACTCTTAACCCTACAAATTTTCCTTTGAATAATTCTGCATGTTTCAAAACTATTTCCTCTCACCAGCGATAACTGCGACCCTGTATCTATCAATGCCGTGTAAACAGAATCCCTAAACTAATATGAATAAATGGTAACTCCGTCTTCTTTCAAACTTATTATCTAACAACTTATCTACTAAACTAATACTATGCTGTGTCCCTAAATCTGATTTTCCTAACACTAATAAATCGACGTTTTTTTGTACCGTGGGTTCATCGTGGACCTCCACTTTCTCTATCCTATCCTCCGATCTCTGTCGCGTGTCTCTTGTTGTTACGTGTTGGATCGTCAAGTTTCTATCTGTCTCCCGTTCTCGGTCTCTAATCCCTGTCGGTATTTCCCCCTGATCCGTTGATCTCTGCTCGCTTTCTCTCTGCCACCTCTGTCCAAAACTCGTTCTTTGCTGTCCAAAACCTCTGTCATTCCTATCAGTCCTGTTCCAGTCATTGTTCCCCCTATAATTATCGTCTCTATTAAAACGTTGTTCCCAATTATTATTCGTTCTCCTTTGATTTCCCTGATATTGCTTTCTGTAGTTGTCCTGTCCATTCTCCCTATAATTGTATCCTTGCACCCCAGTCCTCTGGTAGTCTGTGCTATTCCTATTCCTATCCCAATTCCTATTATCACTATTTTCCCTGGTATTCGTTTCAAACGTCCTAGCTACGTCATAATTTCGCATCATTTCCAAAAAGTCTCTTAAAGTCCGAACGTTTTGTATCGCTACGGCCCTAGTTATTTCCGCCTCCATATGCCTTGACAACAATAATATAATTTCATCTTCTCTTAATTTAGGAATCAGGTGCTGCGCCTGGTTATACTTTTCAATCACATAATTTTCTCTCGATCCCTGGTATGACCTATAGTTCCCAGTGTTTAAATCCGTTCGAATATTAGCCTGATGCGTGTTTCCCCAATATTGTTCTATGAATAGCCTTCGAAATTCCTCGTACGAACTATATTGCCTCCTCACGATACAGTGCCATTTCTCTGCACAACCCCCCAATGTCACGCTCACCATCTGCATCTTCACCCTCTCAGGCTCACTCTCTACCATCTCGTCCAACTTGCTAAGATAGACCATCGGCTGCTCATTCTTTCTGCCTTCAAACCTCGGCAAGGTCTCTTTCCTAGCCTATACTGGTATCCTGCATCACAAACAACTCTTCCCCTTTCCAATTCAACCAACTGTTCTCTCATCTGTCTAACATTCCCTTCAAGACCAGACAATCCATTTACCGTATTCCCCAGAACCGTCGTATCCCTTCTCAGCTTCTCTGCCACCTTCTGACTCGCCCGCAATTTGCCTATAATTTCGTTTTTAGAGTTAATATTGTCCTCCGTCTGAATACGAACTATTTCACCTAAATTCTGCAATTTTTCTGTCTGTCTAACTTCGACCATGTACAGCTCTTCCCTTAATTCATTTAAACCTGTTGTTACCTTCCTTCTACAACCTGGACTCTATCCTCTACGTCCTTCAGAACTTCATCCTTAAATGAACACAAACTGCTCTGTATTGATACATTAATTCCTTCAATTTTCATTTCCATCATATCAAATTTTTCCTTAACTTCCGCTTGTGAATTTCTAACCTCAGCCAACAATGATCCTCTCAATTCTTCATGCGACTTAGTTAACGACCCTTTTAATTCCAACAAAACCATCATCACATCTTGGATCTGCATATTCTCTTTTCCTTATCAATTTCATTTTCTCCCGATGTATCCCTGAATTCACAATAATCACCTCCGGCTCCACATATCCCCAGCTTCATCCCTAGCATCCCCTGCTGCTACAGTCTTAACCACCGGTTGCCCTCTCACACCAGTCTCAACTCCATAAACTTTCCTGACCTCGTGATTCTCTCCTCATCAGACATGTCCCTTTAATTTTCAAAATAAACTTCAATGATGTGCCCCACTAAGCTACACAACCTCTGCAAATCTGAATCAGCCCTATCGAGCCCCACCTTTAGGCGAACAAATATTTTGTTGCGAAGTTATTTACCTATTCGAGCCCCACCTAATGTTTTACCGCCGCTAAAATTGACCAAAGTGTGAATATCAAATTACGTCTTAGCCTACTACAATAAATTCAAAACCTTCAACAACTGTCAAATAAATATATATGAAACGTCAATCAAATATTAATTTTCACTTTTAAATAGAATATATGCAACGTACAACTAACAAATCTACTCTGCCTCACGTTGTTAGCGCCATCTGTTATATATATATACTGTGATCCTACCTTATTAGTGATAGGCGTAATATATCTATCTGTCACTCCTTGTCTTATTTTAGAGCCTTGTTGAGTTATGCCACACAATTTACCTTTAAATATTTTACACGGCTGCTGCACTTAAATATTCTACAGGGCCGTCAAACACGTGGCGGAATCTACCTAGGGTGGGTTCGTCCTAAGCAAACACCTCTCAACTAGACACCCAAACAAATATCCAAGGATTTTTCAAAATAATTTTAAATGCCAAAAGTATACCCAAACACTAGTTCCACTTTTATAAATTTGATTAAAGCACTGCGTAGATATTAAATACTAATACCTGGAATCCAGATACAAGCGCCGCCTTCCAGCCGTCCTGAAGCCAAGTGACCAGCTGCAGGCACCTCCTGTAAATAAATAAGTAACTCGAGCAACTGGTAATCTCCAGACTATAAAACTACTAATATTTCTACAAATTTTATGTTATACAAATACTCAGATAACTCCAATTCCACTATGCTTTCGTCTTCAAACAATAACGGTACAGACCAGCACTCCCTCTTTTAATTAACTTTTATTCGCCGTAAAACTGCTACTATTTGCTATCTCCAGGTACAACTTGACTTTCAAAACTTTCTCGTAACTTTTTAAATGTAATAAAACTCATAACAGTACAAAAACACGTCTATTTTTTCGTAATATAAATTTGAAGTCCCTTATAAATAAAATCCGTCTTCTTTTGTTTCCGTTGCCATAGCAACTATCTCTACGCACACTATGTAATTTATAATTATTAATAATTGATTAATAATACAATTGTTTTCTCTAGATACATTCATTTTCTAGATGGTTTGTAATCCAGTGATTTATGTATATTGAACTTTTTACAATATTGAAAATAGCTAACAAACTTTGATGGTTCAGCTTTTAAATTGTACGCAACAGACATTTATGTCTTATTCGGTAAACGTCCTGTCATTACATAACCAATCTTTAATTGTTAAAACATATTCAAACTGAAATTGATTTACAAATTTTACGGGAGTATCACTTAACTCCTTAAAATTTTAAAAGCGTGCAGTATACCAAGCAATTTTGATATTTGTTTTACATTCAAATGGTTCTGAAAACGCTAACTCCAAATTAAATTTCATATACGTGCAACCATAACAATTAAAATACGTATACAATGCAAACTTATAACTAGCTTAGCCTGGTCTATGGCCGGTATATGTTGTTGAATGCAATGCAGTTTCAAAAGCTTTATAAATTTATAAACGTGGAATAGTTGTTGTTAATTTATAAACCAAAAATACCTGAAAGAAAATACTCAAACAAAACCAAATATACCCCCATTCTAGCAAAGTCGTTTCGAAGCCCTATTTAAACATTTTATAAGCCCACCCCCTTCTTGACAGTATAATATATATATATATATATATATATATATATATATATATATATAGTGAATAAGATGACATAATAACCTAGACTTTTATGCAAAACCCAAATGATCATTTCAAATCGAGCTAGTAATTGAAAGATGGAAAATATATGGTCTTGGACAGAACTTGAACCTGTATCCTTTTTAATTAATAGGTGGGTAAAGAATCAGCGAATTTGCTGATTCTTTACTACCGCGTTTGTGAATGTGATTGGCCAATGACTATCACGGATAATTTATTAAAGTTGAAGATGCTACGAAGTCTGAACTCAGAATTTGATTCAAATTATTCCCCTTCACAAATAATAGAATGAGAACTTATTATAAATTTAAATTACAAAACATTGACATATTCTTATCAATTTACAAACGAATTTATACTTGCGAAAAATAGCGCTTACTAAAATTCTATCTTCAAATTAATGATTTTAAATACCTCCTACTTCCATTTTACAATAACGTTAAAATCTCAGTGCACAAGATAGTTCATATTATTTCAACTCTCCATTTAGAATATTAATTTTTCAAAGTGCACCTTGTATTTTTAACTAACTAACTTTAGACCAACTCTTGTACCGAAGAATGTTCATTATTTATAGTATTTTTCAAAGCAAATGATGCTTCATCAAATAATCGCTTGCAACAACTTCGGTGTTTGAAAATACTCAAATTTATAGGTTTTCTATTTATGCATCAATTTTACGGTGCTTAGTGTATATCGTAATATTGTAAATCGCTTAAACTATGCGTTCAAATCTTTACTCAAGGACATACTGCTTGGTTTAGGACCAAAATAAAACGCAAATTAAATTTTAAATGAATACTTCTAATCAAGTTTCGGTTGTATATACAAAATTATTTAACTACGTCACATTCACTAGGATTTCGCGACTTAATTCGAATTTTAGTCACCTACGCGATGTAATGTTTTCGGGAATAACGCGTTTTATGTTCTAATTAGTATCAAATGGCATAATTTATGTATGCAGTAATAAGTACCGTCTATCCTTTTCTGATAAACAAAGTTACTGGTCGTGCCGCATTCTATCTTATTGAGACACGGAAAATATAAAATAATTCTTATCTATTTTATTGCTTTTTAATGTTCGCGCTTTTAAAATCAAGCGTTCATTGATTTAATGGCTTTTAAAAACATTTCTTAGTAAAGAGTGATGTTGTTATCCTTTATTAATCACGAAATTTCTAGAAATGCTCTTTATTTAAAGCTCTTAAAATGAAGTTAAATTATGTATCGACACATGCGGAAAAATAATTAAAATACGCGTTTTTTTTCTTTATGGTTGGTTTGTATACTAATAAAGTAGAGATTTCAGTTAATAACATAATTAATTAAAGCTTTAATTGTTTTGCATCCTTTAACAGGAGTGAATATTCTTAAAATCCACACACGATATATATATATATATATATATATATATATATAAATATTATAAGTAGTTTTTTACACAAGGTAAGTTGCTAAATACTTACGTATTGAAATTAATTAATTAATTAATGCAATACGCTTATATTTATACAGGGTGGAGAAAAATATTCGAAAATTTTACCAGTTTCCTTTTCTTTGGGAGGGTTTTATTTATAGAATTTGGGTTTCAATGACCTCCCGCGACCTCTTTATCACATCAATAAATATTCGACAATTTTAATTTTTACCAGTTTTCTTCCCTTTGTGTGGATTTTGTTTATAGAATTTAAGTTTTAATGACCTCCCGTGACCTCTTTATCACATCAATATAAAAATATATATATATATATATATATATATATTTCTATGACATCGCCGTACTCCGATGTATTTTACGTTTAGTTGCCTGCAGCTCGCCACCGCTCTGTGTCTCTAACTAACCTAGAATAAATTACACAATTCATTTTATATGCCTCGACTAGCTCAGTTCATCCCCACACAGAGTGCACAACAATTCGATAACAAAGAAGTTTTGTCCCTCTTTTCTCTAACATTTCTCACCTGAATGAGGTAAACAAAATGAAACAAAATTTATATAATAACCTAAAAGTTTATGTACAATTTGTAGCTCCACAATCTTTATAATATCATTCGCTACTTTTAAAAACCCCTTAATCAAAGTAACAATACAAATCAGTTTGTCCCTAAATTATGACTCTAAATCAGATTAAAGCCCGCAAAAATAACTCTGTATACTACTGGATGTACGTTGAACGTTCAATGACTATCTTTCCCTTTTATGTAATTTCTACGTATCGACCAAAAATTTTTGATGACCCTTTACATAAATATCTCAGTACATGCCAATTTGATATGTTCAAAAAGAAATTAACGCCTTATACAATTAATAAATTTTATTTTTGACCTGTTGTTTTTCTCTGTTGAACTCCTGGTTGTGAATGCACGTCTCTGCATGCACCCCAATTCTTAGAACTGCCGCTGTGTGCTGTTGACCAGTATCCTTGGATTGTTTTCAGTTAGATTTTCTTATTGATTTTGTTTGGTAGTGCAGTTTGGTTAAACGCCGAGTTTTAGACTTAATCGTTTACTTAGTGGAATTTAGTTCAATCTTTAGTTCAATAATTAATTCAATAATTAGTTTAATACTTGCTTCAATACTCAGTGCAGTGCTTAGTGCAGTGCTCAGTGCCCTAAGTTAATAAAATATTAAAGATTATATTTAATTAAAATTTTGGACTTACGTTTCTAAACGTCAACGACGATTTTTCTGTTGTATATTTGCACTTTGAAATTTTTCAATCATCGAGTTTTACTTATATTATTGTTTAATTTGATATTTTAACTTCGCGTGTTATCTTTGTTTAGACAAGTACAAAGCGTGCCTTCGTTGTATAGAGACTGGCCATTTATCAGCTCGTACAACATTTAAAGGTACGCCTATCACCTGTTATAATTGGTTTACCCAGTTTATCTTGTTGATTGGGGCGTTGCACTTGTCTGATCTTGCAAGCCTTCGGATTTTCATGAAGTTATCATCCCAAATTTCGTCGCAATGCTTTTGTAAATTAGGTAGACATCAAATTTTGTATTGTGGATTTCGTTGACCATGAAACCTTGTACCTTCTCAAGCCACGCTCTCTTATTTGTATAGGAATTTATTACTTGAAATCGCACGTAGTGAAACGTCTGGTTCCTTATTCTATGTTTTCTTAATCTGTTGGGTTTATGTTCTGATTTTATATTAAAGATCACGTAGGCAAATCTTATAATGACGTAAATTAAATGAGTTTTATTTACTTCTTGCGTTTATAAGACATGTTTGTTTTGAAGACTGTTTTTTTGCGAGCATTAATGCGTCAAATTTTAAAAATTCGTCAAATTGAGACAAGTGTCACTATTTTACCCTCCTCTCCCCATCGACCCACTCTCGTCGCGACTGTAGCGCATCGAACAACGACGTAGTTTATTCGTTTGAGTAGGCGTTGACGTGGTTATTTATGTTCGTTGTGACAGTAAATTTAGAAGTTTATTTCTATTAGGGTAATTTACCATGGTTCGATTTCCTTAAACTTGTGTCAATATTTCCGAATACGCTTTCTTAGGCGGGTGATTGTTAAATATTTCGGTATTTATTCTAAATTAATACGAAGAGTATAAAGTCCCGATCTTTATTGTTGGTTGTATAAAAATGTAGTAAGTACTTTTCTATTTATTTCGGTGTCCTACTTTAACATATTTATGAAATAGCCACATTATTAATGTGAACTACTAAAGCTTCAGGGTAGTTTTGCGCTTAAGCTCATTTAGCTAACCGAAATTAATAAATTCTTTTCTATTCACTAATGTTTACCTATGTAGCGCGCGAGCGCTACAAAGCCACTGGTGAAATGGACTTCTAATAAATGTTCTATGCGTGTTGATGCATGTTATAAAGTTGCCAAAAAACCCTCGTAGAACAAGGTTGAACGTATAGGGCATACAATTTCAGAAAAACAAAACCTACTGGATGTAGTAGATGAGCACGTTGCAGAAAAATAGTTGATTTGTTTGCAATCTGATTCGCCAATAGAGAAAGAAAAAGGCTTCTGATAAATGCTTTATGCGTTTTTATCCATATCATGAGTTGAAAAACTGCGTAGACTATGTAAGCAGCGCAAACGCAGAAGAACAAAAATGGATACTAGATGAAGTAGCCGAGCATCTTGTAGAAGAATCTTTTAATTCATATACAATCTTGTTCGTCAATACAAGAATCGCGAGGGAGAAAGAAGCTTATGATAAATGCGTTATGGGAGTTAGTGTATTATAATCATAGCATTAATTCCGTATATCAGTTAAATATTCACCATCATTCGTGAAATTCCCACAGCCTACATCTTTCGCTATCTGCGTGCAATAGTCCAATCTGGGTCTACCTCTCTTTTTCCTATCTCTGCTTGTAATTAATCCCGCACTATTCCCCAAATGTCTTATAACGTGTCTTTTTCTTCTACTTCTCTTTTTTTTGTTTTCAGCAGATATTTTACTTCCCCTACAATTTTTAGTACTTTTTTTGTTCTTAACTCTGTCTATCCATGATATCTCCAACATACATCTAAAGTACCACATTCCAAAAACACCTACCTTTTTCCTGGCTACTTCTATTACTGTCCGTCCACATAGTACTGTGCTTCACACTTATTAAATATTATTCTATAAGTTTTCCCATTGTCTGTTGTACGAATTTGTGTTTTAAACCCCAGCGTTTGACTCAGTTGTAGTTATTGAATTGTTTAAAATTTATTCCAACATTCAATAACAATTTTTCAGAATGAAATACAGTTCTCCTAATCGGCATAACAAAGAGTTACCAACAGTGCTACATCTTCAGTACATATTTAGGGGCAAAACCCTCTATAAATTAATTTTCCACCCACCTAGTATATTATATATGGATTTGGGCCGCTGTTTCATCGTTCTCAAGAGAAGTAAAGCTGGCCAA
The DNA here is from genome assembly GCA_036346225.1 of Platerodrilus igneus. Taxonomy (NCBI): domain Eukaryota; kingdom Metazoa; phylum Arthropoda; class Insecta; order Coleoptera; family Lycidae; genus Platerodrilus; species Platerodrilus igneus. Next base: position 4,808,531 of record JARFIW010001108.1, on the reverse strand, counting down.
ACCGTGTAAAGCTCTAGGAAGATATTGCTTGTATATTCAGCAAGGTACGTTAGCTTCCTCACATAATACGATATGCAAGGGCTTTACATACTGTTTATTTGACCCAAGATTGTTTACAAAACTGAGTTATATTCAAGTTCCCGCGTGTTCTCAATCAGTTTTCTCTTCAATGGAATAATATACTTCGCAAATTGTGCGAAACATCGTCTGTCGTGCAGTTGCTCTTACTACGCATTGAGAAGCCAAAGCAAATTAATACCAACAACTTGTTAAGGGTAAAGTTGTTCCAGGTTGGTTAAGGTGCTAACAACATAACGTTTCTATACAAATAGACTAACACACTTGATATCAAAATTAAAATTTTATAATCAAGTTATTTGTGTCTTTCTACTGGTAACATTTAATGTCGTGGTAACAATTAATTCTTAGTAGAGTAAAGAGTGTTAAATTAGATTCACCATGCTATTTTTGTACTACAAAGTCTTCCCATCTGTCAAAACGCTAATGTTTCCTGATTTTTCCTAATGACTAGCTGCAGTTTGGAGTCAGCACAAATGTTACGTGCTAAATTGACGCTGGTTACCTGAATTTCATTCACTCTATCAAGGAGATGCAACCGTAATTAATGCACTAGCTAGCTTTCACTCCATAGAAGCAAAAACAAATTCCTTTAGGTGTATAAAAATTTTAACATTTTCTTTTACACCTTCCTGGAAAGGTCTTAGTACTTTCTGTCTACTACGAAGTCGTTTAGCGTCAACCAACCTGATTTCAATCTGGCTAGACGGTGGGTGGTCTAAGAGGCGATTTAGATCGTGTTATTCTTTCTGCAACACAAGCTGATGGAACCTTATGTACACGTTTTCTAGCCTACTAATTTAAAATAACCACAAACAATAAGAAATTTCCAAGTTGTTCACCTATTTTATATTATCCATACACGAATATTACAGTATCTAACAAGCATAACAATATAGATAAACTAGGCTCTATCCCTAATTGGCCAAGTATGAGTGTATCTAAAAGAAAAAGAACGTCTTAAGTTTATCCAATTATAGTTCTCCAATCAATTTAACTGGTACATATCAATTAATGCAAATACAATTATTGTGCTTGCTTTTAATAAAAATTCATTTATATATTACGCTTTTAACTAAGCGCTCACCAATGTAAAAGTCCTTTTAATACCAAGAAATTTTATATAACTAATTGTGAAATATACATCAGCATGTAATATATAACAGGTGAAAAATAAAAATTGTATGACTTACAGCTTGTTGATCTGATACAAGGCTCAAGCAGCCTCGCCGTGCTAGGCAAAAATGGGATTGTAAATAATCAACTAATCCAACATATTGGAGGAAAGTATTCACTCACAGGAACAACATAGACATGTAATGACAATTTTCTGAAGTCCGCAATTACTTTAGCGTTTGAGAACTTGCCTCACTACAAATCTAAGTTTCAAAACTAGACCTTTTCACCTGCCCAACGATGATTGTTTGTCAATCAAGTAACTGAAGATGAAAACCTGAATGAAATGATCTGTCTATATTTTCAGGTTATAATATTTTCTGTTTCACGCGGTTTATACGAGTTGAACTGTCTTAAATCGAAGTTAATGGTATTTCGGTGAGTGAGAGTGGTTATATGCATTCCCACAGTTTCCACTCCATACCTACAACTGCGTCATTGGTTCATCGGTAGGCCTGGTATTTTATGCTGGTTAATGGGTTCTTGTCTGTTGGAGTGATTTACAATGATTTCGGTTTCTTTTAATTCGTGCGAATGCTTACGAATACACTTTCCTAACCACAGAATTGATGCATGCATATGGAAAATACGTAAAAAAATAGTTTGTAAACCTAGCGCGAGTTATGTATCCTCCAATTGATGTATACATATTAAAATAGAATAATTAGGAAAGTATTAGGAAATGTTAAGAATACGCCAAATGAAGTGGAACAAAGTAAATCAAGGACAATTTATACAGTTTATTAACGTTCATGGGAACGGAAGCGCTACTTTGTATCGCAGACGATAAGTGATAGTGTCAGGTCACAGGCGGTCACCGACGGTCAGGTACCGAGGTTACTTAGAATTAAGATCGCAACAATGTAATTATGAATAAAATTAAGAATAAGCAGACATGAGATCTGCAAGTTCCCACAGTTATGTGAGGGAGGTAGGGATATTATAAAAAGCCCGGGAGCCCCAGTCGACGACAGTCAATCAAGTTCTCAGCTTTCACATTGCAGTTTACTTGCTACTCAAAACACTACAATTAATTATAATTTTCGGACTTAGAATAATTTTAATTCAATCTTTGGAAAATTTCATCATTAATTTCTGTGTAATAAAATAAATTGTCAAGAAATTTGGAAATGGTTTTTAAAAAACCGCTCCCAAGCCACGAACCTTAACTCGCATTATTTAAAAAACATTCAGTAATAGGAATGGTGTTATTAATTTTAGTTTCAGCATGAAATCAGCCTGTCAAATTTAGAAGCTGTGGTAGTATACATCTAATTAGGTATTTTTCCAATATAATCTTAAATTAGAATAAAGAATTAAAATAGTAATAACAATAACAAACGGGACTTTACACTCTTTGTATTATACATTGAAAAAGATACAGTTAAACACTACTGAAATAACCGGCATAGGAAAGTTTATTGGTGTACATTCACGAGATTAAAAATAAACCATTGAATCATGAAATGGACCGACACACCCTACAACCTTAAAATCATAAAACTCGTGATAAAGATTAATGCGTTACATGTAAACTGTGGGAGGAACTACAAGCTCATACAAATTCAAAGACATCGCAACCATGCTAGATTACTCCCAATAATAAGAAACCCTTACATTATAGCTAAAACAAACTTGTTGCAAACTTAAACACATTACGCCGCTTTCAGTATCCAATGTAAAAGTGTGCATCCTTCCCTCTATACGGTGGTACAAAAAGGACAATTGCACGGGAGAAAGAAGATTGCACCTTTGTACAGCTACCATCATCCATCACGGGTCGCTTTGAGAGGCAAAAGACTAGAGTAGTATTAGGAAGGTAAAACATCTACCTTGAAACACAGCTAGAAAATTAAGAACGCACAAATATGTAAGAAAACACACGGGCGGTGATACATAAATTTTTTGGTATATTTTAACAAGATAAAAAAAATTATGTTTGAAAAAATTTCAATGATAAGAGAAACTTTAAATTGAGGCTAGTGAAGTTTTGATATTCTTCTGCTTATAAAATTTTGCTGAAAGCATAAAAAAAGTAATTTTAACAACTTGATTTCTTACTAAATAAAGACACAACAGTATCTGTTTTATAAGCTTAACACAGATATAGATATGACCTTAACCACAAAATTCCATGAAACTTTGGGGATTTACATTTCCCTTTCCTTTAATAATATAAAATACAGAACTACATACGCTGGCTTTGCCCAAAATCTTAAACATTTCAAATAACCAGAGTACTTTAGTAATTTAACCGGTATTTTAAACAAAAAAATTTTAAATGTGATTTACGAAATTTTCTTCCTTCATTTTTGTCATAGGTATTCGATGCATAAAGCAAATAACACCAATAAAAACACAAAAGTAACATACCTGGATTTAAGATAACAAAATATAACATTCGTTATCCTGCATTGAGGTTTTTCTTAAAGCGTGACAGCTTTAATGGAGAAATATTGGAACCATAACAAAAACAATAAAGTGGGCTGAATATGTAGCATCCAGGTAAGAATGAAAATTTTTAGTAAAACATCTTATAGGAAACTCTGAAATAATTTCTAATGGCCGCATGAATCAATGGATAACCAATATATATATATATATATATATATATATATATATAATTTTAATAAATGATTTATATCCCAAGAATATTTTTTATTGATTTGATAAATAAAGGTCAAGGAAACATACCAAACAACTATATATATATATATATATATATATATATATATATATATATATTGACCTGATAAAGGGGTCACGAGAGGTCATTGAAACCCAGATTCTATAAACGAAACACACTAAAATATAAAAGAATCCGGAATCATAGAAATTTCCGAAAATTTATGGGTACACCCTGTATAATACAAGCGTATATTTTAGTCGTTAAAGTGCCAAGCAAAAATGTAATTGCGTGCGTGTAAATAATTACCCTGAACAATATAATCGTATTGTAAATACTTAGCAATTAATAAATGCTGAGCCAAAACGCTATTCCGTTCTTATAATTAAATAATTTTGTATATTTAAAACTCCAATTTAAATCTTAATTATGTGTATTATTTGTTTGCATTCTAAAGCCATTAAAAGCAATGGTTATTTATGTAATAAATAACTAACCGTGTGTGAAATATCAGTATAAAAACCAATGTCTTTTAGTACAATTATAAAAAGCAACTCGTTTATATCATAAAGTAATTAAAGCTTTAAATTGATCACGTAAATTGACTCTGTGTAACATAGGTTCAAATTTAAATAAAGAATTCTCTGGAAAATACGAGATTCAGAAGAAATACGTCATCTGTACTTAAAACTACGAAAATACGCAATCAATAAATAAACATTTATTCTATGAAACCGCGGGAACAATAAAATATGATAAAAGTGTCGTTTAATAGTCTTACGTATTAGGGAAAGAGACCGCGGACCATTAACCTTGGTATTTAGAGAAAGGCGGCAGCGCACGTCACTAATAAGTGGATCGCGCTAATGAGGTAATAAAACAAGGAATTCCCCAAAACTTGCATCAGTTAGGTGTGTAGTCTTTGGATTGAAATTCCCTACGGAGTGAGTACATTCAAGAAAAGAGGTAATTTTTATATATAAACAGAAGCAATCGACATTCGATCAATTCATAAATTTGTGTCAACCAAGCAATATGTAAAGAGTTTCGGTAATTCGAAATTCATTTAGTAAATCGATTTATGTCGAGTTACGTGTCGACAATGTAATAATTTATTCATAATTTGGCATCAACTAAGTAGAAGTAATGTTGATGCTAAAGTTAAAAATAGCATGCAAACTTTATGTATAAAAATGGAAGTTGTTAAATACAGTTATTTGATTTTGTAATATACAATGAAGGTAGAAAATTCCTCAAGATAAAAAGCTACTTTAAAAATTTAATTGAATAATTAAACCGAGATTGCACATTAGTTTCTAAAGGGGAATTTAAATAAATGGAAATCTTGTAAACTAATTTTGAACATCAATTGATCTACCTGCAAACACTTCTCGCACTAGAGAGTTGTTGAAACTTTGTAGAAGATAAATAAATACAATTGTAAGTATATTAAATTTTTACATTCTATTTTATAAACTTGAATCGAACAATTGTGATTGGAATGTGTAAAACCTATTATTGAGAAAGACGATTACAATGGTGCACGCTTATTTAAAGCTGACGTAAAAAACATAAATTTTCAAACATAAAGTTCATTGCTATAGAGGCAAAAGAGTAATTAAAAATTAAATCGGTTGACTGTATCACTGATAAATTTAAGTTGTTTTTTTTTTTTAGTACCGCGCATATTTGACCAACGTAGGGGTATATTTCAGTAATTTTATCTATTGTTATTTACCGTGATAATCATGTTTGATAATTTAGGTTAGGTGTATAGAAGTGGAATTTTTTATTTGATTTCATAGTAGATTAGTAGAGTAGGTGAATAAGTTGTATGCAAGGCTTAATCAACCGCTAATGTAGTGGAAACCGCTCAAATCGTTTCTCGGACACCCATCTTTCGGACAGGCATTATGTAAAAATATTCAGGTGGGTTCGCGCTCAAAGGCTTTATATAGACTAAGAGTTCAACAACCTTTGTAGGAATTCTATACCCCTAAAAGTTATCTGCGTTAATAGAACCCATCGCGCAACTCTGAAATCTAGTCGATGCACTAATTAACTGTTACGTCACTTCGCCCCCGTAGAGTAAAACTAATTTAGGTACTAAACATCAATTCAACACGTAACAAGTTGGTTCCATTGGGAAAAGCAGTTTATCTAAGATAAAGTGAACAAATTTAGCCATAAATCCCTAGATTGATAGAAAGCAAATACATTTTCGCATTTTGCACAAATGAACTGCGTCGTATATGTCATGTTCCATACCAATAACTCAGCAAGGAAGAGTCTGGTTTGATAACATCCGGTAAATGGTTTCCCCTTTCAAACGTTCGTATAATTTGAGCATCACAACACTCAGAAATAAACAAGTTTAGCGGTTTATACTAACACGAATGCAATTTCTACTGAGTTGAATGTGTGCAGAAATCTGAATATGGATTCTGAAACCGCAGAGTGCATTCAGTAGGAATATTCTGTCGGGTTACAAAGATTAATGGTTTCCTCTTAATCGGTATATCGGATAGTTGTAATTAGAAGATTGAGTAGTTTCTCCTAATAATGTGTCTTGAAAGTTAAGTGAGTTGTACGTAAAGCCAAATTAATGTTACGATAAGAGTTACATTTCCAAAGATTCGTTTGAGGCGATTATTTTTCAACTGCTTTGGAGCTTTTAGTTATATCAATTTCTTGAAATACTAGCCGAATTTATACTGTCCCAAAATAATACTAAAATTGTATTTGACTATTCACTAGCACGTCCTGTAAAGATTTGCTTCTTTCGTATGGTACGCCAGTTAGCATATCAGCCAATAGATGTAGAGGACGAAAGGTGTGAGTGACGCCGCAAGCTTCGTCATGATAATTTTTTTATTTTTTGAGCACATGCGCGCTCAGTTGTTACACTCGGCAACCGTTATACTGCGCAATTGTTATACCTCTCAGGGTCTCACGATGTTTTGCAGGATGGGTTCACAGTTACGCCATGTTGAATCAGATTACATCGGTCCTTCTTTTACTGCTGTCGTAGGGGAATGACAGAATTTAGGTAACAGGTACTCGAAGGCAAAAGGTAGAAGGAACCTACATCCTAAAAAGAAAAGACACACCACACCAAGATAGTTGTTGCGTCGTCGAGGGCTCGTAACTTATTGGCGTCTTTCTACACCACGCGCGCACTCCGCATTAGTTTTGCGCAGGCGCGACTGTCAGGGACGACAAAGTTGGCGTTAATCATTTAAAATATACGCGAAAATTTATTTACAAATTAACTTTAAACATGATGCATGCCAGTTGGCATGTAACAAAGTTCTGACCCAAGAAGAATCGACTATCTAAGGATTAGATGCTAGTTTGGAAGATGAATGTTGCAGTACCTTGGGTTTATCAACGATTCTTAATCTGGTATTCCAGTTGACCTCTCAGCCAACAGATGTAACGCGTTGGCGGTGTGTTAATTAGTAACCGGATCCAAAGAGGAAAATCAATCTTAAACGGACAAATTAACATTGATAATCCCTGCATATTTCGATTTCATGAACAGTAGTATTCATTAAGCAAGATATTTCAATATATTTTTAGTTTTATAAAGGGTAGTTAACTTGAAAACCACATAGTTTAATTACTTTTTAATACATATTTGAACATAACTCGGGTCAGTAATTTATTCAACGAACGCGAGAAAAGAAAACAGATTTCAATGTTACGCATTTCTCACAAAAAAATAACAAAGCATTTGTACACCGTTCATTAAAAATATTTCTATTTACTAATACACTGAAACAATTACAGCTATAGTTTACAATGTACCAAGACAAGAGAAAAGTAAGGTTATTGCAATGTAATTAAATACAAAGGAAGAGCCGACGTTTTTGCAAAGTCCACAGATATTAGGTTACAAATGAAATCTCATCATCAAATATCATTGTTGCAATGTATCAACCCAGTAACATAAAAAAGAAAATTGAGCACATCATAGAGAGTCACGCATTTATCACGTGTTTCGATACAAAACTGTACCATAACATAACCCCTCGAATGGATTTTTATAGTGAGAGGAATGACAGGAGTTATACACTCGACGGAAAAAAATTATTTATGATTATTTGTGAGCAGGGAATCAGAAAACCCCAAAATGTAGTAATACAAGCGAGAAGTTAGTGGATGGGAGTGTTGAAAGTAAACGAAACACGACTTCAAGCGAAAAATATAGATATACAGGGAAAACAAGCGCGGTGTGCGGATTATTTTCTTGAACTTACACTTGCACTGGCAGAGTACGTTTCAATTCACGTATTGTGAAATTAATGTAGTTACGACCGGTCAAAGGTGTTAAGATCTGGAGAGTTCACTCCTTTATTAATTTCTAATTTTCTGTTGTTGGGTTAAAGAGGCTGTTAGTTGTTGAAAAGCAAAGAAATTAATGAGAAAACTTGTCGCTGTTGGATATCCTGATCTTTAACAATGAGTAGAATTATCTTTTATTTCTAGATTCATTAATTTTGCAGTTGTGGACTGAATATGTCAATGATTTGTATTTAAGTAATGGGAAATTAATTAATTGTTGGATGAAATTAGCGATGGAATTAGTGTATATTGATTTTAAGAGTAAGTTTTATTAGTGAAATTATTGTTAGTAAAAGAGTAAAAATTTAATATTTTTAATGGACACTACTCTATATTTTTTGATGTATTGGTAAAACGAGCATTTCCATAAATTGAGATTTAAAATGTCACACAGATTAGTATTGGAAACTAGAATAATGACATGGTAAGATTAATTATGGATTAATGTTTTCTTAAAATTCTTGCTAATAATTTCTGGCCAGTTAAATGTTACTTTAGGTTTGTTTTTCTTTAAGATTAATGTATGTGTAATTATATTTCAGGAAATTATTGTTAATAGAATCTAAGTTTAGGTTGAAGTTTATTTGTATTTATTTATAATATAGAACAAGGTATGTAAATTTGTGAAAGGATACTTATCTACCCCAATGACGAAGTCGTATTTCGAAGAGGCATTTTGTTTTCGAGAATTTTATTTAATTTGATCAAAATTTAATGTGTTTTGAAGATAGTGAAAAGAAAGATAGAAAATATAAGGTTTTGTACAGGACTCAAACCTGCATCTTGTTCTTTCGCGACCATGCGTTTTCCAATTACGCCACCGAGACCGATGACGACAATTGAAAATCTACAAATCTGAATCGTGTACGCAAACATACATCAACCTAACTTTTAATTACGTATAGCATTTTTGTCAATCATATCTGACACTGTGCCAACCCAACAGCACCCCCCCCCCGTCTTATTAATTCCTCTTACGACTACATTTCGACTTTTCTAATTATCTGCTCGGGAATAATTCTTCCATTCTTTTCCGTCGCGTGTCTATCTTCTGTCATTTATTCACCGGTAATACAATGTAGCAAGCAAGTTTTAATATATGCCTCTGTATAATGTAACGGTCTCATTTGTTTGTATGTAATTTGTATTAGTGTTGCAGTATGGTACTATTTTTATGCTCTTAGTAGTTGGAACTAACGATATCTGTCTATTGTAAATTATTGTTTTCATGGGAGATACATACGTTGTCTCTTGCAACTTTATAGATACGTACATTTGCGGTTTTAAAATAAGCCAATGGCTTGGGTTATTATGTTTTACAATGTATTTAAAAAAATAATGTTATACTTTTGAAGTTAAAGCTTGTTAGCTGAAGGACCAGTATAGAAAAAAATTTCAATATCCTGCTTAATTAAGTTTAATAATTTGTAAAATGCATATACACGGCGGCTTATCTAGTAGGTTTATTCAAATTTACTAAATATTCGTTTCCCATCTAATTTATAGTTAGCGTAACGAAACGCGTTGCAGTCTTATTTGTTTAATTGCACATAAATTGCAATATTTTTGTTTTTATATTCCTGATTGATACGTATGCATAATTACGTCTGCATTTACTCCATGAAAGCGGCAGATAGCTCAGGGATCTATATACTTATGAGATTGATATATCCTTTCAAGCACGTGCTTTTACAATTAGTGCTGTAAATACGTAACTCAAATCTATGTTCTTCAAATAACTAAATTACAGTTTTAGTTAGGAAGATACTTTATAGATTTTTAGGCGTTTCTTCCAAACCTTATAAGTAAAAAACATGCGATTAATTTACAGTCAACTTATTGGGCAACAAGTCCAAAATAAATACGGCATGTCTGGTGACTGAGAAACTGTACAGCTACATGCAAAATGCTACCATGAGTGCTACCGACACAATTGAACAAATTTCCGTTTACACCGTACATGAACAATCTTTACACTACAAATGAATACTTACTTATAGATGCTAAGACAGATACAAAGGACTTGCGCTACTAAATCGAACAATGTTATCATTAAATATTTGTACGTTTACTACTGGTAGAGCAATTACGAGAAATCCTTTAACCCTTTCATAGAGGTTAAGGGTGAATATTATGTAAGATTATATTGCTTGGTGTTTCCTTTTGTACAGCAAACGAAAGGCAATACCTATTTCTCAGCATGTTCAAGATTAATCAGATTCAGGCGCTTGCACAAATTGCTTTTGATGTGATTTAAATCTAGTACGTATAAATTACGTAAAATAAATGAAGGGAAAATTGAAGGTAATGTTACGGATGAATGAGTAGTTTGCCCAGAACGAGCGAGAATCCCGTAACGGAATGAGAGTGCACCGGCTAACTACAGTGGTACGGGAGTGGTTTCTTACACAAAGAACTAAACAGATATAGAAATGGCTAAATGGAAAGATGAATAGGTAAAATTTGTTAGCAGACGTTAAAAAACTCGTATACAGACAAAAATCCAAACAATCGTAATTCATTTTGATAACCTACAATCAAAAAGAGAAAAGCGTTCATAAACAGCTCTGAATCGATCAAAAATTCAATCCTCGACGATTCTGATCCTAGGAACAGTCTCTAGTTGTACGCTTGTAATTGCTATTCAAGTCCCTTACTCTAAGTACAAGTACGTTAATTACCGCAGGCTACACGCAAATAGTGATTGTTATCCTGGTTAACGTACATTGCTTCTCATTATAACGCTTGTGATTCTTATCCTGGTTGCACGCTATACCCCGTCATTACACAGTCGGTGATTTTGTATCCTTGTAGCACAAACTCGTTCTGTTCTTTTACACGGTCAGTAATTACACTCTAGAAATCCAGAGCATCACCCCGACGACGTCGTTAGCCAGCTAGATTTTCTCAGCAAATCCACGTCGTACTACAATGAGCCGTTGAAACATCAGCTCTACCATCGTCGTCAGCAGTCACATCCTGAGTGTATGTATCTTCTTTTGGGCTAATAATAATCTTTCATGAGTCCATAATAACATTTCCTTAGGTTAAGTGTAGAGGGCGCATCAGAAATATTTTGCACATACAAATACACCTTGATTTATGTATAATTCAAGAACTTGGTTCTTTTGCAAAAAGAGATGCATTCATCTGACGAGCTGCAACAATAACGAAACTGGTCACGGGCTGTTCTATTTGCAAAATAACCAAAATTATATTCATTTTCGTTTAGTATGCTCAAATTACTTTCCCCAATGGCAGGCAAAATTGTTCATTGCTATTTAAATGAAAACGTATTGGTTTTCGTTGACTAATTTCCTTATTTAGAATTGGGTATAGTACTTCCTTAGAGGGTCCGCCCGAGTTAAGTAGATAATCGGTCATTTGTTTTTTCATTTTCATCTTGTCTTTTGACTAGCTATTAAAATTTTGTTGGGCAATGCTATCTATACTATCATGTCAGGAGACTTGAAATAGTCACCGATAGTTAGTTGTTTACATTCGAGTATAGAGGGCGCATGAGAAATATTTTGCACCTATAAATACATCTTGGTTTATGTATAATTCAGGCACTTGGTTGTTTTGCAGAGACAGATGCGTCGATCTGACGAGCTGCAACAGTAGCGAAACTGGTCACGGGCTTTTCTATTTGCAAAATAGCCAAAATTATATTAATTTTTGTTCACTATGCTTGAATTACTTTTTCCAATGCCAGGCAAAATTATTTATAATTTCTTTAATGATTAATTATGTTTTTCTACTGATGATAATCACTTAGCATCGTAACACATATGTTGTGTAAAATAATTTGGAATTAAAGTTATTATTATACCTGATAAAGACGCTGCATTTTGTTTTGTTAACTTTTTGTTATGCTTACGCTAGCTGCTTACTTGTTTAACTAAAGCCGTTGAACTTATTATACATTTACCGTTAATTGTTAAATTTCCATGTCGATATTATATTTTAAGGGTGGAGTTTAACGCTTATACGTTACGCAACATTACGCCATTTTGAAGATAGAATAATACAAAGATAAGATGATTAACAAACATAATATTCTGCTGAATAACGTAACTACACGTGCAAATACGGTCACACAGCACAAAGAAGTACTTACTACTATAAAACCAATAGTTCCTTCAAGAACATTTTGAGTGTATTACCAAATCTCAGTACACTTTTTATCGAAGAAATCTATGAAAAAGATAAGAAAAAAGGTAAAATATGGGTCTTCTTTTGCACAGCTCCCCACTTCAAGGAACCAGTAAGTGTTCTTTCACTGCCAGAATAATTATCGTATTTCCGATTTGCGCTAAAGGGTCAATTCTCAATGGCACACGACCTTACGCGATTGCTAAAACTCAATCACACAGTTCTCAACAGGAAGTCCCGTAAATGAAAGAGCTGTTAATTAAACATAGTGCTACGATGCAATTACATACAAAAATTAAATCCTAAACGGGATTTAAAACTCGTCACAAGGACATGTAGCAAGTCACACAAATCCGCATTCGCCTACTAATGACGGCGCAATTTTGCAAGATAGTTCTTAAATATTAGATAACATACTTCTTTCATAATTCGGATCATTCTAGTATAAAGAGCTTCATACAATTTTAATTTAGTGTCAAAAGAACTTGTAATTAAGTGAAAGATTTTCAAGATATGTTCACGCGCAATTTTACAACTAAAATTTCACAAGTATATAAAGTTTTATCTTCTCATAACCCAACAATTTATAATTTTGTTTCGTTCAAGTGGAATTTTCCATTCAGATATACGAATAACGTTAAGCAAACTATGTGACGCATGAAGAAGTTTTCCCGTTGCTTAGACTTGATTAATCTTAAATATTCAGATCATATCCTACCCGGAGCGTTATATAGGTAAAAGAATCTTGGATTATTCTTGCAATTTCATTGTAAAGCTGCGAATGCGTTAAAGGGCCACTGAGTATTGCTTCACAAATAACGAACTTATCAATATTTCAGCTCCACTTTAGCCAACGTTGTACATGTCTATGGTTATTTTTCTGGCTATTACTGACTGTACCCAAGAGAACATTGTAGAATTTGTGGAATAATTCTGCTATCATCAACTCAGCTCAACTCAACTCAGAGTACACTTATTTGTAGTCATTCCTAGGCGTTGTACCCATACTGATTGTACCTGATAAGATATTCAGGCAGTTCAATTCAAAACAAAATATTCAATCAAATTGAAAATTAAATATAATAAAATAAAGTGAAATTTAAACACAAAATAATTTCAAATCAAAAATAAATCAAATTTCGTATTCTAGGTTCAGGCGCTGGGGCACAGTGCCCCTGTCTTTGTCGTCAACAGTGCATTTTGTTGAGCTTTAATGCATTTTCAAGGATGGCGAGGGCAACAACTTATATTTTTAAAACGACAATTCTGTGAGTTCTTGCAAATCAAAGAAGAGGTTTAGTGTGGACTTCAGATAGAATTGGTTAAGCTGTTGGGGATAGTGTGTAACTAAGTAATTAATGTTCGGGAGGGTTGAGAACGGGTTTTGCCTAAGGTCTAATTTAAAGTTGGATTATAATGAGAAGGTTAGGAGAAAGGAGTAACTGTACTGTTTTGATGTTTCTAAGGTTATGTTGTCACAGGAACAGCAAAGAGAAGGAATTAGGTTGAACTGGTGGAGTTTATTTGTGAATTCGCTATGTCCAATAAGGAATGGAATAATGGCTGGACTAGTTATTACGAATAGGGAGAGTTATCCTATATATCAGGAAAAAAGTGTATCGACCGAAGGAAAAGGAACCAGTGATATCGTTAAGAATGTAGAAGTGGGTTATGAATACGGGATGTAATTTCTGTTTTGTGAAGGTTGTGGTAGTCTTCAAGTTGTATTCGACCATGGAGTGTAAGAGGTTAGTTGTTTTAGGTTGCGGATTTTTAACGCTGATTTTGGTTTGAGGAATTAAAAGTGGCTATATAGGGAGGCGGTTGTGGTAGTTCTATAGGCCCTGAAAATATAAAGGAGCAAAATTTTAATGATTACGTTTAGCTTACTTCTGGAGCGGGAAGGGGATCGTTTGCCTAGCCGATTAGCCGATGATGTGGATAATATTAAATTGGTTCAGGATCAGTCATCGAGTCTTGCTGTTGAGATGGATCAACTTAGAAAATGCATATTAAATACTATGACAATGAGTGGTGGTCTTGAGCCTGGTGTCAATATGCGGTCCAAGGCATTGGACTGATATTGAAAGGGAATGTAGGTATTATGAGGGGGAGAGAAGTTAGTGTGATACAGTAATACAGTCAACCGATTTAATTTCTAATTACTTTTTGCCTCTACAGCAATAAACCTTATGTTTGAAAAATTAGTTTTTTATGTCAACTTTAAATATGCGTGCACCATTGTAATCGTCCCCCCTCAATAATAATATAATATAATATAATATTGTAATATAATATAATAAAATAATATATATATATATATATATATATATATATATATATTGCCGTGGAACTCGGGTAAGATCCTTACCAACTATGAATTTTATTCGAAAATTTTATATATTTTTCAAAACTCGAAAAATTCAAAAATTAAATAATACAAGAAAAATATTTCTTACCCGTTTTCTCTCTTCCTCGGTTGAATGGCCTTCTTCAACTGCTTCCGGCTAGCTCATTTGGACCTCCTTTTGGATATCTATATTCACTCTCATATTCTATCATTCACGCACACTCGCAATAAAACCACAAAATACAACAAACATACAATCATTTATTTATTCCTATTTACAAATGCAATTCAATATTGTCCATATTTTATTGTTCACGTTACACTTCAGTAAATCTTATTTAATTTTAAAATCATCAAACACATAAAATGTACTCGGAGTAAATTGGACCTTGAATAATACTTTCTCTAAAATTCCTTCTTTATAATTTATTTATTTATTTTAATAATCTAAGTAAACTGTAGGGTATGGTGAGCTCATAATAACCCAACTAATTCTGCATAATGTATGCCCTTCTACTTTGCCCACTCTAAAAATAAAAAAAAACAAAGCTATGTACTCTTCACAAAATTTCACGTTCTGATTGAACGTTTAAAAGCTTTATAAACACCTTCAATTTCTAGTTGAATACCGTAATAAAGTTATTTACACATATTCTGTTCAATACGTAAATAATTCACACTACCTTGAAAAACACTCTCATACGCCACCCCAATATTTACAGTTTATAGGAATCACAATTTTAAATCGTTATCTGGAAATTGTGGAAGATCTCCGCTCTGTAGATGATGCCATGTAATTTTCTATCTGGTCTGCAGGCCGTTTCTTACTGTTACTAGACGAACTCCGTCTACGTTGATCCGCCAACGCCGCCTTCTCGGTGTAACCAAATTCCAAATTTCATTTCAGTCATATTTCTTTCACAGTAATCTACGTTACTTAATGTCCCGACACGAGTTGATAAAAAATTATAGGTGATACCTCAATAAAATAAGTAATCTCGGCACACCAACCGCGTTTTAATTTAAGAGGCTACCACTAAGCAATACAATTTAAATGATTTGATAATACTTACAACTCATGTTAACCTTCATTTCGTGCTTTTGGGACGAGCGAAATAATAAGGGCACGAAATTAAAAGAGAAGAGAGAGAGTGCTAGCTCTCTGGCGTATTTATATTCTTTCAATGTAACCTCTCCTGGCCACATTTATCCGAAATCCTGCTCACAAAAACACATTCCCACAATTTTGCACTCAACCCCATTTTCAAATCCGCAAATTTCAGTACCTCATTATACTATTTCAAGAAAATTACGCTACACTATCCTCGTGTCTATATCCAGTCAAACTAAACATATCGACCAATCGTAGACCGAATGACGTTTCTCAAATCCCTCATATACTATTGTGGTTTCATGCTTATACGTTTTCTACGTCTTTTTCTAACCTGGTTTGAGTGGTAGAAAATTAATATCCTTGTTTGTGTGCTGTCTACTACACGTGGACTTTCTCATTAGCATTTCATGCTAAAACATCCGACCGTTTGAGCACTCCTTAGAATAATTTGTTCGTTATCTACAAATTAAATAGAACTTGACATTTAGAAAATACGCAGGTGTTCAATCTTACACGAACGTTTTAAATACATTTCCGCGATTTAGAGTTCGGTGTATTTCTACCCTACTGATATATTTGTACTTAGCAACGCTTTTATGCATATTCTACATCAATAATCGTTCAATTAAATTCAAATTAATTAATAAATTAATGGCATTGGCTTCTACCATTTAATTTCTTTGCAAACCTACTTAAATTTCATTAATTATTTATAAAATTTCGTTAATACCTGATACTTAAAAATGAATTAACTAATATAAATTTTGCACGTAATTTCTGGTTGTTTCTTTATACAGGGTGTTTTGAAATTGCTTCGTTTATATTTATTTTTGATCTTTTAAAACCACTATAATATATATATATATATATATATATATATATATATACATAATATAATGAACAGGTCTTTGCCTACAAGCTCCATCCCCAGATTACTTTCATTTAGAATAATTTTATCCATTACTACATCGGAAAATCTGTTGTTCCATTTTATATTTCCATTTATTAGAAATAAATTATTGTACATCCAAGTTTACTTCACGAATTTCAAAAAGTACTGTATTTTTAATAAATATTAAAATATCGAGGTGACCTGGCACCAAAATTTAAATTATAACTTTTATTTGAGTAGGGCAATAGCAGCTTCATCAACTAAGTAACCATACAATTCGTAACTCTTTCTTATAATAGAATCTTCAATACGCACAGGTTCTAAAAGGCTTTCACACCTTTGCTACGTGTTATGACTCATAAGTTGATGTAACTTCTACGAAATTCCGTTCGCTTTATAGCTGTGTTATACATTTTATAGCATGTTTGGTTACTTATTATCACATTATATTATTCTGGTTTGCTATTAACATTATCAAAGTTCCTTCCCTGTTATCGCCTATCCTTACTTTATACATACAAATTTGAACATTGGTAGGAGTGTGCGAGAGTACATTTTGTTTCGTGTGCACATTATCAGATAAGCATTAGACAGAGTATGTTAACGACTTAACAACGGGGTGACCGTACGAGTTAGTTCGGTGTGATTTGACCATGTAGCTTTCAATAGTGAAAACGCCTCAAGAATAGTGAACTTCTGTTTATGCAGTTAACGGCGGTCATGCAGATTACAGTCCACTATATTTTTCATACCAGCGCAATTGGCAACCATTACAGGTTAGTATATTTTAATTGATTAACTGTTTTAAAATGCTGTTGGTCGATAAAACACGCATAAGCTGTCATTGCAATTTATGAGATCGAAAAAATTTTACTATCTTCTTTAATTGATGTGATTTACAGGGATGAATGCAAAATATTTATCGTTGCCTCTTTTGTTACCATTTGTGGCCATTAAAACGCCTTATCCTATTCGATGATTTACATGTCTTATCGCGTTCTAGGGATGTATGTATTCATGTTGTAAATATAATTAGATGTCATTTAAGGTTTATGGATTCATTGCAATCTCAGTTTTATGCTACCAGACTGATATGAAAGCATCTAGAAAAATAACTTCCTAGAAAGAAAAATACCGTATCCACACTTCGCGTTAGCTACTCGTAATTGTTTTATGACTGAACCTACAAGCAGCGTTTTGCATTTAAAAATAGGATTTGAAACTGCTTTAAGAGGACGTATGCAATTAAAAACTTGTTTTTGAATGATACTAAGTATTGAAAAGCACGGATGTTTTAATCAAGGAATGAGGTTGTGTTTTCGTCGATTGTGTAATTATTCAAAACTTGTTTTAGTTAAAAACACGAGTTTCTCATGTACTAGTAAATACTATAATAATAAATTTATTGGAATACTATACAGGATAGAAAATAAATTTTTGAAAATGACATTTTCTGGTTTGTGGTGGTTTTACTTACAGAACATGGTGCAACATTTAACCCTTATGACCTCTTTATCATATTAGGTCGTTTTATTACACAAGGTAAGTTGATAAATACTAACGTATTACAATTATTAAGATGAAATAATAACTTAGACTTTTATGCAAAGCCCAAATGATCATTTCAAATCGAGCTAGTAATTGAAAGAAGGAAAGTATAAGGTCTTGGACAGGATTTGAACCTGCATCTCAGTTTTGTATATGACCAAATAAAAGACACTTTTGATGAAAGGTAAAATTTGTCCGTAGGCACCGTTTGATTATTTCTGGTAGCTCTCTTCATATATAACACTAAAATCATGCATCAGATAATAATACGAAGTATCCTTTAACAAACAGTCTTTCAAATACTAATTACTACATTACAACAGCTTCCTTTTACAAATAATATTTTAAATATACCATCATGAATAACAATTTCTTCTCAACACACATCCTATATAAAAAAATTAAAGTTCAAAATCTCTCTTTTTCTAATCAAATTATCGACTTTTAAACACACGCTACTCCAAATTGGAAAGACTTGCACACAGAAAATCTCAACAAACAACTTAACTAATCAATAGATATCTCTTTTAGAAATTCAAGCCAAATATATTAATTTTACCGTTATAGATCTGCTTGTTGTTGCCTTTTTCCAAAACGCAATTATCATTCCATGTTCCAAAGCAAGCCGTTTCATACAGATTGCTCCATATACCATCTAACAAATCATTCCAATCATATATGTTTTATTTCAATTAAGAAGATTTTCATTGGGTAGTTTCAATTATTTTTAATTTTTAAAACTATTGTAAGTACGTCAAATAAACTACTCACAATAGTGCAACAATCAACACTTTCACTAACAAATATAGTATATATATAGCATATGTCAGGACTTTAACTACATAGCGTGTTTGATTAGCATGGCGATATTTAAATGATTTTTCCCTTGTTCAACATTCATTGACTAGTATAACATCGAGCCTCTCTAACGTAACAACTTCTATACTTTCCAGCTCTTTCCTGAACCTCTTTATTGGTGTGTGATACAGCATTCAAAAATTTATCGTTCTGCTGCTTGGAGTTATATAATAATTAAAGTTGTTATATTATGTTGTCGCTTTTACAAATTTTATCGTCGGCTTAGAGCTATCACGTCAATCACTGTGTTTTATTCTAGCATTTAATTTTTTTAGAACATAGGTCAATAAACACGTTTCTCGTTACCTAGAAATACAATCTTTCCAAATGAAATACACTTGTAAATTCTTACTAGAATATGTGACTGATGTTTAAAACTTAATTGACTACGCTTTCGTTGAAATAGTAACGTACGCTGGTTATTAAATGAAAATTCCTTTTCCCACGAAAATTAAAATATTATACATGTGGCTTCGCGTAAAAATTTGCCTGTAAATTTATTTAAAGATTTTTTATGAAATTTTAATGCGCTTTTCCACTAAAACCTTGAACACAATCCTTTTATTAACTGCAAAATGAAAATCTTTTATAATATGTCCTGGCATTTACACGCAATTTATACACGCAGTTTTGATGATAAAATGTGGACAGTACTCTTTTTATTATTCTATTAAAACTAAAATTTGTTTTAATGCACTTGTTTTACGAGTCGAACTATCTAACACATAATCCTTTCATTATTAATTATCTGATAATTACGGTTTTTTATGCATTTATACTTTTTGTACCGGCACTTCAAAAATACGTTCCCTAAGCAAATAAATATCTGCATAATTGGGCTTCCTCTTGAGGTGTCTCGAATTTTTTTGAATTTACGACGTTAAATGTTTATGAGATGATACAATTTCACTTCTCTATAAACTCTAATCACATCATTATGTTCAACATAGATATACGATAGTTATACAAAGCAGGTTGATTTAAATGGTATTATTGGTTCTTGCAATACGTCTTCGACCCAAATTCAACAAAGTGTTGCGAAGGACTTTGTTCAAAAGAACCACCAAAAGCCGCGAAGATTATTTTGCAGGTTTCAAATCGAAAATCAATCAATATTAATATATTAATTATGTTTGTTCGTAATTTGAAAAGAGATAACTCATAATCGGATTGTGCTGTATTTTGGGTTTGTCAGATCGGTGATGTTCTACTTCAGAAGGTTCACAGAACATTAACAGCGACACAATTTTAATAATTTTATTATCGCAAATGCAATTATTTTAAAAAGAAACTAAGAACTCTTCTTTATAAGAGTCTGAATGTACCACTTAGTCAACGTATAAAGTATTTCAAACTGACAGGCCTGAATTACCCTACACAACCAATATTGCGTTTTGAAGAAAGCTAATAGTATCGTCCAAAACGTAATACTTGCATCTTACAGCCGTAGAACGTCTAGAAATCAGCAGCACCTACTATAGTTATAAATATATAAACTCTTAAGTTTTATAAAAAAGATCAGCGTCATAGTTTCAGGTAAAATACCATGACAATAAAAGCAAATTTTCTGGGGAGCTTTTTAATAAACGCTACATAAACTAAAGATCACTGTAATGAACTGTAGGTTAGGTAATTCCGAAGATTTACAGAGTTACATTTACAACTGAAATATGCTTTACTTTGTCTGGCTTCTCTAACGCCGAAAAATTTATACGTCTACAGTCAGATAATATAAAGAATTTGCATACTTTAGTAAACATTTTTGCGAATTCGTGCGTAATACATAGGTCCAATACAAATTTCTGAAAGTTGCCGCCAGTTTAGATTTCATGAATCTTAAAATTCAGAGCATGTAGCAGCTGGAAAGCTGTAGGGGTAAAATTATTCCTTTGAGCTATGAAACATAAACTTTTTAGTTTTAGCATATATTTTAGCTTTCAATCAAAATATCGGCATTGCTCAGCGACTGTGTTAGCAAGAAACAGTATTTTACCCCGATTATTAACAGGAAAGAAAAATTTAAATCTTGAGAATCTTGAGACATTATATATATATATATATATATATATATATATATATATATATATATATATATGATCACGCCGCACGCCGATGTAATAAACGCCAGTTTCCTGCTGAACGCCACCGCTCTGTGTTTTTCTAATATTCTAATTTGGATTATGCCACGGCTAGCCCAGTTTAATTCACACAGGGTGCACAACGTTACGATGATCAAATAATTTACCCCTTCAAATCATACCTGTTTGGAATGATAAAACGAAGTCAATCAATATTCGTACAATGAAAGGAAATAATATCTACACTTCACAATTTTGTAATCTGACAAATAAACCCTTAAATCAATCAATATTATTTAGATTATTTTTCAAAAATTGTATCTCCCTTTCTTTAATTTAGAGTCACCAAAAACCACACCTTTTACTGAAAAATTCTAGAACGTTCAAGACCTTTTATCCTTTCTACGTGAATTTCTACGTATTAAATATTCTTGTTGACTACTTACAAATTAGAAAAATATATTCAGTGTTTAAATTTAAATTTGCAATGATTCCTTGTACTAGTTAGTCCTGATCTGTAATTTCCTGGTAAGTCCTTTTCTCTTTTGGTCTGCTGTTGCGTGTGTTGGATCAGCACCCCTTTATTATCTTCAATCTAAAAACAATGCTCGCTTTGTGCTCCTTCACGTGAGTTTGAACCAATAATTTTATTCAGTATTGTTAATCCTTGTTTCCAAAATCCACCTCGTGCTTTACTTTATATTTTTCTGGATACGACTTAGATTTCTCCTTCTTAGATACAACTTGGATTTCTGAATACCACACTTAGATATCCTAACTTAGATACAACTCAGATCCTTCTGAATACCACTTAGATTTCTCTATAC
This sequence comes from Platerodrilus igneus, assembly GCA_036346225.1. NCBI lineage: Eukaryota > Metazoa > Arthropoda > Insecta > Coleoptera > Lycidae > Platerodrilus > Platerodrilus igneus. The sequence continues at coordinate 4,786,482 of JARFIW010001108.1, read as the reverse complement.
CACTTAGATCTCTCAACTTAGATACAACTTAGATACTACTTGGATATCACTTAGATACAACTTAGATACTTCTGGATACCACTTAAATTTCTCGATACCACTTAGAGCCCTACATTATTACAAACATTTAATTTAAATTAATTAACAAATTTCTACTCACGTTTTCAGCAAACGGCGAAAGCTTTTTCCTATATTTTCAATGTAATTTGTCATCAAATATTATATAACACCACTTTTCACAAAATTTAATAATTTAATTTGAAATTTATTTCGACGCGTAAATTTTCGAGTAACAATGATTCAGGTTCGACGTGATTCAAATTGAGACTGAGCCTACTTATCAACTCTGGGCGTTATATAGTTCTCGCTATCTAAATTTTGATTGGTTTATTAGAACCGTCTTACAAAGTCTTGTAACTAACCATGATTGTTTTGGATCTTCCTAGGAGTTTTCAAGCTTTATTTCTGATGAAATTATTATGTGGTTACGTATTATGCTCGTATTTCTATTATTTCACGATATTTGATCGCTTGTTTTGTGATTATTACTGAACTTTAATTTAGCTTATGGCTGTTGTTTGTGTAGATAAAGCTTTTGGGGAATTGAACAAATAACTGATGTAACATGAGTGATGTACATCCACGTGTTTCTGTTTATGTCTCGTATTTAAAACTTATTTTTGAAAGTGCGTTTCTTATCAAAGCGCTTTATTATTCTTTCTTTATCTCATGCGTAATTGTGTGAAGACTTACTAGGTTTTATCTTATCTGTTTGTTTATAAATTTAGGAACGCTTCTTAAACTAGTTTAATCGCACGTATAATTATCTCTCTGCTGAAAATGTGTTCAAATATTTAAAGATATGCTTACTGGCATTGATTAAAGTTAATTGCGGTCCTTATACAGGGTGTTAAATGTTTGCTATTTGCATAATATGTGAATTATTTATTTTCATGCTAAATAACTGCAGTTTTCTAATTCCTATTGCTATTTACATTTATTACGCGTCCCTTACGACTCAATACACCCCTAAATACCCCCCTTATCATAGCAATATATATATATATATATATATATATATATATATATTGTAGTGTGGTCGCCTCGGCTGCTCCGCTTTCCCTCTCTTTATTTCTCTAAAAACTCTTATACTAACACAGACGCTTACCTGGATTGCTGAATCCAAAAACTAAGAGAAAACCTAAGAGAAAATCCACTCTACACTCAGACTCAAAATAACGCAATTCACAAATACAACACACTCTATTTACAGTCAATAAATACTACATTCTCATAAGAATTTTCATTATGTACACTTGGATACTTCGTACTAACAACAATTTTATTTTCAAGAAAGTATTTTACTTTGATAACCTTATTAAACAATTATCCTGTTAAAGTGAGGGGGCATTCCGCATACCTGACTTTATCCCTTCGTCTTAACATTAGCTCATAGTAAAACTTTTAACCATGAGTGTAAATTTACAGCACTACCAAATAAAATTAAATAAGCCCTCTATACTTTTTACAATACATACTGGTTATCTGTAAATCACTACTCTTTGACAACCTAAATAATTTTCATTCATCTCGAAAGTCCCATAAATTTATACTTCAGTGAAATACAATTAAAAAAATACATCAAAGCACAAAATGTAAAAAGAGTCATTGCCAATAGTCACCACACAATGTTTGAATAAAAATACGTTCTTGGCCTATTTACACACGTTGACCTTTAACCTACACAGTAATATATAATATATATATATATATATATATATATATGTATATATATATATATATATACAATTAATAAGATGGAATAATAACTTAGACTTTTATGCAAAGCCCAAACGATCATTTCAAATCAAGCTAGTAATTGAAAGATGGAAAATATTAGGTGTTAGACAGGACATAGACCTATATCTTAGTCTTTCTAGGACCATGCGTTTTCCAATTATGCCACCGACGTCAATTGGAAAATGTACAAACCTAAATCGTGTAAATTTATAAATTTTTTCCAAATGTCGTCATCGGTGTCGGTGGCGTAATTGGTAAAACGCATGGTCTCGGCAAAACCAGGATTCAGGTTCAAGTCCTGTCCGAGACCTTATATTTTCCATTTTTCAATTACTAGCTCGATTTGAAATGATCATTTGGGCTTTGCATAAAGGTCTAAGTTATTATTTCATCTTATTTACTATAATACGATAGTATTTATCAACTTACTTTGTGTAATTAACTACCTAAAATATTTATATATATATATATATATATATATATATATATATTTATACATATATATAATATACATTGCTAGTGCTGTGATATCAAAATGCCGAGCTTGTGTTCAACGCTATAGATGATAACCTGAAAAACAAAAAAATCTGTCATCCACCTGGAAAACCAGTAATATGAAAGTTCAGGATATCTACAGGCAATGTGAGCATTTACGATGTGTCATTTATTTACGAGTTTATACACATACAAATCTATAAAATATCTCTCAAATCTAGAAAGTTATGTACAAATCAAAAGATTATTCTTTACAAAATTGAAAATAATAATTTACACAATCAAAATTATATGCTTTGTATACTGTTAATAAATATTTTACATCACCTTTATACTAAGGACAAATATAGCAAGGTCACTTCGTTTTGGACCACCCACCTCGTTATATAGTTGATAAATCATTACCACTAACCACAATAAAATATCCCAAATATCAATTAATCCATGTCACATCTGTAAAATAAAATGCCCAAAGAGCAAAAAAAATTGGTTAAAACTTATATATTCAAGATTCAACACCCTTACCTTAACAAACAAACAAATAACAAAAAATTGTCGAGACTTCAAATGACTTATGGTAAAGCAGCCGGTATCTTGTATTCCAGCCGTTTAGTTTTCATTTTATTATTATCAGTCTTATTTTTACACATTTTTTCAAATTTTTTTTATTAAAGCAACGTAAATTTCTACCCAAAATGCCATATAATTTTCTTCTTTAAAATATCTGCTTAACTTTTAGCATTAGAACGCAAAATGCGCTAAAAGCTCTACTACTTTTCCATGCTTATAGTAACAACTGATAGCGTGCCTCTAAAATTTAACTAAGACATAGTAACTCTTAAATAAACGTAAATAACGGCAAGAACGAATTAAAAATAGAAGGAGAATTCACAAAGCAGACACCACTTTCAATCTCCTTTAATTTATATTTTAAAAGGACGACGTCACAAAACAAACATCATCGGTTTTCGATATACTATCAGCATTGGTACAAATTCTGAAAATACCCTAATCCACACCTGCCTCCTTTCATTCAACACACTTCAACACGATCTTGGCGGCAGTTACGCTTTGTATGCAAAAGACCTTGTACTTTTGTCTATGAAACGCGTGTATCTTGCAAATTAGGCAGATTACGAGCTTTCTACAACAATACAAGAGCGAACATATTATAGAAAAGATTAGAAGTACATTGGAACCTAACAATAAATTATAAATAAAAATGGAGAAGAAAATGTAATGGCAAGATGGAATGTGACGACAAAACACGCTTGTTGAGCATCACAAGATTTCTCATAAATCTGCACATGTGCATTCTATGCCATCTGCCGAAAATTATAAGAATTTTTTTCCAATAGACTTAACAAGGGAAGTTCAGACCCCTATAACTTTTTAAAGGTTCGTTTACGCGCTTTTTGAGTTACATATTTGGACTCATCGGACTACTTCTAATCGAAATATATACTCCCGCTTCACATGGGTTCCTAAGGTAAAAGCCAACCTTAAGTTAAGTGCGCTCTTGTCTACTATAAATTACGCGAGATTAATGAACTTTTTCTGCAGTATGCAGACGCTTGTAAATATTTACTTGTCAGCTTGACACCTCTAGGAATCCACGGTTGGTATAATTAAATTATACCCCGAACGTTGAGTTAATTCTCTTCATTCTCTTGAGGGTGACTAAGTTTAGGTGAGACACTATATTTGAGCAACGCAAGCCCACGTATTATGCAGTTGCAACATTACAAGTTTAATTAAGTTAAACACTATAAAAGCTGTGAGCTTTAGCTACGATTAATGCTGAAGGAAACGTTTTCATTAGTCTGTTTATGTAATAAGGATAAATAGTTAAAATACGTGGAGACGGTGCATATACAGCTATTGTACTCCGACAGTTAAAAAGCTTCTTAGTCTGAAAAAAGGTAGATAGAAGTAGAAGCAAAAGCTTCGCAAATATGGCAGCACCAATATGTAAAAACTGTCTTATGTGTATAAAAGTTTATTTGAAATTAATATTAAGAGTTAGTAGCTTATTAAAAAATAAGAAACCAATAAAAAAAATGAAAGTTCCTAAAACTCAAAACTCAAACGGTCATTTAAAATATTCTAATCAAAGTTCATTCGCAGCTTCAACATAAAGCAATACGTGCAATTTGTGATGCAATGTTTTTTAGCTAGTCGGCGTCTAGAATCATTCCAATCTTCTGACGTGTAGAGGTTAAAAGAATGGAAACTGAATGTTGAACGACGATAGGTTCGAACGGTAGCTCTAACCACTCCTAATGTAATCCATTACTCTCGCCGAAGATTAATGGATAATCCTGAAGTAAGGAGGCTAACATTCTTTAACGTAGGTATGGCAAGTGTTGGAAACTCTTTAATAAGCAATTTGTAGTGCGGCGGCGCATGACTGACTTATTCTGAAGTTGCCAAACAGGCAGTTGCCGACCAATGTCTTGTTAGGTTAGGTCTGCTAATTCTACGTCCGAGCATGTGTGATTACGAAGAATAATACAACGAAGCCAATCGGCGTATGGTGTTGCACGTGACGTTGGTTATATGGAATGAATTCAACCGTTTCGTGATGCTAATAAATTATTTGCTATATAATTTTGTTTTTATTATTTGCTCCTCGTTTATATCTGTAGTAATATAAATTTGTAGTCCTTTTGCTTCAGTATTCATTATCTTTTTTCCTTATAGTTCTTTGTTCTAGTTGCATCGTGATTGTAGAGAAATAATTAATATGCTCTTCCTTGCGCTGTGGCTCAATAAACTATTTTGTAAATTGTTTCAAGCGATTTCCATTGACTATAAACATTGCAACGTAGTTCTAGCAACTTTTTTTTATTGATTTTTCACATGATTTTATATATATATATATATATATATATATATATATATTGCCGTGGAACTTCTATAAAGCCTTGCCAGAGTCAAAAAACATTCGAGCCCCAACGAATTGGGCGTCATAAATTGCCGTGTAACTTCGCTCTAGAGCTCGGTAATTCGAAAATTTATTAATTTACCAAAAATCGAAAATTTCACAAAATAGAAAAATTTTCAAAAAAAAATTTCTTACCCAGATTCTGCTTCCATCAACTTTGATTTCTTCAACCGCGTCCTAGCTAACTCAGTTGGGCCTCCTCTTGGATACCTAGATTTACTATCATACTCTGTACCGTTCAAGCACACTCTCAATAAAACCACAAAATATTACAACAATCATACAATATTTATTTACCACTATTTACAAATAATAATTCAAGATTATGTACATTTCGGTGCTAAAGTTACACCTCAATAAATGATATATTTGTAAAGTCCTTGTTTTTAAATTGAAATATCAAACACATTAAATATAACAGGAGTAAATGGGCCGTAAATAATACCTTATTTATTTTTTTCTAATTATTACACTCTGGAGTATGGTGAGCTCATGATAACCCAGTTTTTTTAACGTATGCTTTCTACTTTGCATACTCTTACTACAAACACAAAAAACCATGTACTCTTAACGATAAATTTTAAATTCATGAGGAACCTTAATAAGCTTCACGTACACCTTTAGATTTATATTCAAATATCATAATAAAGTTAGTTATGCGTATTTTTTCCAACACGCAAAATAACAAAGAAAAATATCATCAAAGTTCACTCTCACACATCACCAATAATCTCCACAGTTTATAAAAAACAGCAAATTCTAATGCGTTACCTGGAAAAACTTAAAGATTCCATCTCTGTTGAAAATGTATTGTTCCTGAACCCTCGGCCTAGTGGTAATGCGCTGCTTGCCGCCTCCAGCTATTTATAGATGAACACCATCTACGTTGTGCTGCATGCTACTCATTCAAGATCCATCTCATATCCAAATTCAAATATAGTACACTTGTTATTATTGCATAACTTAATTTACGTTACGAGCTTGTTACAGTATACGTTGTACCTTAGTTAAATATAAACTCGACACTATCCGCGTTCAAAGTATCAGGCCACAACAATCTAACACTGTACTATTTAATTTATAAATTTTAATACTTACAAGCTCGTTAGTAGGTTTTTGTACGTCGTAAGCGATGCAAATTAAAGAAGTCAAAGAGAGAGCTATCAATTTCGCTAGCTTATTTATATTATAAGCCGGGCCCCTCTCGGCCACACTTTACCCGAAATCCTAATTGCAAACTAACTCTTTCTTCAAATTTTGTATAACCATTTTCGAACTCCCTAATTTTAGCTCGACGCTACGCTATTTTTCGAAAACCCGTATTCATCTGTCCCGTGCTCGTCTGTTGTACAACTATCAGCATTGGTACAAATTCTGAAAATACCCTAATCCACACCTGCCTCCTTTCATTCAACACACTTCAACACGATCTTGGCGGCAGTTACGCTTTGTATGCAAAAGACCTTGTACTTTTGTCTATGAAACGCGTGTATCTTGAAAATTAGGCAGATTACGAGCTTTCTACAACAATACAAGAGCGAACATATTATAGAAAAGATTAGAAGTACATTGGAACCTAACAATAAATTATAAATAAAAATGGAGAAGAAAATGTAATGGCAAGATGGAATGTGACGACAAAACACGCTTGTTGAGCATCACAAGATTTCTCATAAATCTGCACATGTGTATTCTATGCCATCTGCCGAAAATTATAAGAATTTTTTTCCAATAGACTTAACGAGGGAAGTTCAGACCCCTATAACTTTTTAAAGGTTCGTTTACGCGCTTTTTGAGTTACATATTTGGACTCATCAGACTACTTCTAATCGAAATATATACTCCCGCTTCACATGGGTTCCTAAGGTAAAAGCCAACCCTAAGTTAAGTGCGCTTTTGTCTACTATAAATTACGCGAGATTAATGAACTTTTTCTGCAGTATGCAGACGCTTGTAAATATTTACTTGTCAGCTTGACACCTCTAGGAATCCACGGTTGGTATAATTAAATTATACCCCGAACGTTGAGTTAATTCTCTTCATTCTCTTGAGGGTGACTAAGTTTAGGTGAGACACTATATTTGAGCAACGCAAGCCCACGTATTATGCAGTTGCAACATTACAAGTTTAATTAAGTTAAACACTATAAAAGCTGTGAGCTTTAGCTACGATTAATGCTGAAGGAAACGTTTTCATTAGTCTGTTTATGTAATAAGGATAAATAGTTAACATACGTGAAGACGGTGCATATACAGCTATTGTACTCCGACAGTTAAAAAGCTTCTTAGTCTGAAAAAAGGTAGATAGAAGTAGAAGCAAAAGCTTCGCAAATATGGCAGCACCAATATGTAAAAACTGTCCTATGTGTATAAAAGTTTATTAAAAAATAAGAAACCTATAAAAAAATGAAAGTTCCTAAAACTCAAAACTCAAACGGTCATTTAAAATATTCTAATCAAAGTTCATTCGCAGCTTCAACATAAAGCAATACGTGCAATTTGTGATGCAATGTTTTTTAGCTAGTCGGCGTCTAGAATCATTCCAATCTTCTGACGTGTAGAGGTTAAAAGAATGGAAACTGAATGTTGAACGACGATAGGTTCGAACGGTAGCTCTAACCACTCCTAATGTAATCCATTACTCTCGCCGAAGATTAATGGATAATCCTGAAGTAAGGAGGCTAACATTCTTTAACGTAGGTATGGCAAGTGTTGGAAACTCTTTAATAAGCAATTTGTAGTGCGGCGGCGCATGACTGACTTATTCTGAAGTTGCCAAACAGGCAGTTGCCGACCAATGTATTGTTAGGTTAGGTCTGCTAATTCTACGTCCGAGCATGTGTGATTACGAAGAATAATACAACGAAGCCAATCGGCGTATGGTGTTGCACGTGACGTTGGTTATATGGAATGAATTCAACCGTTTCGTGATGCTAATAAATTATTTGCTATATAATTTTGTTTTTATTATTTGCTCCTCGTTTATATCTGTAGTAATATAAATTTGTAGTCCTTTTGCTTCAGTATTCATTATCTTTTTTCCTTATAGTTCTTTGTTCTAGTTGCATCGTGATTGTAGAGAAATAATTAATATGCTCTTCCTTGCGCTGTGGCTCAATAAACTATTTTGTAAATTGTTTCAAGCGATTTCCATTGACTATAAACATTGCAACGTAGTTCTAGCAACTTTTTTTTATTGATTTTCACATGATTTTATATATATATATATATATATATATATATATATTGCCGTGGAACTTCTATAAAGCCTTGCCAGAGTCAAAAAACATTCGAGCCCCAACGAATTGGGCGTCATAAATTGCCGTGTAACTTCGCTCTAGAGCTCGGTAATTCGAAAATTTATTAATTTACCAAAAATCGAAAATTTCACAAAATAGAAAAATTTTCAAAAAAAAATTTCTTACCCAGATTCTGCTTCCATCAACTTTGATTTCTTCAACCGCTTCCTAGCTAACTCAGTTGGGCCTCCTCTTGGATACCTAGATTTACTATCATACTCTTTACCGTTCACGCACACTCTCAATAAAACCACAAAATATTACAACAATCATACAATATTTATTTACCACTATTTACAAATAATAATTCAAGATTATGTACATTTCGGTGCTAAAGTTACACCTCAATAAATGATATATTTGTAAAGTCCTTGTTTTTAAATTGAAATATCAAACACATTAAATATAACAGGAGTAAATGGGCCGTAAATAATACCTTATTTATTTTTTTCTAATTATTACACTCTGGAGTATGGTGAGCTCATGATAACCCAGTTTTTTTTAACGTATGCTTTCTACTTTGCATACTCTTACTACAAACACAAAAAAACCCATGTACTCTTAACGATAAATTTTTAAATTCATGAGGAACCTTAATAAGCTTCACGTACACCTTTAGATTTATATTCAAATATCATAATAAAAGTTAGTTATGCGTATTTTTTCCAACACGCAAAATAACAAAGAAAAATATCATCAAAGTTCACTCTCACACATCACCAATAATCTCCACAGTTTATAAAAAAACAGCAAATTCTAATGCGTTACCTGGAAAAACTTAAAGATTCCATCTCTGTTGAAAATGTATTGTTCCTGAACCCTCGGCCTAGTGGTAATGCGCTGCTTGCCGCCTCCAGCTATTTATAAATGAACACCATCTACGTTGTGCTGCATGCTACTCATTCAAGATCCATCTCATATCCAAATTCAAATATAGTACACTTGTTATTATTGCATAACTTAATTTACGTTACGAGCTTGTTACAGTATACGTTGTACCTTAGTTAAATATAAACTCGACACTATCCGCGTTCAAAGTATCAGGCCACAACAATCTAACACTGGACTATTTAATTTATAAATTTTAATACTTACAAGCTCGTTAGTAGGTTTTTGTACGTCGTAAGCGATGCAAATTAAAGAAGTCAAAGAGAGAGCTATCAATTTCGCTAGCTTATTTATATTATAAGCCGGGCCCCTCTCGGCCACACTTTACCCGAAATCCTAATTGCAAACTAACTCTTTCTTCAAATTTTGTATAACCATTTTCGAACTCCCCTAATTTTAGCTCGACGCTACGCTATTTTTCGAAAAACCCGTATTCATCTGTCCCGTGCTCGTCTGTTGTACAACTAACTATTTAGACCAATGATACCTTTCAGTGACGTCTTGAAACCCCTCCTGTATTAACTCTATTCCTCTCTTATGCATATTGGATGTTTCCTTCTACCCTAGTTTGAGTGGTAGAAAATCAATATTACTGTCCGCGTGCTATCTACCCAACGTGGAGTTGTATACGTGCTTTGCGACTGTCGGTTGACCAATATTCTTTCAAACTTGCTTGTTATCTACAAAAATAAGAGGAACATGACATTTCCAAAACATGCAGGTGTTCAATTAACGATCGTTTTAGAATAACATTTCTAGGAGTTTGCGTTTCAAGGTATTTCATATATTCGATGTCTGTTTGTTTGTTAGTAAAGCGTTTCGCCTTGGAATTATCGATTTTTCACGCCCTTATGCGTTTTCTGACGTTATAGCCCTTTGAATTAAACTGAATTAAATTAATTAATAATTTCTATTGGCTTATACAATTTATTTTCTTTACGAACCTACGAATTTTTAATCCCTAATTATAAAATTATGGTAATACTTGTTTCTTTAAATTAAATAAATGAAATAACTTTCGCCCGTAAATTATGGTTGTTTCCTCTATACAGGGTGTTTGAAATTACATTGTTTATACCCAAATTTAACCCTTTAAATCCACTACAATATATACAGGGTGCCCACAATCTATCTCCGTATATGGGTAACTTTTTTATTATAGAAGATACAATATTGGTTAAATTAGCAAAGTTGAAGAGAAATTTACGAGTAGTATGATGCTTTTTTGAAAACTCACCTAGATGCTCAACATTTTTAGATATTTGAAAAAACTGAAATTTGCCATTTTCTTCAAACGCTAATAACTTTTAACGGTTTAACCTATAGAGAAAATAAAACTGCTTGTAAGGTAACTTTTACGTAGAATTCAATAGCGTATATGACAATTTTAATTGGAAATGGGTTTTCAAGCTACAAACATAACCTCACTTTTTAAATGGAAACCATAGTTCAATATAACCCAAATGGAAAGGTTTTTCTTTTCTGATTACCCTGATGTAAGGGTTGATGTACTTATTTTCAGTAGTTTCTTCATAATAAAGAAAAAACGATTTATTTATTTGCGGACATCAAGGAATCCATGGATACATATTACAAACAAACAAAATGTGTAAAAATCAATAATGGAAACACAAGTTTATTGTAACTAAATTTATTATAAACTAAGAAAAATAAAATACAAAAAAAATAAACTATCCATACAATACAAATAACTTAATCAAAGGAAACAAAAACTAATTAATGCGAATATGCCCACTCCTACATTAACATATGCTCAAAATGACCTCCATTAGCTTGCAAACACATTTCGCACCTTTTAATTAGGTTTTGGTGCACCTTATTTAACGTTTGTGGTTTTATACTTGTAATAGCTGCTGTAATACTATCTTTGAGTTGCTCAATGTTATTGGGTTTTTAGCATACACTACATCCTTTACAGTACACCCAAAGAAAAAAATCCAGTGGCGATAGTTCTGGTGACCTTGCCGGCCATGGAACAGGACCTGCATTGCCAATCCAATTTGGAAAACTATTATCAAGATATTCAGAAACGGCTTGAGCATTGTGAGCAGGTTCACCGTCATGCTGAAAATATTTTAAGTTTTGCAGTAAATGAAGTGGCAAATTATCTAGCATTTCTTGCAATTCGTTTTGTAGAAAATTCAAATAGTGTACACCATTTAAATTATAATTATAGAAGAAAGGCCCAAGTATTTTATTACCAAAACTGGCACACCACACATTTATCGAAAATTGATGTTGATCCCGCCTTTCTTCTGTTAAATGGGGATTTTTCTGACTCCAGTAGACTGTATTTTTTCTGTTAAACATGCCTTTGTTAGTAAATTTTGCTTCGTCGGTAAATATAATAGTGTGACTAAAACCAGGATTATTATTTGTTTCATTAAGAAACCACCTACAAAACTGTTGTCTTCTCTCACAATCCCCATGATACAGTGTATTGCTAACATGGGTTTTGTATGGTTTGTAGCGGTTTTGTTTTAAAATTAGGCGAGCTTTTTCTGTAGAAGTAGCGCACTCAATTGCAGTTTCTCGGGTGGACGCTGTTGGCTTAAAATTTATGTAGGCTAACACACGTTCTTCATCATCAGTTTTGAATTATCTTTTATCAGTACTGGGTATTGTAAAGCACCAAACCTTTTAAATTGTTTTCTAATTTAGAAAACAATCGTTTATCTGGCTGCCTTCTTTCCAAATATCTTTCATAATACATATCACCAGCAGCATCACAATTTCTGTTACAGGCATAGTAACAAAAGAGCATGTCATTTTTTCGTCGTTTGTATACATTCTCTATTATAATCAAATAAATTTAAAAGTCTTTTACACAAAATTTGCAACCCAGAGCAAATAAACACTTTAACTAATAATATCTGACATATGCCAGTTGTTTTTGTTTATTTAAAATATGTATCCATGGACTCCTTGATGCCCGCAAATAAATAAATCGTTTTTCTTTATTATGAAGAAACTACTGAAAATAAGTACATCAACCCTTACATCAGGGTAATCAGAAAAGAAAACCTTTCCATTTGGGTTATATTGAACTATGGTTTCCATTTAAAAAAGTGAGGTTATGTTTGTAGCTTGAAAACCCATTTCCAATTAAAATTGTCATATACGCTATTGAATTCTACGTAAAAAGTTACCTTACAAGCTGTTTTTATTTTCTCTATAGGTTAAACCGTTAAAAAGTTATTAGCGTTTGAGAAAATGGCAAATTTCAGTTTTTTTCAAATATCTAAAAAAGTTGAGCATCTAGGTGAGTTTTCAAAAAAGCATCATACTAGTCGTAAATTTCTCTTCAACTTTGCTAATTTAACCAACATTGTATCTTCTATAATAAAAAAGTTACCCATATACGGAGATAGATTGTGGGCACCCTGTATATATATACTGGGTGCTTCAAAAAAATGTATACACACTTTAAACTATTGTAGTTTTCCCGCACTACAAGGCTAATGTTATATTTCTTCGCCAGGTGCCAGCATAATCGTCCCTCTATGTTATATTATCAGTTGGAATTTGTAATATCAACATGGCGGACGTACGTTTGAGTTTTGAAGAACGTAAGCAGGTTATTAAGTGGTACTGGAAGTTTGAGAATGTAAATGAAGTTCAAAGACAGTGGAGAAGGGACTATGATACAGAACCACCTTCAAGATTAACAATTACACGCATACGAGACAAATTCGAAGTTCATGGAACAGTGTGTGATGTGCATAAAGGTCATTCAGGTCGGCCTCGAACAGCTACAAGTGATGAGTCATCAACGACAGTCTTGGAACTGTTTCAACGCTCTCTAACAAATCTTCAAGGCAAGGGGCACGTGAAAGTGATGTAAGTGCTAGCAGCGTGCTACGCATTCTGAAGAGAGGCAAGTATCGTGTTTACATTCCAAGGCTGGTGCAACAGCTAAATGACGACGATCCAGATCGAAGGTTGCAATTTTGTGAATGGATTCAGGAGATGGTGATACGTGAACCGGGATTTATGGGTAGCATCATTTGGTCGGATGAAGCCCAATTCAAACTTAATGGAACTGTCAATAGGCACAATTGTGTTTACTGGTGTGAAGAAAATCCTCACATTACAATTGAAAAAGCTGTAAATTTGCCTGGTGTAAATGTGTGGTGCCGTTTGTCTTCAAGGGGACTCATTGGACCTTTTCGATTTGAAGGCACTGTAACTGGTATTAATTACCTAACAATGCTTGCTGATTCCATATTTTCTGCCATTTGTGCATTATACGGTAATGATGATTTTTATTTTCAACAAGATGGTGCTCCGCCGCACTATCACAGGGACGTACGAGCTTACCTGGATCAAAATTTGTCGGGCCAGTGGATAGGACGCAGGGGGCCAATCGAGTTTCCAGCACGCTCTCCAGACTTTACACCACTGGATTTCTTCTTGTGGGGCACAGTAAAAGATGAGGTGTACAAACGTAAACCACGTAACCTAGACATTCTTTGGAATGAGATTCAAGCAGTGTGTAGAAAAATCTCATTGGACGTTTTGATACGATGTACAGAATCTGTGGTGACTCGTACTCAGAATTGTATTGATGCTGCAGGTCACCAATTTGAACAGTATTAACATTTGTTATTTATGTTTCATTTACATTGGACTTTCAGCTTTCTATTTTCCTGAAATTTAACTTTGTAGAACGGTAAATAAATTTTCTATGGAAGTTCAAAGTGTGTAAACATTTTTTTGAAGCACCCAGTATATATATATATATATATATATATATTGCACTGAATCAAGCCCCTTCGTTGGGCTGTCATAAAAATGCAGTGGATCATGCTCCTCGGTTGGGCTTCATAAATATTGCTGCGGTTTGAAATCGAGCTCCAAAGTTGGGTTGACATAAAATTGCAGTGGACTCCTTTGTAGCGACTCTACTAATTCAGCGTCATAAAAATGCTTGCTACAAAAAAAACTCTATGTTGAGTACCATCTGAAGATGCTCTCCAAATTTTGATTCCTCGGCTAGCTCTGCTCACTGCGTCCTCCTAGATACTCACCCTTGGTACTCATTCTTCCATCAACTTTTGTAGTTAATAATAAAAGAATAAAAAAATATTTCGACAAAAGCACACAACCCTTTTATTCTGCTAACATAAAAGATCAATTCTCACAATTTCAAGTTACAGTTAATATTCACGCTACAACATTTCATACTTCTATTTAAATGGCAAACATCAATCTAAAATTCCCATGATTTTTATGTACCTCAACATTTCATATTTTATTAAAAGTAGATGGGCCTATCCTCTTTCCTTAATTTACTTCCCCGGTATGTTGAGCTCAGTATAAACCTTGTTATTTCTTGTGCATCAAATTTTGCATTGTCAAATTATACCAAAGACCCGTTTACTTCTTACATCGATAACATATTATTCAAATATTTACACCCTAGATTAATAATAGAAAATTGTCCTTTATATGTCTCCAAAAAATTTAATTTTAGTTTATAAACATTTTCACCACAAAAATAATAACCAAATCACTCATAAATCAAAATAACTACACACCAGCATAACAGTTTCAAAAACAAAAATCGTTACCTGGAGTGTTCTTTCAGATTATCACCTCCATAGCTGACTTTTCACTAGACTGCTCGTACCTGCATTGCTTTATCTTACTCGTTCATCCAAACCATTACCAATCTGAAATCGCCTTCCGTCAGACTGCACGTACAATAACCAAACCACACCTCTGCATCCAGTTAATATGTTACCAGCACCCTTGTTCAAAATATAAATGCTTCGTAAGTACGTAGCATTCAGCTTTTAATTATTATAATTTATTTCTATTCGGCCCGTTTAATTACTCTGCACCTACTTCTGCGTTATAAACACTTGTACATAACTTTTGGCAGACTGCACTGTACGCGGTATTAAAAGCTATGTTCTTCAAATTATCATCGAGAACTCAGATAATATGAGCGAAATATAAAAGCGAAAAATAAAAAAGCCAATCTAACTTCAGTCTTTCTTATATATTCTAAGCGTCACTTAGTTTGCACAACTTTCGTTACCCACTCTTTAAAAACCTTCAAAGTGCACTCCATTCTAAAAATTTACCATACATCTAACAAACTTTCAAAAACCCGAGAATTCGTCCACTCCACATCGCTTTTACCATAAAAAACTACGTACGTTTTTTACCGATTAAATTTACCGTGAATTTTGTACTCTCTTATTCCCCCAAACAAATCCAATTCACGCCCCTTATGTACGCGTCTATATTGTTATAGCGGTCCTACTTTTATAGTAACTTTTCTGTTTTTGCTTTCTTATTATCCCACTATTACCGTGTTGTCTACGGTTAATTCTCCCTTCCTATTTGAAAAATCGATATCGTGTAACACAAACCTGTTGCATCTGCGCCTTTCTATTAGCCTCTACAAGTATACTTGTTTCCACGCACTTGAAAGATGTTTGTCATTTACCCATTTGTTATTGTCATCTCACTTTGTTATGTTCTAAAGATTCTCTGTCTCCTAGTGCTATCAATCAGTTTTTAAAATAGTCGTCCGTTATTATAAACCTTGAGTCTGTCCGTTAGCATAACACTCCGAATTGTTGTTTCAACGTTTTTAGTCTTAATAGGAATTATTTATTTACCCAAGCTTTTTTATTCCTTGAAAACTTTGACTGCTTTAGCTTGTTTGTACTCTTCCACTTTGTAACTTTTCTACGAATGCTTTAATTTATAATTTTTAAATAAATGTACGTTGTTTAACTTGACGTAGACAAATTAAACCTACATTATAACATGTAATTTTTTCCCAAATTAAAGCTTTTCAAATAAATTATTGATTTTAACGTACAGGGTCATTAAATAAACGCTTGTTTACGCTTACCGGTAGACAGTAATACATATATATATATATATATATATATATATATGTGTGTGTATATATACACATATATTATATATACAACGATGTGGATAATGATGTCAAAAAGGTCATTGGGAACCGGCGTTGTGTGTAAAAACCCAACTTAAAACAAGAAAAATAGAATTTTTGAATATTTAATTTTGTCCTGTATAAACATAAACGTATTCATTTAGCAAACGTATATTCCCATGTAAACTTTTTAGTACATATAGTGTTGTAATGCCATTTAAGAACGAAGCGCAACTTTAATCCGTGTTAAATAATGATTTTCGAGAAAAATACCTTTAAAGCAAGTTTTATTGCATTTATAAATCTTAAGAACGAAGCCCAATTTTAAAATTAGCACTTATTGAAAGTGCTAATTCAGAATCCGTATGTAGAAATTCTTTAAAACACGTTTCATATACAATAAAATAAGTTTTATTGCGTATCCAGATTGAAAAATGAATCGAACTCACTTTAAAAATAAAATATGCAACTTTGCTTTAATGTTACATGCTCGAGGTTGTAAAATGAGTGAATTCTGAATGTCGAATACTGAATCTTTACTCAAACTTACATGATCGAGCTCATAAAATACATGAATATCAAATTTACTTTCGTTTATATACAAAATAATCTCTATACGTCATGTTTTCATTCGATTCCATTGTATTTTCGAAAATTAGTCACCCTATATGATCTAATATTTACGTGGATGACAGCGTTTAACGATCTAACTAGTGTCAAGCTAACGCAGTTTGTTATGATTTATAATCTCCCGAAGCGTCTTCTATCCTTTTCTAGCGCACAAGGTTAATGCACTGTCTCCTTTCTTTTTATTGTTATACATCGAGCTATTAAATTTGCATATCAACTTTTATGGGGTTTTAGTAGCCGTGGGTTCCTTGAATCGGGGCTTTTATTTCTTGATACAAATAGTCAACTTATTTAATGACTTTTAAAAACGCTTCTTAGTAAAAATGACACATTTGTTTATTAATAAAGAAGTTACTGGAAACAATGCTTTATCTAAGACTATATCTACACACGAAAAATTAATTAATGAGGGCCTCGTTCTTCTAATTTGTAAAAACAATGAATTGATATCGCTTTCATATAATGAAAATGAATGACTTTTGTATTTAAATCTTTAAAAAATGAAATCCTTTTTGCTAAGAATGGAATGATTATGTAGGCATTGCATCTCTCAAGAGTAATTATTTTAGGCAATGATATTGAATGACTTTTTGTATTTATATCTTAATTATTGATTTGCATTCTAAAAGGTTGCGGATTTTAGTTTCGCACATCTTTTCACACTTTGCAATAAATGTAATACACGGAATTTAATTAATAAGGACTTCTTTTTTAGCTTTGTAATGACGTGAATAAAATGTATGGCTTTAAATTTTAATTGTAATGATATACGCTTATATTTATACAGGTTAAAACGATTAAATATTGGGAAATTTTAATTTTTGCCGTATTTATTCTCTTTGGGTGGTAACTTTTCATAGAATTTAGCATTCAATGACGTCTCATGATCTCTTTATTACATCAATATATACATACATATATATATATATATACATATATATATATATATACATATATATATATATACATATATATATATACTTATATGATGATATATTATTAATGGGTTTGAGGTCAGCTGTAGGAAAGTAAACTCTTTTTTAAGGCCTAAATTTTCGAATTTTATTTAAATTCTTGATCACAGGCTTTCTAAAATTTTACAATTAACTAGGCTAACATATAAATGAATTGATAGTAACTTACAAGACGAGGTTAAACATTAAATTAACATGAAAATTACATCGAAATCTATTTTAACTAATTTTTGCTTCAATTTGTTATAAGAAAATTGTATAACTTGTATAAAAATAAAATAAAAATGTCAAATTTTGAAACCTTTCAGTTTCACTTTTTAATTATTTGAAGATTTAAAACAGAATGCCTATGTGTGCATGTATGCATGTGTGTATGTGTTTGTGTGTGTATGAGTGTGGGTGCGTGTACATGTTATATTTATGTGAGTGTCTATGAATATTTGTGATTATGTATATTAATCTGTTTGTTTGTTAGTACGTGTATGTATGAATGTGATAGGATGAGTATGTATGTAATGCTAATCACTATAATATCAATTATTGCATTAGGTATATGTTACTTCTGAAGACTAAGTATGTATGTGTAAATCGAACTTAGACCACCAATATCTGTTTTTTATTTATACAATTTTTGGCGAAATATATGATACATTTCCAGAAATAGTCTTTTTGTGTATCTTTTCTAGTTCTAAAATTTTAGGATGTTCAAAATCAATTTTGTGATCTAAATCAATTGAGTGTCTTGATAAAGCACAGGAATTTGGTTTGATTCTAATGTCACTTTTGTGTTGGGTTATACGTTGTTTTAAAGTTTGTGACGTTTGCCCAATATAAGGATTACTACAATCTATACAATTAATTTGGTATACAAGGTTTCTTTGAAATAAATCTGGTGTCTTATCTCTAAATTTTGAAAAAATATTTCTTAATGTTAAAATGTTTTTTTTAGCGTATTTGAAATTGTAATTTTTAAATACTTTAATTAATTTATGAGTTAGGTGGTCATTTATATTTGCTAGTGTTTTGTATAGCTGTATAGTTTTGTTATTTTCGTTAGTTGCATTATTATTATCTATATCACCATCATTATTGTTTATATTATTGTATTTTTTTGTGTTATATAATAATTTTGTTATCAGGTGTATAGGATAGTTATTATTTTTTAGAATATTTGAAAGATGTTTCATGTTTTTATTATGAAAAGAGGGATGTGATATCTTTTTTATTCGATCTTTTAATCCCGAAATAAAATTTAATTTTGTTTTAAATGGATGATAAGAATAATAATTTAAGTATCTGTTTGAATGTGTAGGCTTCTGATACCAATCTAAAATAATTTCATTTTTATCATTTCTAATTAATAAAGTGTCTAGGAATGGTACAGAGTTATTTGATTCCGTTTCTATTGTAAATTGAATGTGGGTATTGTATTTATTAAAAATGTTAAGAGTTTCATCTATTTTATCTTTCGGAATAGCTGTCACTATATCATCAACAAATTTTTTAATAAATGGAGGATTAAATGGAAGTTGAGGAATAACTGAATTCAACAGTTCGTCCATAACTATTTGAGCAATAATGGGACTGAGATTTGATCCCATCGGACATCCAAAAATTTGTAGATAAAATTTATTGTTGAAGGAAAACTAACAATTGTCAAATAAAAATTCAATTGTTAGTAAAAACATTGTTTTTGATAGCTTACAATTTGGTTCAATTTCAGTCCAAATTTTATTAATGTTATTGATAACTAAATTTTTAGATATATTTGTAAAAAGGGAAATAACGTCTAAACTGATTAAAACATAATTTTTTGGTAAACGAAAATTATTTATTTGTTCAGAGAATTCAAAAGAATCTTTTATATTAAAATCGTTTTTACGGACGGATTTTGTTAAAATTTCAGAAACGAATTTCGAAAGTTTTTCAGTGGCAGCATTATTTGTTCCAACAATAGGACGGTATGGACAATCAGCTTTATGTATCTTAGGTAAACCATAAAGTTTAGGGATTGTACTACTATAATTGTTTAATGATTTTGCTTCTAAATCGTTAATCATTTTTTTATTTTTTAATTGCTTTATAAGGTCTAATGTTTGTTTTTGAAGTTTTGCTGTTGGGTCTGTTTTAATTTAATGTTTAACCTCGTCTTGTAAGTTACTATCAATTCATTTATATGTTAGCCTAGTTAATTGTAAAATTTTAGAAAGCCTGTGATCAAGAATTTAAATAAAATTCGAAAATTTAGGCCTTAAAAAAGAGTTTACTTTCCTACAGCTGACCTCAAACCCATTAATAATATATCATCATATTTATAAAAGGTCATTATCTCTAAACTATATTATATACTTATATATATATATATATATATATATATATATATATATTGCCGTAACCCGCTTATGCTTGGGAGCCACAAATTTATGCCTTGGCTTGGGTACAGCCGAATTGTAACATTGAGGATGCAATATAAAATATAGAATCACTCTCTTACCATGTCTTTTTCCTTGCCTGGCTAGTTCAACGGAAAATATGATGTGGATATTTTTCAAACGTAAATGAAACACAGAAATTTCAAGAAACATCTATGAACAGCCTTCTAAGCATCCAAGAACATATTTCCTTTATACACATTATCTAAATAATCTCATACATTCAATATAAATAACAATTATAAAAACAATTTACAGCTTAACCTTAAGCAGAAATTTTTATTCACTGATTGCTTACTTATTAAAATAATCCTCACCTAGTTCTTGTTGATAATTACAGAACCTCAACATCTCATATACGAATTAGAATGCTCTTTAATTTTTCTGTGGATAATTTGCCTATCTGTTATTACCCTGTTTATCAGTGCAATTGGACAATGGCGCCAGATATACAGTTTAGTAAAAGTCAAAATGCTTCGAACTCTCACCTCAAAAATTGTTGGAAATTATTCCCTAGGCAAATAATTTTTATAGAATTAAAATCTTATTCTAGCTTAAGTTATTATTAGGTTACAAAACAAAACAAATTATACTTGTATGTGGTATTGTCAAATACTTCTTTATAGCGCTTCTATAAAACATATCATTTCCATTATAATTAATAGCGTTGAATATTTCCTGGTTCCATTTCAAATCTACATTTATAATCAATCTTGACGTTAAAATATCAGCATTTATTTTTAATAAATTAAAATCAGCAGTTGTGCTCTTGTACTAAGACTATTTATGTCGAAAGTTGTTTAGTTTTCGTAGTATTCTTTAAAATAGTTATATTTCACAATTATGCAAGGTTCTATGATACTTGTCGAACGCCAACAAATAGTGTACAAATTACACGAAACTTATATGTATGCAACATGTCGTAAAATTAAAGAATAATTCTTTACTCGAAACTTACATATTCGATGTCTTACTGAATCACCAGTTCTAATTCAATTCCTGTTTATATACTAAAACAAAATCAATACGTCATTTTCTCGATTCTTCTAGTTTATGTTCCCCACGATTGGTTTCGGATGATGTAATATTTACGCCGATTTCGCATTTTAATGAGTTAATTAAGTACCGTTGTATAATTTATAGCTATCGTAAAACGTCTTTCATTCTTTATTAATACATTAAAGCACAGCTGTTGTTATTTCTCTCTTCGCTATTAAGCGCGTTATCTATTCTATTTTATAGTTATTACCGATAGTGACGTTTCTTCGAATTTAGGCGTTTATTCATTGTATCAAAATAATCAGCTTATTTAATGGCTTTTAGAACATTTTTAGTAAAATGACATATATGATTTATGACTTTTCGCAGTCTCACAAAAGAAATATTGTATTCTCTTATTAAATAATGTAAACATTCGTAAACTCTGGAAGTAATTCGTAACCAACTTTTTTGTAAGAAACATATGTTTTATTTATAACTCATAAAGTGGCATTTTGAACGAGAATGAATATTTAATTTTTGTTTTAAATAATATATCTACACACAGAAATTTATCTAGGAATTTAGAAGTATATGCGACTTATTTTCAATCTGCAGTAAATGTCTACATGGAATTTAATTACATAATTAATAAGTGCTTCGTCTTATGATTTGTAAATGCAATTAAAACTTGTTATTAAACGTTATTTTTCAGGAAAATCATTATTTACACATGGTTTATATTTGGGCTTCTTCTGAAATAGTATAACAATACTATATGTGTCCTTAAAAGGAGTTATGTTACATGGGAATCTTGTTTTTTGTGCTAATGGAATACGCTTATATGCGTATACAGAGTGGAAAAATTAAATATTGGGAAATTTTAATTTTTCCTGGTTTCTTCTCTTTGAGTTGCAATTTTTCATAAAATTTGGCGTTCAATGGCGTTCGTATATATATATATATATATATATATATATATGTATATACATATATATATACCACTTTCAACTAATAAACCGTTTTTGAAATACCTACAAACTAAAAAGTGCTGTAACGAACTGAAAAGCTTATATGATGGCGACGATTTATCTAGCAGAAATATGAGTTACCTTGTCTGCTTCTCCTGTAGCGAAAAATTTATTCGTGTGTCCCTGGATAATTTAAGGAATTTCCAGCTTTGGGGAAAATTTCCTACAAATACGTGGGAAATATATAAATTGCTAAAAATTGTCTTCCAATCCATACGTAGGATTTAGAAAGTATCGCTTCTGTAAAGTTGTGGGATCAAATCATTTCTTTGATCTGGAGAATATAGTTTCTAACGAAATGTGTACTTATAGCTTTAGCCACGACCACTCTTCCATACTTGATGTGATTATCTATATCGTTGCTTGTTTATTGAATTAACAACATTGCATTAATAGTACTGTAACTTCAGTTTACGCTTCTTTATTCGGTCCAATGCAAGACTAATTATTCACAAATATTTACCGAGAACCCGTAGTCTACCGAAATGTTCGTTGCTGAGATCACTAATAATTACTACTAACAACAATTAATGCACTAAGGTTTTTATTAATACCACAAATACATTATACTTATTACTGATTTAACTGCGTACTTTGTATTAAATTGCTGCCCTGTATTGTATTTACACAAAGCACTAATCAACTAACCATTATAACATGATATACATAAACACAAGGCGTATTTATTTTAACAGGAACAAACTATTTCATTTAACCTGTAGATTAAGACACTGACTGAAGTGAACTTACCACAAGCAGCAGCAGTATATTTGACCACATGTTTTCAATGCCGTTCTAGAAATTACAACAACATATCCGAATCATCCGTTTTGTTTGTTTTCTGTGGCTGCTTAAAATACACCCTACTAACTGTCGATCATACTATTGTTTGCTTAATCGTTTTGTAAGGCTAGTGTGTTACTTTAAACAAACATTAAGTAATGGAAAATAATTTAGAAAATTTACTTAGTTAAATGGGTTTTTATCAAGGAATCACTGTGAAAAATTATAGAAACTTTGGTAATTTACAGTAATGACATGGCAATTTCAATATAATATCAAATTACAATCCAGAAATAAACAGAAGAAGCACCCAATATATAATAATACAAACGTAAATGATTCGACATTTTACCTTCTTTGTATTCAATTTAGTAAAAATATAGGATGGATCTAGGTAAATCATTGGACATGTATTTGTACACACTCCCACGAGTTCAAAAACATACCGTTCGATCATGAAATTGAACCGATACACCCTACAACCACAACACGCAAAAAACGAGCCATAAAAATTAATGTGTTACATGTAAACCGTGAGAGGAATTAAGAATTTACAGGAATAAAACGATAGTAATATCGACAATAGGACAGTTTTAGACGCACAATTCGTGAGAACGAGCCTTGGAGTAATAACCCTGCGGCGTGAAAAATTATATATAATGATGTGATAAAGGGTTGTTTAGGGGTGTCTTGTATAGCAAGGGTCGTGCAGTAATCATAAAGTGCAATAGGAAGCAGAAAACTGCATTTATTTAACAGAAAATTAAGTAATTTTGATACTGTGTAAATAGTAAGCATTTAACACCCTGTATATAGAGCATAATTAGTTTTAGACGACGCAAATAAACACATCTTACAACAATAGGACGCATATTTAGCATAGAAATAGGTCATTTATCCATTAGGTAAATAACAAGTATTTAATACTCAGTATATAGAGCTTTATGAGTTTTAAGTAATGCAAGTAACAAAATCTTTCAGTAGAACTACGCTTATTCAGGAGAATATGATAGTAAATGTAATTAAAGATGCGTAAATAAATAAACATGGACGAAAGTAAAATTGAAATTACATCATGTATTTTTGTATAATATGGAAAACGCGATATTTACACAAAACAAGGTATGGTCTGATAACGAGGTATCTATAAGCAAATAACCATTACCCGGAAAACCGAATATATTACATCAGAAAACCACTTCAAGATGCATCAAATACAAAGACCTTATTGGTTAAGATAGCGACAGACTTGTTGAAAACCCAACCCACATGCTAGTGAGATCAGCCTATATTTAACAAACGAGCAATAATAACACAGTTCAGTTTTAATTAAGCAAGGCAAAGCTGCGCCACTCTGAATCAAAAAGTCACGCGTAATGTTTAATAAAATAGATAGTGACAAATAAGGGCTACAAATATGAAAATTTCTGTTGCCGTTTAACGGCTCCGAGTAAATGGATAATCCTAGCTGGTTGATAATAAATCCTAATGGATGATATAATAATTTAAATGCATGGAAAATTCTAATTGATGGTATAACATTTCAAATGTGTGGATAGATATAATAATTCTAATATGGGGATATTTTAAATGGATTAATATAATATTTCAAATCAGAGTCGACGATTTTGGTACAATTTTGAGTTGCGAGAATCAATAAAGAAGCACTAAGTAATTTATGGGGGTTCAATCAAGCATATCAAGGGATAGACGAAGATAACAGGTCAGATCTAATTAGTTTTAAGATATTTTTTTTATTTAAATTTGAATACTGAATTTATATAAAAATGTAACGAAGTCAGCACAAACATTGCATACGTTAAAAGTACGTAATATTATAAAGGGGTTTAGAACGTTCGAGGTTTTTTTGATAAAAAGGGTATTTTTTGGTGACTTTATATTGATTTCAAAGCATATAAATTTTAGGATAAATAAGACTTATGATATTGATTGTTTGAAGGGTGTATTTTAATAATTTTCAAAACTTGTACATAATATTTCTTTTCATTATATGGAATTAATTGACTTCGTTTTATAATTCAAACAGATAGGTAATCAGAAAGGGGTGAAGAAGAAAAAATTGATCACCGTAACGTTGTGCACTCTGTGTAGATTAATAAAAGCTAGCCGTGGCATAATAATAAAATTAGTAAGATTTAAATTTGATTGGAAACACAGAGAGGTGGAGTTATATAAAAAACGCCATTAACACCGAGTACGGCGTTATCATATTAATGTATATATATATATATATATATATATATATATATATATTACTCATATTTAGACCAGGGTAGAAAATTAAATAATCACATCAAATAATTTTAATCACCGTGTATAAGGAATTTTATTAGATAATACGCTTTATTAAAAAACCGTGGAGAATAAAAATTCATTCGTTTCATTAAACATAAGAGATTTAAATCATGTACAAGACGCTTTATATCAAAAGAAGCAGTATTAAAAAGCTCTACGTATAATTTAATTATTCCTAGTAAAGAAACAAATAAAAATTACGTGCAAAATTTACATTAATTGATTTAAGTTCTGGGTAACAAGTAGTAGACAAAGCGTACAGATAATAATTAATATTTAGTTAGGATTCACTAAAATTTAAAGGGTATTAATTTTAATTGAAGTTAATTGAACCGTTAGTAACATATAATATCTATAAAAACTTGTAAAAACCCAATAAAATAAAGCTCTGAGAATTAATATTATGTTTGAACACCTGCGTAGTTTAAAAGTCACGTACGGCGAAAATGTTGCAGATAGTTAATGGTTACAAAGAATCTTGGAGAAACCGTGGCTTAATATTCACGAGAAGGTGCGATACGGGGTTATTTAACCCAGATAGTCCACATGGACTGAAATAATCGATAATAAGAAATATCAATTTGCACTAATAAGAACAGGGTAGATAGAGACAGATAATAGGCGCAAGACCGAGACACATATAGTAAAAGGCGTGAGTAGAGCAACGTCATGGGGTTGCGATTGGTTGAAAGTAAAGGCAAAATTGAGAGGTAGAAATAACATTTCTGTATAAAATTTAATTAGGTATTCTCAGACGTTGCGTGCCGTGTGAAATTTTCTGAGATTTAACTGAGGCGAGTACAAAATTCGTAAAAATCGCATGCCGAGCTACGGAATGGGAACATAGAATGACGAAATTCTAGAAACTGGCCGTTTTGGGGAACAGACCGACAGACAGGCTAACCGCTATATATACGGAGGTTAATATGAACAAGCTCTCTTAGATCTTCGACTTGATTGAAAGCGTTAAACAGTGCTTTTTAGTTTTCCGGTTTTAATATTAAATAATTTAAACAGTTTGCTCGAATATTATGTGATTTAAAACAGCTTGTTCTTTACGTGCTACAATGAATGTACTTTAGTGCACTTAGATACAAGGTAATAAAATTTAGTATCACTGTACCAATTAGTAAAATTTACAACGACAAATGAGTACACAAAAGTAGGCAGTTTTGGCGTATATTGGTGAAAGACGCATGAATTTCTTTGCTATTTTTCGGGGGTGTTAATAATTAAATGGTTCAAAAACGTGTCTGGATCCACGAAACAAGGTTCAGATATACACAGATTAGTTCCGGAAAAGCCCTGAAACAACTTTAAATAAATGGTGATGGAGAAAATTTTTAAAGCGTTGAGAATCAGAAGCCGTAAATATAACCCAGTTGGAATGGTGTGATTAACAAAAGGGACGATGTACATTGAAGCTACGAGTGCAAGTAACCGTCTGGTAAATTATACTATTTTGTTTGAACTTTGATATTTTGTGTGTGTTGAATAACTTTATAATTGATTTACTCAAATGGACAGTAGTGAAATTGTACAACAATAAAATTTTAATTTTAAGGTGAAATTTGCTTGTTTAAGTAGAAAGGGTATTTAGTATTGATGTTCTGGATTATGATGAAAATTTGGGTATGTCTTTGAGCTCAATTAGACGAACCTGGTTAATTAACGTAAAGGGTGGTAGATGCTCCTTTGTACTCTGCATATATTGTTATAGTAATTAGTAGGCATCCTACAAGGACTTTAATTCTGGATGCACATTAAAATGATAACAGATTTAATCTTGAAATTTTCTGATACTGAAATTTATGCTGAATTTTTAATTTTGAAATTTTAATGTATTGTGAATATTGATGTAAATAGAGTTAACGTTGATGTTTGTGGTAGGAATGTGTTTGTTTTTTTTATGTATGAGGATGAAAGTTATTAGAGGAGCAGCCGAGGCGATTAACAGAAGAAAGTCAATGGACCAACACAGTTAAGGTAATAAATAGCTTTTTGGTGGTTTCACAGCATTCTTGACGCCCAATTCGTGAGGCTCGATTCGAAAAGCGTAGTTCACGGATTTTGTAGGTTTCACAGCATACATGGCGACCCAAAAGTGAGGCTCGAGTCCCAAATAAAATTTTTGTGATTTTATTCCAGGAAACTGGCGATCTGAGAGAGAGAGTTTCTGTGTGTGTATAAATTTAAGAGTATTTTAGAGTGTGTGTGAGTGATTAGAACGTATGCAGAGAAAAGAGTGGTTAAGGAGTCAAGGAGTGGAAATTGGAAGTGACGATAGTGCATGTGTGAGAAAAATTCGAAAATGGAAGAAGCTGGAGGCAGTAGAGATCAGTCGAGGACGGAATCAGGGATCAAGGAAACGAGATGATAATGAGAATGCTAGAGAGGATGAGCGAGGAATCGAATAGAGCAAGGAAGAATCGAATAAGAAATTTGACCAATTAAATCAGGAATTAGGGATAAAATAGAGCAATCGACGAAAGAATTTACAGAATTTAAAAATAGTCTTACCATGAAAATGGGGGAAGTAGAAAATAGGGTTGAAAAAAATGAGCATGATATTACAGGTCTTCGACAGGAAATGGGACATTTAAGGTCCGAAGTACGCATTTTTTGTGAAGAAGAGATTAATGTAAAAATGACTGAAGTGACAGACTCATGTAGGGATCAGTTAGGCAGGGTAGAGCGCGAAGTTAGTAGTATCAAATACAACATGTCGAATTTAACGGGGGATGGTCCCAGATTTTATACAGGTGGAGGATCATTGGACCAACACATGAAGTTTTATGGCGATAACAGGGTAAATCCACAAATTTTTATTAATAGTGTAAGAAATCTAGTGGGAAATTTATTTGACGAACAGACTAAACTGAATACGATAAAAGCTTTATTGAAAGACAACGCGGAAGCATGGTACAATTTAGTAGGACACGCCATAGATACCTACACGGAGTTTGAAGACAAATTTTTAAAGCACTACTGGAGTGACCACAGACAAGACCAGGTACGAGACGACTTAATCACAGGGAAATTTAAGGGAGAATTTCAGGAAGTAGAGCAATATGCTATACGCAAGTATAGCATAGCAAAGCAACTGAACCCACCACTGACGGACCGACAAATTATTAAGTATTTATCACGACACTTCGAGGTAGAAGTAAGACAACACGTAGCACTACAGAACATAGTGGACAGAGAAATATTTTTGGAATACCTGCAGAGGTACGACGACGTAAGTAGTGGACGACCTCGGGATAATAGGGAAAGACAGATCAACACAGTTAGGTTTGACAATAGACGGGACAACTATGCTAGAAGGGGGAATAATTACGGATACCAGCGACAGAATTGGGAACAGCGACGACCGTACGTTAGAAGTAATAGTTAAGGAAGGGGACCTGCACCGAGACCGGAATCTACCAGAAGGAATAGTTCACCGGACATGAGGGGGACGGCTAATACAGACACGGAACGAGTGGAAACGCCTAGGACATACGCAGAGGTGACGGCTAGACCAGGACCAAGTAGGGAAAACAGACCTGGACAGGATTTTTAGAACGCGACAGACCACTAGATTTCAGTGTAAATGTATACGAACATCCACGTGAATTTTTCAAAATTGAGGAGGAAGTAGAGCCAGAAACTGAGGAAAAATTATGTTTGCCAATTATTAATTTAGAAATTTTTGAGAATAATGTAGAAGTATTACTTGATACAGGGCAGAGGCGAGTTTAATATCGGAGGAATTCGTCAGCAAAATTAGGGATAAGGTTTGTGATAGAATTATGCCTATAAAGCGTAGCCATTTAGTAGCTCCAAATAAAAAGAAGTTTGCTGTAGTAAATAGTGTTGTGGTGCTTAGGATAGATATAGGAGATTTAAGCTGTGAACAGGAGTTTGTAATTGTACCTGGACTGAAGTTTCAGAGCATTTTAGGTGTTGACTGTATGATGAAGTTAGGGTTTTGATAGATATGGAAAGGAAGGTAATAAGGATTAATGATAGGGTAGTGCCATGGAAGGGCAGTTATGAAGTCACAGATGATGACACGGGGTTGAGTATTAATGTAGTAGAGGTAGAGGATGATGAAGGTAAACAGATCAACACAATAAGATGTCCAGAGGAGAGGAGAGTAGAGGTTCAAGCTTTAGTACAAAACATGCAGAATTATTGGGGTAGAAGCAACAGCAGCAGATCGGGAGCAGGTGAAGGCAGAATTAAGTAAAGAGGCACGAAAAATTAGTCAAGGGACCAAACCGCAATTCCATTGTCCAACATCCATGGACACATTTTTGACGAGGTTAAATGGCAAGTTTGTTTTTAATAAAGTAGATTTAAGAAATTCATTCTGGCGGATTCCATTACATAAGAATTCTAGAAGGTACACAGGATTTTCCATAGAGGGAAAAATCGATAATTGTAAAGTAGTATCGTTTGGTTTGTCGGCAGAAAGGGAAACAATAATAAATGAGAAACAGACAAGTGTAGGGACTAAAGAAGAAGCAATATTTAAGAGTCAGGATAATAGGGATGATAAGTTTATTGTATGTGAGATAATAGGGATGATAAGTATAGATATAGAAGGGGGAGAAATAGGGATGAAGAGTATTAGGATGGTGAAAAGAAAGACTTGGAGGGTCAAGAAGAGAGTTAGATTTAAATAACTTAATGAACAAAGGATAGAGATAGGTGAATTTTAGTATAGATATAGAAAATAAAGCTAAGTATAGGATAAATATGGGAGATAATTAGAAATAGGTTTAGGATGAGAATAAAGAGTAAAAGTAGGAAGAAAAGAAGATAGGTTAAGTATAGATATTTCATATAAGATTAGTGGAGAGTTAGGAATAGAACAAGAATAGGATAGGTATATAAGATTAGGTAGGGGGAAGTAAAGTATAGTGAAGATTAGTTAAAAAGTTAGGAATAGGATAGGTATATAGGATGTATATAGGATAAGATGGATAAGTAGGATGAAGTTAGGGATAATTTCAGTTTATAAAATTAAGTGAGAGTTAGGAATAGGATAGGGATATACGATAGGTGTAAATATTTTTTTGAATTGGAGATAAAGTAGGTAAGTTAGATAGATAAGGATAGAGAGAGATAGGCAATTTTTTTGTAATTTTTTTGTCTAAATGCTTTATATTTGCATTCAAATAAGTTGGATTATTTGTATTCAAATAGGGGGAAAATACTCATATTTAGACCAGGGTAGAAAATTAAATAATCACATCAAATAATTTTAATCACCGTGTATAATGAATTTTATTAGATAATACGCTTTATTAAAAAACCGTGGAGAATAAAAATTCATTCGTTTCATTAAACATAAGAGATTTAAATCATGTACAAGACGCTTTATATCAAAAGAAGCAGTATTAAAAAGCTCTACGTATAATTTAATTATTCCTAGTAAAGAAACAAATAAAAATTACGTGCAAAATTTACATTAATTGATTTAAGTTCTGGGTAACAAGTAGTAGACAAAGCGTACAGATAATAATTAATATTTAGTTAGGATTCACTAAAATTTAAAGGGTATTAATTTTAATTGAAGTTAATTGAACCGTTAGTAACATATAATATCTATAAAACTTGTAAAACCCAATAAAATAAAGCTCTGAGAATTAATATTATGTTTGAACACCTGCGTAGTTTAAAAGTCACGTACGGCGAAAATGTTGCAGATAGTTAATGGTTACAAAGAATCTTGGAGAAACCGTGGCTTAATATTCACGAGAAGGTGCGATACGGGGTTATTTAACCCAGATAGTCCACATGGACTGAAATAATCGATAATAAGAAATAACAATTTGCACTAATAAGAACAGGGTAGATAGAGACAGATAATAGGCGCAAGACCGAGACACATATAGTAAAAAGGCGTGAGTAGAGCAACGTCATGGGGTTGCGATTGGTTGAAAGTAAAAGGCAAAATTGAGAGGTAGAAATAACATTTCTGTATAAAATTTAATTAGGTATTCTCAGACGTTGCGTGCCGTGTGGAAATTTTCTGAGATTTAACTGAGGCGAGTACAAAATTCGTAAAATCGCATGCCGAGCTACGGAATGGGAACATAGAATGACGAAATTCTAGAAACTGGCCGTTTTGGGGAACAGACCGACAGACAGGCTAACCGCTATATATACGGAGGTTAATATGAACAAGCTCTCTTAGATCTTCGACTTGATTGAACGCGTTAAACAGTGCTTTTTAGTTTTCCGGTTTTAATATTAAATAATTTAAACAGTTTGCTCGAATATTATGTGATTTAAAACAGCTTGTTCTTTACGTGCTACAATGAATGTACTTTAGTGCACTTAGATACAAAGTAATAAAATTTAGTATCACTGTACCAATTAGTAAAATTTACAACGACAAATGAGTACACAAAAGTATGCAGTTTTGGCGTATTTTGGTGAAAGACGCATGAATTTTTTTGCTATTTTTCGGGGGTGTTAATAATTAAATGGTTCAAAAACGTGTCTGGATCCACGAAACAAGGTTCAGATATACACAGATTAGTTCCGGAAAAGCCCTGAAACAACTTTAAATAAATGGTGATGGAGAAAATTTTTAAAGCGTTGAGAATCAGAAGCCGTAAATATAACCCAGTTGGAATGGTGTGATTAACAAAAGGGACGATGTACATTGAAGCTACGAGTGCAAGTAACCTTCAGGTAAATTATACTATTTTGTTTGAACTTTGATATTTTTGTGTGTGTTGAATAACTTTATAATTGATTTACTCAAAATGGACAGTAGTGAAATTGTACTAGCAATAAAATTTTAATTTTAAGGTGAAATTTGCTTGTTTAAGTAGAAAGGGGTATTTAGTATTGATGTTCTGGATTATGATGAAAATTTGGGTATGTCTTTGAGCTCAATTAGACGAACCTGGTTAATTAACGTAAAGGGGTGGTAGATGCTCCCTTTGTACTCTGCATATATTGTTATAGTAATTAGTAGGCATCCTACAAGGACTTTAATTCTGGATGCACATTAAAATGATAACAGATTTAATCTTGAAATTTTCTGATACTGAAATTTATGCTGAATTTTTAATTTTGAAATTTTAATGTATTGTGAATATTGATGTAAATAGAGTTAACGTTGATGTTTGTGGTAGGAATGTGTTTGTTTTTTTTATGTATGAGGATGAAAGTTATTAGAGGAGCAGCCGAGGCGATTAACAGAAGAAAGTCAATGGACCAACACAGTTAAGGTAATGAATAGCTTTTTGGTGGTTTCACAGCATTCTTGACGCCCAATTCGTGAGGCTCGATTCGAAAAGCGTAGTTCACGGATTTTGTAGATTTCACAGCAATATATATATATATATATATATATATATATATATATATATATTCTTATGCTCGCCCCCCTTTTTATAAGATATTTTTATTGATATTTACTTTAAACTGTGGTTTATTTATTTATAATTTTATATACTTGACAGTGTGAAAATTTTACCTTTATATTTCGTGCTTTAACTATGTTTGGTCGGTCTACAAAACAAAACTATATAAATGTGCCTCGACTATTGAAACTCTCCTTCTCAGGGTATCTACACCTACCTACCGTGGGTTCTGTGATAGGTAGATAGTCACGACATCGATCAAACTGCACTACCTTTATTTTAGTATACGTAACTTTATATTCGTATATGCCAAATTTAATAAACAGATCCGCGTAGCCTTGTGCCAAATCAAATATTCTTACCAAATTGACTTTGACGTTTCAAAAACACAGTACTCACCCGATTTACTCTCCGTTGTAGGCCTTTCTGAACTCTGGCTCAAGATCTCAGTCACCGGATGGGTCTTCACACTGCGTTTCACTATCACTAGGACTACTCTGCTTTCCAGACACCAGGTTTTGATTTATTTAATTTTGATATCCACCCAAATCTATAAATAATGGCTAAATTTAGAATTTTGACTACCTTAAATTTTAACTTCCCCGCGCTAATTTTCCTCTAATTATGCCGTTGTTCTTTATACACACTCCTTCTAATCCAACAATTTCCGATCCTTAACCTGCTTGTTCCAATTCTGTGCTGCTATATATATATTTTCCACTCAATACCAATCTATCGCAATGTACTATTCAAATCCCTCTAATTCGTTTTCCTTCAGTCTAATAAATCCAATCCAAATCCTTTCTACCTTAATCCAACTCGTTCTAAATATCCACTCTTATTTACGCCTGTCTCAGTGCCGCTCCAATACCTTATCTTGTACCTTTCTACTCTTCTTGACTATTACTATACCGTCTGACTATTTATATTCTTCTTCAATTCAATCAAAGGCTTTATTTTTCAAAATATTTTATTTTAACTTTTAAATATCCAAAATTAGCACAATTTTACCAAAACACGTCTTGTTACAAAAAAAAAATTCAAAATCGATCTCATTATTATGTTTTCCTAGGTGATACCACCTTCAAAATTATGCCTACTCTTTTTACATTTCTACCGCGTTACACTTCA
Organism: Platerodrilus igneus; assembly: GCA_036346225.1. Taxonomy (NCBI): domain Eukaryota; kingdom Metazoa; phylum Arthropoda; class Insecta; order Coleoptera; family Lycidae; genus Platerodrilus; species Platerodrilus igneus. The sequence goes on along the minus strand of JARFIW010001108.1, from coordinate 4,752,463 downwards.
ATCAGTTTTGATACAATATTTTCACATATAATTTTGATACTACAAGTTTTCCAAAAGTTGATTCTACTAAATAAGTGCCGAAATGTTTCACATATAAACCTGGCTCTGTGTTGTGCATAGTATTATTAGTTTTCCTAGTCTACCTTGTTGATTGAGCCGTTGCACTTTGCCTTATCAGCCAGGCCTTCGTATTTCTATAAAGTTACTATCCAAATTTTTCTCGAAATGCTTGGTACATCACGTAGACATCTCTTTTGTATAATGTATTCCTCTGAATATAAAACCTTTGAACTTTCCCCAAATCATGTACGCTTGCTTGTATATGAATTTATTCAAACTTTTCGTTTAATTTATCACGTAGCCAAACGTCTGTTTTCTTGTTTTGAATTCCTAATCTGTTGGATTTTATTTCGAATTTTATGATGTTTACAATAAAAGGATCACGTAGTCAAATATTCATGATGACTTACATTAATGCGTTTATTCATTTCATGCGTATTTATTTTCAGTTTTATGCTTGCATTATTGTTTTAAAATTAATTGTATGGCTTACAAATTATTTATTTTACTAAATGTGATTTGTCTTTTGAAGAATGGCCCTCCTTTTATTAATTAAAGTTAGTTGTGATTTATATACAGTGTGTTTGATATTAGCTTTTTGCATAATTGGCGACTTACTTCCATTTTATGATAAAATCGTTTAGTTTTCTAAACTTTACTGCTATTTACATGTAGCGTACGACTCTTATGACTGATTATACCCTTAAATATATATATATATATATATATATATATATATTGCTATGATAATAGGGTGATTTAGGGGTGTATTGAGTCATAAGGGTCGTGCGATACATGTAAATATCATTAAAGTTTAAAAATCAAACAATTTCATCATAAAATGGGCTTAACTCGACTTAAGCAAAAAGCCAATATCGAGCACACTGTATATGAATCACGATTAACTTTAATTCATGAAAGGAAAGCTTATTCTTTAAAAAACACGTCATATTTAGTAAGATAAATAACTTGTACGTTGTATAATGCATTTTAAATTAAATATACAAGCATAAAACTAAAAAAAGATACGCATGAATAACGTTTTAAACGCAACGAGTTTTATTGAAATAAATACGCAATTAATGAAAGAAAATAACCTGGCATGCTAGCTATAAAAAAACTCATTCAAAATATTAACGCATAAATAAATAAACGAATTCAATTACGTCATCATAAAAACTTTACTACGTGACCAACAACATTGTATTTACATAAAATCCAACAGATTTTGGAGTACTAAATAACAAATAACAAATGTTTGGTTACATGATGAAATTTGAATAATAGCAAATATAAATAAGAAGACGTGACTTAAACGAAGTTCAAAGTTGGATTTTCAGAGAAATACGCTATGCAAAGTACGTGCCCACGTAAGAATATACATCACTTTGACACAGGTCTGGATAATAAATTTGTAGAAAGTTTGAAGGCTGCAATGATAAAGGCAAATTACAACGCCTTAGTTAACAAAGTGCGCGAGTAAAACCAATAGCACAGGTAGAAGGAGGAGTCTTTATATAGAACACAGACTTAATAAACGATCAGTATATCTTCGACCAAGGCACAAGCTATAACAATTCAAAACCGAATATCACGCGAGTGAAAATAGGAAAATTTAAATAATTATTTAATGATTGAAAGATTTTAAAAGTCGTTATAATTCAAGTGCCAATAAATATAATAGAAGCTGCCGTTTACTGTGAAAAACGTAAGTAATAATTATTAATTAAACCTAATATTAATGTTTACTAATTTAAGGCTCTAAATATACTCTAAGTATCCTCTAAGTATACTCTAAATATCTTCTAAGTATTTTCCAAATATACTCTAAATATATTCTAAGTATATTCTAAGTAAATTCTAAATCTCTTCTAAATATACGCTGGGTAAATCTACATCAACTCCAAGCTGAACGAATTTAAGAAACGAATTTAAGTCTAAACATTGATATCTGAGCATCGAAAGGAAAATTAATCAACAAAGGGTTATGCTGGGCGAAGCTGTACTGCGGAATAAGCAAGAGAACTTAAATGGAAGTAATTTGAGGTGCTAAACAACCACATGCAGAGGCAGTTCTAAAAATTAAAAACAAGCAGGGAGAACGCAAGTTATAGATAAAAATATTATTTTTAATATAAGACTTTATTTCAATTTTTAACACTTACAATTTTTAAATATTGAAGTAGTTAATGTGTAAAGAGTCATCAAAAAATCTTTTAAAAATTTATGTAGAGAGAAAGAAGGTCATTTGAACGTTCAAAAGTACTTCTAGTAACAGACTGTGGTATTTTTGCTGGCTTTAAGGCAGTTATGATTTGGGCATAATCAGATAGATTTTATTATTTTCATTCAGGGGTTAATTTTATGAATAACTAATCAAAGTATCAAAAATATTAAACTATAGAGTGTACATATTCTTGGTTATTATACAAATTTTGGTTTGTTTCGTTTATAGCATTCAAATAGAAAGGAGCTAAAGTAAAAGGGGGATTAAACTGTCTTTGTTGTCGTATCGTCGTGCGCTCTGTGTAATTGGACTAAGCTAGTCGAGGCATATAAGAAGAAGTATCTTTAAAATTTAAAATAGAGGTTATATTAAAAAAAAGAAGCAGAGACGACCCGTATATCACAACAAACATATATGGCGCCCAGCGAGGACTCGAACCCACGACCCTGACATTAAGAGTCTCATGCTCTACCGACTGAGCTAGCCGGGCATATAAGAAGAGGTATCTTGAAAATTTAAAATAGAGGTTATATTTAAAAAAAAAAAAGAAGCAGAGACGACGACCCCCATATCACAATAATATATATATATATATATATATATATATATATATATATATATAAATGTTGTGTGGAAGTTGGGAAAATCAAACCCCACGAATTGGGCGCCATAATAATTGCTGTGGTTAAACCTCTAAAATCGTGCCCCACGCTTGGGCCAACATAAAAATTGCTGTCGATTAACTAGAAACCATTCTCGCCCCACGAATTGGGCACTATAAAAATTGCTGTGGATTACCTCTATTAGGTGCTCCTGCATAAGTTCCCTAAAGATTTTCCTAAAAATAAAAAATGTAAAAAATCTTCCAATACTTCTGGAACGCCTCCTTATTTCTGAGCACCCCGGCTAGCTCTAAAACCTGCTTCCTGATAGATACTTACCATCCTAAGTTCACTCTTTCTCACATATACTGTCAAATAAATTGCCACTCAAATAATGCAACGAAACATACAACCTTTTATTTATACAAATTAAAAGTTTCCATTCCAAATAAATATTTACACCTTTGTATATACCGCTTCATAGAATATTACAATCTCAATCCGTACATCCTTTTAAAATTTCATGATTTTAATTTATTTCGACAGTTTTATTTTATACGAATAAATGGGCCCGCCGTGAACCCCTAAATTGACTTTTATTCTGGTCTATGGTGAGCTCAGTATAAACCCAGTTACTCTAAATGTTTATATACGTTGCATCTTTGTTTAAAACAACCTTAAAGACTCGTTTACTCCTTACATAAAAAATTTTGTCATTTATTTACACTTTTAAATAATCACTCCCAATTGTCCTTTACATATACCCTTTAAATGAGGTTTTATGGTAATAAAATACGCCCCCAATGTGTCAAATCACTCAAACACAAAATAACAGCACAAAATGTTCAAGCAAAAAGCAATAGAAATTGATTTCGTTACCTGGAGTAAGCTTTTTCCATCATCACCTCTGAAGATGTTGTCCAAAAAAACCTCGTCGTGGCTTCCATACACTTCTCTGTTATACATAAATCAAACCCCTTTTCCATTTGCTATCCAAATCTCAGCAGCCGCCTTCAGTGTTTCTACCCCGATAATTGTCTAGACCGAGCTTAAACACCTTCCGTAACTATCCAACCTCAAGCATCCTCGTTCCAAACATTCTCATCTCGCTTACCCTAGTAACACCCTTTCGTTCTTTTGTTAAATGTAGTAACAGCACCGTCTACTAACTAGCACCCACTTGTGCAATTCACACGTTTAATTGCTTATCGACGGACTGTACTAACACCGTTTTATACACTTTTAAACTTGGAAGTTACAATGCAAGCTAAGCGAAGTTAAACGTATAAGCAAAGTAAGAGAACTTTACCTCGTCCCCTTGTGTATTTATAATTGCGAATCCACACCTCCTGTAGCCTATTTCAAACGAAAAGCTCCCCTACCGTAAATAATTCAGAAAATTTTGCACGTAACGGACTTCTGAAACCGAGAATTCTCTTTCCATCCTCGCACAACTCCGAAAACTGATCAACGGTCGCAATCTTCTTAAAACTTTCTAGCATTCGACCAATCATACACCTTTCCCCCATTTTTATGTTCAGCCTTTAGCTATTTTCTCTCGTTCAGCCCATGTTCGTTGTCTCTTTTACAATCCCGCTCAAGCAAGACAAAATCGATATTGTGGTTGACTTCCAAACCTGTAGCTTACTTTAAACGCGTGCTTTATACAACATCTGCTATATGTGATATCTGTCATATTTACGCTATGAATATTCCGTCGCACTCTGCTTTCAAACCATCTGTTGTTTTAGTAGCTTTTGCATCGACCGTTAAATACAATTCTACAGAATTATATTCCAACGTTCATTTCAGTTCCCTGAACCTGTATATTTATTTGTCTGGTTTCCAATGAAGCAACAGTCCGTTTAAACTCGTATTTCTAAGTTTTAGAATTTCTTAGGATTCGTATTTAACAAACGGTTTGTTTAAATAAATGAAAAATATGCGTTTACATTATTGATTTTATATACCCAAAAGCTCTGTTTATTATCTGACGGGCTTGATTTACAACTTTTTTAAAATATTAAAGCGAATTATGCGTATCCTTGAGTTTCACATACCTCAAAACTTCTACACGTTATGCGAATATAACATTCCGATTTATAAATACAAAATATGCTATTATCCGTCCGTTTTCAATGTCACAACTAATTAATTTGGCGCGTAAATAAATTATCCCTATTTCCTATATACACGGTCGTTACAAATTTATTTCCTTGACCTATTTATGTATCAGCCTATAACTAACACGATAATATATATATATATATATATATATATATATATATATGTATATATATATATATATATATATATATTGCTGTGATGTCTCCATTATTCGTGAACTAAGGTTTTCGAATGGAGCCCCTCGTTGGGCGCCATATAATGCTGTGGAACCACCATTTTTCGGGTTCGTTGGCTTTCTTCTGATAATCGCCTTTTTACTCTTTCCGCCTCGGCTGCTCACCTAGTTAAAACTTTCATCCTCATTCATAAAAAAAACAAACACATTCCTACCACAAACATCAACGTTAACTCTATTTACATCAATATTCATAATACATTAAAAGTTCAAAATTAAATTTCAGCATAAATATCAGTATAATAAAATTTCAAGTTTAAATTAGTCATCATTTTAATATGCATCCAGAATTAAAGTCCTGGTAGGATGCATACTAATTAAGTTACAATATGTGCAGACCTAAGTCTGAATAAAAGGGAGCATCTCCCACCCCTTTACGTTAATTAAACAGGTTAGTCTAATTGAGCTCAAAGACAGACCCAAATTTTCATCATAATCAAAACATAAACCGCTAAATACTCCTTTCTACTTAAACAAGAAAATTTTACCTTAAAATTAAAAATTTGTTGTTTATACAAATTCACTACTGTTCATTTTTTATCAAACAAATTATAAAGATATTCAACACACAACAAAACATCAAAGCTCGAACAAAATTGTATAATTTACCTGAAGGTTACTGCACTCGTGGCTTCAATGTCCTTGCTAATTTCACCATTCCAACTGAGTTATGTTTCCGTCCTCAGATTCTGACCGCTTTTAAAATTTTTCTACACCACCATTCATCTAAAATAGTTTCAGGGCTTTTCAGGAACTCATCTATGTATATCTAAATCTTGTTTTGTGGATCCAATCACGTTTACGAATAACATTTGATTATTAATACCCCCGAAAATTAGCAAAGCAATTCATAATTCGTTCACGCTATACAAAGCTGCATACTTAAATGTATTTATTTATCGCTACTAATTTAGATAATTGGTACAGTAATACCCGCAAATATAACTAGACTTTATTACCTTATCTATCTTTTATAAGTGCACTAAAGCATAATAACCTGTATCGTAGCACGTATTCTGATTGAAGTATGGTATAACAGCAAAAAAGAGCAAACTGTTTTAAAGTATTGAATAAAACTCGAAAATCTAAAAGAGCGAAACTCATATAAACACGGGTTTATATATAATAGCGCGCTTGCACGTCGGATTTGTCCCGCAACGGACAGTTTTCAGAATTTCGCATTCTATGTTCCCTTTTCGACAGTCCGGCATAGCGATTCTACTAAAATTTGCACACGCGCCAGTTAAATCTAAGAAATTTTCACACGGCTCGCAACGCGTCTGCAAACAACTAATTAATTTTATACAGAAATCGTTACGTTTACACCTCTCATATCTGCATCTTATTTTCACCAATCGTAAATTTCGTGACGTTGCTCAAATCCCGCCTTTTATTATCTGTGTCTTTGTTTTACCTGTTTTATCCGTCTCTTTCTACCCTGATCTGAGTGGTACAAATCGATATTCTTTACTATCGGTTATTTGAAATCCACGTGTACTCGCGACGTGACTTACTTGAGTTAAATAACCCCTGATCTAGCCTTTCCCGTTAATATAAGCTACGGTTTATCCGACCGTTTCCAATATACGTAGAATCTGCATGTTTATCTATTCAAATTTATTAGAACTTTGATATTTAAAAATACGCAGGTGTTCAATCGTAATACTTCTACGATTTGGATATTCTACGTATTTTAACCTTCTTGATAGATTTGTATGCTAGCAACGCGTCTCATATTTGGTATTATTGGGTTTTTAAAAGCTTTTATGCATATTATGTATTACTAATGGTTCAATTAACTCCAATTAAAATAATAATGAATGGCATTGATTTCTACCCTTTAATTTTTAGCGAATACTAATTAAATATTAATTATTATCTGTACACTTTGTTTAATACCCGTTACTTAAAAATTTAATTAATTACTATAAATTTCGCACGCAATTTCTATTTGTTTCTTGGAACAATTAAATTAAATACACGTTGAGCATTTTAATTCTGCTTCTTTTTATAGAAAGCGTCTAGTGAATAATTTAAATCCCTTATTTTTAATGAAACGAATAAATTTTTATGCTCCACGGTTTTAATAACGTATTATCTAATAAAATTCTATACAAACCCTACATTCTAATTGAATGATTTAATTCTTCACACTAGGCATTTAATTACGCGTACTTTTTCCCAAAGCTTCCTTATACACGGTGATTAAAATTATTTGATGTCGTTAATTAATTTTCTACCTTGGTCTAAATATGAGTAATATATATATATATATATATATATATATATATATATGTTAGTAAGCAGGAGCGCGAATAACGGCACGTGAAAATGGTCTGTGGTAGGAGCTTTTTATTCAGCCTTGAGCTTAAATAATTCATCATCGTTCCTGTACCGGTAAGGTCGTTGAAGCCTTGTCGAGGACAAACAAAAACTGCAGGGCACGGGTTGTAACTCCGTAAATGGAACTGGAGAAGTGGGAACATCGTTTAACCTTCAAGCTAGGCGGGACAAAGAGAACCGAAAGAGGAATCTTTTGATTGTTTACTATTAAAAAACACTCTAACCCTTTATGCAAGTTTAATGGTTAGTTCCAGCCATGTTTTCTGAATGCATGTCTTTGTTGCAACAATAAATATACGCTAAGACTAAAAAATCCGCAAAGCAGAGTATGCTGCGCTCGTTAGTCACACCGCAAAGCTCGATAAGTAGCTTCCTTTTGAATAGGATAATCTGGATAATTCTCTAAATCCAATCGCGTTAAGAGAGATTTTCTAGTCTCCTGTAAGCCTTCTGTATATATCGCAGCCACTGGTGTTTATTATTAGTATAGAACGCAGCTCGTAAGATAAATTTACCTCAAAGGAATAGTTTTTGGAAAATACATAGCACAATTGTATCGACCGCTATTAAAAGACTCGAGTTCAAGTAGATTAATTTGAACATGGTTTTTCACTCATTGTAGTAAAGCACTGATGTATTATGTGGTTTTAATGGAAATACTGCTGCAATGTAATATAGACAGTAATGAAGTTTAAGCGAATAATTGCTTCAATGCTTTACCATTAATTACTAACACTGTCATTAATAAAATGCGTAGCCACAGAAAGTTTTCGTAATTAACTTCATTTAGGTAATCATCCTTACGCATTCACTAAGCTTTCAAAGCTCCTCGCCTAGACCTTGCACCCTTCCTTTTAACAGGTAGGAATGGGTGTACTACAGAGTCTAAACAAAACTCTGGCGGGGTTAGCATCGACCTTTTGTGGCTGCTGTAGATTGCAAAAAACTATATCTCAGGGGCTTCTTTTTACTCTTAGATATTTTGAGAACAAAGTTAAATTTTACCCAGACAAGTTATATGGATGTAATTTAAAATATGACAAAAGAAAATACTTTAATATGACTTATATATTGATGTTTAGTTAATAACATTAGAAAAACAAAATACATACCCTTATTTCTTACAACCAAATTTTTATGTGATATAATCACTAAATGTAGTAAATATATCTACACTCTCATAAAAATTGTCCTAAATTCTACCAGATAAGATATTAGAAAATCTAAAATTATTATTGTACTTAGACACAATTTCAAGTTAACGTTCTAAGTAAAAAGAAATCATAAATACTCTTTGTTGTATTTAACTTAGTTAAGAGAAATTGAATTAAACATTTAAATTGAACATAACCTCAACATCCACAAAAAAGATTCATGAAAACTTTTATGTTTACACTTGTAAGGTTAAACCAGGAAATCAAAGGTAATTTTAAATTAGTTAAGATAATAAGGTAAGTAAAAGTATGACTTCATATTTTACATGCATCATTTTTCTAGATATTTGAGATTTAAAACGTAACACATGCACATTGCTTCGTCACAAAAGTAAATAAGATAAAACTCATACCTGTATTCGTGAAATATGAAAGAAACGTATACTTAAGTATTGCGCTCCGGCTTGTATAGAACTATAGAGGTTTCAGTTTCTTCTAACTGCTTGTTAAGACGAACACCATCCATATTTAGTTTGATGTTAACCTCAAACTTCAAATTTGTAAGAACTAAACCTTTGTTCCACATCGATATGTTTTGTTAACGGACATTTAATTTATTTTAGAAGGTAAATAAGCGGCAACATAAAATTCTTGTACGATAATAGATAATATTTGCAGATAGTAAAATTAATGCATTAGGCTTAGATAGCCTAGCATGTATAGTTAAAAACTCTAGTAGAGAATATTTTACCGGAGGATACTTTACCAGAGAAATGTTTACCAACTCACCAGGGAACCCTAGAACAAAACAAAATATTGTAATACGCCACGAGGAACCGTTTGAAAGTTTATCTGTTATCAACTTACCATTCATGCTCATTTGGAACGGGTAATTCAGGTAGACTTTCTCCGTACACATTTTACTAGTATTCTAAAACGATCTTTTGTGTTTCAACAAGAATAAAAGAAAAAGACACCTTTTACATACCAGGTACGACATCTTGACCTTAGAAAGGACATCTTTATCGGGAAACGGCATGTGCACTAGAAGACGGTCAGATATCAAAAGCACGAAAATTTATTCTGGTTTGAAGATAACCACACATTTTAAGAAAGGAACAAACAAAAAAACCATCCTACATGACAGATTCATGTATACACCAGTTGTGTATTTATGGACATTATTTAGAGATTTACCAATTAGAAAATTATATCGGATCTTAATTATTTATATTATTTATACAAAAGAAGGAATATTAAATTAAGACTAAAGATCGACGTATTTAGTGTATTATTTTATAATACTTAAGGAAGATGTTACACAAATCAAAACTAAGTTGTGGTTGTAAACGGTATTAATGTAAAATTAAAACGAATAATACTTTTATATGGAAGGAAGTGGGACCACAATGTAACATGGCAAGGGAACGGCAAATTGACATGTTACAACTTAAGGTGAGATTAGTAAGTATAACAGACTTGTTTAAGACTAATTTGTATAAATGAATTTTTAGATTTTTGATAAAACAAGAATAATAGCAAAAGGGATAATGTTCCAAGTAGATAGGACACAGGAATAAGATTATCATATGTAGAGGCCAAAGTGCTAATACTTTCCTGGCTTTGTTGATTGAAATTCAATATCTATCAGTTTTATAGAATAAATAGATATAAGCAAACGACGCTAGAGTGTCAACAGGAGCTTGACACTTTGTTACTTTTTCGTGAATTCAAGTTCTCTTTTTTCCTTAAAACCTGCAGAGTTGGAATGAACTTCATGTGCCCCACTCGACCCTGTAATGGTATCAAATTCAAACTTTATCAAACGTAAAAAGGTAAAAAAAGAGGAGATATCTATTAAAAAAATTCTTTGTTCGAACCTCTGCTACATATCTAGACGTAGCCGAAAGAAACGTAAATACCAGGCTAACTACCAAACGCGGAGAGTGGGGGGATTCACCTAAATACAAAAAAAAGCACGTCGCCCACGATTATCTATTAACAATAAGAATAAATAAAGGATTCTGTACAAACAAGCAAAAGAAATAAATTAAGCGTTACTATTTCAAAGCAGACAATTATGTGATATGAACAATTTAGTACTTTAGATACGACGTGCGCATCTTGTATTTTACACAAAATAAAACTAATCAGTAGAAAATAAACATGTGAAAGCTTTTGTCAAGCGTTTTTAAAATTGCACATAATACCTTTTGTAAAATAAACAAATCAGTAGAAAAAAATTAACGGGTGAGAGCTTTTGTCAAATATTCTTTTAAATTGTACATAATACCGTTTGCAAAATAAACTAATTAGTAAAAAAGAATAAGCGTGTGGGATCTTTTCTCAAACATTTTTAACAATGGTACATCACACCTGTAGAGCGATAATATCGATTCGCAGCAACAAACAATAGTCCTACAGTGTCACGTTTCTTATAATGTAACTACACCAAACGCTGATAAGGAATATACCCTTGATATACACAAAAGAAAACAAGTTGTATACCTGTATGTGCCACTGTCGTCGGGATCTCTTTAGCCTGTTATCATAACGGCACAAGCGATCTACAAGCAACGGCAGTTGATCTGTGGCAAAGAACAGTTGGGCCTACATGCAAAAAAAGAACCAATTTGGCCTCCAGCTAAGAGCTAAAAAGAGAACCTGATTAGGATGGGTAAGCGCGGAAAAACTCACCGATACACGCAAGATACCTCCTACTTGTCGAACAAAAAAACGTGCATCGCTCTTGAAGTACTGGAAGAGTAATGTAAAAATATTTCAACGCACAAGCTGCAGAATCAAATTAAAAATTTGTTTGTATAACACGAGTTCGAACTGCAATCCTGGCGTTATCAAAGCGCGATTAGCAAACTGGACAACACGTTATCAAATAATGGTAGGATCCATATTTCGACAAGTCTTTAAAAGCGAAACACAGGAGAAAGCAATTATACGTTATCGAAATGTTTAACAAATTAACGGATACCTAAAACAAGGTATTGACTATTTAATTTATTGAATAAATTTTCGTTTTAAAAGCAAAATGAATTTAAGTTAAAATTATGTTAAAGCGGGTTTATTCTGAACAGGTACACTATATAGGGTATTGTTGGAGAATTTAAGAATAGAAATGGAATTTATTCAAGCGGGTAATGATTTAACCAGATGAGAAAAAGGGTATTTAATTTATGTTGAAAAATAAACTTAACACTCTTATCAGTTTTTCTAGAAAAAATAGATACAGCGAACGTCGGTAGGGCGCTTCCAAGAACTTAACTCCAGCTTACTTTTTCTTTAGCTGCGGTTTCTTTTATGATGTAGAAACTGGTGGGCGGAATGGATGGTACGAGCTCCCTCTAATCTATATTGATATCGATTTCGAACTCTATCTTTATCAAAAATAAAGAATGCCAGACATCTATTGAATCGTACTTCTATGCCAGTTATTCCAAGAACAAATTAGAGTGGGATGTGGACTGTAGTGAATATTGAGCTTTTGATTACAACAACCGACTTTGATACGACCGCAGAGCCGTATAATTTAAATGAAAACTATTGAAAGTATCAGGTGAAGTGATAACAAACATCTGGGTAACACTTACATAAATTGGCTTCTTTTGCATTGCTTATCCAGCGGGAATTCCCTTGTAGATGCGTAGCCACGCGTGTGGAATTCACAACAGGGTTGATGCAAATTTGAAGACACCTTTTTTGAAGATCTTCGCGTTCGACACGCTATTCATACGCAACAACCCCTCGGCGGTCGGTTGTATTCTTACTCGCGATCACCGATGTTCGGTTCCATTCGATTACTGAGCGCACACAATTAATTCGTCGGTTAAACTTAAGCAACTTGGGTTGCCTATCCGCGGGGACGGTCCTTACTGCCCAGCAGAATAGCATCCGGGTGGTGTTTTCAAAATAAAACTCAATCCCAAGGATTACAAAAAAAAGGATGTTTGTTGCAACTAACTAGTATAATAAACCAAAATTTAATTAAATTCAACGAAGGATAAATGCAACAAGTACAATACAGCACAAACCTAACATATATTTGTTAAACATTAAGTTAATGTGAGGGCAAAGCGCACAATTTTATTACGGAGACCTTTAAAAACCCTGCAGCAGTTTTAAGGGTGGTTACCCGAGGAACACCATCGGTTCCGGGATGCATATTGGTAATGCGAGCGAGTCGCCAGCGAAGGGGAGGAGTTTCATCCTTAATGAGAACAAAAGCGCCTAAATCGATTGGCTCTAGGCGTTTGGATTTGAACCAGAGACTACGTTGATGGAGTTGGTGCAAATACTTAATGGTGCCACCGATTCCAGGATCCTTGTTGCATGGATTACACTAACTATCAACGAGCAAGACGAGCCACACTAATATGCAAAAGATCTGGATCCGGGGCGCCGGTTAGAGATTCTTGTGTCAACCAATGACCAAGAGTCAAAGAGCGCATGTCATGGGGGTCACTGCCTATGCTACACAAAATTCAAAGTTCAACATAGCTTCAATGTGAATCGCAAGCGTTTGAAACTCTTCAAAGCTAAAATTTGACTACCAACGACTTGCTAAATTTCACAGATTTGACCAATGTTTCCCAGATTCCTCCGAAATACGGTGCGGAGGGGGAATGAAATGTCATGCGATAGCTTCTGATTCACCAGCACAACGAAAATGTTCTTGCAATTCACGGGCAGCGCCAACAAAGTTGGTGCCGCAGTCTCTATAAATAGCTTGGCCGCGACCACGTCGCCCTATAAACCGTCAAAGACAGGCAACAACAGTCTCGGCAGATAGGTCTGAAACAAGTTCGAGATGGAAAGTTTTAGTGGTCAGACATACGATGATGGACAGATAGATCTTACGGAGTTTGGCACCTCTCGTCCAATACATGGTGATCATTAGCGGACTGCCAAAATCAATACCGATTAAGCTAAAGGGTTTAGCTTGAGAGACACGAAAGTCAGATAGGTTTCCCATAAGGGACTGGTCCGATGTTAAACGGACACGATAACAACGGTAGCATTTGGACATTACCCTGCAAATGGCACGACGACCCGATACTATCCAAAAATTCTCTTGAATGAGTTAGAGAATAGTGTTATCCCAGTATGCAGATTGTTTCTGTGAACTTGCTCGACCAACCGATAGGTAAAACGATGACGACTAGGAAGCAAGGCAAGATGCCTAGTGGTCTCGGGTAGGTTGGCGTTGGCAAGTCTGCCACCAACTCTTAAAATTCCGTTAGAGTCAAAGAACGCGTCAAGGCGGAGAACATGTTTCGGCAACTGTTCATTCCGACAAATAGCTTGAACTTGAGCAGCTTGAACCGAGAATGATAAGAGCATTATGTAGCTCCAAAACACATTAGGACAAAGAATGCACTTTGACTCATCTGACGGCAAAAATGCAAGTATAAAAGGCGATTATGCCTTATATTTTCCGAAAAGACGAATACGTTGTTAACAGATTTTCTATCCAAGGTGACTCAGTGGTATCAACGTAATCCAGTGGTTTGGTTTCAGACGTGGCTTGCAGGGATGGGTTAAATGAACGGGACACGAGCCAATCTTCTTCTGGCAATAACAAATATTTTTAAATGTTCCAAACTTTTTTACAAAATAACTTTATACTTAAATTTAACCAACACTGACTCCGTCGCTAATTCATCGTCCAACAAATAATTACTTTCACGTTTTTTACTACATGAATACAAATTCATTCACACTTAAAATACATCTATACATTATTAAAAAGCAGAAACATTAAAGCTCAATAATATTACTCAATGTGTTTAAATTCCAGAATGTCCAACAACATCAATGTTTTTCTTGCAAGAATTTCTTATGTTATTCAACAACAGAAACCTCCTTAACACTACATACCAGCAAATCAAAATTATTGAATCGATGAACTCTCCTGGTTTCTAACCTCTTTTTACCTTGGTCGTCACAACATTATATCCACCATCACATCTTGGATCTCTGTACTTTCAGCTTAACTTTTAACTTGTTATCATACTAATCCAACAACGCGCCCCTCGCATAACTATATTTGACGTTTTGTAACTGCTCGCAGATAATTAATTTCATTTTTATTCGTCGGTTCTAACTACCCTATTCCTACCACTATGAAATCCTATTACGTGAAAGACGTGTAACCTCCTATGATTTATTTAAGTTAGCATTACGTGTTATTGTTTTCAGCAAATTTAAATGAATGCATTGTATTATATTGTATGAAATGATCATATTATCTGCAATCTGATGTTCATGAATTTCACTAGTGAAACGTCTGGGTTTTAAGTAATTACTACACTGTGAACTATAGCTGTAAATTCCGTGGGAACCGAAAAAAAGTAAAATACACAACGAAAGTAGCTCGCACCGAGTGCCGTAACAAAAAAAGGAATCCAAAGAATGCCGTGCTAGCTAGAAAATCGTAGAGTGGGATGTGCTACAAAACAAAAAGGAAAAACCTCAAGAGAGAAAATTTCTTTACAGCACCTTTAAATAAAAAACCTGCTACAAAAAGAAAACAACCCGTGGAGTACATAACATTTATCTAATATATCCCGGAGGATATACACAGAACAAAAGTTGTCGCAATAATAATAATGGACTCCTTAGTCACCTTAACCCAATTCATAACTTCAATTCTAGTAATCGCTTAAAACATAAATTTTATATATATATATATATATATATATATATATTGTTGTGGATTCAAAGGGTTAAAGCAGAGTGAAACAATAAAATTTCAACAACCCTGTATATAGAAACGAGAAAATTATTTACGCGAAAAATTAATTTAATTTATTTAGGGAGAACGGACGAGTATTAATGTATTTGTATAATTAATAAATGTAATGTTAAAATTACATGAAGGAAGAGAGCTTCAAGGCAAATAAAAGTTTAAGGATACGCATAATTAAACATAAGTTATTTTAATTCAACACGTATAAGCAAAAGGGAACGTGCTGCGTAAGAAAATCAATAATTCCAAGGCAAATGTATTCGTTTTATACAGATACCAAGAAGCATAAAGTCCAAGAAGTTGTTATGTTCAAAACGATCGATAATTAACAGAAACACCTGCGTTTTAAAAGGTTACATTCGAAGAAGTCGAGCGTGTGTTAAGATAGGATTTCATAGAAAATATTTTCAACCTTCAGTTTGATATAAACAACAAGGCTAACAATATCTTAAAGAGCGAAGAAATGCACAATCGGTTATACACAACAGATAAAGACAAATATAAAAGCGTGGGGATTAAAATGCACGTACACTAAACACGTGGAGTTGAGATAGGATGTCATCAATATCGATTTTCTGTAACTCAAGTGGGGTTTTGAACGAGACAGTAGACATGCATAAGACCGAGATACATAGAACTTAGGCGGGGTTTGTGACGACAAAAAACGCTATCATTGGTCGAAAGTCAACAGTGTTAGAAACGAATGCACACGCGACGGTTGTAAGCGAATTCGACGTATACAACAAACACGGCGGGAAAAATTTTCAGAATCAACCGACGGTTATACTCAAAATTTGTAGAAACTGTGTTTGAAAATAAGCTTTTCGCTGGAAGAGCGTCTACTAAGGGGTTTTGAAAGCATAGAAATACCCAACCTATGTTATTGAGGTTCTCTTCTCTTGCCTTCTCTTCAATTTACGAGTACTGCGATAAAGTGCTGAATGCTGGTTCAGACCAGCATACAATAAAGTTTTTTTGTGAGTATTATTTTATGTGATTATGTTTCCGTAAATAGAGTGGTAGCAAATATAACAGTAGTAGCGGACCTCTAATTATTGACGTGAAGCACGAGTAGTGCATATTAAATTAATAAAGGTCCGGCTACTACTAAACAAACATCAATAAATGGAAGCATGATATTTTGGGGGTAACCAGAGCTGGTAATCTATTTTGTGTGCATGATATGGATGGTAGAGGCCTGTGGATTCTACAAGCAGTATAGTCAATGGTAACAACGCCAAGGGGTTTTTATGGTAACCATCTCCGATGGGAATGAAGACTAAGGAATTCTCCAGGTATTTATTTGAAATTTCTGTTTTTGATAAACATTTGTGAAATTTTGTGCTGTATGGTTGAACTTTTTTGTGGCATATTTATGGTTGCAGAAATTTATTGTAAAAGATACATATACTGGACTATTTATTGATGTTTAAATATTGAAAAAGGGTGTATTTAAAACATCCAAAATTTTAGTCAGGATAAAATTTGAATTGTAAAGAGTAAACGGGTCTGTAATTTTTGGTTTTAATTTATGCAAGGATTAAAAGGCATATACAAACTAAACTGGGTTATTATGAGTTCACCATTCTCCAGTGTGAAGTCAGTTTAGGACAACATGTGGGGGCCCATCTACTCAGATCTCATTGAAGTTGTTTAAAATTTATTAGAAAAATGAAAGACTTTAAAACACACCATAATTGAAGTTTTATAATTATTGTATCTAACTGTTTTTAACACATGTAAATATAATTTATCTGTTAATAGGTGTAAATAAAAGGTTGCATGGTTGTGGTATTATTTAGTAGTTTTATTGAATGGTGTGCGAGTGTGAAAGAGATATGTCTATAAATTTAGGTATTCGAGAAGGGGCACAGCTGAGCTAGCCAGGGAAGCTGAAGGAATTTGAAGGAGAAATAAAAGGGTACGAAATTTTTAAATTTTTATTTTGTTTTTCGAAAACTTTTATGTTGGCCCAGTAAAGATTCGATATTAAATCCTCGATTCCACGGCAATATATATATATATATATATATATATATATACTTACATCGTGCTCACAAGCACTTCTTAAAAGCAACTTCTGCCAGGTAAATACCAAGAGAGTAATGTCACAGTAGACAACTGCAATAAGAGAACAAAACCATCTATCAGGCGAAATGCATTTCGCAGCAATGGTAAAGAATTATGTAGTAACCCCACACCTAAACAATTATGTAACTCTAAATTTTTATACCGAAGTTCTTATGGACAGTCAATGCTAATCTTATTTTATAATTAATACCCAAACAACAAAAACGGTTTACATTAGCAGATTCATAACATTAAACCAAAGGAATTAAAATTTATCAGACGTTTTTTACACAAATTTTATTTATCTCAGTGTGACTTGAAAACAATTATCTAGCCTCATTTTATATACGTCAAACTTTATAATGAGAACCTGCATATGAAAAAAATTTCTCACACAATTAAACCAAATGTAAACAACATATCTTTACCTAGTTTTTTTTTAAAAACTTAGAATGATTGCAGTTCTAAATTGATTTTTATCCTAAAAAATTCGATAAATTCTAACGTGACCTAAATGGAAAAGTCAACTATGTGTGCTGACTCAGAGAAAACCAAATCTCAATACACAGAAAAACAGCTTGATATACATACACTGGTGGGATTGATGTGTTCAAAAGGTGCACTTTCCGACGTCCTGTGTTTGTTCCTTAAAAATTCTACGACACTGGAACCAACTTCAAAAGAATTGTGCAAAACATATACCATCGTTATTACCATAAAGTCGCCCAGATCTTACCATATGTTTCGTCCCATATTTTATAATTCTGATATCCAAAAGCAGTTGACTGGTTTTACAAAACTTTCAGCTTGCAGATGAAAATCCCTTGGTAATGCTTTCACACTTTCACATAAAATAATAATGCAGTCCCTTAAAAATGGTTTTAAGTGTTTTATATTAGAATACGCCAAAGTAGTTGCTTGTAAAAATTGTAGAAGTGCAAGACTATCTCCTCAGAATCTTCAATAATTTCTATTCTTCCAATATATGTTTCGAAACCATGATCGACGATGTGTACAAGGACGGCTGTTCTTTTATGAAGTTGAATGTAGACAATAACGAACTTAACAGTTTTATTGAATAAACGCATTTACAGAAGCGGAGTTAATATAAGTAATTAGTTATAAAACTACAGTGCATTTATAAAAAGTTAATAAACGAACGAATATCACCTCTACCATTTTAACAATTGAAGCTACAACAATATATCGCTAAACAAGACAACACTCATTTTTATAACGGGAAGCAATTCTATCCCGTTCTAACCAGGAAAACCCGTACAATAATAATCATTTTATTCAAATCTTAACTTCCCTCGGAAACATCATCTGTCGATAAGATAATCATCAAGCCAATTGAAACGAACGTGATTGCGAAAATACTCTGGGTAACCTCGTACATCAAAACTTATTATATTATTTTAACAAACGAAATTACAACTAGCAATAAATGGACCCCCAGTTAAAGTTCTAAAGTACAGGTGTAAATACGAGATAAGAAATATATACAACCAACATCATAGAAACCATGAAAGGACGCGTAAGATGTTTTGCCTAACTTCCCGCATTAAAACTATAGAAGCGTACAATAAGCACTATATAAATATTTGAGAAAGCAAACGCTGTTTGATAACAGAAACCCCACATTGTTAATGCTTTAACAAAATAGGATAGATTTAAGTGTTTTAAATTATAATTACAAGTAATTAACTTGCAACCGTTTAAACTGAAAATGCAGTTGAAAACGTTAACACGGTGTATTATTAAATGGAATTACTTCTAATAAACGATGTACCAAAGCTTTCTTGATTTTATTTGATTAGCACGTAACATTGAAATGTGTTCTTTCTGTTTGTGTCTTTAAAATAATTTATGAAACTGAGTTGCGCCTTAATATGCATTTTACCATAAAGAACTTTCTGGTTTCCTGCTTTTAGTTTATTGCATGCGTGCATTTTATACCTATCTAACATTCTTGTTTTTGCAAATTTTTTTACTTAGTATGATCTATGAAATCTTTTAGTCCGACTATTTTTTGTTGTTGCGACGATTTATCCTATTTAATGACTAATGCGTTATTTCAATATTGTATTAAATTTTGTCAATTTATTTCAAGAAAATTAATTTTTATTGCTTTCGTTGTACTAACTGCCCCAGTTTGAAATTATATTTTCTAAAACAAAGGAATTAAAATATCATGATTAATTAAAATTAATTGTTTGTGAAATCTATTATACAGGAAGTATTCATGTCTTTAGTCAGTCCAATCATATTTACAAATTTTTTTCTTTGCCGTCTAATTTATAGCTGGCGTAATGCAACGCGTTACAAAAGTAAATGGGAATAATAAAGGACAGAGTCGCTGTTTGCTATTCAATTTACCCTACTACTGCTATTCAATATCAATTCTGAAAGCATACACGGTTAATAATTTTACCTTTAGCCACAAGAGCACAAACCAATAATTACTCCTTCGTAATAACGTTCCCTTTAAAGTATACTATTTTACGGAATATAAATTAATACAGAATTACTTCGCTACCGTAATTAAGGAAAGGGATCTGGAACAAAGTTAAATTAAAATTTGTTAATAATTAAGAAGAAACTTCTCGTTGCATCCCAGTCTTTTTAAGTTTGATCTGTGGTAATTCTCCTTTTAAAGCACGCCAACTCGCAATCAAATCTTTTCGAGCACACCACTGCTGCCAATATAATGATAATTAAAACAATTTCATTCCAGAGCGCGCTTTCTTTAATCACTCTTTCGTGGCTTAAGATAATTAGAGACCTTGATCAATGTTTATTAAATTCCAAAGGAAGACAAACCAGAAAATATAGCTGAAATTAGTTTAGATTTTTAAATGAAGACTTACTACTCGGATTGTTTAATTGAACCTCAATTATGTAGGTTTTAATTGAACTTCAACTACACGTGAAATTTAATTATTCGGGTTTGTATTGCAATTTTAGGATTCTACACCTGCATTTAATCTCTGTAATGCTTAATTTAGATGCACGTTTGTATAAGCGGACTTGTTAACGATTAGCACTACACACATACTACCGACAACGTCAATGGGGTTATTCGTACAATGCCAACCAATACAATAGACATTAAAAGCGTAGTAATACACTTTAATTTAAACTATTTTATTTAGTCCAATACAAGTCTAAAAATTCCCAAATATTTACAGAGCGTTCTTATTCTACTGCAATGCTGTTACAGAGGTCACTAATTATAAATCCTAAAGATAGGGTCTCGATTAACACAACCAGTATACCATATTTATTACTAATCTAACAGCGTGTTGTATTGGCTTGATGCACCATTAATTTATTATTATGCCGGTTCTAATCAATTCCAAGTTATATCATACTCAGAAGGTTTATTTTCACAACTTGCTCCAATAATTTATTTCGTATCACTTCTACTTGGATTAAGAACTAATCAAATGGCTTCCCGCCAAGTTGCATGTTTTATATACATTAAACTGTGATACCTTGCATATCTTTCAAGAGCTCGTCGGAATATATTCGGGTCTTCCCATTGTATTCAACTTGTGTAGCTGCCAATCATACCATTGTTCCTTTCATGAATTATATGCCTTACATTTATAATCTGTTTTAGCATGAATTTGATTGTTGAGAAAAGTGCGTTATATTTGTTTGGAACCTTAGTATCGGTCTATAATAATAAAATTTCTTTGCAGTTTTGAAGTTCCGTTTAAACAGCTGTGGCTACAATACACGAAAGAATATACCCATTTGTCTCATAAGGTGTTCGCATAAAGTGTAAAATAATGGTTGCCGAAGAAGTACTGTGAAGTTATAAAGATAGAGAAATTAAATATAAAACCTTGAAAAGTTTGAAAAATAGAACCGCAATATATTACTCGTCAAATGACGTGTCAAAGTAATATAATTTATCGCGAGATAGGGTTTGGGCCCTTTGGAGCGGCTTTTTAAAAAGGCTTCTTCCAAAAAACTCTTTTATCAATTTATGTAAAATAGAAATTATAACATTAATTTTTAATTGCAGGTACGTTATGTTCATTGACGATTGGGTTTCAAAAATAATCAAAGTTACTAAACACTAAATTAATTAATTAAACTAAATTGAGTAGTTTGAACAACCAACAATGTAAAAGTTGTGAAGCTCTCGACTGACTGGCCAGCTTGGACTCCTGAGGGCATTTATGCTATCCTTGCCCCTCACATTGCTTGTGGGAATTTCAGATCTCATGCGTGCTATTTTTTTATACAATACAAAGTATTACATTTTAATTATCTTAATTCTAATAATTGCTATCTTGTAATCTGGAATACAAAGTATTGACATACGTTCTCATGTCTGGTTTATGAACTTCCATTAACCTTTTGTAATATGTCCTTCAATTTATACATTGTAACAATCTAACTTAAGATTTATTAATTCTATTTCATTACATATATATCTTAATTTGGGGATATGTAACTCCTCCCGACGTAGATAAAAATTAAAGGTTTTACTTAATTTTTAAAACTTATTGTCCCTAAGGGTTCATTTATTATTTCTTTATTTACCTTTGTTTTTTGTTTCTTACGGCTAAAATTTGTTTCTTTGCTCTATATCTAAGATACATTTTGTACAATACATATAGTTAATAAAATGAGTACAATAATTAATAAAATTGTCTAAACACTTATGTTGTCATTATGTAGTTTTGGGACTGTTAATTCACTTAAGCGTTCTTTATAACTGTCCATTAATTTTACGGCTTAGTTGAGGTCTACGTCTAGATGCTCTAGTTACAATGGTTTCTTGCTGATTTCGTCGTCTTGGGGTTGTATAATCTTGAACTGTAGTTCTGGTAAATTTGCGAATTTTTTCGTTACTGTTGGGTCTTGGTATACTCGAATAATTTCGTTTTTCAATTATAAATAGCAATCTTCTTTTATGGTGATCACTTTACTTCCAATTAATGCTAAGTTGTTTCCGTCTTGGTTACAAAGGGCGGTTAATATTACTTCTTACGAAAATACAGCAATCCATTGTTGTCCGTAACTTTTTGAATTTTTATATTCGTGATTTGTACTGGTTTTGGATCACAATTCTGATAGTGATTAGAGAATCTTAACAATTGTACTTCACAAGGGCTATCTGTTTGAATAGCTGTTGTCGTTAATAATTGACATAAATATTGACTTGGTGCTACTTCTTTGCATTTTTTATTCGTGAAGCCATTCCTACGTTCATTTAGAGAAAGGAACTTGGTTTTAGGGATAATAGCTTGATACTTGCTAGTAACTTTCATGGGGAAAGCAAATAAATGATAATAATTATGTGTTATTCTCTACAATGGGGATTTCTATTAAAAACGTAATTTCATAATTCTTTATATAACCTTTTACTATGGCTATTTTTTCAAATATAAGTATGTTAGATTCTGTTACTTCAAAGGGTAGTTTACTGTTAGTTAAAAGTGATCTGATTCGTAGTAGTTCATTTAATAAATCAATTGGTTCTATTATACTAGCGTGTAATGTGTTTAGTTTAGCAAATGTTACTGCGTTCTCTAATGTGGCTAAAATTTATTGAATTACAGTAGGGGTTGATAGCATTTGGTTAAATATCGTGTTAAGTCTGACTAAATTTCGCATTCCTAGCATTGTGGTCTGCATGTTACTTTCAAGAGTTAATATTTTGTTTGTTGTACTGTTTTTGTTTTTTACTAGCTTTCTTAGTGTATCATTAAATTTTAGTATGGTTGACTGAGTTAAAGGTATTTGATTTCTAACAATGGTTTTTATGTCATTTTGCCCAAGGTTCATGCTGTGCCAGCCAGTTTGCTTATTATCAGGTGTAAAAGTAAAACGTTGCGTTCGCTGTCGCTGGGTTTATAAAAAGATTTTAGAAAAATCTCGCAAGCGATGATGAAGATACCTGGTAGTGCTTGATTTCCGTCATACACCGGGATTGATCTAGGTAGAGTTTCATATCAGAGTTCATTGTTGCTATAATAAATTAAATGGCTGCTTTTAAGCCTAGTTTGTATAAAGTTATTTAAAGAATCACTTATCTTTTACATATATTTTATATGTAATTATAAAGTGCTATAATTACATTGAAGAGTTCTGCTGGGTAATTGTCTCGTCAATTACTCTCGCGTTAAGGTGTATATTTATAACTTTGCAGAGTAATTATTTCGTTAAGTGTTGCAATAATAAATTACATAAACGTTTTTATAATTATACACATTCGTTAATTTGTTGCATTGAAAGCATTTAATTATAGAGCTTTATAATATCATTAAGTTTCAAGTTTTTTGAATAAATTCTTTCACTGTAATAAAATAGTATACGGAATTGCGTTCTATTTATACATTCAGGCTTCAGACTTGCTGAATAAATCGTTTCATTTATCGTAATAATTGTAATAATTGTGCATATGAATGCATCTATATAATTCTTTTGTTAAAATAAGTTTCCTGAATAAATTCTTTTCAGAAATGATAATAATAAAATTGCGATAATAAAATTGTACATAAAAATTATTTTTGTTTCTTGCTAGCTAATATCAATATTCAGTTGATAATGGTTAGGAAAATGAACTTTGATACTTACAAGAGTTTCTTTGCCAGTTCCATTATATTCTTTCTTCTTTGTTATTGGACTTGGTCTATTCTTGTACTTCGTCCAATTGGTTCTTTGTTTCAGATTTTGGATTCTCCTTGTGCCATTCTAAAATCCTACGGTCTGCGCCAGATAGGTTTTGGACCCTTAGGAGCGGCTTTTTAAAAAGGCTTCTTCCAAAAAACTCTTCTGTCAATTTATTTAAAACAGAAATTACAATAATAATTTTTAATAGCAGGTACTTTATGTTCATTGACGACTTAGTTTCGAAAATAATCAAAGTTACTAAACATTAAATTAATTAATTAAACTAAATTGAGCAGCTTGAACAACCAACAATGTAAAAGTTGTGAAGCTCTAAACTGACTGACCATCTTGGACTCCTGAAGGTATTTATGCTATCCCTGCCCCTCCCATTGCTTGTGGGATCTGCAGGTCTCATGTCTGCTATTTCTTTATACAATACAAAGTATTACATTTCAATCATCTTAATTCTAATAATTGCTGTTTTATAACCTACTGTGACCTGCACCTGCAGTGGCATGTTTCGTCTGGAATACAATGTATTCACATCCGTTCTCATGTCTGGTTTATGAACTTCCATTAACTTTTTGTAATATGTCCTGCAATTTATACATGGTAACAATCTAACTTAAGATTTAATAATTCTATTTGATTCCATATATATCCTAATTTGGGGGATTTGTAACTCGCGTTAACTCGTTTGAATAAATCAAGCTTATCTTGATTTATCTATGCAATTAAGGTAGAACTGAATGCCCAATCCTTATATTACGACTATTGTTTTTCTAAACGTACGTCAGGATTTTATTTGGGTCGAAGTTTATTGCTAACCTACAACATCATGAAACAAAGAGCTATTAAGATAGAAGGAACTGATGAGAACTATACAGGTACTACACTGCATACCCGCACTGTACGGTCACTTCATATGCTCTGTCAAAAATCCCAGGATAATCTGCCAACCGTGTCGTTTGTTTTACACCGACTTGTAAAAATCCCCTTCTATATCGCCATTCTCATTGCTTGAAGCAATGACGCACATTACTTCGAGCGTAAGAAAACGTCTGGTTTAGCATTCCACTCACATGAAATGTATAATAAACAATAAGCTATTTATAATAGGCTCTGACATTGCATGGAAATTCAAAACCACGTTCCTGTTCATCATAACTTACTTATACTAGCTAAATTGTGAAAGGAAATATACTTCCAATTTAGAATTGGAAATCCCCTACATTTACTATCAAAATAAGACTTGTGACAAAAGAAAGTGTAATATATGCTATTTTGAATTAGAGACAGCACTTATGAACTATTGTAAGCTAACACTTCAATCTTGCAGAAAACGTCAGGAGTTGTGATATGTAAGTAGGTGCCTTAGATAATGCGGCAACCAATATTGATAAACACATATTATGTGACCGGATGGTAATTTTAGTAAATGGAACATTAACTTTAGATACACTAAATCTCTTCCATCTTAGCTTCTCAATAAATCACCCGTTAACTATTTCGAGTTTCTGTTTAACGACAGAATAGCAAATACAATCGCTAAACAGATAGACAAATATGCCAAAGAAGGTTGATAGTAGAAGAAACTACTAGACAAAGTCGATTGTATTATGTTTGCTGGACAACGGCTGATTATTAATTAACAGATGAGGTCTATTATATTTCGTTTTTCTAACTTACATTCGAAGAAACAGATTTCTTCTAATCTTCAGGCTTCTACATTTTTCATATAATCAACAAGACGATGAAGCTCCTGGAGGTTGTTCATATAAAGTAAGACCGTTGATTGAAAATTTCAATAAAAAGGTTCTAACAATTTGGAAAACAACTGTCCTAAATAAAACGGAATTTTTATGCATCATTAAAAAGTAAAAAATGCATGATGTAAAACTATATACTCTTACAGAGTCTAATGGAATAGATCCCAAAATTTTTATATATCCCTGCCCTAATGTGTTGCGTGTCATTTTGACGTAAATTCCTTTAGTATTTAACTTTTGTACGTATTTTTATTATTAGTTTAAGTTTAAATTGAACGTCTATTTCTGAACTATTACGAAACTCTTGTTGAAAATTGTGCGGTTATTGGCTATCAACGGTCTCCTGATGTTCGTTAGCCAATTAAACAGGGCTGTTTTGACAATAGGTAGAAGTGCTATGCCTGTCCTCGAAAAGTTTCCTGAAGTGAACTGTGCTACATGTCAAATTGACGTTAGGCTCTACTTAGGAGAAGTAACAGTAATTAATGCACAGTTAGGTTTCAATGGGGAAGGGTGGATTTTATAAAAGCAAATGCAAATCTTTTAGGGCATACATACTTCAACACTTTCACTTACCCCTCCCTTCTGGAAACGTCTTTAAATACTCTCCAATAAAAGTCGTTGAGCACGAACCCACCTGATTTCAGTCTCGCTAGACGATGGTTGGCCTAAGAGACCGTTTAAATATTTTTTTCTTTCTGCAGCATATTCAGCTGAAATACATTATCCAAACATAAATATCACAGTGCTTAACAAACACAGCCAAACTACTAAACTAAGCTGTATCTTCAAGCATGCGTGTAACTAAAAGAAAAAACATCTTAAATATATTCAATTATAGTTATCTAACCTATTTAACTGGTAGATATAAATTAATGCAAATTCAATTGTGACGCTTATCTATATAGAGTTTCCTGTTTAAATTGCGCTTTTACCTAAGCGTGCACCAACGAAGAGGTCCTCTTGATAC
This sequence comes from Platerodrilus igneus, assembly GCA_036346225.1. Taxonomy (NCBI): domain Eukaryota; kingdom Metazoa; phylum Arthropoda; class Insecta; order Coleoptera; family Lycidae; genus Platerodrilus; species Platerodrilus igneus. The sequence continues at coordinate 4,725,507 of JARFIW010001108.1, read as the reverse complement.
CAGTAAATTTTAGATAACCAATTATAATAATATATACATAATAATATACATAAAAAAAATGTAACAGGCGAAAAACAAAAATTCTATGACTTGTTGATGATGCAAGGCTCAAGTGACCTAGTTGTGCAGAACAAAAATGGGGTTGTCAGTGATCCACTAATCTAACTGGTATTGAAGGAAAGTAACCACTTTAGAAACTCTTTCACATGTAACGGCACTTTTCTCAAATCCGCAATTACTTTCTCGTTTGGGAACTTGTTCTACTACAAGCCCGAGCTTCAAAACTACCGTTGCAAATTACCAAACCTTTCACCCACCCGACGATGATTGCTTGTCAATCAACTAACTGTAGATGAAACCTTGAAATGAATAATCTGAATACCCTCCTCTATGTCGGTGTTAATAAGTTATAATATTTTAGGGTATTACATTCGTTCACATTAATGTGCCAAATTTAAACATAAAATTATGTTGAAAGTATAAATAAAAAATTTTAGACTAAAAGGAGCCTGACACGAGTTTTGAACGATACACTTATTTTTATGTAATGTTTGTTTTATTAGTGGTGTTTCAGTTATGATATGCAAAAGTTTGAACTTTATAATTAGACTAAAAGTAATAAGCACTTTCTGGATTACATATATACTTTGTTTGAAAATGGGATGTATGGCTACTTCTAAAAACAAGCTGATGGCAAAGAATATTTGACGAAAGTACTGATGTATATTATTGCTTTATCGAAAAGCTAAAGATTAACTCTCTTAGTACGTATTGCAGAAAAGGCACTGAAGTGTCTAGAGTCGAAATGGATAAAGCCATTAAACTAATCATGAATTGATTGACAACTGCAAGAATGCATTTAAAGAGACAATATAAAGCATACAAAGGTAAAGAATTTAGAAAAGTTTCCAAATGTTCTAGTAAATTCTAGTGGTCTCTGGAAGTTGTTCTAGTTACGTACATAAGCTGCACTGTGCTGAAGCTTGCAGTTTCAACCGCAGTATGAACTTGCTAGTACTATAAAATAGAATGGATATATCGTTAAAATAAATACGTTTGATGTGTATGTAAATTAAGTTGGCGTTACGTCAAATAGAAGCTGGACGAACAAGAAAAAAATTAATTTTAAACGAACAAAGTTAATATTGATGTAGCCTATATATTCTGATTTCATGAATAGTAGTGTTCATTAAGCATGCCATTTTAATATATTTTTAATTTTAGTGAAGAAAATGTGGGTTATAATTTAAAAACCAAAAACATATAGCTTTTACAGTGGAATACATATTTAAACGTAACTTATGTCCAAATATTAATTCAAAACCACAGAAAGCGTAAACAAGATATTTATAACAATAAAACTATTAATATGCATGTTCCATGCCATGATTATCCTAAATATAGGAGAGCTTTTTATAGATATTATTAAAGTGAAATAGATCTAATATTACAGAAACATACGTGTAAGAACTATATACAAATTAAACCCCACACAATACCATAAGTATATTTAAACAATGTAGTTTGTTACTTAAAAACACTGACGTCCAATTAATGAAACTCACAGAGATCACGTTACATATCATTCAAAACATAGTAAAAATGTATTCAAAGAATTTATTAGGATTGATGAGAAAATGCAATTGCGGTGGTCACATTACATTCGCGTAATGGAATAGTATGAGTTCACGCTTGATTCGTGAGATAGGGATGTTCTATACTGACATAACCCTCCAGAATTAAAAAAAGTGGTAGGAATGACAGACACAAAACAGTGGACGGAAAATCATGAATTTAATTACTTGCGCGCTATAAACAAGCACACATATAAAGGCGACAGTCGAAAGGGAGTCGATTACACCTCTTTCGTTATCCATTAACAGACAGGCGTTAATATCGTGAGATTCCGGAAATTTTCGACATAACCCACAATACTAACAGATTTGGATGGTTTGGTTCTAAATAACAAAACGTGAAAATTAGATCCAGATTGCAAACTAGTTTACTCTTGACTTCATGGAAATCTTTAGCTACCTGAAGACGTAACTGAGGGTCATAGGTCATTAGAAATTGTTGTTTTTTGTTGGTGGCATTTATACAACATTTACTCTTAGTTAAAGTATAGTATTAAAGTACGAGATGTCTAAAATCTAGACATTGCAAGTTTTAATTGAAAATTTGAAACGTGCTGTCAATATTATAATGAATCATCTAAGTTATCCTTAATTGAAAATGGTTCGATTATAAAATTTCGCAATTGTGTGTGCATTTGTTTACAGGAATATTTTTATGTAGTTGATGTTTAAATTAATGTAAGTAACTTGAAGTTTTTGTATCTACACGTATACCTGTTTACAGGAATAATGAAATAACGCTGTATTGAAATAGATTTAGGTAACGCAGTGAGCAAATGTTTTCTTGCTGTACACATATAGGGTAGCATTTTTCTGAAATGAACTCCATTTCATTAGAAGGTCGAGGTAATAAAATTCCTAGACGATTTTTGAAAGACTAGACTAGATTAGATCAATTGGCGCGCATAATTTACGACAGGTTGAAAGCCTTTCAGGGTGTGTTATTGGTAACGTAACCTGAAATTCCACGTAGTTAATTGTTAAATTATTCGATTTTTGTTCCATTTCTTTAGTTGATCATATAAGAAACGGCTCCCGTACCACTGTAATTAACCCTTCTGAACAATTCCAAATTTAATAATTTAACGCTTCATATGCCCGTAATAGATAGTGTAGCAGCTGCACTTATTTGGAAAAGCGGTGTAATCAATACAAGTTGAGGTAAAAATATACAATAAAGTAGCAAAGCTTCAGTTCAAGCGAATAAAACCTATTTCCTCGTCCAATAATTCACAGCTTTGTTAAACTGCTATTTTTATAAACAATAGATGAAGCTCTTTAGCGTTTTAATTTATAATTAGTTTCAATTTATTTAAACTATTTCAGCGATGAGAGTTTTTAGTTAATTTTGACTAACTTCGATAATGGGTCTACTACCATACAATTGTGAATTAATCATAACTTAAAACACGAACTCTGGCGGGATCTATATCAATTAGTGTCTATTCGATGAAGCTTTGATATGATGAGGATATCATACTTATTTAATTATGAATTAGGAGCATGATTTCATATTAATCCCTAATTTAGTTTGAACTAATTTTGTACCGTTCGCTTGTTTAATATTTTATTCTATTGCGAAGTGGAAGACTTAGGGTGGAAACTATTTCAAAGGGATATAGCGTAGCCGGGATATTAGCCTAGAAAGGCACAAGCAGGCATAGTTCGAAAAATAGAAATAACGCTAAAGAGGTTAACCAATTCGCTTTGGGGTAAAAAGGTAAAACCTGGCGGGCGAAGGCTTCAGAGAGGAGAAACGCGAAAAATGATTATGGGAAGGTTACAACTTAAACAAGACATGCCAAAGTCTTGGGTCATGGATTGTCAACCCTAAATGTAAAATTTTGTAAAAATACTATATGAGGTGGAATAAATATCAAAAAAGCCATAAGGTATGCATATTTTTTAAGTAAACAATTAAACTACGTGGACCGATTTCTACGAACAGATTTTAAGAGTCTTTTTAACTGCACTAGAACCATTCAAAGCACTGAGAAAATGCTAATAGAAAGTATCACAATTAATGTAATAAAAGTTTAAGGAAAAAAAGCCAAAAGCAAGGCTTCTTTATTAAATCTCAAAACAAAATAGTAGCAGTTGAGACACAATCAAATAAATTTGAAAATTTGAGAATGTTCTCTTCTAAAATTCGCAATATATATATATATATATATATATATATATATATTGCGATTCTTATGGTCAATTAGTGCTTATCAAAATCTCATTTCCATTATTATTAACGGCATCAAATACTTCTCATTTCCATCTCAAATCTCCATCTGAATATCAGTTTGCAAAGTGCATTTTCTATTTTTATTCAGTTAACTTCAGAGTAGCTCTTGTAAATGAAGAACGTTCAATTTTCGCAGAGAAATAGATAAATATGAGACCCTTTTAACAAAAACTGATTAAATGTACTTTCCAGAATGTTCCATATACCTCTCAACTACTGGTACACTGCCCCCGCTCCCCATAACGCTCTTCTGTCTCATAACATTTTGCGGACCGGAAGCTGGATGATCCTCTGACGATAAGAACAACCGCAGCCATACTTACATTTACCATATTGATGGAAATAGCAATCAACAGGACTTGCTAACTGGGTTTGCCAAAGAACAATTAGAAAATTCGTTATAATATGACATCAACGAGGTCTTTATTGCGCAATGCGTATGATAGAAGTGCGTACATATTAACCTATAATTTGGACACCATGTCCGATCCTAATGTTACTGGTTCTACATTGGATATAAAAATGTACAATAGATTCCACACCCTTGAAGAAAAGGGCGTCGCAGGACTAGCAGACGCAAACTAGACGGATTTATTAATGACGTAGAAATAACCAGACTAATTTTTTTTCAGATTGTTACGTGCAGTTCCTGCATTTGAATATTACCGTTCTAACTTATTTAACTTCTCGCATTTCCTACTTTATTCACAGTCATTTGAATATTTATTAACGATTTCGGCTGCCTTTTCAGTTTAAGCTGTTGCTATTTAGTTCCTTCAAATTACGTTAAATATTTTAAATTATAATTTAAAACACTGAAGTATATTCTATTTTGTTATGGCACTAACAACATGGGGTTTCTGTTATTAAACAGCCTTCACATTCTTAAATATTTGCATTTAGTTTATTTACGTTTCTATATTTTCAATGAGAAAAGTTAAGCAAATCATCCTACACGTCCTTCATGATTTCCGTGATGTTGGATGTATGTATTTCTTGTCTCGTATTTAGACACACTGTAATTTAGAACTTTGGATGGGTTTCCCGCTAATTGGTCGTGGTTCTCTTGTTAAAATAATATAAGAAGTTTGTATGTACGATGTATTCGAGAGAAGCTACGATTTAAATGGTTTATTATTATTGTACAGACTTTTCTGGCTCGAACCGAATATAATTGCTTTCCGTTATAAAAGTGAGTGTTTTTTCCAAAGTCCGGTTATGCGGTATAGCAGTTCCTTCTAAGTTTCTGAAGGTCGCGTTTCGAGTAATTGTAGTCCGTGATACAAGACATACGCGTATACAAATTATCTAATAATGTAATCATCACAAACTGTTTGATATTTCTTAATGGCTTAGACACCCGAGGACTTTTTCATGCGACTACAAATTTTAAATCTGTCCTTGTACAGATCGTCGATCATGGTTTACTAGACAACCAAATGGTAGAAGCGGCGGTGGTTGTTCTACTGAATTCCATTGAAGATGCTTCTAATGTCGTAGAATTTTCAAAGGACGAAGACAGGACGTCGGAATGTGCACCTTTTGAATGCATCAATTCTCCCCAGTGTATGTATATTTTTTTTAAAAAGTTAGGATAAAGTATGTTGTCTACATTTGGTTTCATCGTGTGAAAAATTTTGCATGATCAAGTTCTAATTATAAAGTATAGCTTATATATAAAATGTGGTTACCTGATTGTTTTCAAGTCACACTGAGATAAACAAAATTTGTATAGAAACCATTTGGTACATTTTAAATGCTTTGGCTTAATATTATGGATATGGTAATGACAGCAGTTCTTATTGTTTGGGTATTAATTATAAAATAAGATCAGCATTGACTGTCTATAATATTTTCTATATAAAAATTTTGAATACACTATTGTTTAGGTGTGACGTTATTACCAAAACTGTTGCGAAATGCATTTCGGCTAATAGATTTTTTTTCTATTGCTATTGTTATTACATTATTTTTCATGGTCTTTACTTAGCGAAGTTGCTTTTAAGAGATTATTGTAGACATATATATATATATATATATATATATATATATAATAATTCAATTTATTGATTGCAGCAATTAAGAAAGTCTACTCTTTCTTTAACTGCTTTCGAGATTTTATTTTCTTTTCTTCAGGAGTAACTAAATAAATACAATGGTAAACAAATAAATAAATTTTAAAACTTAAATACTTACGAATGTGAGGTTTGACTTAGATTTAAAATATTAATTTTAAATTACAAAATATATTTCAAATTTTGAAGGTAAAGTAAGTGTCAATGTCAATGGGTACTACAAGATTAAAATTAGTGATACAAAATAATAATTCCTTGGATACATTTTAAACATTAAACAAGTATTAAAATAATTAATTAACTAACAAACATAAACTAAAACGCAAGAGTATGTACGTCTGTATGAGAAATTTGTACAAGTATATGTATTTCTATACATTTATATATGTTTATATGATAAAATGAATGTGATTCTATTACTTCTACGTCTTCCTACTACTTGTACAAATTTCTCATACAGACGTACATACTCTTGCGTTTTAGTTTATGTTTGTTAGTTAATTAATTATTTTAATACTTGTTTAATGTTTAAAATGTATCCAAGGAATTATTATTTTTGTATCACTAATTTTAATCTTGTAGTACCCATTGACATTGACACTTACTTTTACCTTCAAAATTCTGAAATATATTTTTGTAATTTAAAATTAATATTTTAAATCTAAGTCAAACCTCACATTCGTAAGTATTTAAGTTTTAAAATTTATTTATTTGTTTACCATTGTATTTATTTAGTTACTCCTGAAGAAAAGAAAAATAAAATCTCGAAAGCTTGAGTTAAAGAAAAAAGAGTAGACTTTCTTAATTTGTTGCAATCCCCAATAAATTGAATTATTTTAAATTAATATTCAACAAATAAAACGTGAAGATTATATATATATATATATATATATATATATATATTATATATATATATATATATATATATATATATATATATTGATTGATGTGAAGACACCTCGCTTTGATACGCTGCAAAACTATTGCTATGACAATGGCCGGCGTTAGGCGTCGCTAAAAGAGTGCTGTGATACATATACAGCAAATTGTAAAATTTGAAATTGTTGACTTACCATTCTTTTTAACTTTACTTTGCCTGGAGTTTACAAAATGAAATCAAACAGCAGTCAAAAACATCTAGTCTCATACAAAAGCATATAGAACATTTACAGCACAGTTTCTTTCAAACGTCAAATTATTTCTAACAAATACATATTTACTTAACTATCAAAATGTTTTTCACCTTATTTAAGTTTAAATTTATACAACTAAAATCTTTTCTCTTATGGATAGTTTACCTTGGTTTGATTACCGCGCTTGTAAGGTTTTCTTGGCCAAAAAATCCTTCACAGATGATCTATAAAAAAAAAATCAGAGTGTTTCGAATTCTAACCACAAACTTCTTGGTAAGTATACCCCTACAAAAGAAACTCTTATATAAATTAAGACATAATTCACCTTAAATTTAAATGACAAATACTCAAATATCAGTTACAAACAATATTTTAAAAGTAATACTTGCAAAAATTTACAGAGCGCTTCTCCAATTAGTAATTAACAGTATTGAATTCCTTCTGCTTCTATTTTTAAATTCCAGTATAAAAATTTTCGCAAATATAATTAGTACACTCTTTAATTATTTCACACTAATTTTTACCCTCAATTCTAGTATTCGCATCAAACAGAAATTAACAAATAAATATTTTACGAATTGTTCTTTCTTCTATATTTTATATTCACATAAAACAACAATTAAATATATATTGTAGTGGTTTTAAAGGGCTAAATTTAAGTATAAACAAGGTAATTTCAAACACCCTGTATAGAGGAAACAACCAGAATTTACGTGCGAAATTTATTTCATTTAATGAATTTAAAGTAACAAGTATTACCATAATTTTACAAGTGGTGATTAAAATTTAGTTAGGTTCGTAAAGAAAATAAATTGTAGAAGCCAATGCAAATTATTAATTAATTTAATTGAGTTTAGTTGAAAGGGTTATTAAGTTTAATACGCATAAGAGCTTGAAAAATCGATAATACCAAGGTGAAACGCCTTGCTAACAAACGAACAGCCGTTGAATATAAAATACCTTGAAACGCAACCTTCTATAAAAGTTGTGATAAAACGTTTGTTAATTGAACACCTGCAGGTTTTGGAAATGTCAGGTTCCCCTTATTTGTGTAGATAAAAGACAGTATTCAAGGTATATCGGGTAAACGGTCGGACGGTTCGCGTAAATGTTAACTAAAAGTTTCCTTAAAGCGCAGAAGGGTAGACAATCAATGAAATGCTTTGGAATGAGACGAGCATAATAACACTTCACTTCAAAACGCACGTATTCAGTCCACATGGGTTAGTTTGAAACGCTGACAGTAATATAGATTTCTACCACTTAAACAAGGTTAGAAGGAAACATAGAATATGCATAAGAGAGAAATAGCGTTAATACAGGCGGGGTTTCAAGACGTCATTGAATATCTTATTGGTCTATATAGTTAGTTGTACAACAGACAAACACGGGAAAATTTTAATGCAGGTTTTTCGGAAAAAATAATAACGACGAGCTAAATTTCGAAGATTTCGAAAACGGTTGAACCAAAATTTTAAGAAGTATTATTTTAAATGAAGGATTTTGCGGGAAGAGTGGCCGAGAGGTGGCATTTCGAGGTGTATAAATACTCTAAGAGAATTAGCATCGCTCTCTTTTAACTTCGCTCCTTAGTATTTTCATCGCTTCAGACTACGTACAGAAATTTACCACGAGCTTGTAAGTATATAAAATTTTTTAAATTAAATAGTACAGTGTTGGCCTCATAATTTTGAAACGCGGATAGTGTCGAGGTGCAACATTTATTTTAAACAAGCTCGTGAAGTGACGTAATGTAACGTAAATTAAATTAAGCAATTATAAAGGAAGTGTAATATATTTGGATCTAGATTTGGATGTATCGTGTATGAATAGCATACAGCACAACTTAGAGGGTGTTCATCTACAAATAGCTGGCGACGGCGAGCAGAGCAGAACCACGAAACTACTTAACGGCGTCGTCAACAGAGTCGGGATCTTCAAGAAATTCCAGGTGACGCTTTAGAATTTGTTGTTTGTATAAACTATGAAAAGTATTGTGATGTGTGAGAGTGAACTATGAAGGTATTTTGCATTATTTTGCGTATTTAAAATAATACGTATAACTAACTTTTATTATGGTATTTAAATATAAATCTAAAGGTGTATATAAGGCTTATTAACGTTCCTCCGGAATTTAATTTTTTTTTGTTAAGAGTACATGGGTTTGTTTTTTTGTTTGCAGTAAGCGTATGCTAAGTAAAAAGCATACATTAATCATAAAAAAAAATGGTTATAATGAGCTCACCATACTCCAGAGTGTCCTAATTAAAATTAATTATAAATAAAGAAAGAAAAATAAGGTATTATTCAGGGCCCATTTACTCTGGTTACATTCAATGTGTTTAATATTTCTAGTTAAAATTCTGGACTTTACAAAAATAGAATTTATTGAGGTGTAACTTGAGCACCGAAATGTAAATAATCTTAAAGTGGTAAATAAATAGTGTATGATTGTTTATTATTTTGTGGTTTTATTGAGAGTGTGCGTGAACGATAAAGAGTATGATAGTGAATCTAGGTATCCAAGAGGAGGCCCAACTGAACTAGCCAGGGAGCGGTTGAAGAATTAAGGTGATGAAGAGAGGAATCTGGGTAAGAAATTATTTTTTTTTTGAACAATTTTTCTATTGTGTGCAATTTTCGATTTTTAGAAAATTAATAAATTTTCGGATGTATTTTTGTTACTGAGGCTCGATTTAGAGAGGTTACACGGCAATATATATAATATATATATATATATATATATATATATATATATATATATATATATAATTTAGATAAGATGTTATAAGTTTCTTGGGATGATTTTGGTCAAAATAAATAGTAATGTAAAATATTTTGTTCTATTACTTAACGTTTCGGCAACACATTTTGCCATAATCATAAGTCTATAAAATAAAAAGATGTAGTCAATCAATTACAAACATGATAACTTACATTAACTGTTGTTCATAAATATATAATTATTTAGTTAATGACAGTGACACTACTTCATTTAATTGAAAGTAGTATACACAATAAACTGATATATAACTGCTAGATCTCGATTAATAAATTGGTATAATCAGTGACACATGACTAACATAGATGTTTTAAGATAAAAATAAAAGTTCAGCAATATTATTGATTGTAAAACGAGAATATACGATGCTTAAATTTTCCATATCTTGTTTGTTATTCATAGAGCTGGTGTCTTTGATTATGTGGAAGGATTCTAAGAACAAGCGCTTTTATAATTTTCTTCAGTTTCCATGATTTTAATATGGTTATAGTCCGGATTGTGTTTGGTGGCATACACATGTCTAGCTAAGGCGCAATTGTTTTACCAAGTTTTGCGTCACTGCGATGTTGTGTCATTCTATTGCGTAACCACTGATTAGTTTGTCCCACATAACTGAGCAAGCAACTGCATTTGATCTTATATACTACATTGTTACATAGTGGTACCTCAGTCTTATCTTTTAATTTTGTAAACAGGCTTTTTAGTGATTTGACATAATCATTTGTAATTATAACATTAGGTTGTTTTAGTATTTTAGTAAGCAAAGGAGTAAGTTTTTCTATAAAGGTATTTTTATAAATCAATTGTGTATTTATAATTCTAGGTGTTTTAATGTGTTAGAAAAAGAAGTTTTTTAACAAGTAATTTGGATAACCATTATTTAACAAGGTAAGTTCTAATTCTTTAAGATTCTTAGTGTAAAAGAGGGATCAGAAATTCTTTCAATTCGAGTTTTAGATTCAAAACAGTATTAATTTTATGATGCATTGAATGGTTCGAATTAAAATTGATGTATCTGCCGGAGTTTGTTGGTTTATTGTAGCAATCAAACATCAAAGTATTAGAATCTGATCTGATAACTAATGTGTCTAAAATGGAATCTTTCCTTGTATTTCATTTTCAATGGTAAACTGTAATTTTGGATGGAAAGTGTTAAAAAAGTTAAGAGTAACTTGAACCATGTCAGAAGGAACTGAGCACACAATGTCGTCTACATATTTAACCAAAAAGACCATCTGAAACGGTAAAGTAGGTATTATTGTATCAAGTAGTAAATCCATGACCATTTGGGCTATTATAGGTGATAGGGGTGAACCCATCGGTGTACCAAATAATTGAAGATAGTAAGTGTTCTTAAAGGAAAAATAAGTATTATTAAAAATCAGATTAATAGTTGCTAAAAACATGGTTTTGGTTAAGGTGCAATTACGTTTAATGATTTCCCATTTTTCTGAAATGATATTAATTACTAAGTCTAACGGAATGTTGTTGAACAAAGAAGATACATCTAGTGATAACAAGACATGATTCTGTGGTAGTTGGAAATATTTATATGTTTCTACAAAAGTGAAACTATCTTTGATGTTGTAACCTTCTGTTGGAAATGATCTTTGTAAAATGTCTGAACAAAATTTTGCAATATTGTAAGTGGGAGTGTTAATAGAAGATATGATTGGACGAAGCGAAAGAGTGGGTTTGTGAATTTTGGTAGACCATAAAATCTGCCAGGTGTAGAACTGTTATTGATTAATGATTTTTTCTGACTATCTGTTAACATGTTCTTACTATGTAATAATTTTATGTGATCATTAACTTTTTTCTGTGTAGTAGTGGTGGGATCTCTGACTAATATTTTGTAAGTGCTAGTGTCTGATAATAATTCTAAAGATTTTTGTGTGTAATCCTGAATATTCATAATGACTGTTACTTCTCCTTTGTCTGCTTTTAATACTACTAAATCTTTATGTGATTTTAAAACCTGTTTACTTTACAATAAGTTTTTGTTCTATGCTATTGTAGTTATTGTTGCTTGGATTCTGAATAAAATTAGTAACTACATTTGTCACTTTAGCTCTTAACTGGTTTTTCCTGAACTGAACTTTCAAACAGTCGGTTTATAGATAATCAAAAATGGTTAGTGAATTTAAGTGGTGTTGACATTCCAGAAGACATAAGAAATTTGTTATCGCTAGGACCAAAGTTTAATTTAAAAGTAAATAGTTCAGAAATTCATATTGGAAAATTATTAGCTGATGTAGAATCAATCATAGAAACTTTTGAAAGTTCAGTTCAGGAAAAAAACCAGTTAAGAGCTAAAGTGACAAATGTAGTTACTAATTTTATTCAGAATCCAAGCAACAATAACTACAATAGCATAGAACAAAAAACTTATTGTAAAGTAAACAGGTTTTTAAAATCACATAAAGATTTAGTAGTATTAAAAGCAGACAAAGGAGAAGTAACAGTCATTATGAATATTCAGGATTACACACAAAAATCTTTAGAATTATTATCAGACACTAGCACTTACAAAATATTAGTCAGAGATCCCACCACTACTACACAGAAAAAAGTTAATGATCACATAAAATTATTACATAGTAAGAACATGTTAACAGATAGTCAGAAAAAATCATTAATCAATAACAGTTCTACACCTGGCAGATTTTATGGTCTACCAAAATTCACAAACCCACTCTTTCGCTTCGTCCAATCATATCTTCTATTAACACTCCCACTTACAATATTGCAAAATTTTGTTCAGACATTTTACAAAGATCATTTCCAACAGAAGGTTACAACATCAAAGATAGTTTCACTTTTGTAGAAACATATAAATATTTCCAACTACCACAGAATCATGTCTTGTTATCACTAGATGTATCTTCTTTGTTCAACAACATTCCGTTAGACTTAGTAATTAATATCATTTCAGAAAAATGGGAAATCATTAAACGTAATTGCACCTTAACCAAAACCATGTTTTTAGCAACTATTAATCTGATTTTAATAATACTTATTTTTCCTTTAAGAACACTTACTATCTTCAATTATTTGGTACACCGATGGGTTCACCTATCACCTATAATAGCCCAAATGGTCATGGATTTACTACTTGATACAATAATACCTACTTTACCGTTTCAGATGGTCTTTTGGTTAAATATGTAGACGACATTGTGTGCTCAGTTCCTTCTGACATGGTTCAAGTTACTCTTAACTTTTTAACACTTTCCATCCAAAATTACAGTTTACCATTGAAAATGAAATACAAGGAAAGATTCCATTTTAGACACATTAGTTATCAGATCAGATTCTAATACTTTGATGTTTGATTGCTACAATAAACCAACAAACTCCGGCAGATACATCAATTTTAATTCGAACCATTCAATGCATCATAAAATTAATACTGTTTTGAATCTAAAAACTCGAATTGAAAGAATTTCTGATCCTCTTTTACACTAAGAATCTTAAAGAATTAGAACTTACCTTGTTAAATAATGGTTATCCAAATTACTTGTTAAAAAACTTCTTTTTCTAACACATTAAAAACACCTAGAATTATAAATACACAATTGATTTATAAAAATACCTTTATAGAAAACTTACTCCTTTGCTTACTAAAATACTAAAACAACCTAATGTTATAATTACAAATGATTATGTCAAATCACTAAAAGCCTGTTTACAAAATTAAAAGATAAGACTGAGGTACCACTATGTAACAATGTAGTATATAAGATCAAATGCAGTTGCTTGCTCAGTTATGTGGGACAAACTAATCAGTGGTTACGCAATAGAATGACACAACATCGCAGTGACGCAAAACTTGGTAAAAACAATTGCGCCTTAGCTAGACATGTGTATGCCACCAAACACAATCCGGACTATAACCATATTAAAATCATGGAAACTGAAGAAAATTATAAAAGCGCTTGTTCTTAGAATCCTTCCACATAATCAAAGACACCAGCTCTATGAATAACAAACAAGATATGGAAAATTTAAGCATCGTATATTCTCGTTTTTACAATCAATAATATTGCTGAACTTTTTATTTTATCTTAAAACATCTATGTTAGTCATGTGTCACTGATTATACCAATTTATTAATCGAGATCTAGCAGTTATATATCAGTTTATTGTGTATACTACTTTCAATTAAATGAAGTAGTGTCACTGTCATTAACTAAATAATTATATATTTATGAACAACAGTTAATGTAAGTTATCATGTTTGTAATTGATTGACTACATCTTTTTTATTTTATAGACTTATGATTATGGCAAAAATGTGTTGCCGAAACGTTAAGTAATAGAACAAAATATTTTACATTACTATTTATTTTGACCAAAATCATCCCAAGAAACTTATAACATCTTATCTAAATAATAAATATAAAGGTCATTAAAGTATAAAGAATTATATATATATATATATATATATATATATATATATATATATAAATATTTTACGTAGTTAATTACACAAGGTAAGTTGATAAATACTATCGTATTACAGTGAATAAGATGAAATAATAACTTAGACTTTTATGCAAAGTCCAAATAATCATTTCAAATCGAGCTTGTAATTGAAAGATGGAAAATATAAGATCTTGGACAGAACTTGAACCTGTATCTTGGTTTTGCCGAAACCATGCGTTTACCAATTACGCCACCGAGACCGATGACGACAATTGGGAAATTTACAAATTTAAATCGTGTACATAACTATACATAAACCTAACTTTCAATTACGTTTGGCAATTCAAGTCCTGTTCAAGACCTTATATTTTCTATCTTTCAATTACTAGCTCGATTTGAAATGATCATTTGGGCTTTGCATAAAAGTCTAAGTTATTATTTCATCTTATTCACTGTAATACGATAGTATTTATCAACTTACATTGTGTAATTAACTACCTAAAATATTTATATATATATATATATATATATATATATATATATATTATATGTATATATTTAATTGTTGTTTTATGTGAATATAAAATATAGAAGAAAGAACAATCCGTAAAATATTTATTTGTTAATTTCTGTTTGATGCGAATACTAGAATTGAGGTTAAAAATTAGTGTGAAATAATTAAAGAGTGTACTAATTATATTTGCGAAGATTTTTATACTGTGCAAATCTTCCGGTATATATTGGATAAATATTGTTTTCTTCGCGGGTTGGTTTTCCTGTTTGTAACATGTTTTTTTATCAAAGGTTTTGTAAATAAATTTTCTCTCTTGAGGTTTTTGTTTTGTAACCCATCCCACTCTACGACTTTCTAATAGCACGGCATTCATTCGATTCCTTTTTTGTTGCGTTACTCGGTGCGGGATATTTTGGTTGCGTACTTTTTTCTTATCCGCACGGAATACCGTAACATATTACCCTCATTACGCATAAAAATTTTAATTAATTTACTTGGCTGTGTTTAAAATAACGCCACGGTTCTCAGTCTTACATGGGAAATTTTTAAAAGAGAAGACATTTCACTTTCGCTAATCACCAGATTCCAGTACCACATCCCGAGGAATCAACAGTTACCTACCTCCGAGTAGCAGAACGGTGACAATTCGAGAGAGTTTTCCAGCTATGCGGGTCGCCAAGCAATGGTGACGCAAGCGAACTCGTTGGGGACGCACACCCGTTAGTCCTATTTGACGTGCTACCTGACGATGGAGCGGCTTGTGGCGAATAGCCATTCTGTCGGGCGAAAACCACAGGCCGGGGAACCCAGGATTTGGATATCGTACAGTTGGAGAGCAACCAAGAAGAAGATCCCGGAAGCTATTCATTTTATCAAGCACGCGTAAAAACATCATAATGAGATAACAACAGATACCAACGAGACAGCCAGAATTCCCAAGTTGAATGTTGTATTAGGATGATGGATCTGAGAGGTCCAGGCTCGACCAACTGACTTTCGCCAATCAGAATTGGGAGCTAAGTAATTTCTTAACTAGTACACCAATATTTTTGATTGCTTAAATTAAATTTCAAGGTGAAAGCTTTATATCTCCAAAATGCATAACAGAACGTGCTATAGAAACTATTGCAATACTTAAAGTAAACAGAGACTGAATTTTTAAGCGTATTCGTTTTGAACATGAGTATTCTGGATTTAAAAAACACCAAGAACCTGAATGACGTGATTTTCCAATTTCCTTAGTTGCTTATTTCTTTGTACTAAATGTAGTTTAAATATCTAAATGTTTTACTTTATTCTTTCCAAAATATTCAAAGGTTCGAGTCGGTCTACATAATCTAGGATGAAGTAACATTTTTACCATTTATTACTTTGAAAAGTTTAAGCTTAATTCATCATAACAACATCAAAGTGAAAGGTAAATTCGAAACGCCTGTCATTTATTGCTGTCAGCATGAGTATATAATAGCGACCCAACCCCATGGATATATTTTCAGTCATTTAGATTAATGGTGAGACACTGACACCATGAGCTTTAAGTCTTGTCGCGCTTTTAGAATTCCCAGTGGAAAGCAGTTGGCACTAAATGTTTTACTGCATATTTTTGAACTACACAATTCATTGTGTTAAATGTGTTAAGAAATAACAAAACCTCAGAATAGGAACAGGTGTTATTAAAAAAACTATTTTAATTTAAAGCATTAACGTAAACTTAATATTTTATATTAGCTCTAAAATATGTATATTGCAAAATTTGCAACCTGTTTTGACTTTTGGCTCGCAAATGTTTGTTTTGCGTGTTAATTTGACGCAAGTGACTTTTGAATATACTTTACCCTGAAACATAGCTGAAATAATTGTGCCAGCTAGCTCTGGTGGCGAAGGGTAATTTCAATAATAACAAAAGAAAGTCTTTCAAGGGCGTCTTTAACACGTTCAACCCTCCTCGAAAAGGGTCTTTCAACAGTCAGTCTAATCATGAAATGTTGAACGCCAACTCACCTAACACTTTTGTCTTTGGGCCTTAAAGAGATGTGAGAATTTAAGGATTTTTATTTCTGACCCTACAGACTGGTGGAACCCTGTTCACATAGACTTCTTCCGCTATTCTTACCTAAATATAAATAAAGAATGAATTTCCTAGATTTTCACTTAACCTTAACCTTAACCTATGACAATAATGAGTTTTAACAATCACCACCAACACAGATTATCTAAATTCTTATAACATTAAGTTTGGTCAAATTGAACCAAAAGAATATCTTAAATTTATTTTATTATCCAACAAACTGACTGTCTCTACAAATTTTTATGAACACAATTGGGGTGCATAGTTTTAATACATTTCGCTGTGTATTCAGCAAGCACCATGTAAAAGTCTGAATATTACTATATTAGGTGAGAATAATACAACATATATCAACAAAATATATGCAGAGAAGAAGTTAAAACTCTTTTACTTACGGCGTTCTAGTTAACAGGCAGGGTTCAACCACCCTTCTTTGAAAAAAAACTACTCCTTATGTAAAGCAGCAATCCCTAGTCCAACAATTGTTATGAAAGCTTCCACTGACTCAGGTCGCTTTCATTTAGATACAGTAGTTATTTATTTCTGTGTTCTCAAATGCGTTTCGGGAACTTTTACTAGCAACCTGTATTAATGAAAAAGTCGCACTGATTTACTTAGCGTTTGTCGTTACTCATTGGTCGATTTCTAACCGCTAGAGAAGTATGACTGATCAATTGTGTTCGAAATGCTCTCTTTTATTTTTATTTGGTGGTATATATAAGTTAAAATGTCCGGCGGGGGACGTAGGAGGGGGTGTTATACTAATGCATTTCAAGTTCGTTCGAACTATGCACCAATCCTGCGTTGTTTTGGCGCAAGTTCGTACTGGAATGTTCACACGGTCACTATTTAATATTAACATCTGCGTCGGTATTTTGTTCATACGCATTTAAATTTTATGACGTATGTCTACTTAAATAATTTACGTTTTCGGTTATGTGCAATGCCTGGAAATATTTTCAGTCCCACGTTTGTAAAATGAAATGTGTTGGTATTTGTTGAACTTTGATATTGTAGTCCCGCAGCTTTCTTGTGTCCCCGTTAAATTTGATGTTTCAACTTGACAATATTTCGCCCTTGGATTGAGAGACTACGAAAGATTGTCTTATTATTGGTTGCTCGTCCGTAGGAAGTTCTTCGAGATGAAGTTGTTCTGAACCTTACTTTAAAACAAAAATTTTTTCGTTAATTCTATATCGAGCTGCAAGATAGTTGCATAAGCTTCGTTCCTCCATGAGAGTTGGTCAGGCGTAAATATAAGATCTTTAGTGAAACGTTTTATACGGCACGTTACATGATTTACTCGAGATTGAAAACGAAATGATAAACTTTCCTTAATTTCAGTAGTGGTGTTAGCTAATAATGTTGAAATACGAGACAGCGTGGCATGAATAACTTTGTTCACATGTAATGTCGTACTTGAACTGAGTCATATCAATGAAGCTCCCTAAATACGTCCCTTCACGCTCCAACAGCTTGCCTAAAATTTTTCTCTTCTCATTTTGGTTTTTAGACGTATAGACTCCCCTAATTTTTAATTCATAATCAGTCTCTTCTACTAAGAAATGTGAAGGCTTAATTTACCTCCCATTCTTTGTTTTTAAAATATGTTCTTTTGTAACTGCCCATTTTCAACAACTATTAAATGAAGATAATATATATTATCTTTTGGGGTCCAACAAAAAGTCACTCACCCTTAAGCACTGGTTGGCGGCAGCCTTCAAGTTGGTCTGGCACAGGTCCCGGCGGTATGGTCACAAGGCGTCGGCCCTAAGCTAATGCGGTATGCGATGGATTTTGTTCAACAATTGCGATCTGGTGGTCTCATCATTGGTGTAGTTAACCCCACAAGAGTTTAGCGTTGCAATAAAGACCGATTAAGAAACTAAAGTTTTTGAACAGCAGTCTCACCATCAACGACTTTCCAGCCCGCTTGTCTCGAAGTTGTAGTGGAAGTGAGCAAGTTACAAATCACCCATATTAATATGTATATAAAATTAAACGCATTATTATGTCTTAGTAATAGTATGTTACAATGTATTAATTGAAGGTAACAATATTAAAGGTTAGAGTTCATATCAGACATGAAAACGGAAGCAACTACTTTGTATTCTAGACGCAACCTGATACTTCAGGTGCAGATACAAGGAACTACAATAAAGCAGTCTTAATTAAAACATTACTTAGAACAAGACATTGTATGTTATTAAGAAATAGCAGACGGTGAGATCTGCACTTTCCCACAAGATTGTGTAAGAGCAGGAATTACATAAATACCCTTTGGAGCCCCTGATGGCCAGTCAGTCTCAAACTTCATAACTTTAGCATTATTGGTCGTTCAAGCTGCTCATTGGTAATTATTAAAATATTAACTTTTATTTAATTTGTTAAATTAAAAGTCACGTTAATGAACATAACGTATAAGTTGTTAAACCATTTTTGTAATTACTGCTTGAAAATAAATTTGATAGAAATGATTTTGGGAAATAAATGTTTTTAAAAAGAATCCCCCAAAGGTCCAAAAACTATCTAGCGGATTAAGAAAATTACTTCCCAAGATAGTTGAAACGGGGGAAGTCTTATCAGAATAAAACTTTCAAAGCCCACGCACCGTATGTATGAAACAAGTTGGAAACTATGATGTATTTTCTGAACCATAAGGTGTTTACACGGGCTTTGATAGATTAAATTTTTATTTGTGACTTTACAATGCAGGTTTCTTAAGAGCTGGTTTGTATTCTGTAAGATTGTGGATACGAAATGTTGAACTTAACGTTGTGATTGACTCAAGTTAGAAAATAACAAGCTTGTTGTTTTCCATATGAGATCAAGGACTTATTAAAAATTGAAGATCGATCTATTGCTGTAAATAAGTGGTCTGGACGGATTTTTCAAATTTTTTTTATAGATTTCTAATTTGTTTCAACAACCAATTCTTTCCTTTAAAAAAAGTGGTTACAATGTTAGTCGCCTATAACTAAAAACCATAGCGGAATTATGAATCTAAATATCTAATTGGGTAACAAGACCGGCATCCTATACAAGTATACAACAACGCGCCTGATATTAATTTTATGCAAGCCCCATCTGGTTCATATTTCAGTTTACTAAACTATAGTTTTCCATTCCGAATGGACCTGCACGTTGAAGAAGTTCTAGATTACTAGTGGTGGAATGGCTTACGCGTTTCAGTGATCTAAAGAGCCAAACTACAGGTCCAACCAAAGTAGTAAAGCATCCTCTGGCGTAAAAAAAACGGAGTTAAAATAGTCAGCCATTCGGATTTCCGGAAGGGGACTACTTCGGGGGATGTAATCGGAAAATATAAAAGAAGAGTCGTGAACATTCTGCGAGCCCGAGCGTGGAATGTCAGAAGTATGAAACATGTAAGTAATCCAGACAACTTAAAAATTGAAATGTATATGTTAGTATAAGACATAGTAGGGATCAGCGAAGTTCAGTAGGCAGAGACGGGGGATTTTTGGAGCGGAAACTTTAGAGTAAGTCATGCAGAATCAGAGCAAGAAAATTCGGGCGAAAAGATAGGACAACGTGTAGAAAACTACTTACAAAAAAAACGAAAGAGTACTCATGGTTAGATTAGAATCTAAACCGGTAAATACGGTAATAAAACATAGTATACATACTCACCTGTAGCTACAGTGAGGAAAAGGTAGAGGTGATCTACAAAGATGTTGAAGACATTTTAAGATATATAAAGGGCATGAAAATTTAATAATTACGGGGGATTTTAATGCAGTAGTAGGTGAGGGTTGGGAAATAGCGGTAGTATTATTATTTGGTTAGGCACGAGAAACGACAGTTTAGGAATCAAGTAAAAGACTGTACAAGCTTCCAAGAAGCAGATAGAGACACTATCCACAACATCGTAATTATTAAGGCTGCTCTTAAATTTAAAAATTTGAAAAAAGGAACGGAAAAAGCACTTTGACTTTGAGAAACCAAAAGATAAAGATATCCACGAAAGATTTGAAAAAAGTCAAATGAATTGCTAAAAGATATCGAGAAAATTTCTTATACTAAGGACGTAGAAACAGAATGGAATAACATTAAATCCAGCTTAGGTCTGGCGGCTATAGATATTCTGGGGTATATACAAAAAAAAAAAAAGAAACTATGGAGAAGAAGGACGAAAATACAAAAATAGATTAGATGAAACAGGAAAACAGAGACACAAAGCCATAAAATGGGAAATTATTCGTAAATTCAAGAAACCTAAAGAACAATGGATTGATGAAAAGTGCAAAGAGGTTCAAACTAAGATGGAAATAAGAAAGACGGAAAAGCATACAAATTAATTAGAATGAATTGTAGGGATATAAAACCATATAGCAAAAATATAAGGCGCGGTGGAGGAAACGTCATTATAAAAAATGTAGAGAAAGTGGATAGATGGCAAGATTATATAGGGAATTTTTATGTAGGAGAAGAACTAACATAATTAGAACAGCAATCCGACATTGAAGAGGATTACTTGGGATATCCTATACTTAGAGATGAGTTTGAATTAGCATTAAAAAGTCTGAAAAATGGTAAGGCACCGTGTGCAGATAAGGTACAAGCAGAAACTCTAAAAGCCACCGGACAAGCAGTAACAGAACGTCTCTTCCAACTCGTAAGCTATACGTATGAAACAGGCGAAATACCAAAAGATTTCAAACGTAACATCATAGTCACTATACCAAAAAGGAGGTTCGTATAGATGTGAAAATTTTCAAACAATAAGTTTGACAGCACATGTGTCAAACATATTAACTAGAATTGTACAAAGACGAATGGAAAAACGAGCTGAAGAAGTACTAGGAGAAGATCAATTTGGGTTCAGACGAAACAGGGGAACACTGAGGGTGAGAATGGAGAAAACAAAAAAAAATTGTGAAGCGTGTATATAGCAGCGTTTGTAGATCGGGAAAAAGCATACGACAATGTAAAATGGACAAAAATGATCGAAATACTCAAATAGATTGGAATGTGTTTTAGGGATATACGAATAGTACATAGCTTATACAAAAAGCAAACAGCGGGAAAAGAATTAGAGCAGGAACGGAGAAGTAAATATTACGAAAGGGATGAGACAGGGATGTGCCCTATAGCCATTAATTTTTAACTTGTACATCGAAGACAAAATGAATACTGTCCAATGCAAGAAGAAATTTGGAATTATTATTCAGGGACAAAAGATTGATATGCTTAGATTTGCAGATAATATAGCGGTATAAGCATCGAGCAGAGAAGAGTTAGAAGCTGCCCTTAATGAAATGGAAACAGTTCTAACAGAGAGATACGGTATGAAAATTAACAAAAATAAAACTAAACTACTAGTATGCAAAGAAGGGGAAAATCAATTAAAAACTAGAGTACAAATAGGTAAAGAAAACTTGCAAGAGAAAGGAATAGCGCAAAAGACATAAAAAAGATTAGTGCAAGGTCGTGCTACATTTAACAAGAAAAAGCAACTACTGTGTTCAAAGACAACAAACACAGAAACAAGGAAGGAATTGCTTAAAACATATGTGTGGAGCACAGCACTGAACGGCTGTGAAACTTGGACAGTAGGATAAGCGGGCAGGAAAAAGATAAAAGCCTTTGAAATGTGGTACTACAGACGTATGATGAAGCTATCGTGGACAGACAATGTTAAGAACAAAGAGGTACTAGAAATGGTAGAAGAAAGAAGTATGTGGAAAACAGTAAAAAGTAGGAGAGATAGGATGATAGGCCATATACTAATGCATGAGGGAATGGTGCAGAATATATTAGAAGCAGAGATAGAAAAAAAAGAAGTAGAGGTAGACCTAGGTTAAACTATTGCACACAAATAATGAAAGATGTTGGATGTGGGAATTTCAGGGAAATCTGCAAACTACCTCAGAATAGAAGTCAATAGAGATCCGCGTCCAACCAATTAGAAGATGGAAAACCTAATGACGACAAAAAATTGCTGTACTTAAAGTTGATGAATATTATAAGCAACTACAGGTATTGGTCTTGCAATATTCTCAACTAATGTCTAAGTGTTGGTGGATCCTTGGTAACAACAGGCTGCTTAACTCCCTTCACATACCACTGTATCCTGATGAAATAGGGCATATAATTAGAAAACAACAGAAGGGGAACCGAATTGTATCTAGGCTGTGGGAATTTCGGGGTACGGTGTAGGCTAGCTCAGAATAGAAATAAGTGAAGATACGCGTCCAACCAGTTTCAAGACGGAAAACTTAATGATGAAAAAAATAATTGCACTTGAATCTGATGATTATTATAAACAACTACAAGTGTTGGTTTTGAAATATTTTCAACTAATGCTGATTGTGCTAAAGAATATATTAGAAAAGTAATAATTCGGCAAATGTTCAAGTGTTGGGGGATCTTGATAGCCGCAGGCTCTTTACCCCCTTCACATACTACTAAATATGGGAAATAGGGTATATATTTATAAACAATAGAAGTGGAACCGAACTGCATCTAACAAGAAAGAGCTGCGGCTATGTTCGAAGACAACAAACATAGAAACAAAGAGAATATTGTTGAAAGCATATGTGTAGAGCACAGCCCAGTACGTCTATGAAATAGGGGCAGCAGGAGAAGCAGACAGTATATCGGTAAAAGCCTTTTGGAATGTTGTGCTTTAGATGTATGAAGATGATAGACAAAGTTAATAACAAAGAGGTCATAAAAATAGTAGGGGAATAAAGATATCTGTGGAAAACAAAAAAATAGGAAAAATAGGACAGGATCAGAAATGAAATGGGTCATGGGTCAAGTGGATCAGTGGGTTCAAATGGTCATCGGGTCAATGGGTCATGTGTATCGACCCAAATTGACCCGGTGACCCAAATTGACCAGACAACCCAAATTGACCCGGCGACCCAAATTGATCCGGTGACCGAAATTGATCCAAATTATTAAAGTGATAGATTGGCTTTCTCTAGGTAAAGCCATAATTTAGTGAACTTTCAGGTCAGTTTATTAAGTACGTTCACAAAATCATACATAAAGTTTTTGGTTCAGTTAGTTACTTTCTACACGAACTTTAGATTTTAAAACAGCAGACCGAAGAAAACTGCGGAATTTTATAAGTAACGAAGAACGCACTTACAAAAGTTTAATTGGTCCCTTTAATGGCGATAAGGATAATGATGAAGCACGATTTGATTTCTTAAAATGGTCGGGTGCTAATAAAAAGAAGTACCCACTTCTAAGCAAAATTTCCAAAAAAATCCTAGTAATTCCAGCTTCATCTGCTGAGTCAGAGAGACATTTTTCTTGTGCTAAAAATTACACGCAAAGATAGGGCACAACTCAAGGCTGATGCCGTAAAAAGTCAACCTATTGTTTCAGATTCTTTAAAAAACGGAATTTTAAAAATATAGCCTAGTCATCATAAATTCACAAGTGATGTAACCTTCTTTTATTACGTAGGTTCATAAGATAATTTGTATTTATATATTATAATTCTTTCTTATTTTTAGTGCTTTTGTTTACATTTTATGTGATTATTTAAAATAAATAAAGTATTTTGATGATGGCAATATTTGATAAGCGTAGACGTAAATTATCTTGGGTACATGGGTCAATTTGGGTCACCGGGTCAATTTGGGTTACCTGGTCAATTTGGGTCACATGGGTCAATTTGGGTCAGAGGGTCAATGGGTCGTGAGTCACATATCTATTTGGGTTACTGGGTCATGGGTCACTTTTTCAGTGACCCATTTCATCTCTGGACAGGATACGTTCTAATGCATTTTGAGAAATAGTGCGGGATATATTACAAGCATAAATAGGAAAAAGAGGTAGAGGTAGACCTATATCAGAGTGTTGCACACAGATAGTGGAAGATGTAGGCTGTGGGAATTTCAGGGAAATGAGTAGGTTAACTCAGAATAGGAAACAATGAGGGTACGCGTCTAACCAGATCCAGGACTGAAGGAAGACCTGATTGATGATGATGAATCTATAGTTTTAAATCTTAGTAAAGTTTCTCTCCGTCGTGTTGGAAATATTTTAGTTACATTATACCTGAAAAAAACTCGCAAATCGTAGTTCATGAATATTTATTTTTCGCAGAAGCTAAAGATCTATATGAATAATCATTGCGGATACGCTTTTCATTCATATTTCACAAGGAGTCAACAAAGGTCTTTATTTTTATTGGACATCCGTGCGAGCAACCCACTGCATTTTATTCTCTAGAAATTGTAAATTTTCTGCTGAGATTGTAAGAGATGCGATACTAATATCGCTAAGTACAAGCAAAATTTATGTCTTTCACAATGTCAAAACGGGCTGTAAATTTTGCAGATGCATGCATAATTTAGAGTAAATTTATGAGTAAATTATTTGTAACTTGATATTTGTGTGTTCCATTAACTAAGCGTCTGTGTTTTTACGTAATGAACTACATTGTCCGAATATGCTTATGATATGTTGTGGAGGAGGAGAGGGGGGGTGTTACTTTGTATTATAATTACACATATGTCCTTGTAATATTAATTTTACTGAAATTTGTAAAACTTCTACTAGATTTGGGATAATTATGGTATGGAACATGCAAATTAATAATTTCCCTGTCATTCCTTCTTAAATTGTTGCAAATGCTTTTTTCAAATGACTTACTCTGAAAATTTACTTTGTAATTATCTGTTTACACAACTACTCGGATAATTATTCATGCTTACATCGTTATTTAGACTTTATACTACGTAATATTGAAAATTGTTCCCCTTTTAGCGAGTAATTTGAGTTACGTTCTTATATGTATTACACAGAAATAAAACTTTACTTTTATGATTTCAGGTTTATTACCCTTTATAAAGGTAAAAATTTATTCATGAAATCTGAATATACAGGGTACCTCAATATTAATTTGTTCGTTTAAGATTAATTTTCCTTTTTTGGAGTTCGGTTTCTATTTCAAGGAACGCCAACGCTTTAAATTGCTATATTTCATTTTGGTTTCCTAATTGATCTGATTGTATTTTTTACAAAATTCTTACAGTAAAATAATTATAAAGAATAACACACAATGTAAAAAAAGACAAATAATGTATAAAAATGAATAGTAGATCAATAATACTGTTTTTGTTTAATTTTTTACTTCAGTTGTTACTTCACATAAACCTTTGAAATCATGTAACTGTCATATAATTTCATATTTGAATTGTAGAATTTGTGGCGTTATTTCAGTTATTGACATAAAATGCAGAGTTGCCTTCTGGGTTAGTGGCTGCTGCATTATTGTCATAATTTGAATCTATTGGACTATTTTCAACAATTTTCCTTTTTTGACACTATTTAGGTAACTTTGCAGTGATAGTTTCTCTTTAATTAATATTTGTTCATTTTCCAAACGAATAAATATTTTATAATAGTTTTTAACATTAGTCAATTGGTATGTTAAAATTAGATTTTGTGATGTCTTCTGTGAAGCAAATAATTTGTAATATCGTTTTGTTACAATTAGTGTACCATTATTCACAGACGATCCGAGGAGTAAATTCCAGTGGGGCATTCTCCCTATTGGCGCTCTTATTAACACAAACCGTGTTACATGCTGAATTGACGTTACGTTTCTGAATTAATTTTACTCTGAATGGGGAGGAATGCCGTAACAGTAAATTAGTGCACCGGCTGACTTTCAGTGGTGCGGGATGGATTCTATGAAAGCAAATATACTACTTTTAGGGGTATACAAATTCTGACAATTCTACTAAATACTTTTATGCTTACGAAAGGTCTTTAAACGTTCTTTTTGTATATGTTTTATCTTTGAGCGCCAACCCACCTGAAAGGAATCAACACAGATAAAGCTTTCCTGGAAGGTGGGCGTTCTAAGTAACGGTAAAGCGGTTATCATTGCTGTTACAGGTGATAGAGCCTCGCTTACGCCCTTCTCTTCTACTAATTTAAACTAAACACAAATAAAAAACTCCACCTCTTGTGTACCTAACCTGTATTGTAAAAATAATTTTAACAATGAATAACAACAGAAAAAAAACTTAGAGCTACCTCTAATTGGCCCAGTATGTGTTTAGCTAAAAGGAATACTGTAGCGCCAATTGGTTTTCCTCTGACCAGAATAATTACATTAGAACGTAAGCGAAGCATGTGTACACTAAAGATAATTGGTGGGCACCCTGTGGCGTGACATCTTGAAATAGAGATGATTGATGAGCCCTGTGGCGCAACTTCCTTCAGATGAACTTGATTAACAGATACAAACCTTTTTCATTTTTGGATTTTTATTGTGATATACTTTTTTTTATTTAATATCCACAGGTATTTTTGGAATTATTGTATCACTTTCTTTACGTACTAATGGGATGTAATACTATTATTACAACCGCTTATTTTTATTGAAAGCACCTCTAAGTAGAAATGTTTTTTAAATCGCCTATTCTTCAAATTTTATCAATATAATTAAATATTTCTGCGACTTTATCTAACTCGCGTGCTCTTATTTAAAACATTAAAACATTTATACAAATTTAATACTTTCATGTTGATTAAGGTGTTTACGTCATTTAATATATAAATCAATTGGGCGCAAACAAGATGGATCAAGTTATTTTTATGAGCTTATTCAGTGCAGTAAGATACGGCAACAGAATTTTCTTTCAAACGGAAATGCGCTAAAGCGCAGCTCTGGCGTCACGCTCTCAAAATATATAAAAGAGACTCGGAAGATGCTAGACACTTGTTTCGAAGTTGTTTCAAGGCAGTATAAGAAATTGTATAAAGTAAAAATGAAGAAGTGTAAAAGTGTTCAAACCACAAGAAATTTGTGTAAGCAAATAAAGATAATTTGAAATTCATTTCAGTAAAGGAATTTTAACTTTACTAATAATTAGTAAGGTAAAAAATATATTTTTTAAAAACTGTACATTATTTTTTGACAAATTATCTTTAAAAAAATAATTATAATATTTTTATTGACATATTAAAAACACAATCAAATGAACACATTTTCCCACCCTTATTGCATCGTAATAAGTTATTAATACTTTTAATTCCGACAGGCAAAGTATTGTGGTAAGAAGTATTTACAAAATCGAGAACAATTGATAGGTATATAAATTAACACTGTAATGTATCATTATAAAGGATGTTTGAATTATTTTGTTTAAACTATCTCTTACACGAAGTTGTATAAATTGAAAAGTATCAAATTGTACTTTGCAGTATTGTTTGACATGTTAAAAAAACGTAATAAGAAATCTCAAAATTAATAAAAATTAACACTTTTATGTAGACATTGTTAGTATTCTTTTAAAATTGGGATCAATGTAGTTATTTAAATGAAAATTTTCTTTTAGAATATTGCGTTATCCGTTAAACGTAATATTTAAAATACGATTTGTATATTAAATATAAATGAAATTTTTTTTAGAATAATGCTTTATGCGTTAAACCTAATTAATACACACCATGCAGTGTATTTCAAAATTGTTTCTCACCTACTATCGGCAAAATGACTAAATAAATTATTTTTCCACACTTTCTCAGTCACAAAATAGACAACAAAAAAGTCATCAGGAAAGCTATAGAAATAGAAAAACATACAAATAATTTGAACAACCACGATGACATGCAACTATTTGCAGCAACTTGGAAACAAATTCTTGATACATTAAGAAATAGAAATGTAAAACTGAACACTACCAAGTCAAGAACAACCAAGTACAACAGTGGAACGGGAATATCCCCCCTCCCCTCCCCTCCACTCTACCAGGAGAATATAAGCAGCACCGTAGACAGACCAACAGCAGACAGCTATTATAAACCAGAATATGGCTGATGTGATTCGGTAGAAATATCATCAGACTAACGATTCTTTTAGAACCCGTCAACAACAATACGAGGTAACACCTGGAAAAATCGTGTACCAAATAATACAACTTGCTGAAACGCTAAATCTAATATATTGCTGTTGTTCACCACTGACACTTGCGGCACCACTCTTTGAAATCGTCGTTACTACCTACCCAGTAAAATCTTGCTCGGACCTTATCCAAAGTCCTCTTATCGCCAAAGTATTTTTCCGAGATTCCACTATGTAGATGACATAAAACCCCCCGACATCCGGCTTTTAATAACTATCGCTTGAAGCGGACTCACGGATCCATTTCCATTCTCCAAGTATTGCACCCAATTCCTACCCTGAACCTTCAAGGAATTCCATTATGTCCAGTACGACTTCAGGGCACTACTCAATGAACAAATATCCTGCCAAAATTGGACGTTTTTCTCAGGCTTTTCAGCCCATCTATATCTTTGTTATTCGTCTGTTTGGTTCTCGGCTGTGGAGACTGCCAATTGTTATTGATCACGGTAGTCTGGCCAAGTAGATCATATTCCGTTTCTAACCGTAAGCAATTGGTACAATCTTCGAGACAAGATCATCTCGAAAACGCATCCGCAATACGATGACTTGTACCAGCACGGTGTTCCGCGTCCAAGTCATACATACTCCTGCAGCATTTGTATCCATTTGGTGATTCGTTCTTTTGGTACTTTTAAATTGTAATAGTCACTTCAGAACTGCGTGATCGGTTCTTGGATGAAATTTTCTCCCGTACAGGTACTTATAAAAGTGTTCTACGGATTTTACCACTGCACCTACCCTTTTCCCAGGTGTTTTAAAAAGGATAGGCGCACGACAGAGCATAAAAAAAATTACACTCTGGCACAGCTAGCATCGACCGTTGAGGTTGCAGAGGCTGCAAGAGACCTAAAATCTCGAAGGGAGAAAATTTGTGAATTAATAACTGTAAATTAAACGACTGTGAGAAACTATGAAAAGTTATATAGTGTGTTTATTAAATTTTATAGAAAATAAATTTTTGAACAAAACATAAATATTCTATGAAGTCATATAAAATGAAAAGATCAGTAAAGATTATGATACATGTTTCCTTTTTTTGCAACTAGTCAATGTAGGTACTTAAGTCTAAGAGAGTTTTTTAAATATGTGAATGTAACATATAAAAAGTCAATAAAATATTTAACGTGAACTAAACGTTCAAAAATACAAAGAAAAGTATCTTGTGCTTTTAAATGCGTAACGAAATTAATAAATGTACTTTACTACCATAAGTTTCATGAAACGTGTGGCTTACATTTGGACAGTATGCGTCCAGTAAGACTATGTATAAAAAGAATTACTATTTGTGAACACCAGATAAATTATCTGTAAGATTTATATGTTTTACAAGTGTAACATAAAGAGAAAATTTAATATTGTATAAATCAGTTCATTAAATTTTGAGTAGATAAATAGTATTTTAGTTTGTCATACCTGACATGTGCATTGAATAACATATTTTTGTTACCCTGATATTCTTGAACGGAACATCTGTAGAAATCCAAATCACATGTGTAGAAACTGCAGGAGTCCCAGGTAACATCAAAATTAAACAAAAGATGAGGTAGAATTCGCTAGCATACAAACAAGTTGAAAACATTATTCTGTGTTAACTTCATAGATCCATATTAAACCAAAATTTAAGAGAGTAATTAATAAAACTAAAATGTATGTTGCGGTAGCTTAATTTAAATGTACAACGCCATCGTCATCTCATGGTCAAACGACAGCAAAACACATTTGCTTCTTTACGGAGCGTAAGGTGCAAATATAGGAAAACTGAGGGTAGAGAACGACCCTAAAATACAATATGTGAATTAGTTAACACGCAAAAAAGTCAAAAGGAAATTAAAATACATCTGTTAATTTCTTACCATCGGAAAAGCAATCCGGTGGGATTCGCAGCCCATGAAGGAAGGAAACGCCAGACAAGATAGCTGTAATATTATTTAAATGATTACACATCTTTTATTTAACAAAATAATACATACTTGATACGACCTCATGGTCAATTTTATCACCTTGAACTCAAAAGCGACCTGTTGTGCACAAGTCAAGACAAGAAATGAAACTTTTGTCAGAACGTTTTGACAGGCAAACAATCTGTCTCAAA
The DNA here is from genome assembly GCA_036346225.1 of Platerodrilus igneus. Classification (NCBI taxonomy): domain Eukaryota; kingdom Metazoa; phylum Arthropoda; class Insecta; order Coleoptera; family Lycidae; genus Platerodrilus; species Platerodrilus igneus. The sequence continues at coordinate 4,694,640 of JARFIW010001108.1, read as the reverse complement.
TATCAGAGCGGGGTATTTAGGATTGTAAGGAAAGAAAACTATAGAGCTCTTCTGCAAAGTAAGTGTGAAATTAATTACCAAGAATACTGGATTGTAGGCAACTTTACAAACAAGTATGAATATTAGAAAACAAACACGGTACTTTATAAAGTACTATAACCTTCTTATATTCTGAGATTATAATAAATCTATTAAAGTAAAAGTGTATATTAAGGTTCAATGGACTTTTTAAAGTAAAATCTGAGGTTTAAAGGGAGAGATAAATCAAGCTGAAACGTGGCGTTTACCATAGGTAAAATGACATGTTTCACTGCCCCGGAACAAAAGAAAAAAAATATATGAAGATATATTTTTTTATAAAATCCAAAATTGGATTGAAGTGAAAGACTTATTAAAAGAAAATAAAAAATTGTTTGAAAAAAAAATTGTTTAAGAAAAAAAATGTTTGGAAAAAATGTTTGAGAAAAAAATGTTTAAAAAAAATGTTTGAGTGGTGGGATATCTAACGCGTATCACACGTCCCAAAGGGAAACAAAATTGGTAAAGTCAATAATCCGTGAAGTCAAAATCAGTAAGGACTAAACCACTCGACACGGGTAAAAAAGATTAGAAATAAAACAAAAAAATTGTAGAAAAATGGCAATGGGGGGTTATAGGGAGGGTATAACTGTTGTACACCAGTTATGTATGTAAGTGTGGGGGGCTAGATATGATATGTCATCAAAAAAAATATTACATCAAACACGTGTAATGTTACAAGAAAAAAAAATTTTTAGTTAAGAAAGATTATGTTTAGTATTATTTAAGTTAAGGTAGGTATATTTAGAAAATTTATTAAGTTTATATCAGTGCCTGTATATGGCTTTAAATCTTTTATGTGCCAGTTATTTGTCTTTGACCCATCTGGGTTAGTAAGATTATAAATTAAATTAGATAGTTTTTATTAACTGTACATAAAATATATTTGGGTGCAAGTTTTGCAGTAAAACATCAGCGGCACTAGACAATACTTTGTTTGTTCTCCAAACTGTATCACCTACATTGAAAGTAAATGGTCTACGTCGTAAATTGTAACGACTAGACATTTTTTTATAGGCAAGATGTAATCTATTTTTTACATCTTTGAAGAGATTAAAAGACCTTGTTGGTCGGTAGAATATGCGGTCCTATCTTCAGGCATTATATCTACGTCATCAGAGGGTTTATAAGACGAACTATAAAATTTTCCTGAAATAGGTACATGTCTACCAAAAATTAAAAATTTGGCGAAAAACCCGTCACCTCATGTTTTGCTGAATTTATAGCGTACTGAATTTTGCTATATTTTCATCCCACATGTTGTGTGTTTCGACATATGATCTAATCGCCGTACCTACAGTTTTATTTATTCGTTCTACAAAATTACATTGTGGGAATATACTGCAGTGTACCATATTTTTCAACATTATAATTAGCAATTAAATTTTTAAAATGTTTCCAGATAGTTGTGATCCATTATCACATATTACAAATTTAGGTACCCCGTAGGTTAGAAATACTTTATTTTCGATATGTTTTCGATATTTGGTGCTGTAGCACTATGTAAAGGAAATAATAAAGTGAATTTAGAAAACCAGTCTCCTACAACAAGTAACCACTTGTGTCCTTGTTTTGACCTAGGAAGGGGTCCTATGAGGTCTAAAGCAATTGTGTGAAACGGAAATGTAACATCTTTTCTTTACCTGCTAAACCTAATGGTTTCATATTTGATGCTTTTGTGCTCCACATATTAGACAATTTTACAATACTTTATGACGTCATATTTCATTTTAGGCCAGTAGTAATTTTCTTGAAGTCTAGCTAATGTTTTATAAAATCCAAAATGTCCAGCAGTAGGTGGATCATGACAAGTAGAAATTACTTCATTTCTTTGTTTAATAGGTACTAGGATTTTCCAATTATTTATATTCGTAGTAAACGGTAAATTTGAAGGTAGGAATTTGTATAACAAACCGTTTTCTATTTTCCATTGCGGATAGGTATCTGGAGAATTTATAATTTTATTTTTTAAAGATACATAGTAATCATCTATGTTAGCTAAATCTATTTCTAAGGTATTTAAATTTACAGTGTTATCTTGTGTTGATCGACTAAGGGAATCAGGTATTACATGTAGCTTGCCTTTACGGTGAATTAAATCGAAGGTATGTTGTCTTAAACGGGTGGCCCATCTTGCCAGTTTCCCAGAAGGATTTTGGATATTATTGAGCCATAACAGACTGTGATGATCTGTTATGACTGTAAATTTTGTTCCTTCTATCCACGGACGGAATCTTTCTATAGAAAAATAACTGAGAGACATTCGCGTTCTGTAACGGAGTAATTGCGTTTAGAACGTGTAAGTGATCTGCTTACGTAAGAGATAATGTGATCTTCACCATTTAGATTTTGTAATAGAACTCCTCCTAAACCAGTATTTGATGCATCAGCTTCTATCGTGAATGGTTGATTGAAATCAGGTTGAGATAAGATAGGCTCAGATACTAAGATTTGTTTTATTTTTAGAAAAGCTGACTCAGCCTCGGAATTCCAAACTATTGGTTGTTTTTTCTTTTTCCCTTTTAACAGATCATTAATAGGAGACATAAGGGTAGAAAAAGATTTTATAAACCTTCTATACCAGCTAACCATGCCAACAAAACGTTTAATTTGTGTGGTTGTTTTAGGTCTTGGATAGTTAGTCATTGCTGAAATTTTTTCTGGATCTGTTCTAATAGAATTTGAACCAACAATGTATCCTAGGAATTTTAATTTTTTTTTAAAAAACTCACATTTTTTGAGATTTATAGTTAAATTTGCATCTTTTAAACGGTCACGAACTGTTTCTAGTAACTTGATGTGTTCAGAAAATGTTGAAGATATAACTATAATATCGTCGAGGTAACAGAAAATATGGGGTTCCAACTCCGGTCCAAAAATAGTATCAACGAGACGTTGTTGTGTTTGTGCAGAGTTTCTTAAACCGAAGGAACTGTAACGAACCTAAATTGGCCTCTGGAGATTACACTAAAGGCTGTTTTGTCCTTAGACTCTGTAGTTAAAGGTAGCTGCCAAAAGCTATGTCTTAGATCAAGACTAGAAATGTATGTAGCACCTCTTAGCAAATTCAAAATTCGGTCTACATTAGGCATGGGGTAGCTATCGTGGGTAGTTATTTCATTTAGAGCTCGTCCATCAAAACAAACTCTATAGTCACCAGAAGATTTTTAACTAGTAAGATAGGAGAACACCAAGGTGAGGTACATTTTCAATTACACCCAGCTCTAACATTTCATCTAATTTTTCATTCAATATTTTTGACATATATGGAGACATTGGGTATGGACGTTTTCTGATAGGTTTGTGGTCACCAGTGTCAATATTCATATAAATTTTATCAGTGCGACCTATATTTGTATCAGTGCTTGCAATTAAATTGAAGGAATCTATTATTTGTTTTGCTTTAGGTAATTGTGTAGGAAGTAAATCGTCTAACGTGCAAAGTTTATGTTTATCTAAATTTTTAAAGGAACTTTTCCACAGGTATAGGTATATTTGTAGATGTGTGAACATCCCAGGAATTATTTTAAAATTGATAGATAGTTCAAACTTTTTCGCAAAATCTGAACCAAAAATAAATGAGTGAGGTAGTGCAGGAACGACTAAACAAGTAATGAAACAACATGTGTCAGCTATAAAAATAGGCAAGTCTAAAGTACCAGAAATATTTTGTGGAGTGCCATCTGCAGTTAGTAATTTATGTGTAGTTAAAGGAAATATATTTAGATTTAAGGTTTTATTATAGGTATGCCTAGAGATCCTATAACAGAAATGTTACTTCCCGAATCGAAAAGTGCAGTTATATAAATGTCTAATAATTTTACTTTAAGATATGGTCTAGTATCTAAATGTTTTGTAATTAAATTATAAGTTTCTATTGAATGTGTTTTTGATTTATAGAAGTTTCTAACAGTAGTCAACCATTTTGACCAGTTATCATTGTTTTGAGAAATTTTATGTAAGTTAAGGTAATTTTTCTTAGACAAACTTGTTAAGTTATAATTTTGTTTTTATAACAATCATTTATTTTTGAGGGTAAGGTAGGTTTTGTATAAGGTAAAGTAGGATTTGTACTAGGTAGAGTAGTCATTTGTTTTTAGAAAAATAGTGGTAGAGACAATTTTATTTGGTTTAAGATAATTTTGGGTAGCCATAGATATCTCAGTACAGGGTTGGCTATATGTCCTGTACTTTTTTATTCGTTTTTTGAGCAAACGGGACATGTGGATATTTTTACATTAGGAATGCCACATCTGTAGCAGAAAATTTTTCTTTTAATATTACAATTAGGATATGTGTGATCTGATTTTAAACAGTTCCAACATTTACTTGTGGTATGTCTATAGGTATTTGAGAAATAACGTGTATTTTGAGTTGAAGGAAAAGTAGGTAAATTTGTATTTATATTTTTATTTATTGTGGTATGTGGTTGTGTTTGAATTTTTGGAATCGTATTATATTGTATGGCATTTAATTGAGACGAAGAATTTTGTATTTTAGGTTTATTGTTGTATGTCCAAGTTTTCGGTTTACTTTCTTGAAATTTTTGTGTATAAAAATTTTGTGGAAAAGAATTTTTGTTTTGTAATGAAACAGAGGTAGTTGGTTTAAATGAGTTATTATTAGATATAAGTTGATTTTTTATACGAAAAGATTCTTCTAATCTTTTTCTGTAACGAGATCTGAGATAGTATTAATTGTAGGTAGAATTATAGAAAGTGGTGTAATAAAATCAGGTAATAGATTTTGTGAAATAATTTGTATTCTTGTTGATTCTAAAGGTAATTTTTGAAATCTGCGGAATAAATTCTGCATTTTCATTATATAGATAGTCACTGCTTCATTCGTCTTTTGTTTTCTAAGTCTTATTTCGTCCCATAAAATAGTTTATATGTTAGGAGGTAGAAAATCTTGTTTTAAACGAGTTATTAAGGAGTTCCAGTCTGTTACAGAGTGTTTTATTTCCCTATACCAAACAATTGCATCTCCGTCAAACAATTCCATCGCAGACGAAAACAGATCTTGTAGTGAAACATTTCTGGTTTCAGCTAATTCAGATACTCTTTCTAAAAATTCAAAGACTGTGTCTGGTTTACCATTAAACTTTATTGACCAAGAAGAAATTGGAGTAGGATTAGATATATAAGTTACTGTTGGTGGATGAACATTTATTGTGGGGTAGTATTTGTTAAAGGTACATTAATTTTACCGGTAGTAATTTCATATTTGTCTATTTTTCATGAAGTTCTGCATCTAACAAAAGTGCAGTTGAATAACTTTCATTTTTAAAAGTTGTTACAATTTCATTATCATTATCAGGAATAGTTAATCGGTTTATTCTGCCACATACATGCGCCAGTCGAGACATAATTCTTTTATAAAGTGAATCTTTAACATCACCATCAAATTCTTCTATTAAATTCGTAATTGAATTTATAGTATTAGTTATTTGCTCACTATCTTGTTCGAAAGTTATAGTATATTGAGATAGTTCTTTATGTGGTGGTGGTTTATTTAATTCAATTCTTAATTGACGAGCCAAAAGTTTTCTTTTATCCTCCATAGTTCTCTTTTTTGAACTAATGGACCTTATGTAAAGTTCATACTCAAGCTCCTCTATTAGTAAATAACCTGCTTTTAAGTATGCTTCCATTTTAGTTTTTATATTTTACAAAAGAATATTTATTTATATTTCAAGGTAAAAATAGGTATAAAATAAATGTTGGCTTCACGTGACAGTGTATGCAAGAAAAAACGAGATACGTTGAGCGACACGTGCAACCATGCACGAGAAAAAAAGAAAGATACGTTGGATGTCACGTGTAAACGTACGCAAGAGGAAAAAAATGAGACAGGTTTGGCGTCACGTGGAAGCGTGGACATGTGCTGTATAAAATATTAAAGAAACAAAAACGCGTTGTATAGAAAATTTAAAGAAAAATATCGTCGGGTTGTGTTATGTCAAAATTTTAAAAATTTATATTGGGCGCAACGTGATGCGTGTGCCTGATATAGAGAAAATATTAGAAATTTGGGTGCCACGTGTAGACGTGGGTGAGAGAAAAAATTAAACCTGTTGGGCGTCGCGTGTAAACGTAGCCAGGTATAGAAAAAATTTCGTGTGTCAGATATAGAAGAAAAAAATAGGAGTTTTGGCGTCACATGGAAACGTGCGCGGGAGAAAAATGGAGAGAAAAAAGAAAAAATTTAGGTAGTTGGACGCTACGTGTAAACGTGCGCGAGAGAAAGAAAGAAAATAGGTTGGGCGCCACGTGCACCCTACCCTTTTCCCAGGTGTTTTAAAAAGGATAGGCGCACGACAGAGCATAAAAAAAATTACACTCTGGCACAGCTAGCATCGACCGTTGAGGTTGCAGAGGCTGCAAGAGACCTAAAATCTCGAAGGGAGAAAATTTGTGAATTAATAACTGTAAATTAAACGACTGTGAGAAACTATGAAAAGTTATATAGTGTGTTTATTAAATTTTATAGAAAATAAATTTTGAACAAAACATAAATATTCTATGAAGTCATATAAAATGAAAGGATCAGTAAAGATTATGATACATGTTTCCTTTTTTTTTGCAACTAGTCAATGTAGGTACTTAAGTCTAAGAGAGTTTTTAAATATGTGAATGTAACATATAAAAGTCAATAAAATATTTAACGTGAACTAAACGTTCAAAAATACAAAGAAAAGTATCTTGTGCTTTTAAATGCGTAACGAAATTAATAAATGTACTTTACTACCATAAGTTTCATGAAACGTGTGGCTTACATTTGGACAGTATGCGTCCAGTAAGACTATGTATAAAAAGAATTACTATTTGTGAACACCAGATAAATTATCTGTAAGATTAATATGTTTTACAAGTGTAACATAAAGAGAAAATTTAATATTGTATAAATCAGTTCATTAAATTTTGAGTAGATAAATAGTATTTTAGTTTGTCATACCTGACATGTGCATTGAATAACATATTTTTTGTTACCCTGATATTCTTGAACGGAACATCTGTAGAAATCCAAATCACATGTGTAGAAACTGCAGGAGTCCCAGGTAACATCAAAATTAAACAAAAGATGAGGTAGAATTCGCTAGCATACAAACAAGTTGAAAAACATTATTCTGTGTTAACTTCATAGATCCATATTAAACCAAAATTTAAGAGAGTAATTAATAAAACTAAAATGTATGTTGCGGTAGCTTAATTTAAATGTACAACGCCATCGTCATCTCATGGTCAAACGACAGCAAAACACATTTGCTTCTTTACGGAGCGTAAGGTGCAAATATAGGAAAACTGAGGGTAGAGAACGACCCTAAAATACAATATGTGAATTAGTTAACACGCAAAAAAGTCAAAAGGAAATTAAAATACATCTGTTAATTTCTTACCATCGGAAAAGCAATCCGGTGGGATTCGCAGCCCATGAAGGAAGGAAACGCCAGACAAGATAGCTGTAATATTATTTAAATGATTACACATCTTTTATTTAACAAAATAATACATACTTGATACGACCTCATGGTCAATTTTATCACCTTGAACTCAAAAGCGACCTGTTGTGCACAAGTCAAGACAAGAAATGAAACTTTTGTCAGAACGTTTTGACAGGCAAACAATCTGTCTCAAATATCAGAGCGGGGTATTTAGGATTGTAAGGAAAGAAAACTATAGAGCTCTTCTGCAAAGTAAGTGTGAAATTAATTACCAAGAATACTGGATTGTAGGCAACTTTACAAACAAGTATGAATATTAGAAAACAAACACGGTACTTTATAAAGTACTATAACCTTCTTATATTCTGAGATTATAATAAATCTATTAAAGTAAAAGTGTATATTAAGGTTCAATGGACTTTTTAAAGTAAAATCTGAGGTTTAAAGGGAGAGATAAATCAAGCTGAAACGTGGCGTTTACCATAGGTAAAATGACATGTTTCACCACGACCAACAATTTTTTTCGGTAACGCAGTAATTCCGTTCCGATTTCGAAGGCACCTTGCTAAAGTAACCAATAATCCTCTCTTGACGGTCTTGCATCTGGGGTAGTAATTTCCGGTGGTGACATTGCTTGCGTTCGTATCCAATATGAATTTGCCGTTCGACCAAGGGTAACTTAAGATCGGAGCTGTTGTCAATAAACGCCTTTAACTACTGAAACGCATTTTGACAATTTTTATTCCAAGCGTAATTGCCCCTATCTTCAGTAAACTTTGTCAAAAGCTTGGTAATATTCGCAAAACTGGAAACAAATCTTCTGTAGTAAGTACACAACCCCCAGAAATCAGCATAGCTGTTGTTTGCCTTTTGGCGTCGACTACTCTTGTACAGCATTATCCTTATGAATCTATAGTTTTAAATCTTAGTAAAGTTTCTCTCCGTCAAGTGTTGGAAATATTTTAGTTACATTATACCTGAAAAAAACTCGCAAATCGTAGTTCATGAATATTTATTATTCGCAGAAGCTAAAGATCTATGTGAATAATCATTGCGAATACGCTTTTCATTCATATTTCACAAGGAGTCAACAAACGTCTTTCTTTTATTGGACATTCGTGCGAGCAACCCACTACATTTTATTCTCTAGAATTTGTAAATTTTCTGCTGAGATTGTAAGAGATGCGATACTAATATCGCTAAGTACAAGCAAAATTTATGTCTTTCACAATGTCAAAACGGGCTGTAAATTTTGCAGATGCATGCATAATTTAGAGCGGACGTGAATATTAAATTTATGTCAACCCGTTCTAAACTAAGATTCAACACCGCATTATATCATGCGTAGCTTTTAGAACACCGTACACCTCATTCTTTGTTTGTAATACCTTCATTGCAGTTTTACCACTTTAGTAGTACTTGAAGGAAAGTTCAATACTGAAACATCAAATATACTACTTGTATTGCACTTAGTATCAATCACTCCTACATGAAAGAAACCAATTGTTTTTATCGAAAGCTGCAGAATATTAATGTAGTTCACGTTCTGTAGTTTACAATTACAAACCTTACCCTATTGCTGGACTCTAACAAAAGCAAAGCTCGTATATACCCATAAAATTTTAAGAATACAAAAAATATAGTGAACGTTTTGGATGGTTGTGTAGGAATATAAATATTTTAAACAACCCGTTAGGTATTATAATTTTTCTACTGTTACGGGTGAAACTATTGTCAATTTTGACCCGTCCTGAAGGGCCGGGGACCCCGTAACAATAAAAGGGGTGCGTCGGCTAGCTGCAGTGATCGGGAGTGAGTTCCTCTAGAATCTAGATAATAATGAAAGGAATATAGAGAACAGTAAAGAAATACAAAAATAATAAATACCAAGGTTTCTAACTAAAAATTCTGTATTAAATTAACACTTACCCTGAAAGGTCTTGCCTTCGTCAATATCGAGGGACGCCAAATAGTTGGTCATCGCAAGCTGAGTGATGTTCTTGTCTACGTGGAAGACATAAAACTCCTTTGTTTTAGTTATTCCTACCTTCGATCGTCACGTTTCTCTATTCAAATCAACTACTACTTCCAGATCTGCCTAAAACTGGAGTAGCTGGAGATCCTTTACAAGTATTATCTATCTGCTGAATAAAATTGAATAAAAAATCAACCTTACTTAACCTTTATTATCATAAAATGCATCGTCATACATATACATATAAATATATTTTTATAACATTAGCTTTATCTACAGTCTGGCCAGGTGATGTTAAACCCTAAAGAAAGTCTTAAAAAAAGCCTAATCGAGCAATAAAACTATTCGGCACTCCACGCTTTTTCGCTTTTTTATTGAACTACACATTTATGAATCCTAAATGAATGGCAATGTCGTTACTACTATAAGAAAACAGTCCAAACACCAACTTTACATTGTCAGCTTGTCCTTTCCCAAAATACATAACCCCTACCCGTCTCTTACTATTTTACAACGAATGAATTTCTCCTTCGATTAATGTCCTTGCCGAAAGAAACAAAACATGTTCACGTTCACATATAAATTATACTAAATCATACATAAAACTACGCTATTTTTTACAATTTTATTTCTATAATTCAGGCCACGCCAGGTTTTCCATTTTTAAAACAACAGCTACTACAATAATTTCGAAATCCCCAAAAGTAATGGCGGATTAACCAATCTAATTTCACCTCCTACAATCGGCCACAACGAAGCAATTTGCGCCCGCAGGCGTTTTGAACTTTACCCAGCGTAAAATTGAAGCGTTTCGATAGCCGCGTAATTTTTTCCTATTCAGCTGGTTTTTTTAATTTCCTATATACCCGAATCTCTTTACATTTTCACTACAACCACTTGTATTAAGTACAAACTCCCTTTAAATTATCCCTACTTGGGAGATCTAGCATTAAGACCACACCCCCTGATTTTATTATAATACCACATCTAAAAATACTTTTAGAAGGCCGATTTATATACGACTGTCGCTAACTGAATTTCAATTTGTTTTATTATTTTTAATACCCCTATTAAGTCATATGTTTCAGAGTTTTCATATTATTTCACAATACTGCTATCACTTTTATGCAAATAACTCGTAGAAACCCCCTGTTATACTGCAATATACGTAGCCGTAACTGTAACTTCTTTTGATCTGAAACCTTATTGCAGTCCAAATGTAGAAAAGCTCGTATCTTTTTGGGTAATCCTATAAGTATGTACTTTCATGACTTGACGTCTACAGATTACATTGTATTAAAGTGTAATTGTAGTTAATTTATGGTAGCTGAAACGCTGTATTGCTTGGAATTTATTTAACCACTTCAAAAACTCAAATTTTAAGGTGCATTTTAATGAATTCGCGGTTATTTCATAAATCTAAAGCTTGCTAAAAATTGCGTTCCTTTTCTATGCAATCCTGTAGTTAAAACTGCTTGTAACTGAATGAAAATGCAGATTTTAAGCAAGTCAGCATTTTTTAAACATTACATTATATGAAAATTAAAGATTCTACAGGGTACTCCCATAACAAATTAGTTCATTCAAAATTAATTATTATTTATTTCCTATTTAAATGACCTTGCGTAACACATCACATACATCCTTCTTACAAACGGAGACTTTTCAAAAACATAGTATCCTAACATCCCTGACGTTAGTCTAGTATCTATTCTACATCAAAAGTCGTTCGTCAATTCGTCAAGCCCAAAATATTAAAAAAAAAATACACTAAACGTAAAAAGTCAAAATTAAAAATAAAAAGTCAAAAGTTAGACAACTATGCAACACTGTGAGTGCCTCTGGAGGCAAAAGGTCGTGAAACATCCTTCTACTCTATAAGGAACGGCACACCCACGGGGTCAAACACTTTAACCCTGCTACAACAGTGCCAGAATAATACCAACCTAAGAAACTAAGCCCGCTTCATTCCTCAGTCAAGTATTAGTCCAACCCTCTGAAGATAAATTACGATTGGTCAATTTGACCAGAAAGTTCATCCAGAAATCGACGTCAGCAACCACTCTCTTTATCCCTCTTATTATTATCTCTCCCTTAAAAAACATTTCCCACAAATGCACTCCTTATAATCACCTACATGTCCATAACGTTCATCAAAGTCCCAATTCAAATATCAAAATTTCTATTTTAGAAAATTATATCTGGCTAAAATTATCCATCTTCACTAAATAAAAAAATAATTTCCCAAAATAAAAATTAAAAGTAAATTCACCTTAAATACCATATTGTGCTAACTCATGTTTCGCCTTAATAATATTTTTAACTAAAAATTAATCTTAAACTTTTTATTACAAGTCTCAATTTGGTGAAAGAAAAATTTTTTTCTCATGCCAAACATTTTCAAGATTGACCTATTTCATCATTACTTCATATGTCTTTATCAAAACTTTATCAATAATCAAAACTAAATCTCAAAATTCGAATATTTACCCGGCCCTGGAGAAGTCCGTCGCGTCTGAGAACGAAATATTTTCCCACCAGCGTTATTTCCGACTCAGTAACTACCTCCATGCCGTCATACATTATATTTTACCGAAATTATTTTTAATCCGGTAACTGTCAAATTATTACTTTTATCCATATCTTTCTCGTAAATCATAGCTCAACTCATTTTTCTACTATGGTCCATATTACACATATAAATTTCCATTTAAAATAACAAAATGTCTACATTTTTAACTCACGATTGGTCAATTTCAGTTTTAAAACCTCTCAAGATAAATTTTGAAAAAAATCTTTAAAAGATTTTACAACCGGTAACAAACCTTTTAAAAAATCACAACTTAAAATAACTGGCATTAAAGGAAGTTTTATAGTTAAATAATTAAAAACAAAAAACAATTTAGGACCTGAATATTTACACAAAAAATGTTTTATCGATAAAAGAAAGAAAATAAAACTAAAAACCCTACAGTTCGAAAGGTTTCTTTAAAATAATGAAAAACTACCACGTATTTAACAAGTTTACCCAACAAAAAAAAATACTTCAAAGTTTAGTGCTAAAAATTCTAACCCAAGAAAAATTTAACAAAATCACAAAAACGATTTCATATATAAAAAATATCCTATTAAAAAACGGCCCTAATAAAACAAAACAACTTCAATGTTTAAAAAAATTTTAATTAAGGACTACTTCTTATACAAAATTTCTGCTATTGAAATAAAAAGCCCTAATTTAAAAAAACTGTCCTGTCGTAATAAAAAACATAACTTAAAAGTTTGAAAAACAAAGCCCAAACATTTAAAAAATTCTCTTTAAAAAAAGCTCCTAAAGATGTCCCTCAAAAATTTCACAAAAAAAAGTCCTACCAATAAAAAAAAGACCTCAAAGTTGAAAAAATACTTATAAATTAAAACCTACATATTAAAAAACCGATTAAAAATTTTTCTATAAAATCAAGAAACACTATCTCGTATTAAAGAAATACTTCTACTTATTATAATTTTTCTACTGTTACGAATAAAACTATTTTCAATTTTGGCTTGCCCTATAGTGACGGGGACCCCGAAAAATAAAATAGGTGCTTTGACTAACTGCAGTGGTCGGGAGTTGTTTTCTACAGATAATAATGAAAGGAATATAGAGAACACGAGAAAAATACAAAAATAATAATTACCAAGGTTTCTAACTCAAAATTCTGTATTACAATAACACTTACCCTGTAAAATCTTGTCTTCGAGGGACGCCAAACCATCGCAGTCGTTTGTCGAAAACTGAGTGATGTTCTTGTCTACGGTAAATACTGTTATTCCGCATAAAGTTCCCTTGTTTTAGTTATTCCTACCTCCGATTGTAGCGTTTCTCTGTTCAAATCAACTACTCCGTCCAAATCTGGGGTAGCTGGATATCCTTTACAAATTACTACCTATCCTGCTGAATAAATTATATAGAAAAATAAACCTAACTAAACCTCTATTATCATAAAATGCATCGTCGTACATTTACAAATAAATATAGTTTCCTAACATTAGCTTTATCTGAAGTCTGGCCAGGTGATGTTAAACTAAACCCTAAAGCAAATCTTAAAGAAAACAGCCTAATCGAGCAACAAAACCATTCTAATCTACACGCTTTTTCGCCTTTCCTATTGAGCTACACATTTATGAATACCAAATAAATGGTAATGTCATTACTCCTAAAAGAAAACAGTCCAAACACCAACTCTACACTGTCACCTTCTCCTTCCCAAAATGCATGAACCCTACCTACCCCTTACTATTTTGCAACTAATAAATTTTTCCTTCGATTAACCTTTTCTTAAGAAAGAATGACCAATTTTAATTCAGTTCTAGTTTTATACCAAAATTCTACCTACGTCATTTTTCTATTTGTTTCCAAATATATTTCGAAGGATTGGTTATCTTGGCTGCTGTAATATTTAGGTGAATGGCGCGTTTAGTGATTTATGATTCTCCGGATGCGTCGTCTATTCTTTTCTAGCACCTCAAGCTAATGGGCGCGGTTTCCTTCTCTTATACGTAAAGTTATTAAACTCGGTTTTATTTTTGGCCTTTGATATGCGCGCGTTTCTTAGAATTGCAGCGTTTATTCATTTATACAAAATAATTGGCTTTTAAGAAGTAGACGTATTCCTAATACCGAAAATTCTGGACTTAGAATAAAGTTAAAATTTATATAATGGTATTTTTAACAAGAATGAGTATTTTATTTTTAGTTTTAAATGTTCTATTTACACGCGGGATTTATCTAATTTAACTATGGCTTCGTTCTTATACTTTGTATTGACGTGGATGCATTAAATAGATGTTGTTTTATGCAACATAAAAAAATTGTTTTTGTATTTATATCCTAAAATAAAAGCTCGTTTTCTACTAAGCATAGAAGACATATATACACAAGGTATCTATTAAGAGTTATGGTTGAAAATGAATTAATTTAAAAATTGGGAATCTTTTGACACTCTGTAATAAATGCAATACACATAATTCATAAGGGCTTCGTTTTATGCTGCATAAATGCAATAAGATAATTTTTATTTTCACAAGATTTAAAGTTGGGCTTCTTGTGTAAATGAAATATGCCTACATTTATACAGGGTAGAAAGTTTTCTTCTTTTTAAGTGTTAATTTTTTATAGAATTTGGCGTTCAATGGCCTCTCGTGTCCATATGTATATATACTGATGTGATAATGAGGTCACGAGGGGTCATTAAGCACCAAATTCTGAAAGAAAACATCCCAAAGGAAAGAAAAATAAAATTTCTCAATATTTAATTTACCTTGTATAATATTCCATAAAAATCTTTTAGCAAGATAAGTGTATTTCCATGTAAAATTTTAAGCACATATAGTGTTGTGGCATACTATTTAAGAAGAAACCCAATTTCAAGATCCGTGTATAAATATTCTCCTGCAAATACAACGCTCTTTGTATCTATAAAGCATAAGAAGGAAGGCTAATTTTAAACGTAAATATTCTCCTTAAAAATGCAAGTATTATTGCATTTATAAATCATAAGAACGAAGCCCAATTTTAAAATTAGCATTGATTGATTGTGTTAATTCAAAATCCGTTTTCATTTATCATGAAAAGTTTTATTGCTTATTTAACTAAAAAGAAACGAGTATCATTCACTTAAAAAATACTTAAATTCCGTACTTTACGATAAACATTGTTTATTCAAAATAATTGCGGTTTTAATACATCCTCTTTAAAATGCCATTTTATGTGTTTTTAATAAAGAATAACTTTATTTCTGAGAAGCACATTTCGAAATTATTTTAGAAAAATGTCGCATTTATTCGCTTGACCAAACTATGATTTTGAGAGTCTTTGAAAAAGTCATACATCATACACGTCAACAAGCTAGTTTTTTTCTATCAGTGAATATACGTTGATTCGTAGAACGCGATAATACTGGAAAGGCTACAAAACCAAGATAGCAAGTTTAATAGCTCTAATTATATTACAGAAAGAGAGATAGAGATAATAGCGGTTGGTTTCGTTTGTTAACCAAGAATGGAAGATTTTAGTCTCGCCATAAATTTAAAAACTGACCGTTCATTAAATAGATAAGGGAGTGAAATTGTAAGTAATTATTGCATGATGTATATGTGTCATATTTCGGGAATGTACTCGAAAAAGCGACGTATTTAAAATTTTATTATATAAAGAGGAATTTTACGAAGAGCGGTCATCCATTTATTGTGTCATTCTTATGGCATGCGACATGTAATTTATAATCAATTCAAGAATGGTAATCGATTCTGTTGGCGTTGCACATGTGACAAAGGTTTGAATATAATTTAGAAAAGCATAATTATTTTAAAGAGTACAACGGAGACTTATCGTAAATAATATTAGCGCAACGTCACGAGCTAATTTTAATCTATTAAAAATAAATGTACTTTGCATACTGATACTTCTACGTCTAAAAATGAAAATTTGAAATGGAACCAGGAATTTTTCAATGCAATTAATTCCAATGGAAATGACAGTCGCAAAATAGAATTTAACGATCCAAACCGCAAGTACAAATTTGTTTTAAAACTAGAAACTTAATTGATATATTATTACGTAGACTAAGCTAGAATAAGTTTTTATTTTTTTATGTATGGAAATTATTTGGAAATGGATAATTTGATTTCAGCAACTTTGAGGTTAGAGCTTAGGCGTTTTTGACCCTTACAAAAATTTCGGTACAGCGTCGTTGATCAACTACAGTGACCCGAGTAATAATAATAATAATAAATATTTGAATTATCCAGAAAATTTTAATGAAAGTCTTGTGATCTACATGAAATATTTAGGAGATTTCAAATAATTGATAAGGATCAAGTGAAGATTGTATTAATACGTAAGTAGTAAGCAGATATACTTATTTTATTTAGTTGTACATTACATTTATAAGCGTTATTGATATCTGGTTATATTGTTAAAGACCGGTCACTAGCTATACTATTGCGGGCAATGAACTATTGCGCAACTATTATAGCTTTACGCGCCAAATTCCCGCGGCATATTGTTACCGACCACGATTTAAATATGATGCAATAGTCAAATTTTCATGCACATTTAAGGTCAATTTACATTCATAATATAAGTAAAACAGAGTTCTCACGTGGATGGTATTTCGTAGCTAAATCTCAGGATCCATCATGTTTTGTGGGTAGGTTACACTATTGCTGAATTTCAAATTGCCAATCCGTTCTTCCTGTCTCTTCTATCCTCGTAGAGGAATGAAGGAACCCAGGTAGAGGTACACAGAAGGTAAACATAAAGGAACCTACATGCCTACAAAGAGAAAAGACACACACCACAGAGGTAGATGTTCTTGACTTGAGGTTTCGTGGCTTAATAGCGTCTTATAACACCGCGCGCACTCTGCCATTCACTCTGCGCAGGCGCGACTCGGGGACGACGGAAATTGGCATTTTTAATTTAAAAATATCCGCGGTAATTTATTTACAAATTAAAGCTAACTCTAAAAATGTAAATTGTCAAATTTTGGCATGTAACAATATTAGAGATTATTTAGATAGTGTGTGTAAAAGGAAAGATGTTTTTAAATGTACTGAACTCGTTGCATTTTCGAACAATATTCGTCAAGTTAAGCAACCCATCAAAGTGAGGGTTTCTTACTGAATTAATTATAAAAGAAAGCTTCCATGTTTCATTAGAACTACTTGAAAGGAGTATTAATGCAGATGGCTTATATTTATTTACTAAAAGAGAGCCGTTCTGTATGTGATGAGTGATGAGTTTGTTATCTCCTGTGAACGTTTTATCTAGTTCAATGTCAGGAAAGTAAATGCTTCAATTTCCTGCATTAAATGAAGTTGTGGTTGCGATCTATCGCATGTCTTTAAGACAAAAATGGTAATGGTTTCATCAACGAAAGCATTTCTCAACGCTTTATTAAGTGAAAGCTTGGGGAGCGCCTTCATTTCATAATGGATATTGCCGCCTCAAAACAAATTATAGCTTTGTAAGCTAACAGTAAAAATGTTGTGCCCTAATCCCAACTTGCCTAAAGATATTATGCTTTTCTAAAATTAATACTTGTTACAGGTTTACCCTCTGTAAGAGATGGCTTGACTGATCCAGTACACATCGTTGAAGGCGAAGACGCTCTTATCACTTGCGTTGTGAAAGATGTAGGCGATAATACTGTCATGTGGAAAAAGGAAGATCGAGAACGACACAGTAGAAGGGTGCTCACCGCTGGAGAAACGCGAGTCACGGCTGATAAAAGATATGGAGTGCTACATGATGCCCGTAAGGATTTTTATTAATTAGGTCAAAAGCTTTTTGGGTTTTTGAAAAGTGCTTTGTTACAGAAGGTGTACTTTAGTATAAATTTTTACAAATATCTTTGGACGCTAAGAGAGCTTGGATTAATAAGGGTTTTAGGTTATGTTAGTAATTGCATCGTCCCTTACGGTCTAAAAATTTTAATTACAACATGCTGTTGATACTCTAATGTTAGTGAAGCGGATTAGAATTGTATGAAGGTATCAGTAACTTTCCGCAGACAAAATAGAAGCGAATGAGGGGGTTGCTTAGTTAAAGACCCACTAGAATAGGGAATACACTAAGGAAATTATTCACCCTTATATTTTCAGTAATAACAACTACTACTTCTGTTCAAGCATGACTGTCTCATTTTGCAAAAATAACCTTATAATTTGACGTCGTTAGAATCACAAACATACAAACCAATAAGTACAGATAGGCAATAACCAGTGGCGTAACTACACCCCTGCCAGCCCCCGCTATGCGGGGGGGCCCCAAGTGCAAGAAGGCCCAAACGATAATAAACTCAACTTATTCATCTTCAACGTATTTGGCAGGTAAGAAACGGTCAAGAAAATATTGCAGATAATTCAGAAACCGCAGGTTAACGAACGTTTTCTTGATGTTACTACTAGGAACTGCTGAAATACAAGAAATAATAATTAAGATAAATACTGAACACCACCTGCAGCCTGCATCCTTTCTTCTTTCTATCCGTTCTGTCCTATTTTGTAAGGGTTAATAAACAGATGAAAGAGACTGTAAACTTTAATAACAAAGATGTCTATATTATTCTTAAGTGATAAGTTGTATAAAGTGGTAAAGCATTATTAAACGACGTATAGTAGGGTTAGTTTGGTTTGTGGGATTTTAAATAGGAATAAAAGGGCTATTGTCTGTACAGTACAGATTCACAGGATGGCAGGTAGCTTAGTAACCTTCGCTTTCTAGAAATATAATACTAGAAAGAAATTCATTTTGTGGTTTCTAGTCAGCTGGTTGCAACGTATTTGCATTAGCTGCATTATATATAACGGAAAGGAAGTAAAAAGCATTCCAGTACGTTTTACTCAATAGTGTTGTGTTCGTATTACAGGAGGTCTTTCATATTTAAACGTAAGTATTTATATCTATTTTTATTAAACTACTATTGATTTGATCATAGTTGAAGTCGCGCTGAGAAATACATATAAATAAATCTTTAAGCATTCAATAAAATCATTTATATTTTGTTAATTAAAGCATTTAAAGCAAAGTATGTATGTGTTATTTGTAATTTCAAAAGGCTTTTAAATAATTATTACTTATCTAATTACATTATAATTAATTTCATTCAAAATTGCAGGAAATAATATACAATGAGCACTACAAGCGGCGCTGCAAAAAACGAAAAGGAAACTATTGGAAGAATCAAAGAGCAAGATTCCAAAAATAAGTTCCTTTTTTACTTCTAAAGAGTCCGAAAAACAAGAACAATCTATGAAAGAAATTGGGCTTTCGACAGTATCATCTACTAGTTCCGCTACAGACGAACAGCGGTCGTCAACAATTTTAAAAACTCTCACCCAGGGCGCAAGTACATCACATAATGACGGCCGCGATAGAAATTTGGAACTAGATACCACTACAATTACAGAGGTAAATGTGAGTAGTACTTTTTCACTTAATGAACTATCTATGGATCTGACGAAAGAATATCCAACCGATTTTGCACATTTTTTAAAAATCAATGTTTTACAACATGACAATTTAAGAAAAGAAATAATTAATTACGGATTGTGTAGACCAGATGGTGCGTTTCCTAAAGATAATAAAAATAGAAGTTTTTCAGTTCACTATTATTACTTAATAACTGCAAGCGAAAATAAAAGCAATACGTTAAACTTACCACACAATTCAAATGGGTGGTTGTGTTATTCTAAATTAAAAATTGTGTTTATTGTCAACCATGTTGGCTGTTTGCTTCAGTAAGGTCAAGTTGGACGACCGGAATTAATGATTGGCAGGGTTTATCAAAAAATTAAAGAGCATTTGCTTGCTCAATCTCATTTAACTTGTTGTTTTATTTACGATATGTGGAAAAAAATTATACCATAGATAAGAAAGATACTCTACTATTAAAACAAGAAACTGAATTTTGGAAAATGTTTTACACAGACTTTTCAATGTTACTTTAACACTATCCCAGCGCATGCTGTCATTTCGAGGACATAGAGAAAGTTTTTCTGATTCAAAAGACAGTTACAACGGTAATTTCTTAAGTTTAGTTCATTTAATTAGTAACTATGATCCTATATTACAAAAGTGCTTGAACGACCCAAAGGTTCAATTAAATATCTTTCCCCAAAATTCAAAACGATATTATTAATACTTTAAGCGCACACTTAAAAATATTTTATTAAATAAAATTAGATCCGCTCCTTTTTCTCAATCATAATAGACACTACACAGGATATAACTAAGATTGATCAATTAAGTAAAATTGTAAGATATATTGATTTTAAAAAGACAGCTTGGGAGAGGTAACCAAAATAGATATTTGTGAAACTTTTGTGGGTTTTACAAAAGTAGAGTCCCAATCTGCTGAAGGACTATGTAATACTATATTAAGCAATTTAACCAACATGCAATTAGATATAAATAAATGTAGAGGGCAGGGCTACGATGGAGCTAACGTTATGAGCGGTACGTATTCTGGCGTGCAAAGAGAATTTTAAACATAGAGCCTGCAGCCTTATATATGCACTGTAGTGCCCATAACTTAAATCTAGTCATAAATGATGCCGTTAAAGGTATAAAAGAAATAGAATCGTTTTTCTACTTTTAGAAAACATATATACATTTTTGCTAATAGTATAGTAAGATGGAATTGGCTTTCTGTTTTTAAAGAAAATTTCACACAATTGAAACGCTTAAATCCGACACGTTGGGCGGATCGAGTAAAATCTTTAGCTGCCATAAGAATTCGGTATAAAGATATAGTAATGTCTCTTAATAAAATTATTATGATATCAAAAAACAGATGAACGAAATGACGCAAAGCAAATATTAACTAGCATGGATAATTTTAATTTTATTTTTAAGTGTTTTTAAGTCAAATTCTAGAAGAGCTTAACAAGCTCTCACAAACTGCTCAGAGTGAAAAGGCGAATATTAATCAGATAACTCTCTTATTTCAAAAACTTTAAAATTTTTCAAGGAAACAAGAAATAACTATTCCAACATCAAGGAGGAAGCAGCGAAAGTTGCAGGGCAATGGAATATTAAACCGGAATTTATAAAAAAGGCAACCAAAAATAAAAAGCATTACGATGAATTATCCAATGATTATCGATTTAATGATGAAGAATTTAAATTTAAAATAAATGTATTTTATCGCGTAATGGATATTATAATTTCACAGCTGTCGAATCGTTTTAAATCGCTTTTTCATGTAAACGAAAAGTTTAATTTCTTAGAACCTAATGTATTTTTGAATTTAACTGCAGACGATATTTTATCTAAGGCAAAACAATTGCAAAAATTTTACTACAAAGATTTAAATGATGCTATAGGTATAGAACTTACTACACTCAAAAATAATAGACTTATTTGTGATGAATTAAAAATGTTAACGGTATCTTACAATTTTTAGAATATCTAGTACTTTCCAAATCTACAGGTTCTAGCAGTTTTCCAAACACCATAACAGCCTTAATGTTATACCTAACTTTACCCGTTAGCGTTGCAAGTGCGGAGAGATCTTTCTCAAAATTAAAATTATTAAAAATTATCTTAGGAACCGCACTTCACAAGATAGATTAGACGATTTATCCTCTTAGCAGTAGAACATGACACTGCCAAAATATGAATATAGAGGATACAATAAACGCGTTTGCAGCAAAACATGCAAGAAAAACAAAATTTTGAATTTGATTTGGAATGTCTGCTAGCTCATAGGTTTTTACTGTATCAAATTTTTAGGTGTAAATAATTTTGTGCGGCGTATAAATATGTAGATTTAATATTAATTAACTTATAAGTTTGAATTTATGTAATTTGGTTTTATAATTAATAAAGCACTTGATTAATATAGTATATGTATTTAATTCTATACTGCTTCCTTCTCTACATGTACTATAATTTAAAAATATGGCTAAATATAAGCCAGTAAAAGTAATACATTTTAAAGAGAGCCCACTTTAAAATTTTTGCGGGGGGGCCCAAAAATCGTAGTTACGCCACTGGCAATAACATTCCAACACCCCCTATAAGAACCAACATAAACCCCTAAACTTAAATAAATAAACTGAACAACAGTTCTTTAGAGAAGTTTTATTGAGATATGAACCATACTTGTCGAAATGATCAGTCGGCGTATCGTCATGCTCATGGTAAAGAATATTGCGCCATCGTGTACCGTGCGAAATTTTTCGGATCATTGCTGGTGTGACTTGCGTGAAAGCTTGTCTCACAGCATTTTCCTTTTTGTCAGTATTATTGTAACAGTTTTGTGTAATGATACCCTTGTTAAAACCTCATAGCAAATTATCATATGTAATGAGGTCTAGAATACGTGATGGTCAGGTAGGTAGTACCGGCAGCGCAAGAAAACCATGTCCAATCCAACGCCCAGAAAGAGCTTCATTGAGATAGTCGCGCACAGCTATGGCATATTGGACATCATGCTGAAACCAACTCGTTGCTGTAATTTCGTATTTTCCACGAGAAGACCAAATCAATTCTGCAACATGTTCAAATTTCCGATGCTGTTTCTTGACTTTGTCAAAAAAGAACGGCCCGGACAAGCGTCTGCTGTCAATGTTTGCCTATGTCATCACATGCGGAAGGTTATTTTTTAACTATTCAAAAAGGGTGGATTTTCTTTAGACCAAAAAGCTACATTTTGAGCTCCAAAACACCTGTAAATCGTACACTCATCGGGAAAGATCACTCTACCTCGTTTTGGTATTGTGTAGAACATCCTAAGGAGTTCCGCGTTTGCCTCCATTCTCCGGCACAAGCCTGCATTTACTAATTTATTCACTGATTTAATCTTGGTTTCAGCACACTTCGCAATAGAAAATGACCCCCCTCCACGTGAGCGAATGGTGGTCATTGACTACTGCGAAAGGAACAAAAAGCGTCTCATTATTGGATGCGATTCAAACGCTCGCCATACGACCTGGGGCAGCGCTAATATCAACCCACGAGGATATCTCGTGTTGCTCAAAAGCGTAGTTCCGATAAACTAGTGCATTATATCTCCATTGCACTCATCTTTAAATTTATCGATCACTTTCTTGATGACCAAAGGAATACCGTATTTATTGTTCAGTGAATAGTCACTAGTATCGAAATAGTCTATGTGATCACGAATATCGCTGTACAGATCTGCCGTTTGCACACTATATACAAAACTATCGGTGTCGGTGTAAAGGAGAGACAATCTGGAATCATACACGGGCTTCGTGACGTTGTAGTGGACGTCATACATATGACTTTTTGATAAGTCTACCAGCGCAAAACCCGCATAGATAGGCTTGTCATAAACAACTCTGACGCGTTCCATTTGTATGATTGCCAAATTCTCCTCTAGTATAGAACAATTCTTGAAATTTGGATTTGCAATCAGGTTACGGGCGCACAACTTTTTACCATCGCGCTCCCATCTAGTGACGATCAATGTCTACGCGATTGTCCACATTCTTCTTGCTTTTGCCAAATATTGCGTTGTTCATCTATTTGAAGAAGTCATTCTCGAGTGCATTCCGCGCCTGAGCGCGAAGACTTGTGTTCAAATTGGTGTAGAACTCTAACCATGGAGACTGATTAAACATTAACACACGGTGGACGGCTGTCATTTTTAGTCCATTGCGTAGCCATTGCTAAAAATTGCGATAGTGGATAGTATAATTTTTCTTGTTCAGAAGCGTGGCAAGTAACTTAGGTGTCTTTAAACTGTTGTATGGTGCTTTACCAACCTTGGAACATCAAAGAAGGTCATTATCTTCTTCATCTAGTCATTTAAAGTTGCTTTTGGGTAGATTCTGAGACATGGCCAACCCGTAGAAATTGTTGGCGTCCAAGTACTTTGACGGACCATCATTCTGGCAATCGTCCATATATTTATTGTTTACACGGGCGAATCTATCGCTGCATTGCACCAGTATACCTCGTATACCCTTCTTTACACAATGAAACATGTCAATATCCGTCAATAGGTCTAATTCTACCTTTGTGTACTTAAGTATTGCGTCAAAACTTAGGCTGAGGTCGGTCAAATATTGACATGGATCCAAGTCGTAGGTCTTAACGCAGACACACCGGAAGTTCTCGAAAATGTCAGCCAACAGCGGAACGTCTGTTTTCAAATAAAAAGCACTGTACTCAACCAGGTTCTGTATATTAAAATGATTCCAAACGTTCTGGTCGTGTACATAGTCGACCTCGCTGATGCTAAACGATGTCAAGTTATTGTTAAAGGCGTTTATTGGCGGTAAACAGTTTTCGTTGAGCACAGACATCTGTGACGCAGTTGTATGGGAATACGCTTTTATTTATCAACAACGAACTATTCCATTCGTTTGGGAAATTCCGACGTACAACCATAAACTGCGCTGGTTCTAAATTTCTTACCAACTTGTTTAACGATGAGGTCATAAACCGTATTGAATCTACAAACCTGAGTTGTACAGAGCGTGTATCCTTCTTCATCTCATCATCTAGAGCTACATCATTTTCTTCTTCTTTTTCCTCATCGTCGTCAGACAACCTTACAAATTTGGAGAAAGAGATAAACCGTTCTGAGCTATTGGCTATGACTTTGACACTTTCTTTATCGTATTCCAGTTCGCGTACTTTACATGTGATTCTCCAATGCTCCACACGAAGGTACTACATTGGCCAGGAAGCGAGTTTTTTTTACCTGAAAAATTTGGAATTTTGCCGAACCCTTGCTGTTCCAAGCAAGGTAGGGATCTTTAACGTGCGTGACAACACACACACGGGGCCTCCATTTTACCTCTCATCCGAACGAGGGTGTTTTTTTGTGAAAAATGCTCGCCTAACATTTTTCAAACGGACCGTGTCGGGATTCGAACCCGGGACTTTTGGCGTAGTAGTCACACACATACCACTTTGCCACGGAGCCGCCCGAGTTACACTACTACCTTACATGTGATTTTCCAATGCTCCACCCGAAGGTACTACATTGGCCAGGAAGCGAGTTTTTTTAACTGGAAAATTTGGAATTTTGCCGAACCCTTGCTGTTCCAAGCAAGGTAGGGATCTTTAACGTGCGTGACAACACTCACACACGGGACCTCCATTTTACCTCTCATCCGAACGAGGGTGTTGATTAAAGTCGAGTGGGATTATAGGCGTATTAGTTTTAAGTATTCGACTCAATCTCCGCGGCCTTGCTTAAGTTTTTGCATAAATACTTTACCTGCATCTGGATCTCGATATGATTCGAACTTGCTCGGACTCTCATCGAACAAACATTTGATATAGTACGCGAAACTGAATGGAACGTGACGTTGAACGTTGTTTGTATACGAGGTAGACGAATCCTGCATGACGGAAGTGATGGGTTTGAGTGCAGCCTCGAAATCAACGTAAATAGTGAATGTTCTTAAACTTCAGGATGTTGTCGATTTTGGTCGGTAAAGTCGTCACGATATGGCCATAATCCTGTTCCGAATGCCTTTGCAGTAGCTCTTCCGTATTAAAGAATACCAAGTATCCATCACACATCCACCTGGAATGACGATTCGACGAGAATTGCTTACCCACTAACCTGCCAGGAATCATGATCCAGCAGTAATGGGTTTTATTTCCATCCTGGATTAGCAACAGGTTTACATGCCTTGCTATCTTTTGCACAGTAAAATGTAGTGGACCACGATGGATTTCCCTTCGATGCCGAACACATTTACGCTGATATGGTTTAATAGTTCAAACCGTGGTATATCGTCCAAATTTATGGGGAAATTGATACCTTCAAAATTAAGCTGCGTACTGTAGTGAGGGTACGATGATAGTATATTAGGATCTGCATGACATGGTAGAGGATTCAGACCTACTGTAATCATCCAGGAAAAACATATTTCGTACGTTAAGGACAGCTTTCTTAATTTTAATCCACTTAAGTAAATCCAAATAGAATGATCCATGCAACGGTGAGTAATAATAGATATTAATGTCCAAGTGCAGCACTCGCTGCATGGACCAGTCCGAATCACGTTGCTGAAACTCCTCCAATTTAGTCTTCATGACCTCACAAAGTCCACGGTACACAAGATTCAAGTATGTTGATAGAGTCACTACAATGTTCTTCGTGTTGAAGCATTTTAGATCTCGAGTACCGGACATCTTGGTGTATAGTCCATACAGCTGGCAGTTGACTCGCTAGCTAAACGTTCAAACTCGTTTTCGGTGTCCTGCAAAAACGTTTCGACGGTGTTGAAGGAATTGTTGCACACCCTATAAGTAGCTATACGAGACTTAAATGCGGATGCAATTATCTGCACCTCGTAATTGTTACCCAAATCGCAACTTGCGGCGATCTTATGTTCATTGGTGTTGAGATGTGCTACACATGACCGTTTAGGTACATTTATGTCGCACACCTCACACCGCCGCACATCTAGTTGAACACGTTTCGCTGGTGGTTCAACAGATGGGTGACTAGCTGACTAGCTGAGCGTTTAGCCCCTGATGTTGAGGGCTTTGCTACGTTATACTGCTTATTCCAGTGACGCTGGAGATTACTGGTAACAGTAGCATTGCAGGCACTGCAGGCAAACACTTTCTTAGATTCCATTTTTCTGAAAATTAAGTATTAACAATATTAAAGTAAACCAAATTAAATATTATAATTAATTCACTCTGCATCTAATATATGACGAGAAATCTCAAGCTAAAAATTCAGTTTGCAAAATATCTTCGAGTTAATCGGGCATCAAACATTTTTGTGGAAACCAAGATCACCACCGGATCGTCTAGAAATAATATTCTGACTCACAGTATATTCGAATTCAGCATCTCCGTACCACTAGGGTATAATCTGGAAAAGCAGCCTAACCATGTTATATATTACCCACTAAGTGTTTCAGAAATCGACAACATTACAATCGGATCTTTTTTGATATTTATCCGAACCCGGTGGAGTGTATAGCTTTTATAGCCAAAGTGTGGGACTCTCCTGGCGGTACACCCACTAAAACCACTCCCCCTAGCGGATACGTCTGCCAAACGGCTCCACCGCACTGCAGCCTAAAAGGCTTCTTGTGCTGACCTTAGTTACGTATTATACCCAATCTGCAAAGCCTGCACCTCGAATTACAGAGTACGGGTCTCTTGATGATAGGGTACCGACTTCCTTCGGGTCTAACTTTGGTCGCCCGAATAGGCGGTCTCGTTCTACCCAGCGCCTCTAGATGGTGTCGGTGTGGAAGTCTCTGAACGAGGTCTTTTACTGCTCCCGCTCTCCTTCTGCACCGACACCTTCTTTGTGGACGAGTGTGACTTCGTCCAAGTCCCAGCTTCGACTTTCTTGGCTAGCCTCAGCCTCCCACGCTGAGCACCCGAAAGCCTCTTTGCTTGCAGTCTAGTGACTGTTAGTTTCTTTATTGTTTTCTCCGTTTCTGGTGTATCAGACACCGGTCTTGCAAGCGGACTTGCATCCGGGATCTGCTCCACCTCCATGGATTTGTTTTGGTTACCTGAGGGATCCCCATTGCTGGTTCCACCTCTTCAAGTTCTGTTTTACTTATGGTACCAATATTATTCATCATTGTTTCTATGAGTAAGGGGGGTGTAAATGGTCACCATGCCAGGTGCTCCCTGTTGGCATGGAATGCGTGAATAAAACGGGGTGCCGCCCTGTTCCTCGAGTTCTGGACTGATGAATACTGGTCAACTATCCAGCCAAGCATCCCTTGGGCTCAGTCCTTCGCCACAGGATTTAAGATTTTTAGCGAGGTTGTCTCCTCGTGGTCCGGGCGGTTAAGCTAAGATCCCCACACCCTATTGCCCATGGCACATGACCACGACAGAAGGGAAGGCGCAGTGTGTCGGTGTTGCAGAATTGCCCCACCGGTTTTGTTTACCTAAGTGCATGCCCATTAGTCACGAAACTACAGCTTGGGCTGAGGGGTTTGGTCCGCGGGATCGTTTTTACTTGACTAGGGGTCGAATTTTATTTCGCTCTAGCACAGTCTCTTGCTCTCCACCATGTTGTGGGTCTTATACCACTCAGGCACTGGGTCACTGAAAGAGATGAGCTTATCACGATCCTTCCCAGAGTAGATAGCCAATCCTTTGGTCATATATCCTGGGATTTCTCCTATCCGCCACCTGGAGACGCGCCCAATGGGTAACCAACCGCATGGGTTACAATCGGATTAGTCGATCACTTGGGGAATTTGGTAAATTTTTCTCCGAAAACATATACTTGTGTTAGGCTTGAATTAAGAAACATCTAAGGAAATGCCTATTGATTTTATATATAAAACACGATACCACACGCCTCAACAGTCAGATGTGCCTACAACGTCACAGTGTCAAGTTGGCGTTACTTCTTGGCGAGGTGTTCCTTTGCATTTCTTGCCTTTCCTTTAATTACCTAATAAATATTTCATGTTGCTCAAAAGTGTGGGTTAATTGCACTTCGCCGTCAGCATCTGTGTTAAACAAAATTAACTTAATCCCACGCCACCCAGATCCGCTTGAACACGAGCGGAGGATGCTTTTGGCTCGAGCTAGAGAGCACGTAATAACATGGCTTATTTTTAATTGTTAGCTATACCCGTTTGACGATAATAATTGTGTGGTACACGTTGGAGTGTATAAGAAATCGGGACAGCTCCAGAACGTTTCCCAAAGCGTAAAGCTTAGCAAATGGACTGTAATTGTATGCAATTGGAGGTAAGGCGCGAAAAACAGTAACATAGGACAAACCGTAATTAATGTTTTGCTTACCTTGCAATGTTGTTCACCAATTTACTCCCGCGAAGATAGGTGTTGTTTACCGGTCGACGCAACCTGGTCGGGCAGCACCACATATGCACTCGCTGTTATAGTTATTAGGTGTTGAGTCGGTGAAGGACGATACGAGAGAGTGTCATGTTGGTGAAGCGAAAAGGATTTATCGCTCCGCCATATGTATAGCACAACAATAATATACGATAAGGCCATCTATATTGTCAATCGCTGACCTCCAACTGTATGAAGTTTTAACAATAATTACAACCAAATTTGGAACGTAGTAAATTGTGCCTGGTGTTATAGTAATAATTGACGTTAATGGGAAAAAAAGCGAGTAACAGGTTACAAGAATCTTATATTTCGATATGCTTCAAAACTGGCTCTTTTCACAATTTTCTACAGTTTTCAACACAGATAACTTTATTTTCCAGCACCCCACACGAACCTGCAAGCTTGGGAATTTTTTAACAATGAGATTCCACAACGATGGATAGGTCGTGTTTGACTTAGCGATTTGGCTTTATATCACTGATTTACGGTCGCCAAACATTACTGTGTACTGTTGCCTTTTGTGGGGGGTTTCCTTGTTTATGGCCTACCTTTCAAGCTACAGCGGTGGAACCGTTGAACCACATAATAGCAACTGTAGCAGCAACTAGTCAAAAAATGCTTCAAAAAGTTTGGGAAAATTTTAAATATAATCTGTTCTTGTTTTTTGACTCATCCGGTATATTCGTTAGGCTGACAGTATAAATTAACCCGTAATTCGTGACAAATTTAGAAACTTTCCTAAGTCCAAGAACGTAGTTAGAGAAATTTGCATATTTATCTAATACAAAGTCTTCTACGTTATGTATTGTGAAAATCGTTACCAAAGGAAGTGAAGTCCCACAATGCTAGCAGATCATTGCTAGAACCTAGTCAAGGGTGCAAATCGCACGTGAAAACTTGTGAGATTCGGTGGCGACGTGGTATGCATAATTTGTATTATAACAAATGTAAATATTGCGTACTAGAAGATACCGCTATAAAAATACGAATAACTTTTGACCGAAGAGCAATAGAAAAATTCTGCTAACAAATTCGTAGTCAACAGAAGAAACACCATAAGAAGTATCTATGGTACATTCAAAAACAAAAAAATTTCAATTTGTTGCTCAGTGTATTCACAATCTTATGTGTCTCAGCAGTAAGTTCCAATGTTGTATGTCTAAACCCAGGTCTAGCGACATTATCTTCAGCAGCATTCATATCTTTGTCAAGGTGTTTGGAAACAGATAAATTCAAGCTGTAAAGAACTGGTTTGAGAGCGGATTGCAGATTTGGATACTGTACAGTATGCTTCGACTTCAGTGAAATTTCAGATAGATACGTCAAGTAAAAATAGCAATCTGTAACATGATCTTTAGCTTCTCTTCACACCATAGGCACTACAAGAGGCATTGACTTACGGATATCGTTGAGTCATCTCCATAAATTCACGACGTACGTTGCGTCACCCAAGATTATCTTGATCTCCTATTTTACAATTAATCGTAAACACACCACATACGAAACAACCCGTATGCTATGATTTTCCTACTTTCGTGACAATCCATGAAGTCTATCGGCAAGGTATACTGTACAGTAAAATATTCTTTCTTTCTTTATATTTTATACCTATTTATAGATGCGTTTAGGATATCAACTGCTGGTCATCCTGTCCGCGGCGCTTACATATCTTCGCCGGTCTTTCCAGCGATTTGTAGAATCTTTGCCAGACATTATGCCGCCAGATTACCTTTGTTATAATATGTTACACAATGTAAACAATATTTAACGAATATCTTAATACAGTCAAAATCATAAGAAAATGCATTCATGTCGTAGGTTGCTGAATTAAAAACGACACACTTTCAAATCTTATACTCTGATAGATCATTTAAAAGTATGTCGTTTTTTAATACAGAAACCTATGAGGTGAACGCATTCTTTCATGATTTGTACTAAAACTGAGGATGGTATGAAAATTCTTAGTACAAATTCGGTTTCACCTACCAAAAATACATAAAAGACACCCATCTGACATAAGGAAACAAAAATCGTGTTGGTCTGTGTTGGCTGGAAAATGTTCAAATCGTAAAGGGAGCACGTTACAACCCCTAACCTTAAAATTAAAATTTATTTAAAAATATTCAAGCTGAAGGAAAAGATAAAAAGCTCCCCTAACCTTACTTTTAAATATACATCATTGTTTATTCTTTTTAATCATCTTCTAAAGTAATACGTCTTGATACATGAAAATGTACCAAAAGGATTTTAAATACACTTATCCGTCAAAAATGTTTATTTTATAAATGAAAAGAAAACAACCTTAGCTTAGTTCAAACAAATAATCAAGCCAACGGACAAGACGCCGGGGAATTTTTCCCTTGAAAAAATATTCGCGTAACGAGCAAATTTTAACATTTATTAAAGTTAGTTTTACCAGTTTTTCCGCTGTTGAAGCCTATACCTTTATGTTTCAGATGACTGCCGATATTTGAAAAGTTTGTGTAATATGGCGGCAGTTCATAAGCTTCCAAATTCCATTCTGCATGGAATTTATATTAAAATCGATTAAGAGCATCGGATCATCTCGTACAGATTCTTGAAATAAAAGTTCGACATTATGGTAATGCGGCAATTACTGTCAAAATTATACGAGACGTATGCATAATTTAAGATATTGAAGTGTAGAATGGAGAGTTGTGGTTGGGTATAAAACGCAAACGGGGTAGATATGATAGTTCATATATTTCTATAGCTGGGGTTTGCTTTCAGAGTGTAACAAAGCACATATCTCGAAACCTGCTTAATTATATATTTATAATGTTGAATAAATTAATAACTTATTGTTCTAGCTACGTCTACAGTCGAACATAAACTTCCAAGCGGAGGAGATGTTTGGGTTCTTATCATAAGAAATTCAAAGCCTGCAGACTCTGGAATATATATTTGTGAAATAAATAGCAACCCTATTGTTCGCAGTTTCCATAAACTAAGTGGTAAGAGCTATTTTCTTTTGATTAACTAGATAATTTTAGAAAATTAGTGACTCGAAAATATTCTGTAGCAAAGTTTATTGCAGAATTCAACTGTAGTAGATAAGCAGGGCAATACCGACGACATCCGGTGCCTTGGTACAAACTTTTAACGTGGCCTTTGACCGTTTTTTGCAAATAAATAAGTAGTTTTTTACTGTATCTTCTGTGAAAAGTGTAAGGTGTGAATTTCTATTACACATGTACTTCGTTTAAAGTCTATTACAGAATTCAACTGTAGTAGATAAGCAGGGTAATACCGACGACATGCGGTGCCTTAGTACAAAACCTTTTAACGTGCCCTTTGACTTTTTTTGCAAATAAATAAGTAGTTTTTTTACTGTAGCTTATGTGAAAAGTGTAAGGTGTGAGTTTCTATTACACATGTACTTTCGTTTAAAGTCTATTACAAATTCAAATGTAGTAGATAAGCAGGGTAATACCGACGACATCCGGTGCCTTAGTACAAAACCTTTTAACGTGGTCTTTGACCGTTTTTTGCAAATAAATAAATAGTTTTTTACTGTATCTTATGTGAAAAGTGTAAGGTGTGAATTTCTATTACACATGTACTTCGTTTAAAGTCTATTACAGAATTCAACTGTAGTAGATAAGCAGGGTATTACCGACGACATGCGGTGCCTTAGTACAAAACCTTATAACGTGCCCTTTGACCATTTTTTTGCAAATAAATAAGTAGTTTTTTTACTGTAGCTTATATGAAAAGTGTAAGGTGTGAATTTCTATTACACATGTACTTTCGTTTAAAGTCTATTACAGAATTCAACTGTAGTAGATAAGCTGGGTAATACCGACGACATCTGG
The DNA here is from genome assembly GCA_036346225.1 of Platerodrilus igneus. Lineage (NCBI taxonomy): Eukaryota > Metazoa > Arthropoda > Insecta > Coleoptera > Lycidae > Platerodrilus > Platerodrilus igneus. The sequence continues at coordinate 4,661,968 of JARFIW010001108.1, read as the reverse complement.
TGCCTTGGTACGAAACTTTCTAACGTGCCCTTTGACCGTTTTTTTGCAAACAAGTAAGAAGTTTTTGTACTGTATCCTATGTGAAAAGTGTATGATGTGAATTTCTATTACACATGTACTTTCGTTGTGTGCTGTTTTATAGCCCTCTTTTTGGAGATTTATGTACATCAAGAGCAATAAGATTTTTAGTATTAGACTACACACATGCTTAAGGCCACTATTTAATTCGATACCTGAGTGGTAAAACTATGCGACTTTGGACTCAAAGTATATCAATCGACTAAAAACTATGCAACTTTATACTCAACGTAGGTCAGTCGACTACAAATGTGCGTACAAATGTCAGCTGACTTAAAACACCGTTATCTTGAACTCAACGTAAGTCTGCACAACTGCTTGTAGGGCAAGTACAGTTGCATAATTTTGCTAACCGCTTAGTAAGCAGTAAAACTGCGTTGCTTTGGACTCCAAGTACGGCAAGCTTAGGTTGACAAATTTAAGAGAAATCAACAAATGCCAAACTTTAGATCGATTATCAACGAGTCATCGACATGTTAAAAGTTGATGACGTTTATGTCCTCCGCAGTTTAGGAATAAGCAAAATTTGTTATCAATATAAATTGTTATTTCGTCATGATATTAGTTGTGATCCCATCAAGAAATACAAATATGGATTTAAATCAATTTAACTAAAGTACCTACCGCAAGTCATTGAGATATTACGAAAACTTTACTGAGAACCAAAAATATATGGTTTGGTAAGAAGAATCATTAAAAATAAAATTTGGCGTTTCCCCAAAAAGTTGTCAAATTTTGAACCCCCAAAAATTGTCAAACTTTGACCTATTAGAAATTTCTAAGTTATTTTAGGTTAGGTTAGGTTGAGTTGATTTAGGATAGATTAGGCGAGGTTAGACTGGTTGTTAAGTTAGGTTAGTAGTAGTCATAATACAGGCAGTCTGGAACAACCACCACGGCAGTCTGCACTTTTTTCCCACCACCACCACTGACGTCACATCTGTCACTTTGACTGCTACTACTTTAACAGCTGTCACCTTTACAGCTATCACCATTATCAATTCACAATTTTTATGTCACTTTGTCAATCCGTCATTTTATTCTTCATCATCATTCGGTCTTCCGTCCTAAAACTGGTTGTTTCCTATTTTGAACTAACCAACGCATTTCCCTGAAATCTGCACAGTCTGCATCTTTCACTATCTAGGTCTACCTCTACCTCTTTTTTTTATCTCTGCTTGTAATATATCTCGTACTATTCCCCAAAAACGCCGTAGAACGTATCCTGCCCTTCTAATTCTTCTATTTGTTTTTTTTGTTTTCCACAGATCTTTTTTCCTTTACTATTTCTATAACCTATTTGTTATTGACTTTGTCTGTCCATGCTATCATCCTCATACATCCGAATCACAACATTGTCTGCTTTTCCTACTGCCCGTATTTCATAAATGTACTGTGCTGTGCTCCACACATATGCTCTCAACAATTTTCTACTTGTTTCTATGTTTGTCGTCTTTGAACACAGCCGCTGTTCTTTCTTGTTAGATGTCGTACAGTCTTCTTTTATTGTTTTACAATTATGTGCCCTATTTCTCCGATATTCAGTGGTATGTGAAGGTGAGATGCGGCTCCGTGGCGTAGTTGGTATGCGTGTGACTACTACGCCCAAGGTCCCAAGTTCAAATCCCGACACGGCTCGCTTGAAAAATGTTAGGCGAGCATTTTTCAAAAAAATACGCTCTCGTTCGTATGAGAAGTAAAACGGGAGGTCCCGCGTGTGAGTGTTGTCACACACGTTAAAGACGCCTACCTTGCTTGGAACAGCAAGGGTTTGGCAAAATTCAAAATTTTTCAGGTAAAAAAAAATCGCTTCCTGGTCATTGCAGTACCTTCGGGTGGAGCATTAGAAAATCACATGTAAGGTATGTGAAGGGGGTTAATTTTTCCAGTAAATCCTTTCACAGCATTAACATTAATCTAGAATATTGCACAATCAACAGAAGTAGTTACTTATAATAATCATCAGGTTCAAATACAGTTATTTTTTTCGTCATTAGTTCTTCCATCTTGGGACTGGTTTGACGCGTACCTCGATTAATTTCTGTTCTGAGCTAGCCTACGCATTTCCCTGAAATTCCTACAGCCTACATCCTTCACTATCTGTGTGCAATAGTCTAGCCTAGGTTTACCTCTACTTCTTTTTTTCCTATTTCTGCTTCGAATATATTCCAAAGTACTCCATTATGCCGTATTATGTGACCTATCATGCTATCTCTCCTATCTTACGGTTTTCCACATATTTCTTTCTTCCCCTACCATTTCTAGTATTTCTTTGTTCTTAACTTTGTCTGTCGATGATATCTTCATCGTACGTCTGTAGTACCACACTTCAAGTTGTTCTTGTCGCAAAATTCCAGCGTATTTCCCCTGTCCTTTCTCGTGCCTAAACTAAATAAACCTACTACCGCTCATTCTCTACCCTCGCCTACCACTGCATTAAAATCCCCCGTAATTATTAAACTTTCATGTCCTTTAACGTATCTTAATATGTCTTCGATATCTTTATAGATCATTTCTACCTCTTCGTCACTGTAGTTAGAGGTGGGCACGTATACTTATATCATTTCTGTGTTTACTGGTTTAGATTTTTATCTAACCATGAGTACTCTTTCGTTCTTTTGTAGGTATTTTTCTACACAGTGTCCTATCTTTTTTCGCGTAACTATCCCCACACCCGAATTTCCTTCCTCTGCTCCTGTATGAATTACCCCAAAGTCTCCACTCCAAAAATCCCCCGCTTCTAGCCACTGAACTTCGCTAATCTCTACTATGTCTAGTGTTAACCTATCCATTTCAATTTTCAAGTTCTCTAGCTTACCTACTTGCTTCATACTTCTAACATTCCACGTTCCGACTCACAAAATGTTCCCGACTCTTATTCTGAACTTTCCGATCGCATCCTCCGAAGTAGTGCCCTCCCGGAGATCTAAATGGGGGACTATTTTAGCTCCAGAATTTTTTACCTCAGAGAATGCCATCATATTTATTACAATTTAAGTACGCTGTATACTTGGGAGGTAATGTGGCGGTTTCCCGTTGCCTTCCACATCGCGGTAGTGTGTCTTAGACTGCCATACGACCTCTTTGGTCTCCGCCAATCTAAGTACCGAAAGATCCGGGAACCTGTCTTAGTCTGGTTCCTCACTAAAGACGCTACTACGTTGGTTGAACTTATAGTTTGGCTCTGTAGCTAATTAGAACATGCAAGCCATTCCACCTGTTCTAGTAATCAAGAACTTCGTCAAGGTGCAGGTCCATTCTGAACGGTTCTTAACACTAAGATGCTATTTTCTAAATTACTTGGCAACGAAGCACTATAATTAACTATCCAAGTACTAATTATTGATTTAAACGATCACTACAGTAATTTATATCACATCACGACTTTCAGAGCTTTAAATTAGGACTGGTATCGTAATCAACACTTCAATCGGAATTCATATCAGGGTTTCGATTAGAACTGAACTGCAGAACCCCTTAACGGCAATTTATTCTCAATCCAATTGCTTTAGACTAGATCATTCTAAAGCGTACGGGAATTATGCAAATAACAATATCGAGATATCCTATTGTACTCTAAATAACTCTTAAATGCAAAACCCTTGTATCCGTCAATCAAATTCATCCGAAAGGTATAATGTCACATGGGCTTATCAATCATCTTTTGTGTGCAAACGTTTTGTTTACGTTCTAAAGTGATTATTCTGGTCGCATTCAGGCCATTTGGTGCTACAATATCTTCAACCCGGAATGGTTGATTAACGTCCGGTCGCAAAGTTTCCTTTGACATCTGTAACTAGTCGTTGGCAGGGAGCGAATTAACGGAGAGATGAGAAGAATTTCCTGGCTCATCAGACTGTCTCTGATTTGTTTGTAGGAAAACTTTTATTTGTCGATACAAGGGAGAAAATGCATTTATGTATATTTCATGTCATCTATAATACCAAGGTGAAAAACGATTCTGTTTTGTATTTTTAACATATTTGTAAATGATTTTATGTAGAAAATACATCAAAACGAACGAGTAAGTAACCTTTCTAACAGTTTAGTTGAATCATAGATTTTGGTTATAAACTTATCATAATCCTCCTTAATATTGTTACAAATGCAACGAACGGTATATAAATAAGTCTCCTTCTAGTGAATTTCGACAATCGACTTAGCTTAAAGGAAGAGCTGATAGCTGCTAGGATTGTTTTTGTTATTTCAGTTTAATTGCATGTTAGTGGTATCCGTTATTAGTCGCTTTACGTTTGCTTTGGCGTGTTAATTTGCGACCCCTCTAGTACATAATATTATGTTAAATTTAACTTTACCTATAATATGTCGTTACATAAACAATAATCATTAAACTATGAATCTATATCATTAAAATTGGTCGGTGTTCTTAGCAGTTGTTCAACATCATGGATAAGTTTGTTATAAAAAAAACGTAAATTAATGGAATTTAATATCGAGTCCGAGTTGCCAGGGTCAAGCAATAATGCTATAACTGTTCTCCGGGCGGAAACTTAAGCAGTGATGGAGGCATGCTGTTTCGTGCTAAATTGACACAAATTATTTGAATTAAATTTTACTCTACAAAGTGGACAGCAGTAAATACTGCGCCAGCTAGCATACAGCGGCAAGAAGTGAGCTCTATAAAATCAAATACAAATCTTTAGGGATATACTTCCTTCAACACTTTCACTTACACCTATCTGGAAATTTCTTTGAACTTTCTGTCCAATGAAGGTCGTTGAGCGCCAACCCACCTGAATTTCAGTATCGTTTAGATGATGGGTGATGTAAGAAACGACTATGTGATGATTTCTTTCTACCACACAGGTTGATAGAGCGTTTTCTACACTCTTTTATCGCCTACTAAGCACAAAGAATGATAATACCGCAATACGTTCACCTAGCCGATATTGATCAAAACATGAACGTCGCAGTATTTAACAAATGCAACAAATAAACTTAGCCCTAGTTCGCCAAGTATGCGGGCAATCATTTAAATTTATTCAATTACAGTTATCCAGGCACTTTGACTTCTACATATAAATTTCTATGAATACAATAGTACTGTCTGTTTATAGTAGTCGTTCTGTTACATTACGCTTTTAACTAAGCGTGCAATAACGTATAAGTCTGCTACCCATACATTATATGTAAATAATGAAATATACATCAGCAGAATATGTAGCAGATGGAAAACAAACATTCTAGGGCCGCTGCACTTGCGGCTATGTCCCCAATACTTCACCCGAAGGTACTGCATTGGGTTTATGCTGCGAAAATAAACGTGCTTTAAATAAACCTGACTTGAGAATTAATTAATCATGAATATTATGTCTAAACTAGAACTGAAGATGAGCCTTAAATAATAGTATCCTTAGCGTTGACTTTGGAATGTGTCTAATCAACAAGACCAGCAAAAGCAAAAAGGGAGGGATCCGAAATACCAGATAGCTGCCGCCGGCTCTGGTTATCGGTGCCACCTGAAGGCTCGATTTAAAATCTAAATCTAGTTAATCTATCTCTTACATTATAATTTGAATAAGGGCCGCTTTACTTGCGGCCACGTCCCCAATGCTCCACCCGGAGGTACTGCATTGGGTTTAAACGCGAAAATAATCGTGCTTCTTATTAATCCCAACTTCACAATTAATCCACCCTAAATAAAAATCTAAACAAAAATCTAACAAACCTAACAAACTCTAACAATCTAACAAACCTAAAAATCTGACAAACTGAAACAAAACTAAAAACAAAAACTAAAAACAGGGCTCAAACAATGGTATCCCTAGCGCCGACTTTGGAATGTACCCGATCAACAAGACAAAATCTATCTGTTACAGCTTGTTGCCCGAATACAATACTCAAACGACCATGTCGTGCATGAGAAATTTGGGTGTTAGTAATCCATTTATCCAACTATTGTTGACGGAAAGTATTCACTCCAGAAACACTTTCACAAGGTAAAGACACTTTCTTCAAATTCGCGATTTCTTTCACGTTTGAAACTTGATTCACTACAAACGCGAATTCAAAGCTACCGTTACGAATTACTTAACCGCTTCACCAGTTCGACGATTGTGCCTGCCAATCGACCAGTTGAAGATAAGGGGTTGTATACAAAGATTTGAACGAATCTGAATGAACCCTTCATTATGTTTTGTCGGTATTTATAAGTTATATAAGACGCCACCTAATATTTAAACCGTAGCAATCTTTGTGATACCAGAAAACGGAATAAGCAGCCACCCGATCATCAGCCTACGTCATCTATCAGCGCAAGGGTCTCATTTGCCACTACACCGACCGCACAAAATTAGTCGGCGAGAATGAAACTTAATACTTAAAACTAACACTTAATTCTCACTATAAAACGTAAATACAAAATTAACTTTTTCACATTGCGTATAAATGCATACAATTTTTTTAAATAGATTTTTAACTCAAATTGAAGGTACTGGCTTACTAGCAAAGGTAAAAATAAAATATGTTGCAGCAATAAAACTTTTCGTTAACAAATTAGCCAGTGATGCTGCATTAGCTATAGATTTCTTATTCCTATCCTACCAAAATACAAAACTAACAGGCGGGTTGAGCTCTTTTTATTTACACATAATTCCTACCTTTCATCATAAATAGCAAAAGTTGGAAACATCAATTAAATATGATGAACTGTCGAAGATATTTTCAAAGAAGAAGATACATAATAGTTTATGATTTGTACCACTAATTAGATATGATAAAATCTCAGATATTTTCAAAGAGAGATACATAATAATTTATGGTTTAGAATATCAATTAGGTAAGATAAAATCTCAAAGAGGAAGATAACAGATAACAACTTTTATGCTTCGGACGACCCACTCTTGGTAAGGTACACTACCTCTCTTATATATAGATAAAATAATGAAACTCCGCAGGGAGTAGAGCGAGTTCGTAAGATCCTGAAGTGGCACCCGTTCATGAGAACGGCATGAGGTTCTAACCCTTGTAGTAATATTAGGAGATATTTTTGGATAACAAGTAAATAAGATTTGAAAAGATATTCAAAGATTAGTAGAAGTCCTAAATTTGAAAGGTACTCGAAATAAATCTCAAAGTAACGCCCAAAATTTCGGGCTCTAAAACACTCCATTATACGGCTAATTTAAAACATACCAATTTATTTACAATACTAATATCGGTTGAACTAAGTTACATTTTTATTAACACAAATTATACTTTCATTTTTCATACTTTCACTATTTAGTGATACTTTATAATTTTAAAACATTTTACTGAATCCCTTTCAAAACAAATCGACTCATATTTATAGCATTTAATGCAGATAACGAACCATCTTTTCCAGAACTTTATTGTAACGCAGTGTAGAATACTTGGTAAAGATCACGTACTCCACGTTCAACCAGAAAGCTATTTTGAAAACAAAGGATCCCATTCGTCCACGCATTGATTATTGTTATTTCGATGTCGTGTGCGATATGTAAATCCGGCCATTTAATTTCGAATTTTTTTCTAGGTAAATAAGCATTTGTTTACATATCGTCCGTTATCTTTAGCAAATGTTGATTTTATACAAAGAATTAACCGTGTCCTGCGTGACAAATCGTTCATCGCTAAGAATTTATACTTTATATGATTTTCAGATTTACATGATGATGTAATTTTTTAGTTTTAGGTTAATAGTGGTAACTGAGTACTTCTTATTAACAATTGTTTTTGATAGATAAATACGTAAAAATCCATTTAATGAATACAAAGCACACTTTCTAAATACGAACAGATGCATTCGCGTGTCTTTTCAAGATTAGTGGAGTTCTTTATGTTTAATTTAATGAAAGTAAGAGTGTTTCTTCTTTGCTAAAAGCATAAAATGCCAATTCGTTTAATTAATAAAAAGCAAACTTTTATATACACGAGCGTCGTAAAAGTTAACGCTTTCATAGTTTGTTGTTGAAAATTTGCATTGCATCCCCGTTGCAGCACGTTGAATTCTTTTTCTTTTGCTGTGACTTGGGCACAACCGAAATATATTAATGAGAATGCAATAAGAAATATGAAATTTCTATCTTACCGTGCCCTTTTCCTCGCCTGGCTAGCTCAGTGGAAAATATGTCCTGGATTTTATCAAAAGAAAAAAAACAGAAATTTCAAAAAACATCTATGAACTATCTTCTATGCATTCAAAAACATCTTTCTTTTCCACACATTTACTAAAGACTCTCTTACATACACAGATATAAATAATGCTTATAAAAACAATTTACAACTTAAGCTAAGGACAATTAAATGTTAAAATAATGTTCACCTAATCCTTGTTAACAAGTAAAGAACCCAAACATTTGATATGTAAGTTACAAAAACTCTCATTAAAATTCTCGGGATAATTTACCTATCCTTGTATTAGCTTGTTTGTCAGTGCAGTTGGCCAATGACGCTGAGCAGAAAATTTTGTAAAAGATTAAATGCCTCAAAATTGTTAGAATAAATTATCCCTTGACAAATAATTTTTATAAAAATGAAATCTTATTCTGACCTATTCTATCCTATTACGTTACAAAAAAATTATACTTGCATTTGGTTTTGTCAAATAACGCTTATAAAAATATAATTTTCAATGTAATTAACGGCATTGAATACTTCCTGGTTCCACTGGAAATCTCCATTTATAATCAATCTTGACGTGGAAATATCAGTTTGCAAAGTGCATTTATTTTTAATCGATTAAAATCAGCAGTTGATCTTGTACCAAGATTATTACATTAATGTGATAAATCTTCGTTATATTTTATCAAATAATTATGCTTCATGCATATCGTAAAATGAATCAATTATAAATTACTCTAAACTTACACGTTCGGTATCTAAGAATGAATAACCTCTTTCCCCATTAAATATCGTCCTGATATAATCAACAAATTCAATACGTCATTTTCGATTATGTTCTCAAAGCCGGATGTTACAATATTCCACCGCAATTTCGCGCTTTGTCTCTAATCAATTGCGGTCGGTATAATTTATGGCTGTCATAAAACGTTTTCCATCTTTTGTTAATGCACGAATAGATTGCCGCTACCTCTTTCTTTCTGTAATACGTAGAGCTATCAAAACACTTATCTTATCTTTTATAGCTTTCCGGTAGTAGTGCCTTTTTTAAATTGGAGCGTTTATTTATTTACAGGAAGTAATTAGGTATTCCTAGCCTATTTACAGATGATTTATGATTTTATCGAAAACTCTGTAAATCATAGTTTGTTTAGGGAAATAAATATGGTATTTTCGTTTTGGATTAAATGGTATAATTTGTTCTAAAGGGCTTCTTTGAAAGAATGCTGTTTCTTATTAAAAATTCATAAAAATGGTATTTTTAGCGAGAATGCATTGCTTTATGCAATTTTCCGTTCAAAAATGTACGAATTGAAATATGTTCAGTATTTTGAAAGTGTATGCGGTTCATTTTCTGTGTGCAATAAATGCCTATACCCGGATTTTAATTACATAAATAATAAAAGTTTCGTTCTTATGATTTATAGATGCAATAAAGAAAGATTTTCTCCCTAGAAAATCATTTTCTAGGGAGAAAATCTTTCTTTACACACGATTTAAAGTTGATCATCTTCTTAAATGATATAACAATATAATATGTACTTAAAAGAATTTTTCAGGAGAATAGAATAAATATTTACACACGGCTGAATATATATACTTTTATTTTCATGTATTTAAAAATTGGGTTTCTGTCTTAAATGGTATGTGTCCTTAAAGAATGTTATTTTACATGGAAATATTATTTTATGTGCTAATGGAATACGTTCATGGGTTTCTTTTACAGGGTAAAATTTAAATATTAAGAAACTTTACTTTCTTTCGTTTTGGGTGGGGTACTGTTTTTCAGATAATTTGGCATTCAATGACTCCTCGTGACTTCATCACGTCAATATCTTTATATATATATATATATATATATATATATATATATGACCTTGACCTTGGCCATGACCTTGAGATTACCTTGAAGACAATTGAGGTCAATTAAGAAAAAGTATTTCGAATATTTTAGGTTTTCTGGAGATTTTTTTTTACTAATGTTCAAGATTGTGCTTCACCTAACTGTTTATGACCTTCTAGTTGACCGTGACAGTGACCTTGGAGGTCAAATCGTTTTTTAGGTCAATTTTTCAAATAGAAACCCCTATTTTTATTGCGAATTCAAAAAGAGCACAAAATTTTGCTTATCTGGCTATGAACACTTACCACCTTGCCTTCACTGGCTGGAAACACTTACCACCTTGCCTTACCTGGCTGGGAACACTTACAACCTTGCCTTAATTGGCTGGGAACACTTACCACTTTGCTTAACTGGCTAAGAACACTTACCACCTGTCTTTCACGGGCTAGGAACACTTACCACCTTGCCTTAATTAGCTGAATGCACACAAGGTCTTGCCTTAACTAGCTGGGAATACTTACCACCTCGCTTTAACTGGCTGGGCACACTTACCACCTTGCCTTAACTGGCTAGGAACACTTACCACCTTGCCTGAAAATATTTTTTAAACTAGTCTCAATTTTCTTCAAGGTCATTTCCAAGGTCATGGTAATTTGGAAAATTTTGTGCTCTTTCCGAATCCACAATAAAAAATAGGGATGTCTATTTGAAAAAGTAAATTTGACAACAATTTGACCTTCAGATCATTGTCAAGGTCAACTTTAAAGCCGCAACCAGATAGCTGGAGGACAATCCTAAATATTTTGTATGAAAAAATTATGTTTTTAATTAAGTTATAAAATTGCGATTTACTTCATATTTCATTCTTAATTGAAACTTTTCTTTGTTTTAGTACTACCGAGAGGTCTTCAACCACCACTTAACACCACAATTATTTCATTTTCTGAACCGAAAGAAAGTTTTAATAGCAGAAATCACAACTATACTGACTGCTGCATTGAGAAGAATGTATCAGCTGGCTGCCTGGGATTCTGTAATATACAGAGTATTTTAGAAGGTATGTTCCAATACTAAGTTCTGCCACGTGATGTTTATTTTCTAAATTGTATATAGCCCAACTACATTTTTTCTTAATTAGAAATTAATGTTTTGAAATGTGTTTGTAAGACTAATCTTAACAGTAGCTCAATTCATATTGAAAACTTAAAAAAATACGTTTTTGGTGTATGCCAAATCGAAGCACTAAGTAGTTGTTTATTTATTGATGACAAAACGCTTGCCTTAATGACTGATCCAATGATTATCAGAAACAACACTAACTGAAAAAAATAATTTTTTGAATTTTTTGTCAAGACGATAGACTTGAAATTAACATACAAGCTTTCCTAGAACAATTCAATTAGAACGTTTCACGTGCTCGACGTTATATGTTGTGAGAATTAACAAACACTACACTTAAAAATTCCTAGTGAAGTTTTATTGACAGGAAATAAGAACGCAGTTCGTAGAATTAGAAGAAGAGTGTGCTTCACTTCACACCAAGCCCTACATTTGATTTACCAATGCTCCATACGAAAGTAGTATATTCCTATTCCAAGCAAGGTAATGATCTTTATCGTGCATGACAATACTCACACACGGAACCTACATCTTACCTTCCACCCGAACGAGGCCATATTTTTGTAAAGAATGCTTACCTAACATTTTTCAAGCGGCCCATGTCGAGAATCGAATCCAGAACCTTGGGATCAGCAGGCATACACGAACCTGTCTGATCCACGGAGCCGCCTTCAACACCAAACCACAAGTCTGTTAGAATTTTAGGATTTTGAAAACGCATGTTATCTATAATGGTTAATTATTCTGAGTAAAGTTTCGAAAAGAAAGGACTCCTGTTTGCGAATGTAAAAAGCACCGAAATTATAATATCGTTCCTTTATATTTTAAGTTTTTTTTTCTCCTTCAATTTTGATTACATCAATGCTATAAACTTTCTAATGTTAAGGTTATAAGTTTCTAAATGCTCTGTTTGCTGTTAGTTGAACAAAATAATAGTGAAATTATTGAGCCTTAATAAAATTATAAGCAGAGATACGGCATGGATTTGTATGGATTTTATTTTATATTAAATGATAAATTTTAATGGTACTGGATGTTTAAGAAGCTGAACATAGATTTATAAATCATCTGCAAGTTAATAATAGCTAGAATCCAGGTCGCTGTTCGCATTAAATATAGTTTTTATTAGCAGAAAAATACTTTTATTCCAATATAAGAAACAGAAACAAGAAATTGTTTATAGGGGATATTTATCAAGGTAACTATAAAATTCACATGTATTTTACAAATTAATTATATGCGTTAAGATCTATAGTGGATGTGTTTTGGGAAGGGAAGGGGTCGACTTGAAATACTTGTCCTTGGTATTATTTTATGTAAAGTATTTATAAGATTTTTATCATGACCGAGTATTGAAAAAGAATAATTTTTGTAAATAGAATGCGATATTTAGGAAATGTTCTTTCGATTTGTTTTTATGATCAAAATATTGTGGTAGGATAAGTAAACAAAGTTGTAAAATAAATTACGCGGTTATTCTTGAGATATCGAAGCATACACTAACTGAGGGGTGTTGTTTAGAGTTTTGTGTTTTTTCTTGGTTGGTTGGAGATTTTGGTTTATTTTCGGGTTTCAGCAACCACGCTGAAAGGTAGCCCAATTTGCAGATAGGTGTGTAGCTATCAGCGGTTGTATAAATATAGAAACACAGTAATGTATGTGTATATATATTGCTGTAATACGGTCTTACGTTGGACACCACTAAACGAATGCTGTGATACGGCTTCACGTTGAAGCGCCACTAAAAGGTTGCTGTGACACGGTACAGCAAATTGAAAATTTGTAATTATTATCTTATCTTCCTTTCTAACTTTTATTTGCCTGGTTAGCTCAACGGAAATTATACTATGGAATTTACAAAATGAAATTAAACACAACAATTTCCAGAAATATATATGCAGTCAAAAACATTTTTCTTTCATACAAAAGAACTTATAAATTATTTACAATTTGAATTCATACAGACAATAATTCTTAGGAGTTACTTAATTATTAAAATATTCTTTACCTAATGTTTGTTAATATTTACATCCTTTTGAATTAATAGGTGGACAATTCGCTGATCCTGGATTACCACATTTGTGAATGTTATTGGCTAATAACGGTCACGGATAATTTATTGCAGGTCAAGATACTTCGAGCTCTGACCTCAAAACCTGATTCAAATTATCCACTTCACAAATAATAAAATGAAAACTTATTCTAAGTTTAAATTACAAAATATACAATTATTTTTATCAATTAACAAACAAAGAACCAAAGTTTTACACTTGGGAAAAATGGCGCTTATCAAAATGGAGTTAAATACCTTCTGATTCCATTTCTACATTGACATTGAAATCCCATTGTACAAGATTATCCACGTTCTTTTAAATTTCCATTTAGAACATTAATCTTTAAAATGCGTCTTCTATTTTTAATTAGTTAACCCACCGTATTCTTTTGTATCAAAATTATCTATGTCGAAGATTGTTTAATTCTCATAGTGTTTTACAAAAAAAAATTATATTCTATATTTGTGCATAGCTACATTCTAAAAATTAATTTTTTATTTAAAGTTAGTTCTTAAGTCAAATACTGTATGAATGCCGCATACTTAATGAATGACTTTACTCAAAATAACATGTTCGATGTTGTAAAATGAATCGCGAATTAGTAAATGAATACCTCTAATACAGTTGCGGCTTATTTTTCCATTCATACCTAAAAAATTAGTCACCTACGTGATGTAATACTTCTGAAAATACCATGGCTTCAACGATCCAATTAATGTCAACTATGATTATGTATGTAGTAAAACGTACCGTTTATCCTTCTCTAACGTACGGAGGGAATGGTCGCGTCTCATACTATCTTATTGTGACACGGAAACTATAAATTCTTATTAATTTTTATTACATTTTTATGTTCTCGCGAGTTCTCGAACCGGCGTTTATTCAATATTTAGCTATTTAAGGGCTTTTATAATAGTTCTTAGTGCAGATGACGTACTTTTCTTTATTAATCATAAAAATTGTAAAATGTAGGCTCCAAATGCGTTCTCTATGCTTTGCACACTCCTTAAATGTATTTTTACAATAAATAAAGCAAATATTTTACGCACGGAAGGTGTATTTTTATGAAAAATGAATAACTTTATATGTTAAAGATTGAAACTTGTTTTTACTAAGAAAGCTTTATCAACACACACAGAAAAATAATTAAAGCTAGCGATTGCTTTTTTATGGTTTTGTAAACGCAGGGAAACGTGTTCTAACGCATATTTTACACACAAAAAATTTATTATATAATTAATTCAAGCTTGCAATTTGTTTTCCATGCTAATAAAATATAGTTTTCAGTATAATTACATAATTAATTAAAGCTTGCCATTACATTCACAATTATTGTAAATACCATGAATGGCTTTGTAATTATTTAAAACTCTTACGATGAAGTTAAATGTTATTTATACACGAAAATATCGTTTGTTTTAAACGCGGATGAATTTAAATGAAAAATATGCTTTTTATTAACGCGATTGAATTTAATGGCTTTGTACATGCAATACGCTTATTTTTATACAGGGTTGGAACAATGAATATTAGGAAATTTCATTTTTTCCGGATTCCTTCTATTTGGATGTGTTTTATTTATAGAATTTGGATTTCCATGATCTCTCGTGACCTCTTTGTCACATCAATGTATATATAATATATATATATATATATATGTATATATATATATATATATATATATATATATATATATATATATTACTCATATTTAGACCAGGGTAGAAAATTAAATAATCACATCAAATAATTTTAATCACCGTGTATAAGGAATTTTATTAGATAATACGCGTTATTTTAACCGTGAAGCATAAAATTTTATTAGTTTCATTAAACATAAGAGATTTAAATCATGTACAAGACGCTTTATATCAAAAGAAGCAGTATTAAAAAAGCTCTGCGTGTAATGTAATTATTCCTAAACAAATGGAAATTACGTGCAAAATTTATCTTAATTAACTCTATTTCAAGTAACCGGTATTGAACAAAACGTACAGATAATAACTAATATTTAGTTAGGATTCACTAAAAATTAAAGGCTATTATTTTTAATTGAAGTTAATTGAATCGTTAGTAACAGATAATATCTATAGAAACTTGTAAAAACCCAATAAAAAGCAAATCCTAGAAGGTTAGTAGGATGTTTGAACACACCTGCGTATTTTAAAAGGCAATTTCAGTTTAATTTGTTTAGATAAACATGTCGATTCTAAGGATATTGGAAACGGTCAGATGCTTTAGCACGAAATACAAAACAGGGTTTATTTAAAAAGCTCTGAGAATTAATATTATTTTGAACACCTGCGTAGTTTAAATATCACGTACGGCGAAAATTGTGTAGATAACAAATGGTTTCAAAGAATCTTGGAGAAACCGGGGCTTAATATTCACGAGAAGGTGCGATACGGGGTTATTAAACCCAGATAGTCCACATGGACTAAAATATAATCGATAATAAAGAATATCAATTTGCACCAATACGAACAGGTTAGAAAAGGAAAGAAAATGCGTCAAGCAAAGACACATATAGTAAAAGGCGTGATTTAAGCAACGTCACGAGGGTCACAATTGGTTGAAAATAGGATGCAAATATCAGAGGTAGAAACAACAATTTCTGTACAAAATTAATTAGTTTTTCTCGGACATGTTTGCGTGCCGTGTGAGAATTTCTGAGATTTAAATGGGGCGAGTGAAAATTCGTAAAACCGATGCGCGAGCGACGGACTGGGAACATAGAATGAGAAATTCTTAAGAATTGTCTGTTTTGGGAACAGACCGACAGACAGGCTTTTTGCTATATATACCGGTGGTAATATGAATTTCGTTCTCTTAGACTTTTGACTATTCGATGCGTTAAAAGCTCTTACATCCGCGACTTGATTGAAGATGTTAAACAGTGCATTTTAGTTTGATAAAATAATTTAAAGTTTGCTCGTATATTTTAGTGATTCAAAATAGTTTGTTATTTACGTGCTAACATGAATGTACTTTAGTGCACTTAGATAGTAGGTAATAAAATTTAGTATCACTGTACCAATTAGCAAAATTTACAACGACAAATGTATACACAAAAGTAGGCAGTTTTGGCGTATATTGGTGAAAGACGCATGAATTTCTTTGCTATTTTTCGGGGGTGTTAATAATTAAATGGTTCAAATACGTGTCTGGATCCACGAAACAAGGGTCAGATATACACAGATGAGTTCCGGAAAAGCCCAGAAACAACTTTAAATAAATGGTGATGGAGAAAATTTTAAAAGCGTTGAGAATTAGAAGCCGTAAATATAATCCTGTTGAAATGGTGTGATTACTAAAGGGACGATGTACATTGAAGCTTTGAGGACAGTAACCTTCAGGTAAATTATACTATTTTGTTTGACATTTTTGTGTGTGTTGAATAACTTTATAATTGATTTACTTTAAATGGACATTAGTGAAATTGTACTAACCATAAAATTTTAATTTTAAGATGAAATTTGCTTGTTTAAGTAGAAAGGGGTATTTAGTATTGATGTTCTGAATTATGATAAAACTTTGGGTATGTCTTTGAGCTCAATTAGACGAACCTGGTTAATTAACGTAAAGGGGTGGTAGATGCTCCCTTTATACTCAGACTCCGGTCTGCTTATATTGTTATATTAATTAGTAGGCATCCAACAAGGACTTTAATTCTGGATGCACGTTAAAGTGATAATAAAATTAATCTTGAAATTCTTTTAAACTGAATTTTATGCTGAAATTTAATTTGAAAATTTAATGTATTCTGAATATTGATGTAAATAGAGTTAACGTTGATGTTTGTGGTAGGAATGTGTTGTTTAATTTTATGAATGAGGAGGTTTATAAAATTAGGTAAGCAGCTGAAGCGAAACCAGGATCACAGCAGTTTATGACGCCCAATCGGTGGGACTAGAATTTTTTTGTTGATAGGACCCAGTTCCCGCATTCAAAGGAGTATATCACAGCAATATATATATATATATATATATATATATTAAATGTCAGAGCATTTCGAACTCTGAACACAAACTCGTGGTATAAAAATCCCCCACTCAAAAAAAAATTATTAGGATTATCTTAAACTAGATCTAAATACTCTAATATTAGTCAAGATTAAATCTAACAGTGATACTTGCAGAATCCATAAAGCGATTCTCGTAATTAAAAATCTTCTTATTTTAAGTTGATTTCCAAATCGGCTTACAAGTTTTTCCAAATTAAAATTCCTGATTTCCAACAGCAATTATCAAAATACATTTCTTGGTTAAATCTTTCTTTCGATTATTTATTACATCTTTAAAATTGCTTTATACTGAAGAATTTTGCCTTTTCTTCGTAATTAATAATTCCATTTTTGTATGTAATTTGGGTTTAAAAACATCACTTTAATATTCATTGAAACCTCATAACTTTGTTTTACTGCATACTTCTATATAACGCAACGGCTAGCGTTTTAAAATAACATTTCTTGATCTACTTTAAGCATCGACTGTATCGGATCAAATTCAACGAATGAATTCCCCTCGAAACGATAAGCGCTCCTTTATATATAAATTGTCCCTTTTCCAGAATTTCACCAGTATAATCTCGAACATTATGATGTAAGGTTCCCGGAATACCCAATTAGCGTATAAAATTTTGATATTTTATTAGCTTCGTATCTGTTCTTGGTATTCGCTATACACTCTTTGTTCTTGTTTCTCATATATACTATTTGCGGCGTCGCATACTAATAAAAAAGATATTCGATTATTCCAGGATTTTGCAGGTTTTTTGATGTTCAAGCTGTTTATTGGAATGAAAATGTTTATTTAATGAGTTTATACGTAGTTTTAAATACCGATGACTCATATTCTAGAAAGTTCTTTATATAGCATCAATTACTACAATCTACGACTTAATTAATTTATTTTGTTTGCTTTTTAATGCAAAAGGGTTTGCGTTTTATAGTAAATACACAAAATTATTGATATTTATGCTAAATGCGTGAAGCCCGTTCTATGCATTTCGATGCGAATGCACATCTATACATTTTTTGATAAAATTTGCTGTAAATAGCATACAACGAGCTTTACGCATTTAGCATAAACATAAATAATTTCGCGTATTTACTATAAAGCGCAAACCCTTTTGCATTAAAATGCAATCAAAGTTTAAATTAATTAACCCGTAGATTGTAGCATTCGATTCTAAATAAAGAACGTTCTAGAATATGAGTCATTATGAACTATGTACAATACTCATTAAATAAACATGTTTATTCCAGGAAGCAGTTTGAACATCGAAAAAACCTGCAATATCCCTGGAATAACCCATAAATAATCGACTATCTTTTGCATTAGTATGCGACGTCGCAATAATAGTATATGTGAAACAAGGACAAATAACGTGTCACGGATAACTAACAGATAAGAAAGTAATACAATGGTGAAATTTTATACGCTAATTAGGCATTCCAAGAACCATACATCATAATGTTCGCTATTATTCTGGTAAAATTCAGAAAATATACAATTTGTATATAAACGAGTGCTTATCGTTTCAAAGGGAATTTATTTATTAAATTTGATCCGGTGCTTAAAGTAGATCAAGAAATGTTATTTTAAAGCGCTAGCCGTTGCGTTATAAAAGTATATAGTTGCCAGGTTGCAATGAATATTGAAATTATGTTTTCAACCCAAATTACATACAAAAATGGAATTATTAATTACGAAGAAAAGGCAAAATTGTCCAATATAAAGCTATTTTTAAAGATGTATTAAATAATTGAAAAGAAGATTTAACCCAAAAATGTACTTTGGTAATTGCTGTTGGAGATCAGGAATTTTAATTAGAAAAACTTGTAAGCCGATTTTAAGATCAATTTAAAAGATTTTAATCACGAGGAGTGTTTTTGTAGATTCCGCAAGTA
This sequence comes from Platerodrilus igneus, assembly GCA_036346225.1. Lineage (NCBI taxonomy): Eukaryota > Metazoa > Arthropoda > Insecta > Coleoptera > Lycidae > Platerodrilus > Platerodrilus igneus. Next base: position 4,642,860 of record JARFIW010001108.1, on the reverse strand, counting down.
GTATTTTTTTTTATCTTATTTGTAACTGATATTAGATTTTTTTGTGTGAGGGAGTTTTTACCATGAATTTGTGTTCAGAGTTCGAAATACTCTGACCTTTAATAGATTAGGATTTTTTCTGGCCAAAACAAATCTTACCAACGTGGAAATAATTTATAACCAGGTAAACGATTCTCAAAAGAATAAGTTTAATTCTGTAAATGTAAAATAAGGTAAGCAACAATATTTTTGGAAAGACTTCTTAGAAACTATTTTATGTTTGGAAGAAACTATGTTATAAATGCTTTTGTATGAAAGAAGATATTTCAAATTGTATAAATGCTTTGTGATATTGCTGCGTTTTATTTGATTTTGAGAAACTGCGTCAATTCCGTTGAGCTAGCCAGGGAAAGTTAAAAACGAAGGTAAGTGAACGATTTCTAGTTTACAAACCTGAAGTATCTTTTCACAACACTCTTTTAGCGACGCTCCCAACGCGAGACCATTTTCATATCACTCTTTCAGTGGCTCTCAGGGCGGCATTGTCACGGCAATATATATCATGTTTATCGTTCCAGCCTTACCTGAATTTTGGGAAGAGATCAATCCGCCAATAAGACGAGCTGAAAATACGACACCGGTCACTGGTTCTTATCTTTCCAAATAGTCAACAAACACAATTCATATTTTATTATGTTAATTTTTATCAGTATTTTCAACAAAAACTTTAATTTTTGTTTGCGTTGTTCGTATTTTTCTTTTACTGCTTGTCTGCAAACCTGTATTTTACACCTTCCTTAAAGTGAAATAGGTTCTGTAATTAAACAATTTGTTATATAGTTTTTCAGCTGTAAAGTGTCATGAAACGCAGTTTGTTCCTGTCAAGTTTGGAGGTGTTTTAATATCTTACAAAGTAAGGCGGAAATAGAAAGTAGTTGGTTAAAACTGTAGTAAAAACGAAATATCGTTTAATAAGCTGACGTTAACAACCCCACGGAGAAATTAACTTTTCTTCTCAAACTTTTCACATACTCTTTATAAGAATTTCAATTTCCAAATGAAATTAAAGGGCAGTTATCTTGAGGACAATGTATTAAATCTATATTTTACCTCTTCGTGTCGTATTCAACACGTTCCCATTAGTAACAGCTTATTCTCATTTTGCCACATAGCATTAGTGATGCATCTCTATCACAGGAACTCAATCCCCGTAAAATTGGATTCCCTGGCTCAAGCCCCAGTTTCTAAATAATGCACGCAATTTCTATTCAAAGTTACAATCAACGGAAGTACCTTTTAAAATTTCGTTACAATTACGTACAACTGAACGCCTAAATTAAATTCGTTAAGGACATCGTTTTACTAATTCGGCGGTAACGGTAACGCATGTCATGAAATAAGGGCTAATTTAGGTATTATTCCAGGTCAATGGCATTCATTTGAAGGATTCGTTGTTTCCTGTTCCCTAAAGGTTTTAGTAACGAAGGTATAAATTATATAAAACGTTGCTAATTTTACATTGAGCGTTGGTTTTGAACAGTATTTACAATAGCAGGGTTTTCGTCCCAAAAAAATTCATAAACCTATTGCTTTCTCATTGAAACGTATTTTATAGTTTGAGATGATGAGTAACATTGGGGTGGCTGTGAATTTTATTACATGCAGAACTCGAAGCGAGGATATGTGCTATTACTAACCTGCTTAGTTTAACGATAATCATGGCATCGCTACACTTTAGAAGACACTGAAAGCCAAAAAAAAGAAAACTAGATAGAAAGTGTAGGAACCCTCAAGTACCCACGTTAACAGGGACATTCTCTTCTTTCTACCTTCTATCTAGGATGCTTATCCAAAACTCTATTGTTTTCTTATCTCCGTTTTAAATCTTAATTTTTCCTTTGGTGGACCTGTCTTAAATCCTGAGACAACCGTCCATCGCATAAGAATGGTAGTTCCCTCAACTCCGGAGTACTTACTACGTTTTGGTTGGTCGAGTAGTGCTTTGCTATCTACCGTTTTTTCTATCGTTTTTGCTCAATGCGAGCCCTTCCTCTTATCTTTTTTACCTGGGTTGTTACATAGCTCCTAACCTCCGATTTCCCTGTTTTATCGTTCCTTATTCCTCCTCTCTCCTTTCAGTTTTGAAGTCGCTGCATAGGTAGAGGATTGTTATTTTATGACATTGAACCGTGAGGGTGAAGGACCTCCGTCTAGCTATGCATCGCCACCGTCTACCGTTGATATACGGGGACAGTGAAAAGTTGTTACCGTTTTGGCTACGCCGATTTTCCTAACCGACACTGGGGTGCAGAGAAGCATCCCACGGGCGAATTGGTTCTGCATGCCATTCATGCGAACAAGCCCGCCTCATGGAGCTTCTTCCTTCCTGAGGGCATTTGTAAGAAACCTTCAATTTTAAGTTCCTGCGGGATTACTCTATTCCCTCGGGAGTCTCCACTTTCTTGTTATTACATTTATAGGAGGTGCGGTATGGCTTGAAAATAAGGCCCCCGAACCAAATTACGTTTTTGTGTTTAAAAAAAAATATTTTTCTTTTATCGTGACATTTTATCGTACCTTAAGTTTTTAGGTTAAATCATAAATGTCTAGTACCTATCGTTTTTAGAGTATCTTGGATTTTATTTTACAGACTTGTTATGTAGCCATGATTTGTTAATTATCTTTTTTCTTGAAAATATCTTGAAGACTTTACCTTACCTTATTTAGACTTTATCCCATAGATGGTTAGAGTTTATCGTTTTCTTTACAATTATCTCTGAGATGTTATCTTTACCTTGCCTTTACCGATAGGTCAATTACCTATATCCTTTTCGTAATAAAATACCTTAAGAAATCACTTTAATAATTTATCGTTCCAAACCCTTGGTATTTATTATCAAAAGTAGGACTTACTATCGTAGGGTAAAGGAACAAACTCGCATCTTAGGATTGTACTTCATAGGATAGTGTTAAGGAATTAGGTATCATAAATGCGGTAGCATTGGTTAATTTGTTAACTCAACGTTGCAGCTGCCGCATTATATTTTGCCTTCTTTTGCTAAAGCTAGTATACATTTGTTTAGCTTTAGAAAATGTCTTTAAGAAGACAAAAGAGATGAAATTTACATGCATTCATAAATGAATGTGAAAGAAATACTTTTGTAATTAGCTTTATAGTGTAGACTGTAGAAATTAGTATGCGAGTCGTATGCCTCAGACGAAATTTGTGCGGTCGTGTGCGCACTGAGTTCCAGTAAGCCTTAAAATTGGGAGGCCGCTCATTTCAAATTTCTGGTATCTCAAATTTGGCTACAAATGTAAGTTAAGCCTCCCGTGAAAGTGTAAGCTCTTGTACAAACACACTTTTTTATTTTTTGTTTTTCTTTCTGAAGCTTTAAGGCGATTGTTACGCTTTGTTTTGTAAAACTTCAACATAATAGATATTAATTTAGGTTTAAGGACTTTTTTAGAACTTGGCGTAGGGAAATTCTTAGCAGATCATAACGATACCGCTAACGCCGTGAAAACCACACCGAGTTGTTGTTCGCACGGTTGTTGACATTGAATTATCTTTGTGGTCAAGAAGCATGCTGATATAACAATTCTCGCCTGGGAGCAGTTTGGTTCCCACCAACGCGAGTGAAAGTGTGTTGATCTTAGTTGGAGGGGGGTAGACATTTTATGTGAGAAATATAGCATAGATCGGGACACCTTATAACAGTTTCCTGTAGGTGTTGTTTTGTTGGTTGCTATGAAAAGGGGGTTTCCAACACTATGCCAACTTCCCACAAGAATCAAACATAAGATGTAATTTGCATCCGTAGGTGATAATTGACTTTTGGTGGACTTCCGGACTAACTCTGAACTATACTTCTGCGGAAAGAAACTATTAGCGGAGGTCGGTTAATAATTAACGGATAAACCAGGGTGCCAATACACTTATAAAATAAACAAGCTAAAGGCAAGTATCGTCAAACAAAAGTCTAGAAACTTCGACGACTAAATTCCGTTTCTAAACCATGAAGATTTGACCTTAAATTCGTACAGACTCTTTACCTGTAATAAAATATGAGGTTAAATAAATAATATGAAACAGCAGTTTGCGTTTCGTTACAAAAAAGACATACTAAAAATATTCAAAAATATTATGTTTAGTTCTCTGTTGGATTTGTAGGTCACGCCATCACTCTACTTGTGCAAATATGACTCTGCTCGGTTTATAACATAAACAAGTTCTAAAATAGATCACTGAGTAAACACGATGTCTTACTTTTAATAGGGGGTCCTAAAATGCTAATTAAAATAAGAAATTGATATAGTCAAATTTTATACGTGTATTGAAATCAAATATTATAGTCATATAAAAAAAAATTAAATATTAACAGAAAGCGTTCAATTTCTTTGTTCAGTGAGATATTTAAATAATTTTTGTAAACTTAATAAAGCATAAACACGGGTCAGTTTATATTACCAATATCAGATCTGATATAGATTTACATTCTTTAAGTACAGTTAAATTTGTAAATCTTGTTCAAAATAACTAATTGTATTTCGAAAAACAAATACTAAATAACATATTAGCATTAAGTGTAAATTTGCAGAATTGTGAGTAACATCTAAACGTGTTCAACACTTCACCGTTCCATTGGACATGAGTAATTTAAATATTCCAATTATGGGAAATAAATAAACAGCTTGTCACTCAAAAAAAGTAGACTTACCGGCTAAAAGCAAAAGTCACCTTCACTATTACCAATAACATCCAACAGCGAAACTGCTTTGGAACACAAACAGCAAGCTAGCCGGTACATTTCTTCTAAAAAACTGGCTTACCCCAGATGTTAGTTGACCAAACAACAAGAGGTCCTTGAGGGTAACTAGAAATATTCCTAAACCATTTTCTAATAAGGCCTACACGAAGTTTGTGAAGTTACATATCCAACTTAGTACACAAACGAACGAACACATCACATTTACGTAGCTATGGCAATTTTACATAAAGCTCTAAGGTATCTGTTAAATCATCTTATAAATTTGTTGTGTCTTTTTTGCATACTTGTTGTATGTTTGTTGCGCATTGTTGAATCAACTAGATCGACGCACGTGCTGAAAACTAATTTAGATGAAGTGCAACGCAAAGATCGCCGACATTTAAAACTTTCCACATCTTTACAGTACGAAGTTCTATCAGCGAATATCAGGAAGAGTCGTAGTAACCTGTTGCAGAGCTCGTAGCTTTGCGTATGATTAGGATGTAAACAGAAGATACGATAGAATTATGTTCAACATTCAAGCACGTAAATCGATTTATTTGAATTTTGTTAGGCGTGCTTCTTTTATACGTCATCAATAATTATAATACTGACTAAATGAATTTGACTTCATTTATATCACTTAGATAAAAAATTTTAAACAAATACGATAATATCACTATACAAGATAGATGTAGAAATTATTGTAGCTACTTCACAATTCATAAAATGTTTGGATTTCGGAAAATTTGAACGCTTTAATTTCTGTACCGTCTTTCATTGAGTGCTGAAGTGAGTGCTTCGCGTCTAACAATTATCGACTAGTTGCCTCCACCCTCTTACCCCTTCTTTATCGTATCGTCCAGCGAAGCATCACCAACTAACAGCTCAGCACCAAGCAGCCATAACCCATCCCCTAAAGACGACCTCCGCACCCATTTAGAATGTCGGGGGTAAGTGTTTTGATTACTATTTATTTACCCGGGGTTTTATAGGGAATGCGAGGTTGAATGTTATAACATCAAATCGTTTAAAAAGTACATTTTTATAGTTGCACCGAATGTTAATTTGACAATTGTGAAGTTTTATACCTTTGTGACTGAAGTAGAGCATACTCTTAACTCTCGTCCATTGATGCCGCTATCCCAGGATGCAGGTGACCTTAATTACCTAACCCCTGGTCACTTTTTGATTGGCGATAATTTAAGTTCTATACAGAACTGGATTTCTCCATGTAGTCTTTATTTAGCATACATCTGCTCAGACAGAAAAATTCAATAATAGAGCAGGATTCAAACTTGATACATGGAAAATAATAAAATGTAACAAATTACGTAGCTAAAATTTAAATTAACTAAGACTTATTTAAAATCACTTTCTTAATGGTAGCCACAGTTGAACAATAAATGTCAAATTTGGTCAAGTACAAATTATAGTTATTGCACATCTCAAATACAGGTTAGAATTGGAGGAAGTTAGTTTTTACAGCACGTAGAATAGAAAGTTACCTCGAGACTGAAATTGAGGCACCTTGAAGTGTATATAGTTAAGGATCTCAAGACAATCAATACCACCATGAAGAATTTTATATAAAAAAGTACAGAAAAATACTTGTGCCTTAACTCAAGGTCATGTACGCCAAACCTTAAGTGTAAGTGTAGCTGAGAAATTCCTTAGATGGGGTAAACACTATCACATTTGAAACACAAAAATTTAGGGAATCTCCGTTGTACTCTATCAATTTTTAACTTGTATAGTTGGTAATTCGGACTCCACACCGTCGTTGCATATTGAAGCTTTGGTCGAACAAGAGCAAAATACAGAGTTCTCATCGTATGCACATCAGAAAAATTAGCCGAGTTACACACAATAAATCCAAGGGTTTTATAAGCTTGACATTAATATGGTTAACAAAAGTAAGTTCTGAATCAAATGCAACTCCAAAGTCAAGATATATTAGATTTTTCTAATATAACATTTCTTATGGAATAGTTGAAAACTATTGGTTTCGTCCTTCTTGTAAAAGATACAAAGAAGCATTTATGAATATTCAACTTCAGTAAGTTATAAATACAATAATTGTTAACCATGTTCAGGTTGCTTTGTAGTGTCATGCAATCTTCGAGCCTACCGATACTTTTTAACAATTTGAGGTCATCGGCATATAATAATAGCTTAGAATTAATGTTTTGATTGATGTCGTTAATAAAAAGGTTGAAAATTAGTGACCCCAAAATGGAGCCTTGAGGCACCCCTGAAGTAACAGCAATATTACTAGATACATATCCCTTGTATGTAACGTTGAACAGTCTATTGGACAATTAGGACTGTAGAAACCAAATAAACCTTAATGTAAGCCCAATCTCATACAATTTTACTAATAGTTTTTCATGATCAATTCGATCAAAAATCTTAGATTGATCCATGTAAATTACATCCACCTGGCCTCTGTCATCTAAGCTTTCAGAAATATATTGCCGTGTATATATGTGATTAGTTACGGTCGACCGTCCTAGAGTAAATCCATGTTGGCATGGTGTTAACTGTGATTTTGTGCCGAATGCTCAGTAATGGCAGATATACGCAAACGAAGATTCAACTTAGAGGCGTCCCTGATTGAAAACTTATCAGACAGAGTGTTGGAGATAAGGTTCTTTATTTTATGAGCATCAAGTCTACTTGGACATTCTACAACAAGCCCACCATTCTTAATAGATTTAACTTTATGAATAACAAAATCGTTAACAGCTGGATTAGCTTTCTGAAGTAGCTGAGACTTGGTAGTAGAAGGTCTTTGGGTTTAATAATAATAGTGTTATTGGAAGCAGTAGAGGCATAACTTAATTTGGATGAAGATGGAGTAGATTCGAGGCTGGAACAGATGTTTAACAGCTTATCATCAAGTATTTTGGAGAAGCTTGGTGTCAGTTTAGCATTAATTTCGTCACAAGTAATTGAGTGAACATCACTGCTTTTTAGGTACTTGAGTGTCAAGATAATGGGTTGCCATTCATTTAATACATGAGAATTTTCTCAACAGACGTTTCTAGTTGTGAAAGTTTATTCAATGAGCAGGCTCTTTCTTTATTGCAATCAGGACAATTAGAGATTAACACTCTTTCTTTTAAAGGAATAGCTCTTATCAGTTGAACTAATATTAGCACATATCCTACATATTATTTTATTGCATGAGTCACATGGAAAGTCAAAAGTTTCTCCATCAGGTGATTCTGTATTGATATTGGTTGTAGCATTACCTTTAAAAAAATTAATTATCAAACGTGATAGATAAAAATGCATATGGTGTATTAAATGTTATAACACAAGCTATTAGAATTATTAATCAATTATTGATTTTCCAGTTACTGCTTGGTGCCCAAATACAAATAAATGTAAAACAGATACACAAATACTAGTTAATTAGACACAGTAGTATTACAAAAGAAAATCCACATTAAAATTGAATTACACTGCAGAGCAACACAATTGCTGAACTTTCAACTATGTTATATGTATCAACGAATAAACTTTCAAAATGGCGATATGTACAAAGGCTTCGCCAAACTTTTTGGGCCAAATGGAACGGAGAGTAGATTCAAGAACTACAGAAATGCCAAAAGTGACAGACATCTTGTGGTCAATTGCTCACTGTTGGTCAATTAGTTATCATTGTAGAGGAAAATGTACCATCACATGCTTGGAAAGTGGGGTGCATTATGGAGGTTTATCCAGGTGGAGATGGTGCAGTTCGTGCAGTGCTTGTTTGTACATCGCGTGGTTTATTTAAGCGACCCACGCTGAAGTTGTGTGTTGCCTGTGGACGCAATTTAATGTAAATAAAATCCAAAAGAGAGTATTCTCGTGTAAAATAATATAATATTTAAAAAATCTTTATAAAAATTACAGCAGTGCTTTCGGCATTAGCCATCTTCGGTACCACTACAACCATTACTTACTATCGACTTAAATTTAAGTTGACAGTAAGTAACTATCGTAAATTTTGATTTATATAACTTTTGCATGCTTACTTGTAATGGCACCCAAGATGGCTAACGCCGAAAGCGCTCTGCTGTAATTTTTATAAAGATTTTTTAAGTATTATATTATTTTACATGAGAATACTCTCTTTAGGATTTTATTGAAAATTTCGTGTACACAGCCAAGAAGTAACTCTACAAATTAATGTGTTTTGAATTTTCATATAATTATATTTTTACTATCGTTATAATATAGTTAGGTGTTGTGTTCACACTTTCATACGATTCACTATTTTAACTTGTTTCTATTGTTTTTATTCATTGAAATTACTTATTTCAAAGGGGGCGACATATGTTACGTCCTTTGAAGCTTATTTTTAATTTTTGCCTCGTGTTATTTACTTAAAAGTCCTAAATGTATTTTTTGGCGCCACGGCACATGAAGCTGCTTATACCCTTATGGTTGTTCATAGGAAAGAGTACGTGAACAAGTCGAAGGAGCACGCTTTCTTGTATATGCCCGTGCACAGGTTTAATAAATTGTTTTAACGTACTCTTTTTTTAATTCTAAACTTCGAATAAGTTCGCAATCGGTCTATTTATTTACTTATTTATACGGAAACCTTTTCTTTTTGTTTTTCAAACACAAAAAAAGGAAAAAAATATATAACAAGTTACACATAAGTAAATGAGCATAATAAATACAAATATACAAATGCAACATGCTTAACTAAAACTAAATGAACAATAATTCTAATTTATTATTTTACATTCAATATCTTCAGCAATGTATAAAGAAACTCATGAATGGAGGAACAAAACCAATCGAGTTGTGGAAACGTTTTAGAGTTATCTGCACACCGATTAAAATAGAAGTGATAATCATAATTTGTTGAATGTAGATATCGGTGTAAGAAGGAATTAGAACTTCCTCTGCTTATTCTGGCATGGACATTAATATTAATCCACTGAAGAATTTCGGGACAACAAATGAAATAATTTAACAACTTAAATAGGAAGCATAAGTCCTGTAGTATACGTCTATTTTGTATAGTTGGGATTTGAAGTTCTGCTATTAAGTTGATGATAAAATTAGTTAAAGTATGTATATTTATTCTGTAGGCAATATATCGAAGAAACTTTTTCTGGACTCTCTCTAATTTGTTAATATGGACCTGGTAATAAGGTGACCAGATAATAGACCCGTATGCTAAGATGCTTCTTACCAATGAAAAATATAACTTAATGGTTACTTGATAAAAATTATTAGAGTTTCTTATTATAAATCCAAGCATCTGTAGAGCTTTCCTTTGAACATATACAATATGTGAAATGTAGATAAGCTTGTTATCTAATATGATCCCAAGATCTTTGATTTCAATCATTCGTTTTAGGCAAACATTATTAATAAGTAGTTCGTCGAGTGCTGTTAATTGTATGTGAAAATGTAATCACATAGCATTTGTCGGTGTTAAGAAAAAGCCTATTCACATCGCACCAGATAACCAAAGAATCAAGATCATCTTGAATTACAAGGTGATCATGTGTGGATGTAACAGGTCTATAAAGTTTTAAATCATCGGCATATAACAAGAAGGAACAGTGTTTGAAGCAGCTGACAATGTCATTAATCAAAAGAAGAAATAACAATGGCCCAAGATGTGAACCTTGAGGAACCCCTGAGTGCACAAGGAATTTAAATAATACAAATTGTTTGTATTTAACTGCCTGAACTCTGTCTGAACTCTGCCATATGAATATGAAGAAAACCAATGGTAGATGTTACCTTAGTAATGTATAAGGGAGTTCTATTTTTTTAAAAGTTCCAAAAGCTAGATTAATTTTTCCGATTTTCGAACTGTGGAGGTAAATTCTGAAACGTAATCACAAAGTAAAATATGACTTATACAACCTATATTTTTAGGTAAGTACTAATAAATCATGGTTCATAACTAGGAAGAAACAAAAATTGTTTCATTTTCATATTCTACCCTAAGAGATTTTATTATTTTCTGATTATTACGTATTTTGATATAAATATTAATACTGACAGTCTTCCTTTATAATATAAAAATGCAATTCAATCGAAACTTTATTTTTTCCAGAAAATATATAAAAGTAGTTTCTTCTTACAAGTTAAATGTATTATTAGCATAATAAACTGAAGTGTACTAAAAAAGTTTATAAAGCTATACTAATAGTGGCAGTATATACAAAAATCAAAAATAATACCTATATAACATAACGTACAAAGTATATGATATTACCAAAATAGTTATTCTTTTGACGAGACATACTTAATTTGAAAATAAACTTTTATTTTTAGCCAGTTTTTATTGTCTAAAATATTTGGAAACTCTGTTTTTAATTTTTCACACTTATGACGTTTTGGGGGTTTTTAGATTTTATATGTTTTGCAAAGCAATTTTCAACAACTTTTTTTTGTTCATTACTCCAAGGAATGGGTTGTCTCTTCTTCTTTGTGTAGTTTTTATTGTGTTCGTTTTCATTGTTTGCTTTAACTATCTGTTGGCATCTTCCAAGCTTTACAATTAACATCTTATTTGTAGGTATTTCTTTACACATTTTGATTTGGTCCTCTTCTAAGTTTACAGTCTTTTAAACTCACTTCTATATCTTCATTAAATGGAGTGACGTCCATTTCATAATAATTTGTCACTTTCTGTTATGACTGGTTTGTTTTCCAAGTCAAAGTTAATTTCGTCTACTGTTTATCCTTTAAATTCCATAACTTTTCCATCTTCAATTAACATAAGTAGTTTTTATATCTTAACCGTTTGATATATATCGTCGGGCAAATGGTAAGATTGCCTCTGAATACCAATTGTTAGTCCCATGAATGAGGTCAATTGCTCAAGGTCATTTTCGGACATGTTAAAATTTAAGCAAGAGTTGCCATATGTTTCCTTAGCCTAATACATAAAAGCATTTGGATTTTTTGGCCATAATTTTCTGCGTATTTTTAAATATTTTGTAACCATAAATGGGTTGGGTTGTTGCTGTGTTTCAAAAATACTGATTTTCTTTTGTTACAAAGTTGTTTCTGTACTTGAGTAAAATAGTTAAGTGTTTTTGAAGTCTGGAATAAATAGAACAGACACTCCTCTACCTCTTTTTTTTCCCTTATTACCACTCTCTAATATGTTTTTATTAGAATGCTCTAGGTGCTAGTAATCACATCCAAAAACTATTCATAATTTTAATTGGCTTCGGAAATAGAGTCGGATACATAGGTTCTAAATAATAGCCTCTGAAGGTCTCCGGAGCGTCATTGGTTTAACAAAATCACCTGACAATAAACGATTTCCAGTAATATAATATATTCAATAAGCCCACCATTGCACAGTAAATTACACTCTGTGCAGCTTCATCCTGTGATAATAAGTGTTCTTTAAATATTTTTGGGTAGCTAGCTAGTGGTTCGAATCTCGACACATTCCGCTTGAAAAATGTTAGGCGAGCATTTTTCACAAAACTACGCCCTCGTTTGGATGAGAGGTAAAATGGAGGTCCCGTGTGTGAGTGTTGTCACGCACGTTAAAGATCCCTACCTTGCTTGGAACAGCAAGGGTTCGGCAAAATTCCAAATTTTCCAGTTAAAAAAAACTCGCTTCCTGGCCAATGTAGTACCTTCGGGTGGAGCATTGGAAAGTCACATGTAAGGTAGTAGTGTAACTCGTGCGGCTCCGTGGCATAGTGGCATGTGTGTGACTACTACGCCAAAAGTCCCGGGTTCGAATCCCGACACGGTCCGCTTGAAAAATGTTAGGCAGGCATCTTTCACAAAAATACACCCTTGTTCGGATGAGAGGTAAAATGGAGGTCCCGTGTGTGAGTGTTGTCACGCACGTTAAAGATCCCTGCCTTGCTTGGGACAGCAAGGGTTCGGCAAAATTACAAATTTTCCAGGTAAAAATAAACTCGCTTCCTGGCCAATGTAGTACCTTCGAGTGGAACATTGGAAAATCACATGTAAGGTAGATGTTACCTTCAAATTCCGACATGGTCCATTTGAAAAATGTTAGGCAAGCATTTTTCACAAAACTACGCTCTCGTTTGGATGAGAGGTAAAATGGAGGTCCCGCGTGTGTGTTGTCACGCACGTTAAAGATCCCTACCTTGCTTACAACAGCAAGGGTTCGGCAAAATTCAAGATTTCCAGGTAAAAAACTCGCCTCCTGGCCAATGTAGTACCTTCGGGTGGAGCGTCGGAAAATCAAATGTAATTTGTACATTAAGAGATTTAAATTCACTTGATCAAAGGCTTTAGAGAAATCGGTGTAGATAGCCTTAAATTCCGGGCCCTTCTCAAGAGAACTGATAATTGAATGAGTAAATACCAATAAATTCGTTAATGTGGATTGTGTTGTTGAAAGCCATGCTGGTTAGAACATATTATTTCTTTACAGTTCCAGTATAGAAATTTCGACATAAAAAATCAAACAGTTTTGGAATAGAAGATTGAGTGCATATGCCTCTATAGTTAGATAAATCCCCTCTGTCGCCTGTTTTGAATATAGGAGTAATATAATTAAGTTTCCTTTTTGAAGAAAGTTTACCAAGAGATAGTGAGTGGTTGAATAAATTCGTTAAAGGTGAACAATGGCTGAATATACATTTCATTATTAAAGTGAAAAGAATACCATCAGGACCCGTTGACTTACAATTTTTTATATTAAGTATATCATTAAAAACTTCCTTTTTACTAAATTGCAGATCATGTAAATTTAATGTTTGTATGACAGTTGTATCATTTGGAACCATGTCTTCCATATAATGTATCTGAGAAAAATAATCAACAAATAAGTTCACTATACCCAGGCCATTACTGCATGTAGTATTATTAAACTTCATTTGTTCTGGTAATCGATTAGTATTCTTCAGATTATTCATATTAATCCAGAAGTTTCAAGGATCTGTCAGTATGCTATAATCCATATGCTGCATGTATTCTTTACAGAGCTTAACACTGAGAATTTTAGATATATTACGATAATGACTAAACATACGGTAGGACTCCATATTATTAGACAATTTATAGTGCTTGTGAGCAGCTTTTTTCATATGTATAAGATTGATAAGTTCTTTACTATACCAAGAAGGGAAATCATTGTATTTTGTAAGCCTTTTAGGCACAAAATCATCCAAGCCAATTTGAAGTTTATGGTAAAAGTATTCAGTAGCATCATCAATATTCTTTAAACTTGTACAAAATGACCAATTAATTGTATTATAATAGCGGTTGAGCTTCATAATCTACTTTATGAAAATCATATATAAATTCCTCATATTGTAGATAAGGTGACTCTTTTTCAATCAATATATCAAAAGTTAAAGCAGTATGGTGAACACTATTATACATTATTAATTCAATGGCAGGTCGAACCTTAAGAATAGGAATGGTAGAAAAAATTAGATCCAAGAGTTGGTTAATGCTTAATTCATCAAGCGCATTGCAATATGATTCATAAGTTTGAAGTGAAGAGGAGAGAGGAATGTATACACCACCGATGATAATCAAGCAACCAACGCCAGTAATAGAGATAAAAAGCTGCTCCACATCTAATACATTAGTTTTAATTAATTGAGCAGATAACGACGACCGCACTAAGATTAGAACACCACCACCACGCATTTTGGAACTAGTATATTCATTTCTATCAACACGAAAAATAGTATAAAGAGCCATTTAAGGATATGATTGAGTATCATTAGGCTATAGACTGTGTGGTCAAAGGTTTCAGTCATCAGAAGAAACAGTCGATGTCCTCAAAAATGCAATTGTGACTGTACCAACAAACGAATGGAATAACTGCTTCCAGAGTTGGTTAGAGCGCATGCAAAAGTACATTAATCCTTGTGGAGAATACTTTAAAAAACAATAAAGTCTTTAAGAGCTATCTACTGCCTTATTCCGGCTCAATATGCAAAACTTACAATATAACCCTCGTATAAGCAGGGAAAAATAGCTGATCATCTTTGTAAATATGTGCAATCTATAAGAGATTAGGCGTAACAATTTTTCCATACCTGATATGACTGCATTTAAGTCTCTTGTGTCGTACATATAATTCATTAGAGAAGGCTTAAAAGAAAAGATTTTTATGATTTCCAGATGAGTCAGGCAGATAGATAGTAATTAACTAGTGCAAGTAATATATAATATACGTATTACACCTGTGGTTTTTGCAGTATAATGCTATATATTAATCACGCTAGGGAATAATGAAGAGCAGAAGGAATAATGGCTCTTTATTCCCTCTTACAGATCAACTGGAAAATAATATTATTAAATCCCAATACCTTTGATATTTAAAACAAAAGTCAAATGCCAAATATCAAATACTATGTCTCAATACAATAACACAAACAACTAGCTTGTTGGTTTTCGCTAATTTATTGTAGAATTTCGATAATTTGGAAAGTCAAGTTATATAAATTATACTCTCTTATATTGATACTTAGTTGTAGATAAAGTGTAGTGTACAACTCGCTATAATGAAGGGTACTATTCCCTCGGATGATTAATACACTCGCTCACTCGTGTAGCAACTTTCATCCTCGGGAATAATAGCCTTAATTATAGCCTCGTTGTATAATATAATATTATAGGGGTTATTATGCCATGTTAACATCAAGTATTAAAAATAAAATATATAGGCACAAAGATTATAGTAATATAAATCAACTTGTTTTGTAATTTTGTACTGCAAACTGTCAGAGAATGCTTCTTTTATGAATTCATTCAACGATCTACTTTCAAAACTACTCTGTTGTAAACACTATAAACTGTCACAACTTTAATACAGAAGTTTGCTGATTTAGTAATTTAAATTAGAGCACATTTAAATTATCCTTTGAAAGCTAGGTACCATAATCCATGTTGCATAACATATTAATCCTTTGACATACGTAATCGTTTCATAATTCTAAAGTTCAAGTTTGCATCCGCGTTCTAGGAATCTATATTATCATGTCATAAAGAGTACATATCTCTGCATTAGCAAAATACATTTACATAATTTGGTGGCATCCCCAGGTCCAGCTTCAATTAAAGTTACCTCTACATAATAATAAAGGTGAGTTTTAGAAATACTTGTATATCCAAACGTATTTCTTACTCAATTTACTAAAGGTATAGGACAGGCTCTTATAAGATCCACAGAAATGTAATTATAGTAGAAAACATATAAAGTTCATCATGAGTTATTGTGTACAACCACTTGCATAAATAGTAAATAAACGTTGTTATCTGCAAGGGTGCTTTCGAATACTGAAATAAAAACGAAAGTGTATTTAAAAGTGGCTTTTGAGCCGAACAGCTAAATGCAAGTCGAAACAATTATATACAAGACACCTAAGCAGAAATAACGCAGTAAAAATAATTTCACCATAAAATACACTTAACACTAAGAAAATCAAGTAAAGGCAATAATAGTGAAACACAATATCGCCAAACAGGCACCTGGAGTTGGTGAAATCTGAATGCTTCCGTAGATGGTGCCGTGTATGATATCGTAAAACTGCTAGCAATGTGCTGGACAGTATGAGCAAACTGGTAGTGGTAAAGGAATCACCTGGAACTGGTGATCCGTGGAGGCTGCTGAAAAGATGTCCTCGAAGACGATGTAGAGGATGGTGTGGTGTGCTGGACAGCACGACTTACCTGAAGATTGTTATGTCTTAAGTCGTAACTGCCTTTTCAATTGTTGGATATAAAAGCTTTGTAGATGGTGCCGTCTATGATACCATGGATCATACCGTAAAAGTGCTAGTGATGTGCCGGACACACGAGCAAACTGGTGATGATGAAAGAGTCACCTGGAACTGGTGATCCGTAGAGGCTACCCAAGAAGGTGTCGTCGTTGTGTGCTTGACACCCTGACTTACCTGAAAATTGTTATGTGTTAAGTGAATTAACTCATAACAAACCTTTTCATTAATGGATAGCCAAGTTTCTGTCTCTTATATTTATTAAATCTATTGTAGTTTGTACAAAAGTAAAAGAATTCCTTTTGCTTCCTAAAGCATGCCTTTGTTATTTTATAAATTATTATCTACGTTGTAAGAATAAAATGGTTTCGACATGCATAAATATCTTAAAATACTGTCGGCGATTATTATCGCCTTCGGGAAAATGATGTAAATACGTGCTATTGAAGTGATGAAGTTCTTTATTCTAATTGAATTCAGCAATCAGCCGGTTTGAATAAGCCAATTGCGTGAAAGACGAATAAGTTCTGTGTCTAAGGGTCATGACAAGAATACTTCAGTGTCTGAATTCAGGAAGCGTCTACATTTCGGTGTAGTGTCCACGATTATTGTTCCAATCTTTCTTACCTTTACTTTTAGGACACTACAGCGACTATTGGTAGGCAACAATGTTATATAAACTGCAGAAAACCAAATTACCAAGATCCTGAGAGGAGTTCTGTCGCTGGAGGCTATGAACCGTCTTTGTAACTTTATTAACTTGTTAGAAACTACCAAAATTTGTACGATTAAACATTAACAATTAATATAGTTGCAAATCCTTCTAGTTCATGGCCTCCGGCAACAGAACTCTCAGGGTCTTGGTGATTCGGTTTTCTGCAGATTATAAAACATTATTGCCTTACAATAGTCGCTGTATTGTCTTAAGGGAAAAGATAAACGAGATTGGAAGGATAATTCTGGACAATACGTCGAAATACACGTTAACGACACTCCCCAAATACACATTCTCTTTTGTGAATTTTAGCACTGAAATGCTTCCGTCATTGCCCCTTGTCACAGAACTTATTCGCCTCTTATGGAACTTCAATAGCCATTTTCACATCATTTTACCGAAAGAGGCATAAATCGTATTGTATTTATGAATGTCGAAACCATTTTATTCTTACAATGTGCATAATGATTTATAAAATATCCAGGGCCGGAAATAGATTTAAGAAATGTATGAGGCAGAAAATTGGCTATTCAATATATGAAAAAGCATGTTCTGAGTTAATTCACTTACCACATAACAATCTTCAGGTAAGTCGTGCTGACCAGCACACCACACCATCCTCTGCGTCGTTTTCGACGATACCTTCTTCGACCGCCTTAACACATCACAGATGATTAAAAAATCACTTTGACCTGATAATACGTAGAGACTGCCAAAGAAAGTGCCGTAATGCCTTGTGGAAGATACTGTGAAGCTGCTGCAGACCTGAATAGGCCGTGGGAGTGATGTACGACAGCTCCAGAAATAGTGTCAAAATGTCCCAGATTTCTAACGATGTTGCCTCAACCTACGTACTCCTGGAGATGCTGAAATTATCCCGGAAGTCTAGAAGTCATTGCCACAAGGCCTCAATCTGCCTACTTCTTTTGGTTGAGGTCAAAACCGAAGTGCTAATTTTGCGAGGTTGAGCTCTGAACCGAACTACCGATTGTGCAAGTATTTATTTCTAGGTGGAACTTTCATGATACAGGCGGTGCTTCCAGTTTGACAAAACCATCGATTGTTATTCTTGCAGACTCATTATTGCAGGCGTTTGGTCGCAGTTTAGTAACAAAGCTATTCCAATAAGTTTTAAAAGTCAATTCGTGTACGAAGAGCATCGAGTTTAAGTGAAGGTTTCATGGTCTTTGTTGCTAAAAAATTTCCACATAATGAAAAATAATGCCTACAAATAAGAACATAACCGTCGTACAAAGAAATAAACTAACGTTATCTTAAAACAAGCTCGATACTACACAAGTAAAAACTGAAATGCAACATTTACAAACATCTACCATGCGCACAAAGTAAGAAAGTAAACTAAAACGTAAATATCTAGTAGACTAAATCACAAATATTAGTAACTATAAGCAGTGCGCCCGAAAATTTGTTTCTTTCGTGTTTATTTCGAAGTAGTAGCAGGAGCTGAGAAAGTGTAAGCAAGGCTTCATCAACCTCAAGCAGCAGTTAGAACCACCAAACAATTACTCGGAACAGCCACCTTCAGTGTATGCTGAACGAAGCAGACGTAATATCTAGTGGTCAGGGTAAAATATTTTTTGAAAGAAATCTCGTTTGTAAGAGAGGTGTTATGCTGGCGAGCTATTTAAAAAAACATTGGGTGGTAGAATATAATGTATTAAATTTGGTTAATTCATTGAGCTTTTAGAAAGAACACCCTGAAAATTTTATAAGCTTTAGTAGTTTACATTTAAAAACGTTGTTATTTTTGTTATATTTAATAACTGTGATTGATGGTAATAATGAAGTGTAGAACTTATTATTGATAAAGACTATTAACGTTGATGCAGGCTTATTTAAAGCATATCGTAGACACAGACTTCTCATAAAGAGAATTTTACTATTGCATCCACAAATTAGCACGTAAAATTTGCGCAGGCTTTGAATATTACATTGTAGCAGGGAGAGTCAGCCTAGGCGTTCGGTTATAAAAAAATAGAAATGGAGTTATTGGAGATTTTTTTACCACCACGGAAGTGTTAGTTGGTGTAGAGCTGATAGTGTCATTAGCAAAAAGGTTGTTGTTATTAACCATGTCTTCATTGTCCCTCATTGAGTGCGCAAGGGCTGTCGTTCACATTGAAAAACTAAGACTGCTGGATGAAGCAGAATCCCCCTCAGTAGGTTGTATGTATTATATGCTCGTGAATAATAGCCATCATTATAAACTCATTGAATTGATGTTAATTAATACTCTAATATGTTATTTTATTAACTGAATTACTAAGAAGTGTACATTACAAAAAATTGAATGACATTACAACTGTCATCAGTACTATAGTACTAGAAAATTATGTATAAAAAAAAACATTACAGTTGGTTATATAAGCACGAATAATTGGCCAGCTTATTACTAAGATTTTAGCATCCTACTTTAACACTCCTCCTTGCTAAAATCTCTTAAACCTAATAGCTTCGTAAATTTAAAGAATGTAATAGCAAGCAAGCCTTTTGTCAAAATGTCAGCTTGTTGATTTATTGACTCTAAATAAACCAATTTAACTATTCCCTCTTTTACAGTCGCAAATAAAATTGAATTTCAAATCGCATGGTTGTTTATTAGTGCAATACAAGCTTCATTATCTTCAAAAAATGTTATTAAATCAGAATCAACATTTAAATCCAGAAAGAATATTGCAAATTGATAAACACAATGCTGCTAGTTTGACCTCGGTTGTGGACAATGATGCACACTGTTGTTTCTTTGTTGACCAATTTACAATATTTCAAAGACTTATTCTGTAACGGATCTCCTATCTAGTGTATCATCATCCTAATCCGCATCTACATAACAATACATATCCTTTATATCGCAATTTGTACAATATTTTAATCAAATAATAATTATACTCTAATATGTTCCTTTATTAACCAAATTACCAAGAAGTGTACGTTACAGCAAATTCAATGACACTCCATTACTGTCATCAGTACCATAGTACCATTAGAAAACTATACATAAAATAAAACATTACACTTTGCCATATAAACACATTAATTGACCAGCTTAGTACTAAGATTTTAGCATACTACTTTAACATAATATACTATTAACCTTTTTAAAAATAATTTTTTATCATCTATAACTTTTTCTGAACCAATTTTAAAAATACATCTAATAATAATTAAGTGATTAAAATTCCTGGAATAATGATTTGATATTTTTATAGGAAACACGGGTCAAGATCCAGAAAACTGTGAAGTTGATTTTCCCTTAATTGTGCATTGTATGGCTGATGGAAGAAATCATGTGCCATGTTGTATACAAGAACGAGTACCTGATATTTGCCAAGATGTTTGCAGGGGTGAATATACAACTATCACAGATAATGTAAAAACTCATTTTTCTTGTTCATCGTATACTGAACAAACATTAGCATGCATTGTTGAAGGAATTGGTAAGTAGTTTATATGTATTTGTTATTCAGCAAAACATTAGTCATTTACTTGTTCGACTAGAAAGTTTTGCAATTATCTTGACAATATTCTCTTCGAAAAATTTAAATGTCAATTGCAGCCTTAAAAATTGTATAACTTAGTAGATAATTAATCATCATTAGGTCTTCAGTTCTGTAACTGGTTGGATGCGTACCTCCATTGTTTTTAAATATACACATTTTCCTGAAATTCCTCCAGCTAATATCTTTCACTATTCATGTGCAATAGTTTGATCTCAGTCTACCTCTACCTATGTTTTTTCTCCTTTCTGCTTCTAACATATGCTGAGCTATTCCCTCATGCCTTAGTATGTGTCCAATCATCATACCTCTCCTATTTTTTACTGTTTTCCACTTATTTGCTTCTTCGCCTACCATTTCTAGTACCTTTTTGTTCTCAACTTTGTCTGTCCATGATATCTTCATCATACATCTGAAACACCACATTTCAAAAGCTTCTGTGTTTCTCCTGTCTTACTATCAACGTTTCACAGCCATACAGTGCTGTGCTCCACACATATGCTTTCAGATATGTTTTCTTTGTTTCTATGCTTGCTGTCTTCGAACATAGCAGCTGCTTTTTCTTGTTTTTTTTTATTTTATACCTTTTCCACTTTTCTTCTTCTATTGTTTTCTAAAAATATACTCCATTTCACCAATATTCCATGATACGTTAAAACAAACTGGCTATATATGTTATTATATTATATAGGTCATTTATTCGATTCCCTTATAATGAAGGGATATCGACAATCCTCCAACTAAAGGGTCTATTTCTCGGGTTGAGCTTATGAGGAGTGGTCGTGGGTTTCACAACAATATTATTGTTTTCTGTACTGAATCTAAAATACAAAATAGGGGGTGCAAAAGGGGTGCCACCAGGTTCTAGAATTATTAAAGCACAGGTTACCCTAATGGACAACCTGGAAACCCTCAGGGGGAAACATCGCTTTTACTACAAAACGCAGGATCTGAAAAACAATGTTATTATAATAACGAAGGACGCAAGAAATACACTCTTGCTACCTTATACAATAAAGAAAAAGAGTAGTTATTTATTAATACCAAAAATTTAAGTATAAATATCTACCTTCTGGATGCAATTGTCCAAAATAAAACAATTGTTCAATTAAATCATATGATGGTTCTTAATCAAATTTATCTTCTTATATAGTAAAATTTCATATAAAAAAATGTACAACAATAAAGAACGTGGTTTAA
This sequence comes from Platerodrilus igneus, assembly GCA_036346225.1. NCBI lineage: Eukaryota > Metazoa > Arthropoda > Insecta > Coleoptera > Lycidae > Platerodrilus > Platerodrilus igneus. Next base: position 4,620,986 of record JARFIW010001108.1, on the reverse strand, counting down.
TCTTTTAGACTCAGGTATTTAAATACGAGAATTATGGTAATTTCTACTAGGAATCAAAATGTCAACAATAAATTAAATATGACCGTAACGTTTTTAAATACCCAAAATGCACAGATCTGTTTACCTTGGTTTACAAATATCTGTTATATATTCAATGCTAAATAAATTAGTTCTTGTAATTGCTTTATGTGTTATTGAACTTGAGTGCAATACTTTTCCGGATTAAATACAGAAAATTCATAATTTTAATTATTTGCAGTAATATCAAATGTATGCAATAATTTATACTATAATGAAATCCAAATGATAAAAGTCCAATCGACTTCCTTGTAAAACAAATTAAAAAACGCTACCATTTTAGTTTCAAATATTCGCCTCGCTGTCAAGTTATTCAGAACAGCTGTTGCCAAGTTAAGTGCTTATGCTAACGCTTACCTTAGCAAGTAGTTGTACTTTGAACTTCATTGTATCGAATACCTTGTCGAGACCACATGTGTTAGCCAGCGATTCTTGGGCAAACACGTGACGTCAGCGAACTTTTCAGATCTGCACCTTACAAAAACGTAAATTTGAATTTCTTTTAAACTAACGACGAATTAAATGCATTACAGCGTATTATACTGGACCACTATAGAGAACCATTTTGATCAATTTGTTATGCAATCCATCGAAGTAACTCGAAACATAAAATCAATCCATAAAACGAGCTATTCAATGTGCATCATTTTTGACTCGTCATTAACCTATCCCAAGGCGAGATTATTTAACCGCAAACTGAGCAATTAAACATGATATCTGAACTCGTAAGTTCGTAACCTTATAAATAGTGTATTAATGAAATTAAAAATTGGTAAACGTGTGAGTTTTCGTTATCACTCTAGGTGAGGGTGAGCGCTATAATAAAATCGCTTAGTCTACCTTAATAATTATTTAACTTGCTTACCGTTATCAGAAACAAACAAAAGTGCACTTGTTACGCTGCCACGTTTATGGCCTTACATGTGATTTCCCAATGCTCCACCCGAAGGTACTACATTGGCCAGGAAGCGAGTTTTTTTACCTGGAAAATTTCGAATTTTGCCAAACCCTTGCTGTTCCAAACAAAGTAGGGATCTTTAACGTGCGTGACAACACTCACACACGGGACCTCCATTTTACCTCTCATCCGAACGACGCACGTTTACGGGCACGCGAGTTATGTATCCCCCAATCCATATATGTACAAATAAATAGGAATTATTAGAAAATTATAAAGAAAACTTAAGTTAGATGCAACATTGTATCTCAAGGATAAAATCAGAAAGGTTATTAAAAGTTCACAAGCAAGTTGTGAGAACGGATGTAATACTTTGTATTCCAGACAATAATTAATACTGCAGGTCACAGACGGTTAAGAAACCGCGATTACTTAGAAATTAAGATTGTTACATTGTATAATGAATAGAATTAAGAAATAAGCAGACATGAGCTCCGCAAGTTTCCACAGACATGTGAGGGGCAGGGACAACATAAATACCCCGGGAGCCCCAAGACCATCAGTCAGTCTTGAGTACTTCAGCTTTAACATTGCCGTTTACTTACGCTACTCGCCCTAATATTATTTCAATTATTATTTTATTTCGACTTAGTTTAATTTATACAAGTTTGTCAAAATTTCATATTAATATCTGTTTAATAAATAAAAAGTTTTTAAAAAGACCGCTCCCAAGGCCCGAAACGTAACTCGCGTAAATTGCTAGCTCAGACCTTATTGATCTCCATGATGCTTCTAACTGCAGCGAATGGTCGAGCCAGACTGACTCTTCTGTCGATGGGATGCACACAAGGCACAAAAATCGTTTAACATTGGAAATGCTATTCAAATGACCAACGTTTACGAATAGAGCCTTTACTATTATTATTAATTAATATATGCCTCGTGATTGGGCTATTCTGTACTGATCTGAACTTTTATTAACATCATAAAATTAATTGTTAATTTGAATAAACTGTGCAGTGTATTTTATAATTAAATTTATAAGCTTTTATAATCGTAAAAAAAAAATTATTACAACTTGTAAGGGGTTAAGTAATCTGACATCTACTAAGATCCCCCACCACTTAGACGCTTACCAAATCTATAGTTTTCCAATTACTCCTTTTGCACCATCAACATTTGTCGAGAGTATTTCAAAACCAACACAGGTGTTTACAGTATTCATCAGATTTATATACAATTACTTTCTCATCATTAGATTTTTCCATACTAGATTTGTTTGTACGAGTGCCTCCATGGTTTCTATTCTGAGTTGGCCTACATATTTCCCTCAACTTTCCATAGCCTGCATCGTTCACTATCTGTATGCAATAGCTAATCCAAGTCTACCTCTCACCGTCCTATGCTTCTAAACAATTTCGCACTATTCCCTCATGCCTTACTATGTGTCCTATCATCCTATCTCTCCTATTTTGCACTGTTTTCCGCATATTTTTTTTTCTATCATTTTTAGAAACTCTCTATTCTTAATTTTGTCTGTCTGTGATATCTTCATCATATGTCTGTAGCATCAAATTATGCTACGTACCTAGACGTAGCCGGAAGAAAAGTAAATACTATGCTAACTACCAAACGCGGAGAGTGGGAGGGATTCGTCTACATACCAAAAATAAACAAAAAAAATACATCGCCCACGATTATCTGTTAACACAAAAATAAATAAAGGATTTTGTACAAACAAGCAAAAAGAAGATAAATTAAGTGTTATTATTTCTCAGCAAACATTTATATTGTACGGACAATTTAGGAATTTAGATACGAAGTGCGCATCTCGTATTTCACACAAAATAAAATTAATCAGTAGTAAATAAACCTTTGAGAGCTTTTGTCAAGCGTTTTTTTTTTTAAATTTCACCTAATATTTTTTGTAAAATCACTAATTAGTAAGAAAGAATTAACGTGTGCGAGCTTTTGTCAGACATCTTTTAAATCGTACATAGTACCGTTTGTAAAATAAACCAATCAGTATAAAAAAATAAGCGTGTGTCTGTCAAACATTTTTAACAAAGGTACCTCACACCTGTAGAGCGATAATATCGATTAGCAGCAACAAACAATAGTTCTACAATGTCACGTTTCTTGTCACGTAACTACACCAAACGTTGATACGGAATATCCCATTGACACACACAAAAGAAAACAAGTTGCATACCTGTAGGTGTCCGGATACTTAGCTTGCAAGCCGTCGTGGGCTAATCAACACAGAAACGCCGCGGTATTCAGGATCCATTCACCCTGCCATCGTAACTACAGCAGCGATCCGCAGAAAAAAGTAGCTGGTCCACGGCAACGAACAGGTGGGCCTACACAAAGAAAGAACCCATTTGGCTTCCAGCTAAAAAGAAACTAAAAAAAGAATCTGATTAGAATGAGTACGCGCGGGGAACTCACCAATCCACGCAAGACACCTCCTAGTTGTCGAACAGAAAAAACAAACGTGCATTGCTTTTGAAATACGGTGACGAATAATGTCGAAAATATTTCGGAGTACAAGCGGCAGAATCAAATTCAACAATGGTTCAAATAACACGAATTCGAACTGCAAATCCTCGCTTATCGAAGCGCGATTGGAACAGGAAAACCCGGGTTTTATCGGATAATGCGCGACCTTATTTCAACAAGTCTTTACATCGGAGCAATAGAAAAAACCATGATACGCGATCGTAATGTATACCAAGATAACGGGTACCTAAAACATGATGTAAACTATTTAATTGTAGCATAAACTTGTCGTTTCAAAGCAACTAGATTTAAGTTGAGAAATTTATTCGAAAGCGTATTTATTATTAATTATGTTGAAGGATTTAACAGTAGAAACGGAATTTATTCGAGCGGGTATTGAATTAACCAGGGAGAAAAATAGGGTAATTAATTTATGCTGAAAATAAACGTAACAAATCCCCCCCAGCAAAATTAACAAGTCGGGGTAGGAAAATAAAGGTAATGGGAGTGGGCAGGACCAAAAAAAAGAGAAAAAAACTCAAACAAGAAAAAAATTCGCTTAAAAACTAAAGGGAAATTTGTTACGAAAACCAAACAAAAAGAAACACCCCAAAATAAAAACAAAGAACTCTCATCCAGCTCGAAGATGTAATAATAGAAGAGAAAAAAAAGGAAAGAAGGAAGGGAAGACGGGTAATACGCAATCAAGGAGAGGACTAAGGTGGAACAGCCTCAGCACTGCGGAGTCGTCAACGGACAGATGTTTCTCAAAAGAAACAATATGGTTATCAACCTCAAAAGAAGAAAAGGAACGAGGAAGAAAACCAACAGTGACAACCAATACAGACCCAAAGTTCAAGCCTCAAGTAAACAAAGGGACAACAAGGGAGAACGAGAGAAAGAGAGGAGGAACGCTGGTAAAAGGAAACAGTGTACTATAAACTGTGGTAACCAAAAATCGTAACCGAAGGACCAAAGAAATGCCTGTTATGGTTATATCTGATATTGACATTACATTACATGGAGTATTTGCGACTGTGAAGTGTTTGTGGTCGTGAAGTAGAATTTGAGGACATAAAAAGTTTGTCATCAAAAAGCATCACTTTTTGTACTGAATTGAGTATAAGAGTTGCGCTTTAGGTTACGGTCAACGGAAAAATTATGTATGCAACATGTTCATAGCGTTTCTATGGGACTCATTCTCAGCTCATAATAGAATTCACCTGCTTGCCCAATAAATTTTCTCGTCTAGGTATGTAAATAATTAATACATATAAATTTTTAATCAAATATAAATTGATAGTTCTGATTATCTATGTTGTTGATTATCTATGCCGCTTACCACTAATCTGTATAATCGAAAATACACTGTATTACTGAAGTCTAGCATGTAGTATTATCAACCTACTATTTCAGTCAAAATTTTCTAGTTTTCGGAACATTGTCTAAATGCTAGCTTTGCAGATTTATTTAGTTCTTATATACTGTTGTTGCTTGCAGAACTTTTACCAAGTCCACCTGAAAAACTTGAAGTAGAAGCATTAACAGAAAAGACACTCAAAATTTCTTGGGCATATCCTTCATCCAACACAGAAACAATTACAAAATATGTAGTGAATGTAACTTCTTTACGAACGTTTGATGAACACTTAACTGATCCTGAAGAATCATCCCAAAGCAATACGCTTGTTACAGCCTATACGATATACATAACCGTTCCAAGTTCACAAAACCAAACAGTTTTAAATGATTTAACACCTTTTACAATGTATGAAGTAACAGTTACTGCTCATAACTTACATGGTTCAAGTATGCCTTCTTATTCAGTGAGGAGTTTAACTTTAACGCCTGGTAAATTGAAACAAACAGCCGTATTGGAATCTCCGAAATTACCAGACATTAAAGTATGTTGTGCAAATAAAGGAATTGCTCATAAAAATTGTATTGATAAACTATGTGATCCAATAAAGGCAGTTTCTACAGAAGTAACTGACCTTATGATTTGTGCACCATGGGCTGCCGATACGTTTGGATGCTTAATAAATGGGATGGACCATACTCCATGTTGTAAAGCAAGAGGGTTGCCTGAACTTTGTCAACAGCTATGTACAGGAAATATTACCAACATAGATTTCAAGTTTTTCAAGTAAGTATTAATTATTTTATTTTATTAATAGGGTATGTAAATTCTTAATCACAAACAAAATAATATTTAAAAAAGAATATAAGATCGATCTAGTTAAAATTCAGCGAGGGGTAAGGTGGCGTTTGATTGATTTTGTACCCATATAAAATGGTGGTTATAAACATTATAGAAACATATAAACAATAATGACTCAATGCAATATAAATAAATACAATAAATATTATAAATAAGTAAAAATTAAATACTATGTATAAATAAGTAGTGTGCAAATTTAACCCCTGAATACTGAATACGAATATTGTTTGTTGTTAGTTGCTTGTTGATAATATTCCAAATTGGCTAATCAAACCTATCCATAAAGAATTCATCAAGCGACTAATGAGCACAGTTACATAACAAGGTCAGCGACACTTTTGAATTTGAGGAATGTAGACATAGATTTAACAGATCAAACGAACTTACCTAAAGTGAAGTCCTATCTGGATTATATTAGGCCTCGTTGAAGTAAATAAGAACAGATGTAGTATTCGTGTTTAGGTGCTAGTTTCACACAATTTTAAAGCAAAACAAGAGATCTCTACCATATGCTCCCACACCTGTTATAACTAAGATCCATCCGGACAAGCTTCAGTCTCCTTTAAAGCTATATTATTTCAGAATTGTTGCAATGGTAATGATTCAGGAACTGGGACGGGTAGGACTTATTTACTTCAACGAAGCCTAATATAATCCAGATCGAACTTCACTTTAGGTAAGTTCGTTTGATCTGTTAATTATATTGCGGTCTCGTTTCGTAAATAAGAACAGATGTAGCTTTTTTAAGTAAATTGCAACAGTTTTGAAATTGATGAAGTATATTCGTAGAACTAATACAAATGAAAGATATATACATATAATGAAGCGCAAACAAAGTTACAGGGAAATATTTATTGTGTTCTAAGCTACACTAATATAAAAATTTCCTGAGTGCTTAATTTAAAACTAGGTTTGCAAATTTATCTGCATGTATAACTGGTCGATTATAAAATCGAGCAAAAGTGCTGGACTTATCAGTCCAGCCTGCTGTAGTGCAAATCGTGATTGAAGCATGTCGTGTGCAGTGGGCACTAAAAAGGTTAGTATTCAACCCACTCTTCTTGAAGATATTTTTCAACCACCTGCTTAATATCTGAGAGGTTGCATTATGAAAGGGTTTGTGAACAGCAATGAAAAAACAATCAGAAGATTCTCTCGATTCCTTCGTACTAATAGAGTTCTTGCAGGACAAATCCTCGGATCTGAGTTGAAAAATGGTAAAATAAGAGTAGGTTGAATCCTACCCTTCCCCAAAGACTTCAACCTATTTGAGATCTTAATCTCAATTCTATCTTGAAATTTGACTATGTTGGATATTTGTATATCAGCTAAGTTTTGTACCCTTTGCCCTATAGCTAAGGCTAATAGAATAGCTAATTTATATGTTGTCTTCCAACGAGAGATTGAGAGTGTCCATAGTCTTTACATATTTTAGAACAATATCAGGATCTCACGTTTGATTATACTTTGGTAGTGTGGGTCGTAAACCGTGAACCCCTTAAGATATCTTTAGTTCTAAAATCTGAGCTTAACAAGAAACCTAAGATTTGTGATAGGGCAGCTCTATAAGAACAAGGAACTAAAGGAGGCCCCATTCTTAAACTGTATAGTTAGGAATTTTAATATTTCTGAAATTGAAGCTGAAAATAATTCTAAGTTTTTATTAGTTCTATAAGTCCACCACAACTTAAGACCTACATTATACTGTCGTATCGTGGAGTTAGAAACAGAAGCAAAGCAAATCTCTAATGAATCTTCTGGGACATTGGCACATGTCAATGCTTGTTTGATAAAATCCCTACTGCCTGGGAAATTTTTTGCCATATTGGATGTGGGTTCCCTCTGAAAGAAAGTAAATTCTTATTATCGGAAAATATAATTGGTTCTCTTTCTATAAGAGTACAAAACTGTGGATACTATGGCTGTGAGGTCCAAAGTGGGATCACTACAATACCCCTAGCATTAACTTTAACGATTTTTTGGAGAACACGAAGAATTAGAGCAAATGGTGAAACTGTATAAAAAAACATTCCGTTCCAGCTCACGGTGAACGCATCAGATGTAATGCTTCCTGCATCCCCAAACCATGAAACAAATCGCTTGCACTTAGAATTGGATTTGGTAGCAAAAAATCTATATTTGGTTGTCCAAAGTCCAACACTATTTTTTGGAAAATGACATCGTTTAACTCCCATTCTGTTTTCCTAGATAGCATACGACGCGATTCTGCATCTACTTCAATGTTACCTTTTGATGGAATATATGATGCAGATATAAAAATTCTTTGGGTTTCACGCCATTGTCAGATAGAGCGTGATAAACTATCGAGTATTGGATATTGTACACTACCCATTTTATTGATATACGCTAAAGCTGTTGTAAGGCTATCCGCAAAATGTTTTAAGGCAAGAAAAACTGCTTTCAGTTCTAGGAAATTAATATGATGTTCCTTGTCAGATATTGACCAAAAACCATGGCATCTCTGTCCATTGCAAAAGGCGCCCCAACCTGACCTGGATGCATCTGAAAATATTTCAAGTGCATATGAATCAATCTTAATATCATTTTGTGTGCAATTCAAGTTAATCTTGTTAGTCTTGTTTAAGAGATGGGGGTAAAACCATCTTGACATTATAATGTCCTGAGGAGTGTTTTAATGCTAAAAACTTCTGTCGTTCGAATAGTTTTGTATAAACCCAGCCGGTACCTGACAGCTGGACAGATGGAAGTTAGCACGCCCAAAAAACTTGCAAAATCCTGTATTGAGCAGCTCTCAATGTGTGACAACCTGTTTCTGAGTTTTATGACTTTACCAGTTGTATCATTTGGTAGAGGCGGCTCCATGGCGTAGGTGGTATGTGTGTGACTACTATGCCCAAGGTCCTGAGTTCGAATTCCGACATGGTCCGCTGGAAAAATGTTAGGCGAGCATTTTTCACAAAAATACACCTTTGTTCATTTGAGAGGTGAAATGGAGGTCCCATGTGTGAGTGTTATCATGCACGTTAAAGATCTCTACCTTGATTGGAACAGCAAGGGTTCGGCAAAATTCAAAATTTCCAGATAAAAAAAACCTGCTTCCTGGTCAATGTAGTACCTTCAGATGGAGCATTGGAAAATCCAATGTAGGGCCCTTCAGTAGCATTACATGCACTTTGAAACTACAGTTACCCTTGCTCAGATCTTCTGATTTTTGTAAATAAAGACCTAATTTTAGCTGAACTGTCGTCAATTTCGTCTTTGTCTATTGTATTGCCGTCTTTATTGCTTTCGATAAAGCTAGTGCTGGTTTTCTCAATAGACTCGTCCTGGTCAAATGAGTCTAATTTTAGATGCCGAAACAAATCTTGAACAGCTAAATTAATTATGGGTCTGAAACATCTGAAAAGAAGGTCCTCTATATTGATGTGTGGTATATTTGAAATAAATGTTGTATTGGCAGCAGCATTATCAACAGTAATAGCTTGCAATTTGATTTCAAAACCATTTCCTATTAAACAGTTGGAGAATAGAACTGCAATATCATGGCCGCTATGTTTGCCATTACTCGGTATAAAATCTAAGGTAACAGACTGCAATTCCCAATTGTCATTTAGAAAATGAACAGTGATTCCGTAGTACGTTTTATATTAATTGAAGTCCAGCCAGTAAATGAAAGTTTTGATTTATTATGTTGTAGAAACGATATTACCGTGTGTCTTAAACTTTCGTATCTCTTCAAACACATTTTTTTTAGTTTTGTTCTTTTTGGTAATTGAAGGCTTGGTGTCAACTGTCAGTGATATAAAATGAAAAAATTTTGAATTCCGTCATCATTAAAGAAATTAAATTGCAGGTACTTTTTGACAATCCAATTCACGATGACTGTGTCGGCATCTACTTGGTTCAGTAGGTAACTGCAAAATAAATAATTGTTATACTATGTTAGTTTATTACATGTGCAGGGTGATTAGTTATGCTTCTGATGTGAGGGTCTTTTAACTATCAGTTAAATCTTTACGAAACAAAAGTTGTAACGTTTTTCTATAATGTAAAATGTATAATGTATAATGTAAAATTCTGTAAATTTCTGCACAAGTAGCGTTATGCAGAATAAAAAGCACTGGAGTTCTTACATGTCCTTTAATAGAAAAAAACATGTCACTTAGTTGATTAATTGGAACATTTGTAGCGGTTTTTATTTTTTCTGCTTCGTCAGGATATACAACACAATATTCTCTTTTGTGTTTACTACAAAATAGTTTTTAATCCAGTATGTTGCCTTTTGCCATTTTAATTCCCTTGGAATTCGGACAGAGCTTTGCATATGCCTTGCTTATCACGGCTACCGCCTAATGGAAAACAACTGAAATAAGTGTAACTATATTGGGCTATCATATACCTTCTTTGCAGTTTGTAATTGAAAGGTTATCTTCAAATTTACTTTTTCTTTTTGAAACGTTTGCTATGGTAGTTGTTAAGCTACTTGCAATGGAAATTTCACTGTTGCTAGTATCAGTTTCATCTACGGGAAAAAATAATTCGTCACTTCCACTAGAATAATCACCACTAGACCTAGATATTGGCATTTCCACTCGATCCACAATGTGTTTTCTTTTTCGTTTTAAAATATTAACGATCATTTTTAACAATTTATTGTAATTATTTAACTAAATCTGACTCAGATGTATGATTTTCAACGAACTTCGTTCGTTTATGAAATCGATTTGTCGTCCGTCTGTCTGTCCGTCCGAGGCCTTTCTAATGGTCGGACATCAATGTGTGATACATCAATCGATTCAGCTCGGTGTCCTGAGCTTAAGTTTTGATGTCAGTTAAAATCGGGCCACGGGACGCCGTGCCCCCGCGATATTCCGTCAGGAAAATTAAAATTTCAAATAGGTCCAAAATTAATGTGCGATACATATTTGGACTCCCCTAACATAGCTGAGTCGAAATATGGTACCCCCACAAAATCTGACCACGGATACCCGACCCCCGGAATTAATTTTTATCACAAATTTAAAATAGGTCCAAAATTAATGTGCGATACATATTTAGAATCCTCTGAAAAAACTGAATCGAAATATGATGCCCCCTTATTTACACACACACACAAACACACATACATACATACATACATACATACATACATACATACACACACACATATATAGCTTTTAAAATATTTATTCAATAAAATAAAATATATTAAAATGTCTCTTTTGTTGTTTATAAATTTTTGTATTTTATCTGAATACTTATAATTATTACAACATAATAATTTTAATTTCTTTAAATTGTTTTAAAGTAAGTCTACATTTGGAAGTTCGTTGCGACAATGCCTTGCATTTTCAACTTGTTTTCTTTACAAATTAAATTACTTACTAACCACAGACTGCATGTATAATAGTATTCATCATTAGCTAAACTTCCTTTAAATAAAACATCTAATTCCCACGGAATACATGAATTCAAAACCCCTACATTGGTATGTTGTGTATGAGCGACATCATTCCAGCCGAAAAACGTCTGCAAGATTCGCAAACATTTGCTTTTTGATCGCATTCTTCGGCACGGTATAAACGTGCATGTTTCTTAATTCTACTATCGTCATAATTTATTAATTTTAACTACAGAACACAATCAACAGTCTTACTTTGTTACGTTCCAGTTTTGCTATTAAAATTTACTTGACTAAGATAAGCCATTAATTATTATCTCGTCTATATTCCGAATAAAATCATTGCCTTAGTTCATATCCTGTTCTGGCGAGCCTGGTGTTTAAACATTAATCTTTGTTCTCCTAATTGTATTAGGTGCATTTAAATCATTTATTCTAAGCGGTCCCTATTCATACTGGATTATACTATCAATTTGATACGAGTTTCGCGAGTACCTTCGTTGAACATTTGTTGCACAGATAGGCTATCAACGCTCGTTGCATTGAATTTTATTTATGAATTATTCATGCTGTTTTCTACTACCAACGGTTTTCGTTGGAGTACTGATTCTGTCTATTGTACAATTACCGTGGAAATTGTACAAGAAATTATACGAGCTGGTACATGCATCCTCCCTTCAAATTACTTTCTCTTGTGTGTATCAGCTCGTTTCAGGATAAATTTTCTAGATTGGTTGGTGGTTTTCCGCCTACATTCTCGCTCCTCGACGCTACGTGAGATCACTCACTTCTCGTACGTACACTGGGTTTGCAACCAGGACTGCTGACTAAGAAACAAATTTGGTGACGCCGACTTCTCCGGTTCCGTTTAGCTAGAATTTTTGGTTGCTGTGTTTTGCTACTGGCCGTTTATTCCTCGTGAAGGAAACCGTGAGTTTTTGAAAATCTCACACTTTACTAATCCCGTGACTTCCTAAACTTTCTACGGCTGTCACATTGTATATTGTTACTAACCAACATTACTAATACTGATTAGTGTTAAGAACACCCCAGCGGTGTTGATACATTTTATCATCTAGCCTTCAGCCTGATATAATTTAACTACGCAGGTTTTAAATAATTAAAATGTACGTGGTCCGATACCGGTCCGAGATCGTGTGTTTCTTGTCACGTGACGTATCCTACCTAAGAGTGTAGGATATTTAATTATTAGTACTGATTTAGAATCATTCATCTTGGTTCTCATTTACTATTAAGTAATGTTTGTTGTATGTGTTAAGTATACGGTTACGCGGTTGGGTGCTGCATACGAACACTCTATTTAGTTTAATCCTTGTCCCAGTTGTAACCATATTTTGAAATTATAATATAGAAAACAATAATATATATATATATATATATATATATATATATATATATATATATAGCGAGGAAGAATAATCCACATTTGGAATGCAAATGCATGTTTATTAATATATATTAACAGTTATAAGATGAAATGAAACCAACCTTTTATGTAAAGTTGAATTGACATTTCAAATCGAACTGGTAATTGAAAACCGCTGTGGCTGTTCTTTTAGCGGTTTTCACTTACCAGTTCGATTTGAAATGTCAATTCAACTTTACATAAAAGGTTGGGTTTTCATTTCATCTTATAACTGTTTATATATATATATATATATATATATATATATATATATATATATATATATTGCAGTGGATCTCTGACTAACGAAATTCTAGCCCCACGGATTGGGTGCCATAAAATTGCTACAGAAGTCGATAGCACTCGAGTTCTCCCTAAAAACCAATCAAGTCCCACGCTTGGGCCAACATCAAATTGCTGAGGATCTCAAAAATCGAGATCGCCTCTGTTGAGTCGTCATAAAATTTTCTGAAAATAAAAACAAATAAAAAAATTCTTACAATACCTCCTTATTTCTGCACACCCTGGCTAGCTCAGAAATCTGCTTCTTCTTGAATACCTACCATCCTAAGTACATTCCTTTCTCACAAACACAGTCAAATGAAATTACCACTCAAATATTGCAACAAGACATACAACCTTTTTATTTACATATATTAACAAGTTTCCATTAGTAAGAAAATATTTACACGTTGGTACATACAGTTTGATAAAAACTGTTACCATCTCAATCTTTAAATCTTTTAAAGTTTTATGATTTTAATATATTTAAACAATTTTATTATAGACGAGTAGATGGGCCCGTGGTGCACCCTAAATTGATTTTTAATCTGGTCTATTTTGAGCTCAGTATAACCCAGTTACTCTAAATGCTTTTAAACTTCGCATTTTTGTTTAAAATAAAGCTAAAGACCCGTTTACTCCTTACAACAACATTTTTATATCATCAATAGACATTTTTAAATAATCAATATTAATTGTCCTGTACATATACCCCTTTAAATAAGTTTTTATGGTAATAAAATACACCCCCAATAAGTCAACACACTCAAGCACAAGATATCAGCACAAATGTTCAAGCAAAAAGCAAGAAATTAATTTCTTTACCTGGAGTAAGCTTCATCCATTGTTACCTCTGAAGATGTGTACAAAAAACACTCGTCGTTGTGTCCATATACTTCGTGATTATGCCTGGATCCAACTGATCCCCACTCACTATCCAAATCTCTGCAACCACCTTTAATATTTCTACCTGGATAATGGTCTTGACCAAGCTTAACCTTCCAAACTCACTACACTTCACGCATACTTGTTTCTAATTTTTCGATTCGCTTACCCATGTACCATCCTATCATTAGATTGTATCGTAGTATCCGCACCTTGGATACTCTAGCACCCACTTGTGCAAATCACTTTTAATACCTTTCCAGTACGTTACTAACCGCTTTATACACTTTAAAATAGGATGTTGTATGCTACTTCAACGAATAAACAACAATCAGTACAATGTAAGAGCACGTAATAGCAATTACTTAAGCGATCTAAGCGATATAAGATCTAAGAGCAAGGGTTTTAATATCTCTTTCAGTGTATTTATACGCTTTTCAATACCCCTCACGGAACCTCTTTTCATCAAAAAGCTTATTTTCTAAAACCCATTCTTCAAATTTTGATCATACTGTTACTATGAAATTCGTTCAATAACATCAACGGACACGAGCTTCTTAAAACTGCTAGCCTTCGACCAATAATATTGCTTTCCCCCGTTTTATACGTCCACCTCTTAGCTGCCTCTCTTCGTTTCACCCATATTTATTGTCTCCTTTTAGAACCCCTCTCAATCTACAGAAAATCGATATTGTTGTTGGCCTTCAAGTCTCCCGTGTATTTTAGATGTGTGTTGTAACCAACGTTTTATTATACGTGTTCTCTGTCTGCTTTACATTATAGATCTTTTATTTCACTTAGTCTTCAAAGCACTTGTTATATTAGCAGTTTGTCGGACCGACCGTTACAAGCAATTCCATAGAAATTCTGTCTCAACGTATATTCAGTTCTTTGAACTTGACATTTAACTAACAGGTGTTTCTTCTAAGCAACTTGTCCGTTTAGAATAATAATTCCGAGTTTTACCACTTCTTAGGATTTGTATAACGAACGTTTTCGTTTATTTAAATGGAAATATGCGTTTAAATTATTGATTTTCTATACTCAAAAGCTCCGTTTCTGATTCGATGCGCTTGATTTAAAACTATTACAACTAATTATGCGTATCCTTGAGTTTTCATGTACCCTAAAGCTTCTACCCGTTATGCAATTTTAACCTTCTGATTTAAAAATAGAAAAATATCTTAATAACCGTCCGTTTTCACTCTCTAAACTGATTAATTTGGCGCGTAAATAAATTGTTTCTATTTCCTATATACACAGTTGTCAAAATTTATTATCTAGACCTATATACCCTTTTTAACCTATACTTTCCACGACAATATATATGTATTCCTATTTTTCTTTGACAGACTAATGTTCTGTCTTTGTTTGTACTGATCAACTCATTTTTATTTCAGAGAGACGACTCGGTTTTTTCTTCTTGGGTTTTTTTTCTATTACTTTCCAAGGCCCAATCTCCGATTGACATTAGCCCGCCATCTCCTCCTTTGGCTACGTAATTTCGTGCGAGTTTTTACTTTAATTGTTTTTTTTTTGTTCTTCCTGACCCGCACGGTTTACCGTAACAACTTTAGTTATGCTTATGCAGTGTGAGCTATGCGTTATTAAACAAATTTTGTGTGATGTTTATGTGTTTCAGTAAATATGCAATTAATAAGGTTTTTAAAGGATATAGATTTAGAGAATTTAGTTAAAAATGAAACGCAAGTAATCTTTATATACTAGCTTATTCGTGTTTTACTAGAAGGCCTTTGATTGTAATACTGTATAGTACCAAGTTATTTTAGGGAATTTATTTTAAATATATTACCGGCTTTAAAATAGAGAAATTTTTCTAAAATAGAAAGCCCTTTCGTTTTGCACACATCAAACCGCATCAGACCTATGAAATTACTAATGCATTGCTGTAAGTTCACACTGCAACGAAGTAATGTCACTAAAAATTCTCAAAATCAAGATTCGTTAATTAGTTACATATCTTTACTTGAGGATGCAAAAACGTATTTGGTCATTGGAAATTAAATAATTGTATTATATTATCTATATCGTAACATAATATCTTTCGATTACCTACCAAAGGTTGCTTTTATTCTTTTAGTATAAATGATTACAAGTGCAGGCTGCAGGCTGAAATCCATGCAGTTGCTAATTTTTAGTTGTTAAATTTGAAAACATATTCCCCATGAGAGACTGGCGAGATTTCTTGTGCAAGATGCGAGACGAAATTTTAAAAACTTTCGTCTCGTCTTGCAAATAAAAACTTCAGTCTCGTCTCGAATTTTGTCTTGTAGACGAGACGATATTTGCAAGACTCTCCTCAACAAGACTTATTGTGGGCATCGCGACTACCTAGCACAAATCTTTCTATTATGTTCCAGGGTAAAGTAAATTCAAGGGTCACTAGCATAAACATATCAAACTATTGTTAATATCAATGTACGATTATAACAGGAATGGATGATTACCGCTCATAATCATGAGGATAACACGCATGATGACTTATTCCATGTGGAATTGGAATCTGGGATCCGACTGATTGTGTTAGACAAACAATCATTTATCCGAAACATGAGTTTTAATAGCTACAAAAAACGATAGGCTTACTATTAAGAAATTTGTGTTATTAAGTGTTTACTTTAAGCAACCCATTTAACTTTAAAATTATGAAGACAAAAATCGCTTATTAAATTTTATACAGAACAAATTATATTGTCAAACAAAATTGCATAAATAAACTATAAAAGCTGATATTGCTAGATAAATTAGCATATGTGACATTTTAAGTTACTTTAACATTTGTAATATAGAGTTACTAACCTATCACTTTGTTTATTTTAGGTTATTGATCTTGAGATAATAATAATAATAATCAAAGAATACAACGTGTCTCCTTGTTGATCATGATACCCACTGTTGGTAATGAATAGATTATACGAGTAAATACCTAAATAAATTAAAAACTGACGTAATTTCTTGTTATAAATTAATGACCTAAATATCATCAAAAACCTTAATCAGTTTAACCTTTGTATTATTAAATGGTTATCAATTTACTTGTACAAACTATACAATAATATGTTTAGGACACTACTCCGCCATGAACTTGTTTCTGCCTATTTAGCATAAGAAACAGGATTTGTTTACTGTTAAAACAGCATAAATTATTAACAATATTGAAACTCACTGCTACTATCAGTGTAAATTACAATTCAAATAAATAGTAATTTGTTAATATAAATGGACTTTACTTTTATGACATAATTAAATATGTAATCAGTGATACTATTGACCTTTAACTAAAACGATGTACTTTAAATTACAATTATTGTTAGTAGTGATCCTCTTATATTCAGTTGCTGTTGAATCGATTTGCAAAACAACATTTATTACAACATGTGACAGTGTATATGATGTATTAGATCATGGAAGTCAAACATGGAAAAATCTCATTATATCCGATGATTTATGTGGTAATGAAGAGAATGTTGTTTCTTCGGAACCACCTCAACATACTTTGGAACACAGAATGTTTAGCGAGTGCTCCAATTTGGAGGAATTGTATATCATAAGACAAGTAAATAATATACACCCAAGTGCTTTTGATGGTTTGGAGCACCTGACTTACCTTAAATTATACAAAAATGCGATTGAAGTTATTCCTCCATATACCTTTTCCAATTTGAGTCAACTCTTCAAGTTAGATCTCACCGATAATTCTATAGAAAAAATTCGGTTGAGCAACTTGCATTTGGACAACCTTCATTGGATACTTTTATCGCACAATAATTTAAGTATTATTCAAGCTGATCAATTTATTATTCCAAGTTTAAAGAAGTTAACTGTTTCGTATAATAACATTGTGACTCTAGTTCCTAAATGCTTTCACAAGAATTTAGAACATATTGATCTTGACCACAACAAGCTGCAGTTTATTTCAGGTGGAGTTTTTGATCACATGCAGAATTTAAAAGTTTTAACCTTATCCAATAACAACCTTGATGGTATTCATATTACGTTTGAGCTAGCGCAACTAGAAAGATTAGATTTGTCTCACAACAGCATTGCTGGAATATCTAGTGCCAGTTTAGTAAAATTTCCTAAATTGGAGTATTTGAATCTTGGGCATAATCTGTTGAAATATTTATCGCACAAAATATTTGCTTCAAAAACTAACATTCGTGTGCTGCAACTAGATAATAATCTATTAACTAACTTAGATGGTCAACTTCAAGGAAAACTTACATCGCTACAAGAAATTTCAATTGCTGCAAATCCTTGGATTTGTGTTTGTCTTACAGAAATTAGTAGGATTCTGAAGAATATGAAAATCCAACAGACAGAATGTGATCGTGATTATTTCTCAAATGGACGATTTCCTGTTTGTTCATTGCCCAATAATCTCAATGATAAATGTATCGGAAATGAAACTCTTACAGAGACCATATATAATGACTTTCGAGCACTTATGAAAAATTATAACTGCTAAATTTTGTTTTCTACTGCTGTACATATGCTTATATCAAGAAAGTTCAGATAAAACATACAAACTTTATGAATGTATAGCTGTTTATAAATAAAATTCCAGTGAGATGTTTATGACGTTTCAACGTTTCAGAATTTTTAAAATGTTCCTATATTTTTAAAAAACCTGAGAAAATAAAGAAATTTTGTAAATACTAGGGTAATTGTAGAAACTTTTCCAAATAGAAACACTCTGTAAATTATGCTAAATGTAAAAACGCCATGAGTTAAAGATTCATAACTTAATATTATCCTTTAAATAAGAATAAAGTTTAGTGAAAAAAATTTAATGAAAAAAATACTCGATGCCATTTAAAGCAGGTTCCGTTCATGTCAAGACAAAATTGAAAAGTGTATAAAATAACGCAGAAACAGTAATCGTGTATTTTAAATTGAAAGCTGCATTTAGTTTTTCGACAAAGTCTAGTTTATTCATTATACAGATAGGAAATTTCAAACGTTCATTTTTCTAGTAGCAAAACCAATAAATCAAAGATAATCAAAGATAATCATGAGTGACGGCTATTAATCAAGATAACAGATAAACATTTTTAAGCATTCATTCAATAAGGATCCCGATTAGACATTTAACTCAGTTATAAATCAAAGATAATAGTCGTAAAATAAGCGATAAACAGTAGTTAAGTATAGCTGCAATATGTAAAATGTACTAATTAACACCACTTTCGGAGAAAATTACATCATCCACATGAATGAGAACATAAAGAAGCATCCGGGATGTTCTAGATTTTATGACGTTGTAAAATTTATATTATATAAACCGACGAAATAAAACATGGGGAGGGGTGTGATTAAGTTCGGTTCACATCAGAGTGTTTACGACTCGTGAAGATATTAGTCATCCGATAATAGTGGGTTTTTAAAAACTATAACGTAGTTAATGAACGACGTTGAAAGTTGATTTTAAGTAAGATTTTAAAGTAGATACATGAACTGATTTTTAAAATAAATGGTAATAAATTCCTGCAAGATATTTTATTTAAACGCAAGAATATGACTTGGATGATTTTTTAAATGCTATTGATAGTGAAGTAATTGAACCATACTGGTATGGATTTGGGAAAGAATGCATAAAGTTTAACTTTAACTACATGATTGGACATGGATACAAGCTTACAATGGAATAAAAGAAAGGACAATCAGCATAATTTAATGGTAACTCAATGTTTTGAAATCTTTTAAAAGACTTTTTTTGCTTGTTTTATTTATTCAAGTAGGTTAAATTATATAAGAACTTGGCGTGAATGTTTTTTTTGTTATTAGTGCATAATCTAAAATTTATATAAGGTTGAATTCCGAAAGTTTTGCCATTATAAAGAGATTTATTGACTGTATCTGATCGGCTATGTTTAACTTCGATTTAAGAAAGATTATTAAAAATTGTCCATTATCATTTCTAAAACTTTGTACACAGTGTGACTTACACACTTTTTGAATTTTTTAGAACATATATTTAAACAATTGATTACAGCACAAATCATTTAATAATTTCTCATCTGTACAGTTTAGAGCCTCTTCAGGAGTACCACAGGAATCCAATCTGGACCCATTGTTGTTTCTACTTTTCATAAGCGATTTTCCTGGCATAAAATGTGAGAAACTTTTGTTCGTGGATGATTTAAAATGATTTACATTGATTAACTCTGTAGATTATTGCAAATTACTACAAACGCAATTAAATAAAATATAGGAATGGTATAAGAATAATAAGTTGCGAATTAATGTGGCAAGATGCTAGACTAAAACGTACAATAGAAAACTTCGACCTGTTACCTTTTCCTATAAGTATAATTGTATTATTTTGAATTACTATACATCAACTTGTGAGCTCGGTGTACACTTTGATTACAAATTTAGTTTTTCACCCCCATACTGATATAGCATCAAAGTCTGCAATGAAAATGTTTGGTTTTATATTAGAAACTGTAGATCCCTTTACCAACATATTAGCCCTGAAATGGCTATACTTTGTATTTGTGCCCTCTAAACTTGAATATGGTGTTTTAAATTGGGACCCACACTAAGTATGCCTAAAGAAATTTCTTGAACTTGTGCAAAGAAAATGTCTAAGTTTTTGAGCAAATAGTGTGTTGGCAAAATTTAACTTGCAGCCATTACGAATACAAAGAATAACTATTTGTCTTGTATTTTTATTGCATAACAAAATTCACTCAAACTTGCTATTATCTTTACCAAAGTTTAATGTACTTAACATATCAGATCGAAGCTTTAGAACTTTTCATTGTCCTATTCCACTTGCAAATTGTCTTTAAATAGAAATAGAAAAATAATGCAACATGGATGAAACGCATTGAATTTGAGGAAAACATATTATATCTCGTATGATTGCCCATGCAATTTCTAGTTGCAGTATAAGTAATTTTTGTTCGATATTAAAATTTATAGTCGCTATAATTTATAAATTTTAATTTTGAACTTAAGTTAAAGCATTTATTTTGCAAATGGAATTTTTTCTGTCAGATAATAAATACTGTAACACTTTAGTTTTAGGCAAATACATAATGCACTTCACGCTACGTAGGTTGCTAGAATTTAAGCGTGAAAATCATTGCTAACGTATTTGAAGTCTCGCGCTGCCGTAGTTTTGGATAAGCGCGCGCCATGATGAAACGTACAAAAGATCATTTTTGTCGTTAGGATGTGATCGGTAAACACGTTTCTTTGAAAGCCCACTTGGGTGGAAGAAAGTTCCACTCATGGCAATTCCGCATAGCACTGAGTTTATATTAAAACGTGGTTCTAATTAGAATAAGATATTTATAGAAGAGTTCGTTATTTGATATTGGATCTTATATTTTATTCAAGGTTTTAATTTTTAGCAAGCAACTTTAGAGATTGAATTTATGGACTAAAAGTATAAAAGAAGAATATGATTTCAATACTAACTATTGTTAATTCAAGATGTAATTATTAACTTTTAAAAAGAAGTTCTCGTGTATCGTAAAGAAGATGTCAGACTCATGATGCTCTGATTAGACAGGTTTTCTATGACTTTGTCGTTATTATTTAAATAATTTCTGTTGTCAAGCTTTGGTGAGTACAATTCCTTATTTTACGATTGAGAAGAATCAACACGTACGTGATGACCGTTTTGTTTGAAAAGTCCAGTTAGTTAAACCAAAATGTATCTATTTAGCAAATACGAAATTTAACATTTTGCATATCAATATTGAATTTCATCTTATTGAAACAAATCATATTTTTATTTGGTGTAATTAGCATGATTTGACGTACTAATATGTAGCCATATTCTTATATTAAACATTCGTTAGGTTTAACACTTCAAAACAACATATGTAGTGATAAAAATCTAGTTCTCCATATTTAATTAAAACAGATGACACTTATGATGTTGAGTAAATCTTGTATTAAAAAATTCGTTATATCGATAAAATAAAGCAAAACCTTAGAAAGACTAAAAATTAAGCTAAGGGCAATTTTTTTATTCTTTTAAGCTATATCAAAGATCTCTGATTACAGCGTATGACTAATGTAAGTAAGATATTAAGTAACTTTTTTATGACGGGCATAGCCTGTTAATTAATGTGAATTTTGCCTACTTAATACTTTCATCAGCATTCACGTTTACAATGTTGTATATACACTGTTAATTTTGTACAAAGATGAAAAGAAACTAATTTTTTTATTAGATGCTAGTCAAAACTCAAATCGTTTTATTTCTAAAAATTTAATAAATAAAAGGAAGTAATCTATAAAATTTAGTTGAGATGATAAAACTGAAAAAATATTATATTACTATACATCTAAATTCAGACCGATATAATTCCCTTAAGGCTTATCTGTGTGTATTCATAGGATGTTTTTTTAGAGTTGATTTTTATTGACACAGTGGCGTCCAAGTTTATTTGTATTTCAAGTTTAGTCTCAGAAAATATTCCAACCACCTCATGCCTCCGCAGAAATAGAACCTGAGTTTAGACTGTGAGTACCATATTTTTTTCTTTGCAACACCGTTTGGTCCTATTACATCTTTAATAAAGGCCATCCTCAAAAAATCTCTATCGAGCGAAGAGATAAAAAGGTATCACTATCGCCACCAACGTGGGGCGCAATTGGTAACACTGCCGCCCAACGTGTGGGGCCCCGATCGAATTTTGTTACGCAGTACTAATATCAACAACAAGAGGCTCAACTTTTTGATTTGTCTTTGTTAGTTTGATTCTAGTAACATAAGTTTGGTTAATCCTGAAGTTTATCAAAATTTTCATTGTCGCTGTGTTTTTGAGCTGGGATGTTTTGTCGATATTGCGGAAATTGTTTGCAGTAATACATGAAGTTTGTCTTTTTGTAAAGATTGATTATAATTTTTTTTAAGTATTAAATTTAAAACTGGCGGACATTTATCAGATTGTATACTTGCACAAAGAAGAACTAGAATATGAACTAAATATTCGTGGTATAAAAAGTACTATGCCTGTTTCTGAGAAGAGAAAAATGTTAGGCCGTTTATTGGCGAAGGAAGTTGAAAAATCTGGTTGTTTAATTGATCTCTTAGAATATACCGTGGAATTTTCTGTGGAGTGCGGAGAAATCAATGCTACTATTACGTCAATAAAAAATATTTTGCCCGAGTTTGAAGGAAATTCTTCAGATTTTGTTTTTAAAAGAGTTCAGTCGAGGTTGACTCATTTGTCTGGTCGTGTTAAGGGAATGCAAATTCCCTTAGAAGAGGCTATCACATTTAAAAATGAAATAATAGCTACTGTTATTATTTTAGAAGCCGAATTATGTGATACAGTAAATAAAATTTCCGAGTCTACCACTCATAATGAAACAATTAATGCATCTTCTTCAACAGTTATCGTGCCAATGCACACAGTAACATATCTTTCACCGCCAATACCTCTTGGTTTCTGGTCAGTAAAATTTAATGAAGATCCTAAGGAACTGTATACATTTTTAGATAGGGTGAGTTAGTTGGCACAGTCTCGCAAAGTGTCTGAAATAGATTTATTCCTCAGCTGAGTTTTTTGAAAAAAAGGGGCTCCTTGGTATAGAAGCGTGAAAAATTCTTTGAGTGTCTGGAATTCTCTTGTGTATCATTTAAAGGAAGTTTTGTACCTGCTCATTTGGAGGATGATGTATGGAAAAATATAAAATCACGTAGACAGGGAAGGGATGAGTCTGTCGTTTTATTTATTGCTCATATGGAGAGTTTATTTTGTAGGTTACCACAAGTTCTGGCAGAAACCACAACACAGATAAAACGTTTCATTGGCATTTGCAGCTGGTATCGTAGTTCTTCTTAATCTTCTTTGGGAATTAAACCACTCATAGTTTTTAAAATCAACTTTATTTACGTTTCGATCCATGACCTAGGATCGTTGTCAACGTAAATAAAGTTGATTTTAAAAACTATGAGTGGTTTAATTCCCAAAGAAGATTAAGAAGAATGCTAAACAAACTACAACAAACATACAGGGAGTATTTATGGTATCGTAGGTTTATAAGAAAATTTCTGCATCTACAAGTATAAAAATAAGTCGACTCCGCCAGTTCAAGTTCTTGATAAAAGTATCTCTAGTCCTGTTTCCGTTAATCCTCAAAATTCATTAAATAAGAAACGACCTACTTGTTGGAATTGTTCACGTCCCGATCACACGTTCACAAGTTGTAAAGCTATGAAGAAAATTTTTTGTTATTGTTGTGGTGACAAAGGTGTCATGCTGGTTTCCTGTCCATCCCCTTCAAAAAAAAACAAATAAGAAAGCAGATGCTGCATAGCCGACATCCTGCTTCATTTCAAAAGGCTACTGTTATGTTGTGTAACCAGAAGGAATATTATTTGTAAAGAAGAATGGTTAGACTGGCTTAAGGTAGTTAAACAATTTTGCTGCCCATCTTATACCCTAAAACTGATTCGTTATTCCTAGAAATGCCCTGTGATAATCGTCCATATACTATAGTTAAATTGTTTGATAGAGACATCACTGGTCTACTGGATTCTGGGTGTACTACGTCGATAGTTGGGTCCCTTACTATCTATTTGATCGAAGAGTTGAAGTGAAAGATTTTTCGTTCCAATAGAAAAGGTGTATCTACTGCGGATGGAGCTCTAAAACCTGCGGTAGGTGTAGTTGATTTACCCATTTGTATAGGAACTCAGTGTCGTGTCCTTAATACTTTAGTGGTACCTTCTTTACCTCATGCATTTATTTTTGGTAGCGATTTTGCGAAATTATTTGAACTTGTAGCTGATTTTAAGAATAATTCTTGGTATGTACAGGGTGATATTGGAAATCAAATGTCGTATGTAGAACATTCTTCTGTACCTTTAAAATGTAAAGATTACTTACTCAATTTAGATGACCTTTCTGATGCTATTAATTTAGTACGAGTTAATTGTCTTGTTGTGCGAAAAAATTTCGTTGAAGCCTGAAGACTATCCACAGTGGAAAGTTGAAAATAATTTTGTATTTAAATTTTTACCTTCTAATTTATCTCTTTCATCGAATATTGTGGAATGGAAGTATCTTGTTCCTAAGTCACAACGTGAGGAAATAATTCGTTCATGCCATGATCCGGCTATTGCAGGCTACTTTGGTTTTTCAAATACTATGGCACGAATACAAGAACATTTCTATTGGCCCAAAATTAACATTGATGTGTTAAAATTTTGTCGCAAGTGTTTAACGTGTGGTGCGCAAAAATCTTCTGAGTACTCTTGGCATGATGGGAAAAAAGAAAGAAGTGAAATTTTCATTTCAGACTATTGCTGTGGATCTTATGGGTCCATTTCCTCATTCCAAGGCCGGACATAAATCGTTGCTGGTTGTTGGAGATTGGTTTCGAAGTTCACCATATTGCAACCCATACGAAATGCCAAAGCGCACCTCATAGAATGTTTCATAGAGGAAAAAGTTTTTCTTATATTTGGAGTTCCTCAATTTATTATATGTGACAATGGACCACAGTTATCTGGTAGAATTTTTAAGTCTGTGTGATAAATATGAAATTCTAAAGATTTAGTATACTGCTGTATATTCTCTCCAGTGTAATTTCGTTGAAAGATTCAATAGAACTGTTGGCATCGTTATCCATTAATATGTTGATGAGCATGACTCACGGGATCTTGAATTGCCACAGATCCAATATGCTATAAATTCTGCTAAACATGAATCTACGAGTTACTCCCTAAATTTTTTAATTTTAGGACGACATGTTCCAGTAAGTGGTAAATTTTTTGGTGATAGTCCTACTCCTGAGGGAGATATAGAAATCGTATCTGATAGTTGTCCTTTATACGTTTCGGACCGTCAAGGTCTACTTAAGGTATTCAAAGATGTTCGTGCAAAATTACGTTTAGCATATGAACGTTCGTGTAAAAGATATCATTTGAGAAGGCGTGATCTCTTTAAAGCTGGCGATAGAGTGTGGAGAGTGAACAAAGTACTCTCTAGTGCAGGTGATAAGTTGTAACACGTTTAATTTCAGTAGTAATTATTCGCATTGAATTACGAGGATAATGCCCTAAGCGTGCATTATTCGTTATTAATCTATTTATATAAAAGTATCTGTGTGACACAAAGTTATTTCCACGCGCACCTCTAGTTGTTTCTTTCGTATTCCACGCCTCTAACGTCGCATTCACTCGGTTCTTGTTTCGTCAAATTAGTCGCCCGCTAGCACCCGCCTTATCAATATTTATTCTCGGCTAGAGGCAGGCGACCTTCGCATTAATTACTAAGAAAGCAGGTCAGGTCGTGCCAGACCTGAAACTGTTGACATATCTTCTACTAACGGTTGGTAAAGTATATATTTTACGAACTAATGTAATTTGAATTAATTTATATAGCGCGTCAAGTAGAATTCGTCATGTAGGATTCATCATTTGAGATTTGTTAATTTGGAATTTGTCTACTAAAAATTTGTTAACAAGGAATTATGGATGTTAGTTTGGATTGCAGTCGCTGTAGTTAGAAATAGCTGGTAATCTTGTTTGAAGAACGTAAATTTCCATCTCGATTTGTCGTGGAGCAACAAATAGCAGTTGGGTTCGTTATTAGATATAAGATATTTCATGCATGTGTTTTGAAGGTTAAAGCACGTAAAGTTGCTATTATGTTTTCAACATGTAATTTGTGTAATTTTCAATTATTGTTGAACTGGTTTTATAAGCCGCAAAACAACATTTTGTCAGATTAGGTTGTTATAATTACAAGTTTTGTTCCATCAGAACCTTCGATAATTTCAACGTATGTTTTCGATGTCATGTTTTTTTTGTGACACAGTTGACAGATGTTGTCATGAAAGCAGATGCTTTGTGCAGCTGTAATGGAATTTAAACCAAACATTCCTATTTTTGTGATTAGCTTTTATCTACATATAAATTATTAAATCTAAATATGAAAGTTTAAATCCACGTTATGTAAGACTCTAGAAATTGTAATCTACCTGAAAAGATCTACCCAGGTTAGAACGTAATTCAGTGTATTATGCTTACAAATTATTTTCACTCAAATATTTATAGCAAATTCATATTTAAAATATAGTTGGTTGTTTTAAACAAGTCAAAACCTTGACTTTAATATAGATGTTAAAGATAAATTTTTGTTACTTGTTACAAAGTCCGAAATTTTAAAAGAGAGTATTTTTAGTAAACAATTAGTTCAAATTTCAGGCTTTTATTTTGGTCAAATGCGATCAAATCTAATTACACACAGGTAAAATTTTTCTGATTAATAATTTGATGCCAATATCATATTGGATATACATTTTTTATTTTTTTTATACTTTTATAGGACACAAATGGTGTTCTACATTTTTATATATTTAATCATTGCAATTTCTTACAGGAGCTGCGTCTTATTTTGATAAGACAGGTTTTTGTTAACAAAGGCGATCATTTTATCTTTGAGTTTCCACGTCCGCCCTTAGAACATTGCTCTGCTATTATCGTAATTATCTCAGGACATGGTGGCGCCTATTTGATTTAGCTTAGCTTTAGTTTGCAAACAGAATTCGACTTACCCCCCCACTTCTTATTGCTCTACCCAGGAATAGACCCCTAGCTTTGTCGGAAGATTTTTGTTCACTGGCGCCCATTAAGAAAAATAAGTTACACTAGCGCCTCAATCGAGAAGAAATAACGTTTCAGTGATGCCTTCTGTAAAACAAAAGAAGTCGTTACAAAGTTTACAGCTAAACTTGCTCCAAAGTTTGTTTTACGTATCGTCAAAAAGAAGTGCTCAGGTGTTGTATGCGATTTGAGTAATGTAGATGGATCAAGAGCGGGTAGATGGCATATTAAAGATTTGAAACCCTTTTCTACTTTGGATCCTAGTGACGCTTCTGAAAATTACGTAATACTGCTGATGTTTTAGTCAGAAATAATAAACACGTTTACCTTTTCATTGTTTGTTCTAGTTAGCGAATTTGTTTTGCAAGTCTTATAGAATATTTTTGGTGATTTAAAGTTTCTGCATTTAGTTGCAGTATTGAATGGATACTTGCATGTTTTAGGTTTATGTCTTTAGAAGATAGTTCGTAAAGAACAACTTTTAGATCGTTTCTTATACAAGTTTTCTTGTGATTCAGTTTTATCACATTTTTTTTGTTATCATTTACCTTAATAATGGTCAAGATATTATGTTGATTATGGTAGTATTCGGTATAAAAGAGTGCATTTGAGTGCACGCATATTTTTGAGCTTGCATTTTATAAATATCAGTTTTTTTAATTTTGCGTTTCTTATGGATTAAGATTTTATGGCATGTACGTTGTAGATAAGGAATCCCTATTTTTGGGTATACTTTTAGGTGTTTTTTTTTTGTAATTCTGGTAAGGTTCGGAAAGAACTGCTTACCTGTAAGTATTTTTGAGCATGATGACTAAAGACCAATGTCTTCAGTATATTTGAACGTCGTTCAATTGGTTCTGGTGTATCTTGTTTGGGTATAAAAATTTTGTAGTGATATTATGGTTGAGTGAGTAACAGTGGTGTTTTGTTTTTGGAAGCGGAATGCTTCATTATAAGGTTGACATTCTGTGATGGTATCTGTGTAAGACTAACCAATCACAGAGTTTAGTGATTTGAGTTTGATAAGCCAGAGTTCTGTTCTGAGTAGTAATTCTGACCTCAATATATCATTATTCTTCAGTATTTGGAGATTTCTTTTTTAGTAACCTGATCAATACATTTGTACTATGTAAATAAATTTCATTATAACGTTAGTATCAGTAGAATTGTAAACGTTTTGTAGATTTTTTTTATATTAGTATCAATACTTATTGATACAAGTTTGGACAATTTTTTTTTGATATTTGAATAAGTATTTTCGACTAGCACATTTCCCTTTTTGTAACTTTTGAGGAATAGACTCCGAGTTTAGACCATGAGTACCATATTTTTTTCTTCGCAACACCGTTTGGTCCTATTACATCTTTAATAAAGACCATCCTCATAAAATCTCTATCGAGCGAAGAGAAAAACGGTAACAATACAAATAATAACAATGAGGTTTAAATTCAGTTATTACTACAAAGATAGCATTATTGCAAAACAAAAGTTGTAGTAACATTTAAAGAAAGCAAGTTTTTCTTAACTTTAGCGTATTGCTAAGTAGTTATATTAAAATATTTTTAAATTTTTACAGATGCCTGCGTTATATGGGTGAATATACCAATTGCTTGCTTCAAGGTTACGGTGTGCTGCCCAGTGCACCTGTAGAAGTTTATATAACTAATATTGAAACCGACTTTGTTATTCTGCATTGGTCAACCCCTAAAACATTGGGTGATACTGTTGGTTTTTATAATGTCCATTATAGAATGCTAACTACATATGACAATGCATACAAGTCTATCACAAACGTTAATAGTCCATATATATTAGAGGATTTAGAAACGGATACAGATTATGAATTCTATGTTGAAGCTATCAATACACATGGAGTCGGCGAACCAAGCAGCAGAATTGCCTTTAGAACTCAAAGCAAGGTATGTGTTCATTTTTGATATTTGTATTTTTACAGTGTTTAAAAATGTATTCTAAAACACTCATTGATGAAGCGTCCTATCGCTAAAGCTAACGTTAGAAATTTTTGTGTGAAAACTTCATAACCGTCATTCTAACCATTTTGTGCTTTTGGTGTCTCTTATCCGTAATTACCTTAATACCCAATTTGGAAGGAAATTTTAAGAATTGAATTTAATTGTACTAAAAATGTTACTGGAATTTTAAAAAAAACTTGAAAGCAGCTGAAGTAAGATCATCTAATTAGCTATCAGATTAGATATTAATTTTTTCACTCATTCAAAATTTAATATGATTCAATATAGTTTATGAAGAAAATATAACGGTGAACTAATAGTCAACTTGACTTCCAGATTTGAATTTATTTTTCAGTGGCTTGCACAACTGAGCGCAATTCAATTAATTACTGCCACAATTTAGTGCCACATGAATAGAACTTAATAAAGAGATTAGAAGTGCAAAAAAAACAACAATTAAGTATCAAGCTAGCAATCAGTTCTAAGTTTATATATTCTATGCCGTAATTTTCAATAGAATACAATTCAACTACGTCCGCACAATGCAAAACGTAATATGCAAATTAATATTTAAGAAATTGAATATAACTTGTAAGGTATTCATGTTATTTTAGATGTAAACCAGATAGGAAAGGAAAAAATTAATTTTAAAGCGGCGGAATAAATACGGATGTACCTTGTACAATTAAATAAATAAATGGCCGATTACCTACTTAACATTGGCGGACCTTCTAAGAAAATACTAGTATAGTAGTATAGTACTAGTATAATATTTACAGTCAAGAACATTCTGATTTCATTTACATCTGTCGAAACCCACGTGTCCCATTTATTTGTAATTCTACGATATTTCGATTTCCTCGATTGATCTGCATATTGATTAGTTTCTAGTACAATAGTATTTAACAACTCATCGTCAAAAAACAAATAAAAAAATGCAATGAATTTTCTGAATTTCCAACCTTAAAATTTAATGATGGCTGTCCAGTAAACGGAAATCGTGGCCGTGCAGGTTCTGACTTATCTACATTATAGGGAATCCATACTCTGACATCAAAACGTTTACGATTTGACGATGCGCCTTCGTCATCATCAGAAGAATTCTTTGTCACTACGTCCAGACTCTTTCAAATCAACGTTTGAGTCACTACTCATATTTCTCGCAAACTCCACACTGTACGCAATTCGAATGCAAACTGAGTGTAACGTGCGGAACGGGATACAGGATGTATTCTATAAATCTAAAGAAAGAAAGCGTATAATTTGTAGCACGCGCCCATTCACTGATAGTCTAATATGCGGATATTTCTAATGAAAAACAATGTATTTAATAATTAAATACATTCTGTTGTTTACATGTATTATTTCTTTAAAATGTGTAGCTGTAAGAATATTGTACATTAGGTTAAGTAGAACGTCGGCTAGTGGTTATTGCACGTAAATTATATTGTTTGCTACCATCCTTAGAGAAGGGTATGTTTTCACCAAGGTTGTCGGATAGAAGGGGGGTCAGTCGAGTGCTGGCTACGCAAGCGGTAGTATATCGGCCCTTAGCATGGGCATTCTACATGTGTAGTTAGTTTTGAAAGCGATTTATGTACCAATTGTTAATTTGCACTATCATTAAATTACTAAAGTAGTGTGAATTTGCGGGCGATATTATACTAATTTTTAGTTATGCCATAATTCTAAGCGTGTAGTAATTGACTCTGCTGTGCTTAGAATGTTGGTGGTTTAGGTGCCCGTGTTAACTGGGTTGTAATTTTAAACGATGTTATATGAGCAAATATGTTGATAAAAGGTAACGAATAAATTAAGAATGAGTATACTCGGTATAGTTAATTTTGGATAGTAGATTGTGACTCGAATTAACTAGGTTTAATTAACCAAGCGGTTACAAAAGGATTTAAAAAAAGATTTTATATGGGTGGATGTACTTTTTAGGGGCAGTGCTTGTACCTAAAAACCATACCTGTAATAAATGCGAGTACATTATGAATGAGATAGTAGTACTGCTTCAAGCATATGTATAAAAAGTTGAATTTAAAGATTAATTTTGCAATAAAACTAGCCTTGGTTTAATAATAGCCTCCTAAAGAATCATGCAGATTTCTACATTAACAAATTAAATATAATTTTACATAAATTACTACAAACTATAATACCTTAACCTATTCCAGATATTTGAAGAAAAAGTTAAAGAAGCTGCAGTTTACAACATAACAGCTTGCTGTGTCGAAGCAGAACTTAGTACCATGTGTCTACCCCTATGCTCGTATGATGCCAACATGACAGATATAAAAGCACTGGCTGGAGTTTGTGCAGGTGAGTTTAGCAAAATACTGCGTTGTGGAGCTGGAGGTAGAAATCACGGTCCATGCTGTGGACGGCGAGGAGTTCCATTTGACTGCTTATCACTATGTTCGGGTGTTTTGATAGATTCATTATTAACTACAGCAACAATTTGCTTACCATATATCGGAAATATAATACAGTGCTTCGAGGAAGGTAAGAATAAGCTAACACTTTATTATTGATCAACTTAATTAAAAGACTGTAAATAGGAACTGGTTTATTTCCGGGACCAGTTTCAGAACTACATGCTACTGTTAACGCCGACAACAGTTTAAGTTTAGAATGGGAGGCACCTAAAGATGGTAGCAGTGTAACTGGTTATGTTGTGCACTATCAAAAGGTAGATAATACTTCTGTACTAGAAATTTCACCAGAGCTTGATAAGGTAAGTTTAAAACAAACATTTCAATATATACAAGGTGTTTTTAAAAAATGGCATAAATGATTTGACCAATAGAACTCTGAAGAGTAAGTACGGTATGCTTAATAAACATATTTTCTATAGTCCTTGATTTTTGTGTTACAATGTATTAAAACTAAAAATGATTATTTTCCATTACTTTGAAAGTAGTGAGAAATTTTTTACTAAACTTAGACAGTTTAACTCATGTAAAAGACAGGTATCAGCAAACAAATTCCGTTGTGCACTTTTTCAGTGGCGTACTGCAGCAGGATGCCCTTAACTGCCCTTATTTCGCATGACACTGATTAAAATTCAATTTCGGTTGAATTTTTGAATTGGCAATTTTTTTTACATAAATAGTGTATTCTTATTTCATTTCTATAAAGTTGATATTTACCGAGATAGTAATATTACAAAGAATGTGGTTAATTATGGTAGTTTGAATTTAATTAATGAATTTTAACACTAATACCCATGTCAAGTGTAATAATCAGCAATAGTTTTATTAACATGGTAACAAAATAACTTAAAAACAATGACTACTAGTATAAAAATAATCAAACAAACATATAATAAATGACCTCCATTTTGCTCTATGCATTATAGGATGTATTCTTCTAAGAAAAACGTACATCTTGGACACGGTAGAGGTTTATTCATTAAGGTGTTGCAATATTGTATAAGTCGATCCCTCAATTCTTCAACAGTGTTTACTTCAGATGAGTACACTTTTGCTTTCAGATAACTCCAATTGGTAAAATCTAAAGGATTTAATCTGGGTGGTCAAGGAGGCCAATGAATAGGGGCATCTACACCCCGACCTGTCCATGATGGTCATTAAGCCACCTTCGAGGCTATGTCAAAATGCGGTGCATAAAATTCAGAGACCAGCATTCAGCCAAGAACAAAGCTTCTAAAATTTCCAATAAATAATTCACAATAAAATCGAGGTATAATTTTGAAGGGAAAAAATGATATTTAATGAATCGGCTACACAACGTTGCTGCCCAAACAATTTTAAGTGTATGTTCGTAATGTGTTGTTCGTGTTACATTGGGATTTTTGCATTGTGACAATTAAACATCCCTTTGCTAGTGAATGTAGCTTCATCTGTAAAAAATACTTTGTGCAAAAAATGTGCATCATCGTTTACTTTTTCCTATAAGAATTCACAGAATTCAACGCTTGCAGATGAATCATGAAGCATTAGTTTTTGTACTTGCTTATAATGGTATGGATGTAATTTCTGTTCGTTTAAGGTCCTCCATATACTAGCAGATGAGGTGTTCCTTTGTAAAGAAATTCTCTTCTTATGCTACTAGTCGAATCTTGGGTTATTAAGTTAAAAATTTTCTGTTCTCTTTGGACAGTTCTGGCTGATCTAGGTTGGCCTGAATCAATTTTTCTGGTGTCATACAGTATTGTATATTATGTTTGTAAATATACTTTAGTTAATTACAATTTCTATGATCCATCCTGTATATGTTGTAAATGGCAGCACTTAAAGTATTTAGAAAATGACAAGTGCAGGTCATAAATTAAGCGGCAATTTATCAAGTAGAATTGTCCTTATTTTAATAAAGCTACATTTCATATATTTCAGTGTTCTAATTTTACAAACATATGTTACGTTTATTTTTCAACATAAATTAAATACCCTTTTTTCTCTGGTTGTCATTACCCTCTCGGATAAATTCCATTTCTATTCTTAGATTCTCCAACAATACCCTATATAGTGTACCAGTTCAGAATAAGCGCGCTTTAACATAATTTTAACTCAAATCCATTTTGCTTTTAAAACGAAAATTTGTTCGAGAAGTTAAATAGCCAATACCTTGTTTTAAGTGTCCGTTAATTTGTTAAACATTCCGATAACGTATAATTGCTTTCTCTTGTGTTTCCCATCTAAAGACTTGTTGGAATAATGGATCCTACTATTATTTGTTAGTGTATTTTCCAGTTTGCTAATCGCCCTTTGATAACGCGAGGATTGCAGTTTGAACTCGTGTTATTTGAACCAATTTTTAATTTGATTCTGCAGCTTGTGCGTTGAAATATTTTCTACATTACTCGTCCCAGTACTTCAAGAGCGATGCAAGTTTTTTTGTTCGGCAAGTAGGAAGTATCTTGCGTGTATCGGTGAGTTTTTTCCACGCTTACCTATCCTAATCAGATTCTCTTTTTAGCTCTTAGCTGGAGACCAAATTGGTTCTCTTTTATGTAGGCCCAACTATTATTTGCCAAAGATCAACTGCCGTTGGCTGTAGATCGCTAGTTCCGTTATGGTAACATGGTAAATAGATCCCGTGGCGATGCGGTGTTGATTCACTCCCGATGGCGTGCAAGCTAAGTACCCAACACATGCAGGTATACAACTTGTTTTCTTTTGTGTATATCAATGGAATATTCCTTATCGGCGTTTGGTGTAGTTACGTGATAAGAAACGTGACAGTGTGAGACTATTGTTTGTTGCTGCGAATCGATATTATCGCTCTACAGGTGTGATGTACCATTGTTAAAAATGTTTGACAAAAGTTCCCACACGCTTATTCTTTATTAGTTTATTTTACAAAAGGTATTATGTACAATTTAAAAGAATGTTTGACAAAAGTTCTCACACGTTAATTCTTTTCTACTGATAAGTTTATTTTACAAAAGGTATTATGTGCAATTTTTTTTTAAATTGCACATAATACCTTTTGTAAAATAAACTAATCAGTAGAAAAGAATTACCACACACCAAAGAACGAATCAACACTCACCCCAAAGTTGAAGATGATGGGCCGTCAAGTCGGGCAAGGTGGCAGAATGGTTCTACCCGCCGAAAGTCGCTATAAAACAAAACACACAGCAAAAATTAGAACCGGTACAAAAGAGAAGTACTTTTTTTTAAATTACAAATACTTACCACACAGCGTGTGCAAACTTTGGGAGAACGGAAACACCAAAAAGGAAATTACTACGACAACAACGAGCCACCGTTGTCGTCGCTAGAACAGAATTTTGTAACAAACAAAACGTTTTTAGTAATAAGAATACCAAACCATCCGAGTGTTATCCAACAGGCGATTAGACAAATGAAACACGGGTTTATCCAATAGTGGTTAATAATCAGAATTTAAAGCAATCGAAACGCGGGTTATCAAATAATACGTGACCTTATTTTAATGAGTCTTTAGACTGATGTACCATAGTAGTTAATTATTCGCTATCGTAAGGTATGGCAGTTCACGGACAGCTAAAACAAGGTACCGACTATTTACTTTAATTTAACATTGGGAATTTTCCACTTGGTATCGTAAATAGATTTGAAAGGATATTATTATTGTGCGTACTGTTGTAAAGAGGTAAAAATACAGGATGATGTTTTAAAGATTTAAGCAAACTCTATTTATATGAATGAGTTACCAGCAAAAGATATATTTTTTAATTTAGGCCAAAAATAAACGTAACAACTACTTCACCAGTATTGACATTTTTTAATCCCAAGGTTAGAATAATTTTTTCATGTAATGCTAGCCAATATGGTCTAGGTAATTGCATCATACAAAATGCACACCCAGTCAAATACGGTTCAGTATCGTAAAATGAAACTCGACAACGTTAAAGTCAAATCGAGAAGGAATTGCTCTCGATAGTTTTTGGTTGCCAACATTTTAATTACCGTTTGTTGGATCAAGCAATGTTCACTACAGAGACTGATCGTAAACCATTATTAGGTTTGCTAAAAGGGCTCTGGATGATGTATTTCCTTGTTTACAACGACTAATGATAAAATTATTAAAATTTAACATTAATTTGAAATACGTTCCTGGTAAGCAGCTGCAAATAGCTTACCAATTAAGTCGTGAACCTGAAAACAAAAGCCTTGTTACTAACGATATTAATGGATGTTTAAAAGTGCATTCGATTATTGTAGCATCTGTAGAAAATACAGATCGCCTAAGAAATCTATAAATGAAGATACGCTATTACATGATACTGAAAGGCTGATCCGAACACAAAAATGCTACATCATTATGAGTAGAAGAGTACTGACCTATTGGAAATTACATTTATGTCTATGTTGATATTCTGTTTTATAAGAAGCGATTAATCGTTCCGTACCAGCTTAGAAATTACTGGCCTGGAATAACAAAAGATGTAGAGAAAGCAGTTTTATCATGTAAGATTTGTCAAACACATTATAGAAGCAATCAAAATGAACCTCTACAACCCCATTCAGTTCCAGAAAGACCTTGGCAGAAGATTGATTATTTCAGCAAATTCATTGCTATACACAAACTGTTGGAGTTTCATATATAATTTGTTACGTTCAAAACCCTGCAAATCATTTTTTCCGTATTCATATTTAAAACACCCTAAAATTTCTCAACAAGCTCGATTTCCTACTATTTGAAATTAGTGTTATTTAATAAAATTTCTTAAGTAATTGTTATATAAAATTTTACCTTATAAAATCAATCAGCTTCTTAGGAAACGTTACGTTACAAAGTAGTTGCAATGTTTCCTACCACCTGCAGTGACTACATTTTAATTAAGCTGCACGTAAATGCACAACTTTCTTCTAAAAGATACGGCCAGAATCATGTATGGGAGTAGGTATTTGGCTTTCAAAGATATCGCCGAAGGATCAAGTGTGCAAAATTCCCGGGCAAGAGCTGCCGAAATACAAACTGTAACAGCTTGCCAACAAGCAGATAACACAATTATCAAACGATTTTTAGACAAAGGAAAACAATCTTATTACTTTGTAACATCTTAACAGCTGCAGAATAACAGTATACTTATAGATAACAAACCCATTGTAAGCAGATGTAGGCAAGTGGTAAGTGGCCTTATCTTTTAGAAGAAAGCTGTGCATTTCCATGCAGCTTATAATTAAAATGTAGTCACACACGTGGTAGGAAATATTGCAACTACTTTGTATCGTAAAGTTTCCTAAGCAGCTGTTTGATTTTATAAGGTAAAATTTTATAGAAGAATTACTTAACAAATTTTATTAAATAACACTAATTTCAAATGGTAGGAAATCGAGCTTGTTGAGAAATTTTAACTTTTATATTTTAAAGGCTACAAAATTTTTTTAGTAAATAATTTCGTTCTAAAATGCAAGTTTTCTATATCATTACTTAAATTTACGAGCATTAAATCCTATTTATATTCTATTTAACAAACAAAACGTTAACCTTGACTGCGGTACATGCTGCATGTTATCGGATGCGTTCACCTGTCTGTATGTGAAACAAATGAGTCCTTTTTCAACGTTGTTCACGGTCAGTTCGTTTCTAAACACTCTCACAATAACCGTATCCCTTATTATTGGTTAGGGTTCGGGCTTCTTTAATTATGTCGAAGTCGTAACATTACATGAGTAGCTTTATTATACCAGTTAGTAAAAGTTGTTGTGCTCTTTATGATTTCGGCTATTTTCTCTTATATCGATCACCGATTGACTTCAAAAGGGGCAATTGGTGTTCCTAATAATTTCTAATCTTCCTTATCACAAATGCGTTTATGGAAATATATAAATAACAAGTCTCTCGTGGTACAAAAAACCATTACATATAATTATAATCTTGCTATTATCTCAAACCATAACCATGTGTGTTTCCTTCTTTTAGTGCAAATTGAATGAACTTTCTCCATTGGCGTATCAATACGTTAGTGAACTTGAAATAGTTAAAAGTTATTGTAATTAAAATATTACTGTACATTTGAATAGTGTTCCGATACACATAGCGGGTGCTATAAAATTCGTACATTCTTAGTGAACTACATTACGTCCTCTAGTGATATTATTAACTGATGTTATATGGTGTACGTTCGATTAGTTATTCATTAAAGAGCACCACTATACCAATTAAGCTTTGTTATTGTGCTTATCAGTGCTATTCAAATTTCTCACTTGTGTCTTCGTAGCTCTGCCATTACAGTTCACTGCTCTTGGAGAGTTCATATACATGTACATCCTATGGTCAGCTTCGACACAGAAGTCCCCGCACTCTCTGCCCTTTTTTGCCCAGAAACTAACCAATAGAATTGCCTCATCTGTTACCACTGCATTAAAGAACACATTTTCAACTCATGGTATTCCTGTGGAAATATTTAGTGACAATAGTCCTCCTTTTAATTCTATAGAATATAGAAATTTTGCTAACAAGTACTGCATACAAGTGTCGACATCAAGTTCAAAATATCAGAAATCTAATGGTATGGTAAAGAGACATACAAACTATGAAAAACCTAATGAGGAAGGTTATTAAAGAGCGGTGATTTATTTTTAAGAGTGTTTGTAGTGTTTTTATTAACTTTTGGGGGGGTTTCTACATAAAATTCGAAGATAAATCAAGTATACTGCGTCATAAATAATTTTATTAGAAACACAAATTTGTCACTTACCTAACAAAACTTACCACTAATTGGATGATATATTTCATCTTAAATCTTAATCTACTTAGACTCTAAACGGAATAATTGGTGACGCCACCCTAAAAATAAAACCTTTTTCTTTGTTGTGCATTGTTGAATCCATAGAACTGTAGTATAATTGCCGATTGATTAGGTGATGATCGTATTTAAATTCAACCATGTGATGCTCTGCATAGTTATAATAATAATTATTGTTGTTCTCGTTGTAACCAGCGAGGACCGACTCTCTCTCGCCGTCCCCGTGGTCCGTGCGTTTTCTCTTATTACGAGCACCTCCCTCGTGCGATCGGCGTTTTCCGTCATACCACAACAACCCCAGCTATAGAATATCCGGTTACACATCACATTATTCACTTTTAAATATTGTATATAACTTTAGAACCACTACATAGCTCCCCAAAAGTTTCACACTTGAAGATACCTGTTAGCTAACAGTTGAAACTTTTCTCGCACAATGAGAAAAAAAAACACTATCCTTTAATTCTTACTAACTAATTATACAATTGGTAATATTCAGAAACATTTAAATAGTAATATTACAAACAAAATCTTTGGTATTTTTATACAATTTAATATTAACAATATTTTGAATACATGACCCGCCTGAGACATCATCAACCACTTCATAAGAATTGGGTGAGATGATCTTAACAACTGTGGCTGGTCCTTTATATAAAAGAAAGAATTTTCGTATTACATGATCCTCGTGTGAAGACTGTTCATGGGTTTTGACCAATACCTTATCACCTACAGCTAATTTAACAACTTTATGTTTCTTATTATGTCTCACTTTTCTTTTCTCTGCTTTCGACTTAAGTTTCTCTTCTGCTAATACAATAATTCTCTCCTTATTTATTACATTTGGAGGAATGTTTAACTTACATAACAATGGATTGGCCATGGGACCCTTTTGAATTTCATTCGGACTAAATCCGTCGAAAGGTGGACAACATTGTTCAACCAATCTTGTATAGTTTTTAACTTTACAGACCAGCTCTGGTGCTTGTCATAGCAAAATGCCCTTAGTAAACGCCCTACCTCCTTGTTCATTCTTTCTACCATGTTTCCTGCTGGAAAATAAATTGAAGTATGTAAAATTTTATATTTTCTCTTTTAAAGTATTTATGTACACCTTACTCCAAAACTGGCTACCGTTATCGCTCAAAATAGCACGAGGTGTACCAAAACAATTAAACCACCTATTTAAACAACGCAAAGGCTACTAGCCGTTGCTCTTTTAAAGGAAAAGTTCAACATATTTGCTAAAGACATCTATTATAACGAATAATTGGGTCGCACTCGTGAAACAGGTAATGGCCCAATAAAGTCAATACTGAGAGTTTGATTAGGCTGACTTACTAGAACACTTTGCATCTCTCCATGATTACGTTTACTGACTTTTGATTTCTGGCACAATTCACAGTGTGAAGTGATTTTCCGAAATAATGCTTTAACTTTAGGATAGTAAAAATCTTTGCAGAACGTGAGGTAGCATTTATTTGCACCAAAATGCCCATTTTCATTATGAATGAATTCTATTAATTCTTTAATTTGATTTCTAGGTACAACTAATTTATAACCAGGATCAGTATCAGAACCTTTTTTAAATAACAAACCTTCGTGTAACACAAATCACTTTATTTTTTCGGAACTCTTATCTGTATTCTGCAGTAGAGATTTAATTTTAGAACAAAATTCATCACCGTCTTGTGTTTGACAAACAAAATTTTTATTTTTAAACATGGTTAATTTTATCGCATTTACTTCTAATTTCTCATCAGACCGTTTGGCTGCAAGAAACTCCTCACCGTTAGGAAATCGCGACAAAATATCAGCAATCTTATTATCTCTCCCAGGACAATACTCAAATTTAATATCAAACTCTTGGATCGACAGCATCCATCTCCTCATGCGATTATTGACAAAACGACATCTATCCAAGAAACTCAACGCCCTTTGATCTGATTTCAAGATAATTCTTCGACCCAAAATCAATATCCGCCAATGATTCAAAGCAGAAATGACTGCTAAAAATTCTTTTTCGCATACCGAATACCGAATTTCTGCATTGCGCAACACTCTGCTATAGTAAGAAATTACTACAATCTCCTTATTTTCATTTATCTGGAATAAACATGCCCCAATGGCATATCCGCTTGCATCGGTATTAATTAAAAATCTCGGACACATCCGGTGATTTAATGAATTAACACTTACAAATTTTTCTTTACTAATTCAAAAGCATATTGCTCTTCAGCTCCCCACTGCCATTTAACGTTTTTACTTAATAATCTATTCAACGGAATCATGTACTGAGAAAATCTTTAATAAATCTGCTATCATATTGCACTAAACCACAAAAGGCTCTTAAAGTCTTGATATTAATAGGGGATTTAAACTCTTGAATTATCTTTATTTTGGCTGGATCCATTTCAAATTTATATGGCGTTATATAATGACCCACAAATGGTAATTTTGGTTCACAAAACACATTTTCTCAGTTTGATAGTAATATTGGACTGTCTAAATTTTTCGAAAACTATCTTTAAATGTTTCAAATGAGTGTCAACATCGGGAGATGTTATTAAAATATCGTCTACGTATGGCATTACAAAACTCATACAATCTTCGCCCAAAGCAATATGTAGTGCACGGAGAAACCCTGCCACACTAGTGACTAATCCAAATGGTACTCTTTAAAAATATAGGTTTGATTGTTAAAGGAAAACCCCAAATACTTTTGATGTTGCTTTACTACCTCGACCTGCCAATAGGCCTGAACCATGTCTAACGAACCTGACCTGGTTTAAATCTGTAAAATATTTCCGTTGGATTTATTGGAATCACGTGATCCTTCTCGATCCTTTTATTTAAATACCTGCAGTCAATACAAATTCTGGGAGAACCATCTTTTTCTTTACCACGACCAAGGCGACACATATTCAGTCTGACATTTTCTATAATTCCTAATTGAATCATTTCATTGATTTGCCGGTTTACTTCATCAAAATAAATAAATGGTATCGGGTAGGGCTTTATATAAAAAGGAGTATCATCCTTAACATTAATTGGGTGTTTATAGCAATTAATCTTACCGGGCAATTCTGAAAAAATATCTTTATATTTATTCAATAAATTATTCAAGATAATTCGTTGGCTATCATTCAATATTTCACTCTCTACACATATTTGATCAATCTCTGTGTCGGCACTTTTCCCATTATTGCTATTACTCCCGTTTGTTTTATCAAGCTCCCCCGGTTTAATAAAATCCGTTACATTCTTGTAGAAATTAAAATCACAATTGTCATCCCTGTTCCCATTCTGACTCATTGTTACGCGACCATTGCTTTTCTGGTTATCTTCCCGATTGTTTCTATCGATATAACTAGCTTCATAATCATTTTCAAAAACTATGTTAGGGTGCCCATTATTAGTAAATATTTCATTTATTTCCTCGCTACTTCCGTTTGAATTAAAATTTAATCTGAAAACTTGCCCATTATCATTTTGTATTTTCCCCGTAATAATTCTCCTTTCAAAATCGATATTTATTTTATATTCTTCCAACCAATCGCACCCCAGTATAATATTACGACAAAGCGTGGGAACAACTAAACACACAAATTCAAAAATAGTATTTTGTAATAATATTTTTAAACCAACCTGTAAGTTGACCTTACAAGCATTTGATTGAAATGCCCTGACAACGAAATATTGTTGACGGAACTACCGGCTTCAGTTTATCAGATTTTTAAGTTCTTGGAAAACCTTTGTGACACACAACTAACAGTACTCCCACTATCAATTAATATATCAGAATAAACATCCTCGATTCTTCCTTTTAAAATAGGCATATAACACCTGCCTTGCTCTTTTGCCACCCTCGCTACTCTCGTCTTCCTTTCTTAGGTTACACTCAGGCAAATAATTTTCATCCTTTTTACAAATAACCATAGTTGAGCCCATCTCACTCACTTTAACAATTTCATTTCCAGGCAATATTACTTGTTCTTCTTCCCCTGAATTAACACCATTATTATTAAACTCAATACAATTGGCTGATGGCCCATCTGATTGCAATTGATATGAATATTGCTCCCGTATTTGATTTTCATGTGATCTATTGCCCGCACTAGCATTTGCCTCATGATTCTCATTTTGATTAAGATTTCGATTATATTGACTACGACAATAAGGGTTATTATCATTATTATTAATATTTGACTGTACATGTCGATGTGCTTGATTTCGGTTGTAATTGTACCCAGGCGACATATCATTACTTCTCGTATTACCATTTTGGTGACTGTACCTACCTTCGCCTGTATTATTAGAATTATATCTATAAGGCAATCTTGTACTGTTTATTCCCGCATAACTATCAACTTTGTTTAAATATTCAACAGCCTCGTCACATGACCTACAAATCGCTAAACCCATTTTAATTTCCGGTGGGAAATGTTCCGCAACCATTTGAAGTATTTGAACATCACTTAAGGGTGGTGAAAAATATGAAGCCTCACTTATTAATTTCTGGAAATACTCTGCCTTAGAACCAGATCGATATTGCCCTAATTTAAATTCCCTAAATGCTTCTCTTTCAATGTCACTATTCCAATATTTATTAAAAAATAATTGCGAGAAGTTTTCAAAATCCCTAAATTTATCTTCATTTAACTCTGCCCAATTTGAAGCTCTACCTAACAAAGCCCTCACAGCAAAACTAACCCATTTATTTACTGGTACTTCAGCCTCTCCTAAATATTTTTTTTATTTTTCTGATAAATGCCACGGGATGCAAATTTCCAGCAGGATTAAATTTAATTGTAGGTCCCAAAGAATTCTGCCAACTAGTAAAATACTGAAAATTTGTATTAGTTT
Source organism: Platerodrilus igneus (assembly GCA_036346225.1). Lineage (NCBI taxonomy): Eukaryota > Metazoa > Arthropoda > Insecta > Coleoptera > Lycidae > Platerodrilus > Platerodrilus igneus. The sequence goes on along the minus strand of JARFIW010001108.1, from coordinate 4,577,658 downwards.
CAGAAGTTGTACTTTGAGTAACCGATGATTGTACCTGCTTTAACGACCCATCTTCTTTACAAAATTCAGGTTCTAGTTTTCTTACATTAATATCTTTTTCAGTATCTGATTTATCAAACATTTTCAATAAAGCATTTTGCATTTGAATTTGTTGTCTTGATTGTAATTCGATTTGTTGGATTTGCAATTGAACCTGCTGCTGAATAAACTTAAAATTGTTTGATTGTTCTTTCCTAATTTCACTTATATTTTGTGCTAACATCAAAAGAATTTTATCTAAGTTATTTTCTTGCTCTCCCATTGTTTCAGTTTTCCCATTCATTATTTGATTATAATAATCATTTTGTAACTCTGCATTCCCACTACTACCAAAATTTTCAACCCCACTCACATTCAAAGTAGAATTTAAAAATACATCATTATTTATTGTGTTTTCATCCTCCATTATAGAAATAAAATGTAACCACTACTTAAAGATCGAATATCAAACCTATTTACTTCTGCTAATGGCCTTATTCCTATATCCTCAAAATTACTTTCTTCCCAGGAATTTATCAGAACTTTAGTGCACCCGCCCTTGAATAAACTTGTTTTTGCCTTGCTTATTCAAACCACTTATTTATTATACTTCAACGCATTTCTCAGCTAGAAAGAAACAGGTAAAATATCCTGAACTGTACATAAAAATTTTCCACTACCTTTGATGCATAACATAGCAGTAACATATTATACATTTCATCTGAACATCCTCGACTTTTTTTTTTTTTAATGTACATTAATTCGTCTATATTTTAATTAATACCAAAATTATTAATACAATGATTTTCCTTCGAATTTCATGCCAAACGGAGGGCGCCATTTAATGTAGTGTTTTTATTAACTTTTGGGGGGGATTCTACATAAAATTCGAAGATAAATCAAGTATACTGCGTCATAAATAATTTTATTAGAAACACAAATTTGTCACTTACCTAACAAAACTTACCACTAATTGGATGATATATTTCATCTTAAATCTTAATCTACTTAGACTCTAAACGGAATAATTGGTGACGCCACCCTAAAAATAAAACCTTTTTCTTTGTTGTGCATTGTTGAATCCATAGAACTGTAGTATAATTGCCGATTGATTAGGTGATGATCGTATTTAAATTCAACCATGTGATGCTCTGCATAGTTATAATAATAATTATTGTTGTTCTCGTTGTAACCAGCGAGAACCGACTCTCTCTCGCCGTCCCCGTGGTCCGTGCGTTTTCTCTTATTACGAGCACCTCCCTCGTGCGATCGGCGTTTTCCGTCATACCACAACAACCCCAGCTATAGAATATCCGGTTACACATCACATTATTCACTTTTAAATATTGTATATAACTTTAGAACCACTACATGTTGAATTGTGATACAATGCCTAAAGCAAATTTACCTCCTCCTGGTGACTTACTTGTGAGACGAAAATTAAAAACTACACTTCCAATTCCAAACCGTTATTTGAACCTAAATTTCCTATCAACAAATGGAGCAAAATGTGCAAAAGCAAAAGGACTACTACGATCGAAAAACAAAGTTTTGCCACAGCTAGCTAACACCCAAAGAGGAAAGAAAGAAAGAAAGACCTAGATTGTGGAGACCTGCTGAAGTAATTGAAAAGTGCGGTCCTAACGACTTCAAAGTCCAAACATCAAATGGTGTCTTGTATCGAAGAAATAGAGTTCACCTTCGAAATCGAGTGTTAAGTGATAGTGAAAAAGAGCAACCTACAGTGACTATAACAGAAAATAGTAAAAGTGTATTAAGTGAAGAAGAAAGTGAGAACCCGGTTTGTAAACAGAAACCGGTTGCAAACAACTCTAAATTTACTCGCTGTGGAAGAAAATTTGTGGAACCCAAAAGATTGTATTTATAAAGTTTGGCTTCTTATAATATTCTTTGTTATTGATTTCAGAATTTATTTAATTTAGATTATGTCTGTCTGTTAAAGGGACCATGCTATATTTGTAAAGATGCTTTACTTAGTTACAATTGTGTAATTGGCAGCACTTAAGCTTAGAAAATGACAAGCGCAGGTCAGAGATTAGCTGTCAATTTGTCAAATAGAGTTATGTCCTTAATTTTAATACAGCTACAGTTCATTTATTTCAGTGTTCTAGTTTTACAAACGTAGTAGTAAAAACCATTTTATTATTGAAGCATATTATTGAATAGTAATAATATGACATCTGGGTTCTACACAACCAGTTTCTCGACATCACATTTCTACAGTTGAGGAAGACTATATCATTTACACGAATTCCATTTGGAGTAACAGGGTTTGAAATAGTTATCGACAGCTTAATAAAAGAAAACAGATTAAAGGACACATTTGCATACATCGACGATGTAACCGTTTGTGGATATGCTCGCTTTGAACATGATTCTAATCGAGAAAAATTTTTAGACTGTAGAAAGGTTTAAATTAACTATTAATACAGAAAAATCTATATTTAGGGTTACTTCTGTGAAGGGACTTGGATATGTGGTAAAAAATGGTATTATAAAACCTGATCCCGATTGCTTACAACCACTGATCATAGCATGGCTATTGCCAAAAATGTTTCTGAGGTACGAGTGTTGGGGATGTTTGCGTATTATGTAAAATGGGTTTCAAAATTCTCTGATAAACCCTGTGCTTTATTACCGGCAAACGAATTCTATTACAAAAGTTGGCAGTAGAGACTTTTCAAGAATTAAAGAATGACGTTAGAAAAGCTTGTGTGCATGGTGTAGAAAGTGATTTTCCATTTACAGTGGAAACTGATGCCCCCAATTATACATTAGGAGCAACTCTATCTTAATGAGATAAAGCAGCAACTTTTTTACCAAAATGTTAACTGAAGTGGAGCAACAGCAGGAAGCAGTGGAAAAGGAAACATATGCCATAGTCAAGGCTCTTAGGAAATGGTGTCATTATTTGATTTGTCACCATTTTTAATCAATCGCCGACTAACAATCTGTCTCATATATGTACAAGCGTAAATCTCAGTGTAAAATAAAGAACGAAAAGATTCTTAGATAGCGTTTAGAGTTGGCTTGTTATTCCTATGGTATAATATGTCAGAAAGGGAGAAAGAATGTTGTGGTTGATATATTATTCCCCATTTGCTCATCCCTGAGCACAAATGGCATTTCCAAATTGAAAAAACGCATAGAGAATTAGGATATCCTGGAGTTACTCGATTCATGCACTGGATTTGTGCCTTATTTAGTTAATGATGTACATATAGACAATGAAGTCTGCTCAGTATGTGCTGAGCTAAAACTGCGTTTTATAAAGTATATAGGAACACTGATCACAAGCTACAGTTCTAGTGGAAAGATAGAACATTGATTTTAAAGAACCGCTTCCAACTAGTTCCAGAAAAAAGTATATTCTGACGATAGTAAACATGTACTCACGGCATTCGTTTGCTTTTACTTGTAATGATATGACTGCTTTCACGGTTATCCAATGTCCAAATTTGTTTATTATGTGGTACTCTAGCATACAGACACTCTGATCAAGGCAGTGCATTCATGTCAACTGAATTCCAAGGATATTGTAATACGAATAGAATTGCGACTAGTAGAACTACAGCATATAACTGACAGAAAAACGGACAGGTGGAAAGGTACAATGGAGTAATCTGGAAAACAGCAACCCTAATGTTAAAAGATAGGGAGACTTCCTATTTCTATATGGGAGTTAGTTCTACAACCAGCATTACACACCATCAGGTTATTGTTTGTACTACTGCTAACTATACGCCACATGAAAGGGTATTTACCCATTCCACAAGAAGCGGTAATGAGATATCATTACCAACTTGGTTGATGAAGCCTGGAGCAGTATTAGTTAAAAGGAGTAATCGAGACATTAAGTTTGCCAAAACTATGAATCGCCTGAGTTAGTTCAGGCTAACCGTAAGTATGCTACTGTGCTATTTGCAGATGACACTGCAAGCAACGTATCATTGCGACAAGTAGTTCCTGCTGAGCTTAGGTAGCATAGGTAGAAGATGTTTTGAAGTCCCAACTCTGGACGCCCGAAGAAGCAAAATGAAATCATAAGTGTTGAACCAGATAATCAAATCAACAAACGACTCATACGAAAACACACTATGCCGCTACGATTAAATGACTACGTATTGAACTAATTTTGGATATATTATTTCGTTGTTGGTTGTATTTTAACCTCGTTTATGTTCTTGCTACAAGGGGGAAATGTAGTATCATGTATGTAGATTAATGTTCATAGAATACTTATGTTGTAATAGGCCTATAAAGAAAGGAGCTCGTAAGTCAGTCCTATTGCCATCATAAATAACTTGCATACCTATCAGAAAAAAAATCTGAATAAAATACAGTATCTTGGCAGACACTACTTTCATTTTATCACAGATATGTAGACAGTGTCTTACATAGTTGTGTTATTTTTAATTAAATTTTTACTAGGTACCTCAAATTATCCAAAATAGATGTGTTTGATTATTTTTATGCCAGTAATTATTGTTTGTACGTTATTTTGTTTACCAAGTTAACTAAACTATTACTGATTAGTTAACGTTTCACAGGTTGTAACGTTTATTTTCAACATAAATTAAATACCCCTTTTTCTCCCTTATTAATTCATTACTCGTTTGAATAAATTCCGTTTCAATTTTTAAGTTCTTCAATAACACCCTATATAGTGTACCTGTTCAGTATAAGTCCGCCTAACATAATTTTAACTCAAATCGATTTTGTTTTTAAAACGAACATTTATTTGCTAAATTAAATAGTCAATACCTTGTTTTAGGTATCCGGTAATTTGTTAAACATTCCGATAACGTATAATTGCTTCTTATGTGTTTTCCATCTAAACCTTCGTCTAAATAGTGTATTGAACCAACCTATAAAACCGTGTTTTCCAGTTTTAATCGCGCTTTTGATAACGCGAAGATTTGCAGTTCGAATTTGTGTTATTTGAACCAATTTTTAATTTGATTCTACAGCTTGTGCGTTAAAATATTTTCTACAGCGATGCACGTTTTGTTGTTCGACAAGTAAGAGATATCTTGCGTGTATTCGCTTTGAGCTGGATGCCAAATTGGTTCTTTCTTTATGTAGGACCAACTGTTCTATGCCTTACATGTGATTTTCCAATGCTCCACCCGAAGGTACTACATTGGCCAGGAAGCGAGTTCTTTTTACCTGAAAATTTGGAATTTTGCCGAACCCTTGCTGTTTCAAGCAAGGTAGGGATCTTTAGCGTGTGTGACAACACTCACACACGGGACCTCCATTTTACCTCTCATCCGAACGAGGGTGTATTTTTGTGAAAAATGTTCGCCTAACATTTTTCAAGCGGACCGTGTCGGGATTCGAACCCGGAACCTTGGGTTTAGTGATCACACACATACCACTACGCCACGGGGCCGCCAAAAAACTGTTCTATGCCACAGATCAACTGCCATTGCCTGTAGATTGCTAGTGCCGTTATGGTAACAGGGTAAATGGACCCCGACGAGCGTGGCAATGCGGTGGTGATTCACTCCCGAGGGCATGCAAGCTAAGTATCCAGACACATAGTTATACAACTTGTTTTATTTTGTGTATATCAATGGTATATTCCGTATCAGCGTTTGGTGTAGTTACGTGATAAGAAACGTGACACTGTAGAACTATTTTTTGTTGCTGTGAATCGATATTATCGCTCTACAGGTGTGATGTACCATTGTTAAAAATGTTTGACAGACACACTCTTATTCTTTTCTACTGATTGGTTTATTTTACAAACAGTATTATGTACAATTTAAAAAGAATGTTTCACAAAAGCTCTCACATGTTTATTTACTACTGATTACTTTTATTTTGTGTAAAATACGAGATGCGCACTTCGTATCTAAAGTACTAAATTGTTCATATCACCTAATTGTTTGCTTTGAAATAGTAAAGCTTAATTTATTGCTTTTGCTTGTTTGTACAAAATTCTTTATTTATTTTTATTTGTTAATAGATTAATCATGGGCAACGTGCTTTTTTTGTTTTCTTGGTATGAAGGTGAATCCCCAGAACTCTCCGCGTTTGATAGTTAGCCTGGTATTTACTTTTCTTCTGGCTACGTCTAGGTACTTAGCAAGGTATTAGTGTTAATATCCGTTAATTGAACTCGAACATAATTAACTACATTTTTTATAATACTTATACCTCAGTAAATATCAACTTTAAAAAATGAACCAATACATTACTTACACAGAAAGCATAGCCAAATTTCAAAGTACAGCCAAAGTTGTCGTACAAAATGGGGAAATTAAAGGATCGCATGCAGCTGCTGTACGCTACTGGCATAAGTGCATAAAGGAATGTTTGCAGTTGTGTCTTTTTTATGAGCTAAACTGTCTGTTAAATTTAGTAGAAAAATTTGTGCTACATTCAAAGTAATGGGAAATATTCATTTTTTATTTTTTAATTTTAACGCCCTGCAACACAAAATTAAAGGTCATAGGAGTTCTATCTAAGCTTCTCTATACAACAAATGCAGATATCTCAAAACTAATTTTAAGAATCCACTTCCGCGACTATTTTAGTTGGTATAAAAAGACTCTCTTGCTCAAATAGATAAGTATATTAACCTCTACTAAAATTTTAAGAGGACAAATTGTGACGTTTCTTAAAATACTTATAATCCAATTTCATTTAATATATTACCAACTTTATTATTTTCAAAATCAATTATTTGAATGCAAGCGATAAGCGAGATTAGGGCCTAACGGCCCTGTCGTACATCTGTTTACATAGTTTTTGTATTAGTAAATTCCACCAATAGGATTAGGTTGTTCCCTTTAACAAATATAATTTTAGGTTACAACAATTCTGATGTAAGGAATAATTATTTTGTATGACATGGCTCATATGCAAAGGGAGTCAAATTCATTCTGTCAGTTTTGTAATTAGTGCAGTCGTGATCGTCTGAGCGCAAAAACAGGTCATATGCAGCTTTGTGCTAACGAAAATAAATGGAAAATCTGTTTCTGATTCTAGTTCCACTATACGTAAATTTAAGTAGATATATAGGTTAAATAGGAAAAAACGTAACAGGGTATGTTTATTTTATACTCTCAACTCATCCGTCTGAGTTTGTTGAGAATGTTTCGAATAATTTTAGGAAGGTAGATCCATTTTTCATAGAACACTTTGTATGCAACATCCAAAACAACAACCTACCGCTTTGTTAGGTCAATTAGCTTGACTAGAAGTTATCAAACAAGGCTGAGTAGTCTTAGTTATGTTTAAGATAAAACCCTACCAAGTGGAGCAGTTTCAATTTTAGGGGTACATTGGTACCACGATCAACAACCTTGTGTTGGAAATAACCATGTTGTTTAGGACGAATTTAAAATGTGCAGGTTTACTTACGATTTCTCAGAATTGGTGCAATTATTTTTATTAAACTCTGTAATTTTTAAATACTTCACTGGTTCGCATAATAATAGCAATAACGATTTTAAAGTTTCCCTAGTCGTATACATATAACCTCTAATTCAGATTATAAACAACAATATCTTCAGAAAAATCCATTGCATTACCCAATTATGACTATTTACTAGTTACGTAATTTAGACCAATACAAACGTTTGAGTTCATAACAAAACGTTTCATTCATTGAGCACTTTCATCAATGCAAAATTGGACTGCTTTCCAATACATAACTTTTAACAATGTGGATCATTTCTAGGTAGCTTTTTGGGAGTTTTCTGTTTGTGTTTTTCTTTTTGTGTTGTAGTCGAACTTATGGATGGTGTGTTCATGCTAAGCTAGGACTGTTTTGTTGTTTTTGTCGCTTGTTCATACTTAGTTAGGTCTGTTTAGTTGTTTTTGTCATACTTATGTCCATTAAATCTTTTTTCCAAATATTGAGAGCTGTGAACAATGCAAATATGTTGGCAATTTTTTGACAAGTATTTTATAAATTCCGCCAACAAAGCTTACATTTAAAACCAATACACACATTTCTATTAATTTTCTACTACATGAACGCAAACCTCTTTACATTAAAAATTCATATGTTCATAATTATAAATAATAGACATAAAACCTCATATCTTACCCACTGTTTAAGTGCTAATTACCTTTTTAAAACTTTCAGAATGTCTAGCTTTTCAATTTTTTTTCTTTCCATCTAACACGGCTCCCTTAACAATATCAAATTCAAATTATTGGAGGGAGTAAAAAGTTATCGTCACGTTAGTTTGTATGTAATTTGTAATATAGTATGTATGGGATTATTTTAATGTCCTTAGTGGTCAGGATGTACAATATTTGTCTATTGTAAATTAGCTTTTCATGGGAAATGCATACATAGTGTCTTACAATATTAAGATATATTTTCATTTGAGGTTTTATTTTAGGTCATGGTTCTGGATTATTTTTTTACAATGGATTTTAAAAAAAATAATGTTATACCTTATTATCTGAATTATCTTTACAGAAACAAAGTTTGAAATATCATTCTTAATTAATATTTACTATTCGAGAAGTCTACTATACATACATATTTAGTCTGTTCATCCAAATTTATATCTTTTATCTGATCTATAGTTAACATAATGAGAGTGCGTTACATTCTGCCAACCGCACTTAACAATACTAATACTAAAAATTTATTTTGCAGCAACTAAATGTTACAGAGACATCTGCTAAACTAGAAAATTTAGAAAGAGGAGCCATTTACCAAGTTTTCGTTGTATCAAAAAACCAACACGGAACTTCACTGCCATCATCAACGATTGGCATTCCTATTGTCAAAACAGGTAAAGTAAAAAATTTTAACATACGTGTAAAATAAGTTTTAATTTATTAGTTGGAGAATGGATCGATGCTGTTACTTCTCCGCCTCATACTTTAGCAGTTGCAAGTCACAGTGCAACTTGGGTTACTATAACATGGCAACCTCCTCAGTTTAGTCATCCGTCAGAACAAATAACATATAGGTTAGTTCTATTCTTGTAAGATGCCATACAATTTACTGTGATTTTTTAGGCTGTATCATAAATCAACAGCGGATGACACAAACCAAATTGTGAATACCTCGATAACATCACACATGATTGAGAATTTGAATCCCAATACTCAATATATTATATATGTTACTGCAATTTGCAAAAAAGGAGAAAGTGGCCCAAGTGAAACTTTGATAGCATGGACTGACCCTGCATATCCTGCATTTGTAGAAGTATGTAACGGTGAACAAGCCTGTGCCTGCTAAATAGAAATGTCAACATTTTATAAATTTTACGTTCGCTCAATGCAATTCATCATATTTACCAGGGTCAAACTATTTAAAAACAGAACATTCATTTATTTAAAGATGATGCATCTTTTTGTCTAACCATGACTATAGATATGATCATATGCTACTTTTGGAAGCTTAGAAGGGTATCTTTTAAGTTATAATTGTTTTAGCCTCAGTTGCATAACATTTTGCCTTTAGCGGTGTTTAAACAAAAAAGATGTTCTCTGTTGATCTCTCTATAATATTTACTTTTACGAATGCATCTTTTATAGCACCGTTATTTTTCATCCGCAACCTTCTAGTCCTAATACGTCCACAGTTTTTGTCCAAAATATAATGAATAGCAAATACCAATGCAGACTGTGATTTATCTACAAATATTGGAAATGGACATGAAAAAAATTAATATGCACCTCGTACAAAAATCGATTTTCATTATCTTACCTGTTTATAGGCTTGGTTATACTCTTTGCAGAGTTGTCCATAAAAAAGCGTTTTTTGTTGCCCGTGGTATATAAGTAACTATTTTGTTCTAAGAATATTTTGGCAGTTGTTCAAGAAGATTTAGGAATATTCAGGTCGGTTTGTGCTCAAAGGCTTTATTAGACAAAGAATTCAAGGACCTTTCGAGGTAGATGTAAAGGTGTTACATTCTATATATCCCTAAAAATATTTGCATTTGATTTTATAGAAACTGTCCCACACCACTGAAAACTTGCTGGTGCACTATTTACTATTACGTCACTTTGCTTTTGTAAAGTAAAATTAATTCAGATAATTAACATCATTTAGCACGTAACACATATCCAAATAGTCCTAAACATTTATTTCATTAATTTTGTAACTTTATGTATTTCAATTAAAAATGGAGTAGTAAACACAATAAGGCCTTAATATGATTGGAGTGTGATGCTGTTTCCGATTTATGGGAATCAATGTGTTGTTATCAGTTGTAATGCTGACCTCGAATGTACTCACACTCCTAACAAACTAGTGATAATATACAGTTTTGCTTTCACCTCATAAGACACAACAGATTACACTCGAGTTATGTAGCCGTTGCTATTCAACTGGCTGATAACTCTTGTTTCTACCATGGTTGGGCAGGGAGTATGGTCATGTTCCCGATAATACACAAAACAACATTATTTACCATATAGTAGTGAACAGCATCACTCTTCAATGCCCAGCAAGGGCAGAAATACTACTCATCAACCAATTTAATAATGACAGCTGTAAAACACTATCATCTGTTGCAGAAATCCACAAGCTTCCATTGCCGTATCTGTTTGTTCCTAATTGGTTTATCTTCTACACGCCGTTAATAATCGTGGTTGTTTAAATGGCAATGATATTTTGTTTGTTGATTATCTAGGCATTTACGAATTAAAATGAATAACGAAACGGTAAACACTCGAAACGTGATGTTAACGTTTTAGGTACGATAAACTGTTCTTACCTGTAACTTTTTTTTAGCAACAAGGTATTTTTAAGCTTTCTTGTTTCTATTTTCAAAGTTCAAATTATTGATAATAATCAGTATGTGGGGTTCTAGTTCTTTTATAGTCAGAATTAAAACACCCATCCTTCACTCCAAAATAATAAAAAAAAATCAACTTGTAGCATATTCTCCTTTGTTGTCATAATTAAAAGTATTCAAAAAGCATGCGCTTTTTATAAATAAAAGCGCTTTTTCAAAAAGTTGGTCAAAACCCAAGAAATTGTTTATTGGTTAGCTGTTTTTAAAGTCCTTAGCAATTTATCCTGTTTGAATAATTAAAAACTTCAAAGTGACTACTGCGGTGAACTTAGAAATAATCATGTAAATTGTGAGAAAATTCAGCAGTTATTAAACAATATAATAAACACATGAATTGTAAAATTGTTATCATTCGAATTAATTTCTCTTATTATTGAAATTTAGGCATGGGAATACAAATTATGGTTTTTATTGTTGAAAAAATAAATTCCAACTTTTTTAAATACTATTATATTCAGTGGTTTAAGGCACAAGTCCCTTTTTATAGCAAGTGATAAGTGCTGAATTGACATTAAATGTCTGAATTAGTTTTACTCTACAAAATTGAAGTGACGTAATATTTCATTAAATGGCACACTAGCATTACACAACCTTTAAATATTTCAATACCATAACAAATATGCTTAAGAAAGTTATATGAAAAGCTCACGTCTTTTTTCTATGATACCAAGGTGCTTATAACCACAAGTAAGAAGTGTGCTTCAAATTCACATTTTATTCTTTAAGCTATATAGAAATTTTAGAAACTTTTAATCGTCATCTTCAATACCATTCATTTGGATAAAATAATTTGCATTAAATTAACACAAATCATCTCTAGAGTTTGATTTCTGTTTAATAGGAGAATGCATACCATGCTACTAAAAATTATCTTGATTGAAGGTGTCTATGGATTTTAAAACACATTCTAGCCATCATCCTGAATATACTTAAATCACAGAGTGATTTTTTTATTGTCAAAATTTAGCAAGCTTTCTAGTTAAAGAACCTCAAAATTGTAGTATGATGTTTTAAGTTAATATAAAGGTTTTCTCTTTCATAACTACCTCTGATCACAATAATTTTTAGTATTCCTATACAACAAACTAATTTTTTTTGTTACGCTTTAGTCTCCAACTATACATCCAATTAACTTGGTAATGGAAGGAAGCAGCATGACCATTCTTTGTATAGCAATGGGAACGCCAATGCCAACTATTTCTTTGTACATATCTGGTCGTCTTGTTAGTCAAGAAATCACCAGACATATGGTAACTGTAGTACACAACGTAACAAGAGATATGGATCAGATTTCTTGCTATGCCGATAATGGATACGGAACACCAATGCAGGCATCTAGAAAAATTTCAATTAGTTGTAAGTATATCTAGTAGAATATACTTTAGGTATCTTTGTGTGTTGACATTTTCTGCAAAATTTATAAGCCGATAGATATCTATGCTTATTCGACACAAATATGATAGTACCAGATTTTCTAATGTGGTTCCGTAAATTATTATAAGATACTGGTGTGTAAAAATTTCATACTGTGTACATGAAGCAAGGTAGCCAAAAATCACAAGATAAACATGCGAGCTAGTGAAGTAGTAACTCAAACACTGGGCTCATGTTTTATAACTAAATAGTTCCAACTCAGAAATAAATGTATTCTAAATTTTAAAGCTTTGGTATAAACAATTTTGAATAGGTGTATTTACGTGGCAGTATTGATTCACCTGCTAGTTCGGGTGATTTTTAAACTTTTATCGGGACCATTTAAAACTAAGGCTGGAAATATCGAGGTACTGAAGCAACAGATTTTGGTTGAATCACAATTAATCCTTAGAAAAAGTTCGACGGATATGATCGATATGTTGCATTAAATCGGGATATCAAATTGAAGAAGAGTATCACTTTCGATATCTAATTAAACATGTATCAATATTTAAAAAAAAAGCAAGTTGCTGCTAAATATTTTTGAATTTGGTTTTTTGATAATAAATTTAAACGCGTAGAAAATAAAAAGTCGATTACTCTATTGAATTCTGATCTTCACAAAGTTCTTTCTTCTTTTACCAACTTTCCACATCTACAATTTGTAACGCAAGCATGTTACTTCAAGTAAAATTAGATAATAGAAAAGAATTTAGGAAATTTCAATTAGTTAACACGTTCGCTGCCATTGTTTATTTTGGATTGCAATGACATACGCCAATGTTGTTGGAGTTGTTTCTTTTGTTAAAAAACCTTTTTTCAAACCTGATGTTACTTCAATTTGCATAAAAAATATTTAAAAAAAAACGAGGTGCGATTTATCTTGTAGTTGGCGTACTAATATATCTTCTATATGAACATGCCAAGCTACAAGATAACTCGCGCATTTAATTTTATCTCTGGCATCAGTAAGACAATAAAATAACTATATCAATGATTAAAGTGTGAATGATCGTCAATTCTGTACAGATTTAGTTTACAATGATCAAATTGCATTTTATTTCGTGTAACTTGAAACTTTGATAGAACATTATCGTTGGCGAAGCTAAAAAACTAAATCTGCACGGCACACATAATTATACTGCTTACATTCTGTGCTAACTAGTATTTGGAGAGCGGCGCCTAGACTTACTTCTACTAGTAGACCTAGTGAAGACAATCTGTCGTCGTCGGTTGTGCATGAACAACCTGTCACTAGCTCGTTGATTTCAACGTCATTAGAACACACAACCACGCTGTTAGCTACGGCAATGGTGTCGGTGCTTGATTATACAGGAACATTGCAATCTGTTCGTGTAATATTAGATAACGGATCCATGGAAAGTTTTATGACTGAAAGGTGCCGTCAGAAATTAGGTTTAAGGAAACGGAGAGCCAATGTCACTGTTCAAGGACTTGGCTTGAATTCGTCGTTGGTGTCTGGTGCACTATCGTGTGTAGTCAGCCCTCGGGAGCACGGTCTCCAGCATATGGAATTGATTGTTATATTTTACCTAACATTTGTAATCAATTACCTTCGTCGTCGATAGGGGTCAAGGAATGGTCGCATACTCGAGGTTTGGCCTTAGCTGATCCTAATTTTAATGTTCCTGGTAAAATTGACATGCTACTCGGAGCGGAAATCTTTGCTCAGGTTTTGTTGAACGAGTCTCGTTGGGGTGTCGCTAACGAGCCAGTTGCTATTAAAACAACCTTTGGTTGGGTTTTAACGGGAAAGGTCGTTTCCCCGAATAGTTCGATTACGTCATTGTGTGCTTTCGTTGAACCCTTAAACAGTGACATTCGTCGATTTTGGGAATTAGAAAATATTCCTTCAAAAACACATTTCTCCTGAAGAAGAAAGGTGTGAAAATCAATTTGTGGAAAGTTATAGACGTAACACGGACGGTCGTTTGGTAGTGTCCTTGCCCTTTAAAATTTCGGAACCCTCATTTGTGGGTACGAGATCAATTTGTATTAAAAGATTTTTGTCGTTAGAACGTCGTTTGTTAAAAAATCCTGAATTGTATTCAGATTATAAAAAATTTATGGAGGATTATTTGACAAGCGGGCACATGGTTCAAGTGAAATCGCTTGAAAATTCGTCGGGTCATGAGAAAATGTACTACATTCCCCATCATGCTTTACATAAGCGTGATAGCACTACCACCAAATTGCGTGTGGTTTTCGATGCTTCGTGTCAGGATCAATCTGGAAAGTCGTTAAATGATAGCTTGGGTATTGGTCCTGCTTTGCAAAAGGACATTGCAGTTTTGTTATTGCACTTTCGTGTACATCCTATCGTAATTACAGCTGACATTAAACAAATGTATCGGCAGATTTTGGTTAAAGATACTCATCGTGATTATCAACGTATCGTCTGGAGATTTTCTCCGTCAGATCCTATTATGGACTTTAAATTAAATACTGTAACTTATGGAGTTTCGTCGTCGCCTTTTTTGGCCTTGCGTACTGTTCAAGAATTGGCAAGGTTAGAGTCGATTAATTTTCCTTCGTGTCATCGGTATTGGCGAGCGATACCAATGTTGAAGACATAGTCACGGGAGGTAAATCGATTGAAGCTGCTAATCAAATAATTGGTGAATTGAATAGTATTTGCTCTAGTGGTGGTTTTCAATTAAGAAAATGGAGAAGTAATTGCCCGGAAGTGATGTCCAACTTGAGGGAGTCCCTGTCCAGTTCGGACGCAATTACATTTCAAAATAAAGATAGTGGTTCAATAAAAATTTTGGGCCTTTCGTGGCGTGCTCTTACAGATGCATTTTTATACAACTTAGACGTTGAAGAGCGCACTTGCACTAAGCGTAATATTTTGTCGGCTATCGCAAAATTTTTGATCCTCTCGGTTTGATAGCACCTGTAGTACTGTTCGCTAAATGTTTAGTTCAAGATCTTTGGCTATTAGGCCTCGGTGGGACCAAGAGCCTCCATTGAAGTCATACAAAATGGAAACATTTTTGGGTGAATTGCCAGCGGTTTCGAATATTGAGATTTCGCGTCACATCGTATGTCATAATTTTAAAAGGTGGAGTTGCATGGATTCTGTGATGCTTCTGAAGCCGGGTATGCATCTGTCATCTATTTCCGTTCGTTCGATCTAGAAGGTAATATTACCATTTCATTAGTATGCGCAAAATCGAAGGTTGCTCCTACTAATCGCGTTTCATTGTCCCGTCTCGAATTGTGTGCTGCCGTACTCTTGGCAGATTTAGTAGATTTCGTCAAAAATACTTCTAAAGATATTTTATCATTTAGTAATATTTTCGCGTGGTCTGATTCTACTGTTGTTTTGTCTTGAATTCGGTCTTCCTCGCATAAGTGGAAGACATTCGTTAGCAATCGTATTTCGCATATTCAAGAACGTATTCCTCCATCTTCATGGTTTCATGTTAAGTCCCAGGATAACCCTGCGGATTGTGCCTCACGTGGACTTTTGGCTTCAGAGTTGGTTCATCATCCATTATGGTGGACAGGACCTTCCTGGTTAGTGCGTCGTAGCGAAGAATGGCCAGTAACATCGCTGCCAAAAATTATCGACTCATCTCAGATGGACGTCGAATATCGTACTCTGTCGTTAACAGTCGTTATGTCTGACAATTTCTTAGATACGTTGTTGGATAAATTTTCAAACCTGCAGAAAATTTGTAGGATTATTACCTGTATTCGTCATTTCATTCGTAATGTTCAATGTCCAGATTTGCGTTCAAAATATTCTGATGGTTTGTCTCTAGCTCAGCAGCAAGAGGCTATACATTTATTGATTAAAAGAGTTCAAACCAATGTTTTTGCTCAAGACATTGCAAATATTAAAACTGGAAAACTTGTTAGTAAACAACTTCGTAGCCTTAGTCCGTTTCTAGATAGTCATGATTTGTTGAGGGTGGGCGGTCGCCACGTAACTCAGAGTTGTCGCATGATGCAAAATTTCCAATTTTGCTTCCTCGGTCGCATCGGTTGACTGAACTTATTATATTAGATTGTCATGAAAGACATTTACATCCTGGAAATCGAACAACACAATTTTACTAACTCAAAATTATTGGATCTTGTGCGCCAAGAGGGCTATTCGGCAATGTCTGAAATCCTGCATTCGTTGTTTTCGTGTAAACCCTGTGGCTTTATGCCCCTATGGGGATTTACCAGCTTCTAGGTTAACTCCAGGTAAGGCGTTTTACATACGGGAGTCGACTTTGGTGGACCTTTCTCTGTCACGATGAATCGTTGTCGTGGTGCAAAATCATTGAAAGCGTACATTTGCTTATTTATTTGTTTCAGCACTAAAGCCATCCATTTGGAACTAGTGTCTAACTTGTCGACAGACGCTTTCTTGGGTGCTTTACGTCGATTTATTGCTCGAAGAGGCAAATGTATTCAAATCCATTGTGATAATGGTACTAATTTCGGTGGGGCCTCTCGTGAAATCTCTCAATTGATGCGCCATTCGGCAGGCGTTGAGGAATCGAATTTGTGTTTAATCCTCCTGCTGCTCCTCATTTTGGTGGGTTGTGGGAGGCCGGGATTAAATCGGTAAAATCCCATTTAAAGAGAATTATCGGTGAACAAATTTTGTCGTTTGAAGAATTCTCGACGGTATTGATTCAAATCGAAGCGATTCTCAATTCACGTCCACTATGCGCACTGAGTTGCGAACCGCATGATTTCTCGTATTTGACCCCGGGTCATTTTCTTAATGTTGAACCAGTTTCGGTGTTACCAGATCCAGATTTGTTGTCCATAAACCCCTCTCGTTTGAATCGCTGGCAATTGTTGCAGCAAATGCAACAAGGGTTTTGGAAGAAATGGAGTGCTGAATACCTGCACACGTTGCAGCAGAAAGGTAAGTGGTTGAAGAATTCCGCTACTTTACCTATTGATTCGCTTGTCCTCTTAAAGGAAGAAAATAACCCCCCTCTACAGTGGCGTTTAGGAAGAGTAGTAGATGTTCACCCTGGTAGAGACGGTATCGTTCGGGTAGCTACAGTCAAGACATCCCAAGGGTTAGTTAAACGCCCTCTAGTGAAACTATGTTTACTGCCAGTTACTTGATATTTAATGGTATGTACACATATATTCACTTATATAAGTTTGTCGGTTAGGTTTCTTAGTTAATAGCTCTAATTAGTTTTAAATATAAAATAAGTTAGTTCATACTTATTTTGGTGGGCGGGATGTTCGGTCTCTTTGTCGCACGTTCGCGTGGTTAATTTTAAGTTATTTAAATTTGTAGTCGTAAATCTAGTAGTAAAACTGTCATCCCTTGTTCCCTTATATCCTGCCATAAAAATTCCTTGTGCATTTGTGAATAAGGTGGACAGAGTAGTGAACAAACACTTTCTTATGGATAGTGAAGCAGAACGGCCGTCGGTTTCTTCGTTCAGTACCGTAAGTTAGTCAAGTGCCACAGACTTTCGTTGTTAAACCCTAAAAACCTCAGTGCAAGTGTAACGTAACATAGACTCAATTCGCATACAGTCCACTTGGTTGAAAGAATAGGAACTGCAGCTTAGAAAAACACAAAACACCGCGGAGGTAAGTCGATGTATAAATTTATAAGACCCCCCGCGCGTGAACAGTCCTAAACATTTATTTCATTAATTTTGTAACTTTACGTATTTCAATTAAAAATGGAGTAGTAAACACAATAAGGCCTTAATATGATTGGAGTGTGATGCTGTTTCCGATTTATGGGAATCAATGTGTTGTTATCAGTTGTAATGCTGACCTCGAACGTACTCACACTCCTAACAAACTAGTGATAATAGACAGTTTTGCTTTCACCTCATAAGACACAACAGATTACACTCGAGTTATGTAGCCGTTGCTATTCAACTGGCTGATAACTCTTGTTTCTACCATGGTTGGGCAGGGAGTATGGTGATGTTCCCGATAATACACAAAACAACATTATTTACCATATAGTAGTGAACAGCATCACTCTTCAATGCCCAGCAAGGGCAGAAATACTACTCATCAACCAATTTAATAATGACAGCTGTAAAACACTATCATCTGTTGCAGAAATCCACAAGCTTCCATTGCAGTATCTGTTTGTTCCTAATTGGTTTATCTTCTACACACCGTTAATAATCGTGGTTGTTTAAATGGCAATGATATTTTGTTTGTTGATTATCTAGGCATTTACGAATTGAAATGAATAACGAAACGGTAAACACTCGAAACGTGATGTTAACGTTTTAGGTACGATAAACTCTTCTTACCTGTAACTTTTTTTTAGCAACAAGGTATTTTTAAGCTTTCTTGTTTCTATTTTCAAAGTTCAAATTATTAATAATAATCAGTATGTGGGGTTCCAGTTCTTTTATGGTCAGAATTAAAACACCCATCCTTCACTCCCAAATAATAAAAAAAAATCAACTTTTAGCATATTCTCCTTTGTTGCCATAATAAAAAGTATTCAAAAAGCATGCGCTTTTTATAAATAATAGTGCTTTTTCAAAAAGTTGGTCAAAGCCCAAGAAATTGTTTATTGGTTAGCTATTTTTAGAGTCCTTAGCAATTTATCCTGTTTGAATAATTAAAAACTTCAAAGTGACTACTGCGGTGAACTTAGAAATAATCATGTAAATTGTGAGAAAATTCAGCAGTTATTAAACAATATAATAAACACATGAATTGTAAAATTGTTATCATTCGAATTAATTTCTCTTAATATTGAAATTTAGGCATGGGAATACAAATTATGGTTTTTATTGTTGAAAAAATAAATTCCAACTTTTTTAAATACTATATTCAGTGGTTTAAGGCACAACAGTCCCTTTTTATAGCAAGTGATAAGTGCTGAATTGACATTAAATGTCTGAATTAGTTTTACTCTACAAAATTGAAGTGACGTAATATTTCATTAAATGGCACACTAGCATTACACAACGTTTAAATATTTCTATACCATAACAAATATGCTTAAGAAAGTTATATGAAAAGCCCACGTCTTTTTACTATGATACCAAGGTGCTTATGACCACAAGTAAGAAGTGTGCTTCAAATTCACATTTTATTCTTTAAGCTATATAGAAATTTTAGAAACTTTTAATCGTCATCTTCAATACCGTTCATTTGGATAAAATAATTTGCATTAAATTAACACAAATCATCTCTAGAGTTTGATTTCTGTTTAGTAGGAGAATGCATACCATGCTACTAAAAATTATCTTGATTGAAGGTGTCTATGGATTTTAAAACACATTCTAGCCATCATCCTGAATATACTTAAATCACAGAGTGAATTTTTGATTATCAAAATTTAGCAAGCTTTCTAGTTAAAGAACCTCAAAATTGTAGGATGATGTTTTAAGTTAATATAAAGGTTTTCTCTTTCATAACTACCTCTGATCACAATAATTTTTAGTATTCCTATACAACAAACTAATTTTTTTTTGTTACGCTTTAGCCTCCAACTATACATCCAATTAACTTGGTAATGGAAGGAAGCAGCATGACCATTCTTTGTATAGCAATGGGAACGCCAATGCCAACTATTTCTTTATACATATCTGGTCGTCTCGTTAGTCAAGAAATCACTAGACATATGGTAACTGTGGTACACAATGTAACAAGAGACATGGATCAGATTTCTTGCTATGCTGATAATGGATATGGAACACCAATGCAGGCTTCAAGAAAAATTTCAATTAGTTGTAAGTATATCTAGTGGAATATATTTTAAGTATCTTTATGAGTTGACATTTTCTGCAAAATTTATAAGCCGTTAGTTGTCTATGCATTTCAACACAAATATGATAATACCAGACTTTCTAATGTCGTTCCGTAAATTACTATAAGATACTGGTAGTGTAAAAAATTCACACTGTATACATGAAACAAGGTAGGCCAAAACCACAAGAGAAACGTGCGAGCTAGTGAAGTAGTAACTCAAACACTGGGCTCATGTTTTATAACTAAATAGTTCCAACTCTGAGAAATAAATGTATTCTAAATTTTAAAGCTTTGGTATAAACAATTTTGAATAGGTGTATTTACGTGGCAGTATTGATTCACCTGCTAGTTCGGGTGATTTTTCTTCTGTAGAAAACTTTTATCGGGACCATTTAAAACTAAGGCTGGAAATATCGAGGTACTGAAGCAACAGATTTTGGTTGAATCACAATTAATCCTTAGAAAAAGCTAGACGGATATGATCGATATGTTGCATTAAATCGGGATATCAAATTGAAGAAGAGTATCACTTTCGATATCTAATTAAACATGTATCAATATTTAAAAAAAAAAGCAAGTTGCTGCTAAAAATTTTTGAATTTGGTTTTTTGATAATAAATTTAAACGCGTAGACAATAAAAAAATCGATTACTCTATTGAATTCTGATCTTCACAAAGTTCTTTCTTCTTTTACCAACTTTCCACATCTACAATTTCTAACGCAAGTATGTTACTTCAAGTAAAATTAGATAATAGAAAAGAATTTAGGAAATTTCATTTAGTTAACATGTTCGCTGCCATTGTTTATTTTGGATTTCAATGACATACGCTAATGTTGTTGAAGTTGTTTCTTTTGTTAAAAAACCCTTTTTTCAACCTGATGTTACTTCAATTTGCATAAAAAAGTACTTTTTGAAAAAAAAAACAGGTGCGATTTATCTTGTAGTTGGCGTACTTATATTCTTCTATATGAACATGCCAAGCTACAAGATAACTTGTGCATTTAATTTTATCTCTGGCGTCAGTAACACAATAAAATAACTATATCAATGATCACAGTGTGAATGACCATCAATTCTTTACAGATTTAGTTTACAATGATCAAATTGCATTTTATTTCGTGTAACTTGAAACTTTGATAGAACATTATCGTTAGCCAAGCTAAAAAAAACTAAATCTGCACGGCACACATAATTATACTGCTTACATTCTGTGCTAACTAGTATTTGCTTGTGAGTTTACAGTTGTATACTTATATTACTTATTAGTAATTGGTAGCTATTTAGGTGTATAGAAAATGTCGGGAGAAAAAGGAAACTAACTGAGAATGACATGGAACAACTTGCTGCTATGAATCAAGAACAATGGACAGAATTTTTGAAGAATAACACGAACGACGATGAAGATTATCGACTGTCTGATAGTGATATCGAGAGCAGCGATTCTACTGATTCAGAACTATCGGAATCTGAAAACAAGGCAGCTGTTCCTGTAGCTAATCAAGTGCCAAGCACTAGGCAGGAACCGATTGGTGTGCTATACCTAAGGATCCTAAGATCTACGATTTCAAAGAAATTCCTGGTTTAAAATTTAATACAAATCAATCATCAATTGAACCTTTAGTAAATTTGTCCTTTTCGGATGACTTCCTTAATCATATTGTTCAATAAAGACCACTGCTAAGAAATACCAGATTGAATCAATGAAGAACAGTTCATTTACATTTCCAATGCTCCACCTGTAGGTACTACATTGGCCAGGAGGCGAGTTTTTTGTTGCCTGGAAATTTAGAATTTTGCCGAACCCTTGTCGTTCCAGGCAAGGTAGGGATCTTTAACGTGCATGACAACACTCACACACGGGACCTCCATTTAACCTCTCATCCGAACGAGGGCATAATTTTTGTGAAAAATGCTCACCTGCCATTTTTCAAGCAGTCGGCCGTGTCGGGATTTGAACCGGGACCTTGGGATCCGTAGTCTTATGCTTACTACATTGATCCACGGCGACGCCGTCAATGAAGAACAACTGATTTAACAGAAATGAAAGTGTTCTTAGGACTACTGCTACACATGGGGCCGTGCTCCTATCCATCAATTGAACATTATTGGAGCACCAATACAAATACAATAACTTATTTTGAAGTTCTACCATGAGCCGCAACAGATTCCAGATATTACTTCGATTTTTACATTTTGTCGATAACTCAAGGCAAACGAACGATAGGCCAGTTCTTGATCAGTGCAATAATACAATGAGAGATTCTTATGTACCTGATCGGAAATTATGTATCGACGAATCAATGGTGTTATGGCACAGCCGCTTGTTTTTTCTGCCAATACATAAAAAAACAAGAAGCATAAATACGGAATAAAATTATAACGAATTGTGAGTCTGATCGAACGGTACTAAAAATCAAAATTTACTGTGGGTAATCTGAAAAGCCTGAAACGGACATAGGCCATGCTTCTGAAGCAGTTGTAACAATGATGGAAGATTACCTAGACAAGGGACACATCATATATGCAGACAATTTCTATAATTCGGTGTTTCTGACTAAACTCTTTGACGGTTGTAAACCATATATTTGTGGAACATTCAGACAAAATCGTAAGGATAATCCTACAGAAGTTGTTAAAACTAAGCCGAAAAAAGGCGAAAATATTTGGAGAAGAAATGATTGTCGTAGTGTGTAAATGGAAGGACAAAAGAGATGTCCTTACAATCTCAAATATGCATAGAGTAGAAATGGTGGAAGTACTCAATAGAAATCGACAAATGTCGCTAAAACCCAACATCGTTGGAGACTATAATTGTGGAATGTCGGGAACTGATAAATCAGATCAGATGCTATCTTACTATTCTTGTCTAAGAAAGACTATCCGATGGCCTAAGAAAATTGCTTTGCATATAATAGAAATGTATATTCATAACGCATATATATTTTATAAAAAATATACGTGCTCCAAAATAAATACCTCGAATTTTAGGGAAAAATTCATGATTCACTTAATAGGAGAGAAAAGGATACATTCTATAAGGATAGAACCAATTGCTAAACTGCATTATTTAGATAGCATTCCATCAACACAAAAGAAACAACGGCCTACAAAACCTTGCTGCATTTGTACAAGAAACAAGATTCGGAAGGAAACTTGCTATATTTGCCTTGTGTGTGACGAAAAGCCCGCATTGTGTGTACAGGATTGTTTTAAAAAATATCATGAATAAACATTGAAGTATTTGTTTGCTTTTATATTACATAGAATTAGTTTTTACTTTGCAAGTTTAGAATAAACATTTTTTTTAATTTTGTATTAATAGCTTGATCCTTTAAGTTTCCTGTACACCCGACACGCCAAACATAAATTTTTCTTATATCTGTTTACCACTTTGTTCTACACATTTTACTCTACCTGCTACAACATTTAATTCTTATATATCTCCTACGAGCTCTCTCGTACTTAGCATTTCCTGCAAGGTTAAAATTCCGAGTTATCTCGCAGTCGGCGTTTGCCATTAGACCGCCAAGTACGAGTTATCTCGTACTCAGCAGCGAACGTGTTAATGTGCTTTTAGTATAAAAATACCCTTAAATACTTATAGAAGTTTTGGTAGTTTACATTAATAACGTGATTATTTCATTGCAATATTAAACTAAGATAGAAATAAGTAGAAAAGCACCTTCATCATTACGTCTTCAGTCCTGTAACTGGTTAGACACATACCCTCATTATTTTCTATTCTGTGCTAACCTACACATTTCCCTGAAATTTCCAGTCTGCATCTTTCACTATCTGTGCGCAATAATCTGATCTAGGTCTACCTCTATCTCTTTTTTTCCTATTTCTGCTTGTAATATATCCCACACTATTTCGCTTAGAACGTATACTGCCCTTCTATTTCTCCTATTTTGTTTTGTTTTCTACAGATATTCCCCTACTATTTCTATAACCTCTTAGTTATAAACTTTGTCTGTCTATGCTATCATCCTCATACATCTAAAGTACAACATTACAAAAAGCTTCCACCGTTTTGCTGTCTGCTTCTCCTACTGCTCCAATTTCATAGACGTACTGTGCTGTGCGCCACACATATGTTTTCAACAAAGTTCCCTTTGTTTCGATGTTTGTTGTCTTCGAACACAGCCGCTGCTCTTTCTTGATAGATGCAGTTCGGTTCCCCTTCTATTGTTTACAAATATATGTCGTATTTCCCTGATATTCAGTGGTGTGTGAAGGGGGTTAAGCAGCCTGTGGCTACCAAAATCGCCCCAACACTTGAACATTTGCCGAATTAATAGTTTTCCAATATATCCTTTCGCACAATCAACATTAGTTGAAAATATTTCAAAACCAACACCTGTAGTTGTTTATAATAATCATCAGATTTAAATGCAATTATTTTTTTCGTCATCAGGTTTTCTGTCTTAAAACTGGTTGGACGCATACCTTTACTTATTTCTAATCTGAGCTAGCCTACACCGTTCCCAGAAATTCCCACAGTCTAGATAAGCTCGGTTCCCCTTCTGTTGTTCCCTAATTATATGCCCTATTTCGCCACGATTCAGTGGTATGTGAAGGGGGTTAAGCAGCCCGTGGCTACCAAAGATCCTCAACACTTAGACATATGCCGAATTAATAGTTTTCCAGTAAATCGTTTTGCACAATTAACATTAGTTGAGAGTATTGCAAAACCAATACCTGTAGTTGCTTATAATATCATCAGGTTTAAGTACAGTTATTTTTTTCGTCAATAGGTTTTCCATCTTGGAATTGGTTGGTTGAGCTAGCCTGCACATTCTCTTGAAATTCCCACAGCCCACATTTTTCACTATCTGTGTGCAATATTCTAACCTAGGTCTACATCTACCTCTTGTTTTTCCTGTTTCTGCTTCTAATATATTCTGCACTATTCCCTCATGCCTTAGTATGTGTCCTATCATCCTACCTCTCCTATTTTTTACTGTTTTCCACATACTTCTTTCTTCAACTACCCTCTCCAGTACCTCTTTGTTCTTAACTTCATCATACGTCTGTAGCACCACATTTCAAAGGCTTATATATTTTTCCTGTCCACTTCTCCTACTGTCCAGGTTTCACAGCCGTACAGTGCTGTGCTCCACACATATGTTTTAAGCAGTTCTTCCCTTGTTTCTATGTTTGTTGTCTTTGAACACAGTAGTTGCTTTTTCTTGTTAAATGTAGCACGACTTTGTGCTGATCTTTGTTTTATATCTTTTGCGCTCTTCCCATCTTGCGTTATTTCGCTTCCTAGGTAGTAAATATCTTCAACCTCTTGTAAGTTCTCGTCACCTATTTGTATTCTAGTTTTTAACTTATTTTCCCATCTTTTACATACTAGTACTTTAGTTTTATTTTTGTTAATTTTCATACTATATCTCTCTGTTAGAACTGTTTCCATTTCATTAAGAGCAGCTTCTCATTCTTCTTTGCTAGATGGTAATAAGCATATATTATCTGCAAATCTAAGCATATCAATCGATTGTCCCTGCATAGTAATTCCAAATGTCTTCTTGCATTTGACAGTATTCAATATCTCTTCAATGCACACGTTAAAAATTAATGGGGATAGGGCACCTATTGTATATAAAAACAAACAGTAATAAAGATCGAGACTTTACACTCTTCATATTAAATTAGAAAACTGAGATCAATCTTTCTCTCTTACATATTATAGATACCCTTGTTAGGAGCGAAGGGAAGTGTTAAATTCTTAAATTTGGAATTGCCCAAAAGAGAAGAAAATCCCATAACAAGATGACGGTGCACTGGCTCACTACAGTGGGGGCAGGAGTGGTCCCTATAGAAACAATACCAAAGAAAAAAAATGTAACAAATTACTAGTTGTTATTTCAAGCTATGTTAAATTTTATGGGTGCCAACTCATCTAATCTAGTCCAGTCTAGTAAGAATCCCCTGGACGGCGAGTACACCTGGTGATTTTAATTACTTTACCCTTCTGATGAAATTGAGTTCCTTTTACAAAATGCCGCCTATATATTTAAGAAAATAAACAATTTTCAACTTACTACATCACCTAAATCTATTTTATGATAACACCATGTCACCATTTCTATAAACGGGTATACATACAATTTTAAACTTAAATTAAAATAAACATCAGTTATTCCTGTAAACAAATACGCATGCACGCACATCTGCACACAACTATGCAGACACACGTGCACGCACAGAATAGTAAATTACATAATCATTTAATCATCAATTAATCATAACCTTGATAATTAACTATAATAATAATAATTTACAATACATGTATAATTTGCAATTAAAACTTGCAATGTCCAGGCTTTATACAACCAATTACTTAACACTATACTTTACTTAAGATGGACATTGTAAAGTTTATAAATATTTTATGAGACCAAACATCATGCATAAATGCCACAACACAAGGAAAAAAATAATTTCTAATGAGCTTATAACTTACATTTGAACCAAGAGTAAATTCATTTTTAATGGTGATTATTTCGAATTTCTTGCTGGGAACCAATTCGTCACAATCTGTTAACATTGTGGGTCTGTTAATGTTGTGGGTCTGTCAAAAATCTGTGGTATCACACCACGTTATGCTTGATTGTTATTTTATAACATACGGAGTATATTGGATTACCCTTTCATGTTCATCTGCCCATGGTGGTCTTGTGTATTGCTCGTGAATAATTAATTCTAACTTGTTCTCTGTCCAATGTCTTGTGTTCGTCCATTTTCCTCTACTATTCATGTGTTTGGTGGAGATGATGTCATTGTGTAACATTCCTATTCCATGTCAATCAGGCATTACTCATATGGTGCTATCATGCAAAAGCCACGTTCCTGCAGCTATTTTATTATTCTAGCAGTTTGAATAGATACATTAAGAATTTTTACTTTGTATTGAATGACATAATTAATTACCTGTAACTTGATACTGGTGAGTTCCACTACTAAGCATCTATGTTTATTTTTAAATAATTACTACTTTGTTTATGAGGTTGTCTGAGCTTACTTTGTATTATAGTTACACGTGTATCTCTATAATATTAATTTTACTTCATTTAGCTAAAATTTGTAGAAAGCTTCTCTATATTTGGGACAATTATTATATAGACCTGCATATGTCCTTTCACTGTTATTTACTTCATAATTCTAAGGCTTTCTTAAAATGACGTGACCATGCTATGAAAATGTACCGTTATAATTATTATGCTTGACCTGTTTGTGATTTTAAAATAATTTATGAATAGGTTCCGTTCCAATATGTATTCAACAGAAATAAAACAAGGCTTTTGTGGTTCTCGGATATATTATCCTTAATAAAAGTAAAATTTGATTGAAATGTCTTGTTTAATGAACACTACTATTCAGGAAATCAGAATATACAGGTTATATCATTACTAATCTATCGGTTTGAGATTAATTTTCGTCTTTTGCATCTGGTTTCTATGTAGCGCAATACCAAGGCATTACATCCTCCTTTAAATGATGTAGATATAAAAATTTCCTCTCCAGTACTAAACACTGAGAACTTTTAACCACTTAAAATATATAACAAGCTGAGGAAACCAACACCAGAAAATACCACTAGCAGAATTAATAGATTAATAAACTATAATAGGGACTTTCAGTACTTTCTTAACTAACTTTTTAGACTGAAAATGCTGTTTAAAATAATGTTCTGGTAAAATCTCTTAATATATATAATTATAACTTTAAATAATGAATAGGTTGTTCCCCAAACTAAATAATAATGAATACCTTAAAATTTCCCCTAATATAGAAACTATCCGTGTAAGTTTAAAATAATTTGTTCTGCTAGTCATGCACCAAAACTTCTAGGTTATATAGTAACTTCAAATGAATATTTTTCACAGAATAAGTAGGTAACAATTAGCTAGTGTATACATTTCACCATATAAAGAAATTGTGTGAAATTTTTCTACTGTTACGGGCGAAACAATTTAAATTTTGATTTGCCCTGAAGGGCCAGGGACATTGTAACAATAAGAGGTTGCATCGAAACTGCAGTGGTGCAGAAATGGGTTCCTATAGATAAATGACATATAAAGAACAATAAAGAAATACACAAACGATAAATAACAAGGTTTCCAACTAAAATTCTACATTAGATTAACACACCCTGAAAGGTCTTGTCTTCATCAATATCGAGGAACACCAAATAGTTGGTCGTCTCAAGCATTATGATGTGCTTGTCTATATGGAAGACTGTTATTCCACATAAAACTCCCTTGCTTTAGTATTTTAACAATTTGATTCTCACATTTCTTTGTTCAAATAAATTATTTCTTCCAGGTACAACGGTTACTGGAATAGCTTGAGATTCTTTACAAATTACTAAATACACACCTATTTTCCTAAATATTTAAAATAAAAATTTACGTAAACCTTAACCTCTATTAACGTAACAACATAATTTCAATGCACATGCACCTATAAATACATCCTTCTAAAATTATTTCATCTGCAATCTGGCCAGGTGCTATTGAACTAAACTCTAAAGAAAATCGTAAATCAAACTTAACTTAATCCAGCAACAAAACCATTTGAAGTTCGGATTTTTCTGCTTTCCTATCTAATGGAAATGTTGATTATCAAACAAGAAAACGTTGCACTATGACCTTGTCCTTTTCAAAATACATAATACCTACATATCTCTTAATATTTCACTGCTAACTATTTTATCCTTCAATTAACATCCTATGTCAACAAAAATGTCAAAACATATTTACGTCCACTTTCACATATAAATTGTACCAAATCCTACATAAACCTATATTATTACTTACAACTTACTTCCTCATATTCAGGTAATGTACAGACCGGTTTTTCCATTCTTTAAAACAACAATGACAGTATTACTTCAAAATTCCCAAATTAATGGCGGAATGAACAAATCCAGTTTCACCCCCACCCATGGTCATAACAGACAAATTTCCGCCAATAGACGCTTCAAACTTTACCTTTCATTAAGTTTATAATCGAAAACTCCATATGCCGCGTTTACCATTTAACTGTATTTCATTTTTCTTTCTAACATACCCAAACCTCGCCAAATTTTCAAAATTTTAGACTACCAACCCTTTCACTAAGTCAATTCAATTATATTAATTCCAAATTCATTTTAAATTAACCCTGCTGGGGGATTTAACATTAAGACCACCCTTACAACACTATTATATTTCTACATTTTCAGATGACCGGATACTATATGACTGTTCACCAATTCAATCTCAATTGGATTTCATTCTCTTAATTCCCCTCTGCTAATTGTATATTGTCCAGGGTTTTTCATATTATTGCACAATATTGCTATTGCAGTAAGGAAGTCCCTGTTATACCATAATTTACATGTATCTGTAATTTTTTGATCTGAAACGCTATAATTACATATATAGTAATTTAATGTACAAAAGATGACGTTATGTTGGGTAACCATATAAGTGTGTATTGTTATGACTTTAGGGCTGGTTGTACAATGTCAGTTTAAACTCAAGTTTACTTAAACTGACACCAAGGGTTATCTTAAGTTGAAACTAAACTTTAAATCACATCTGTTTTACATGTTTATTTTATCTTCAGCTTAACTAAACCTTACTTTTGAATTTAATACAACGGTTGGCAATTCTGAACACAACTCCACCTCGTATAAATCTCAGGTTACGGACTGTTATTTCTGTGTTCTGTATAAGTATATTCTTAAAAAACAAATTGAAATAATTAACATAAAAAACTAAAAGGAGGAAGAACAATTTTCTGAACAGTGAAATTTACATTTTACTGGACTTGGTAGGCAAGCGGTGGGATATATTAGAAAGTAAAAAACAGATGCTTTAATTTGGGTACAGAAAGGAAAAGCTTAGCAAAGTTTGGAAGTTCATTATAACTCCAGGAAGACGGGATGCTTAAGAACCTATAAAACTTTAAAAACAAATTATGAAAATCTGAAAAAACTGCCAAGAAAAGGTTTTCTCGCGAAAAGGTGGGTCATATAGGACCCCGAAAGTAGACAATGTTGATGAAAAAATATAATTAACTGTAGGTGACGTAATTAAAGGTTTAGAATCCCAACCTGATTCCGATACTGGAAAGTAATCCCATTTATGGAATTTACTTTTTATTTATCGTAATGTATTATTTATTGTAATAGAGGAAGCCAACCCTCATCTTCCTGGCAGACGTGGACTCCAGCAACACCCAATACTCCTGTTTCACAAGAATTAGTTGTCAAAACAACTGCTGCAGATACTGATACAACTGTTAAAACAAATATAAACAGTAATAATGATTATAAACGTAAACGCAAGAATTGTTTAACAAAAGATGCTCGCGTAAAATATGTTGAAGTATTAGATAAAAAAATAAAAATTCTGAAACTGCAACAAGAACGCCTTCGAACATAAATAGAATGTGCAGGGAATAAATCTGAAAAAAGAGTCCAACGAGAGTAAGAGATCCGCGAATTGATGTAAAGCTGTTGCAAAAACCCTTGGCTTTATTGCATAAGTAATAAATATATGTTTGTTATGTGTTGTTAAATGAATGTTCTTTTAAGCTGTCCATATCAACAGTTATATAATATAATTACAAAAAAAAATAAATAATCTCATTGCTTTTATATTAATAAGAGAAAATCCTACAACCTACCGAAGTAGTCGTTAATTAATTACTGCCTTGTTACATCGTTCATTAAATTATTTGCTGGTGGCAGAATGTTATCTTGATCTTCCCTATCGTAATTATTATCAACTGCAGAATCTATGGGTGCTTCAGGTTCATTTCGGGAAACAGCTATGTTGTGTAGAATAGTTGTACTAACAATTACAGATTGAACTGTTTGCAATTTTAGTCACATGCCAAAACTAAAAAAGGGGGGATCTCCTCTTCCATACATCATAACTACATTCCACCATATTTCTTGTCCGAATTTGAGACTCATTATATAGAGTTTCGTCACGAGTATGTGTCTGCAACAATGGCGTTAATAAATATGGACAAACAACGTATCTACTATCACCAAGAATTAAGTAATTTCGAAACTGCCCTGATTCAAAGGAAGTACAAATTCGACTACTTCGAAAAATATAAGCATCGCATGTAGATCCAGCTCATCTACATACAATATCTTGAACCCCTATACTTAAGTCACATATCATCTGTACATTTAATGAAAAATAGTTCTTTCTATTCCGGTAAATAACCAAGTGATTCGACAGAATTGGAAGTTGTTGGGTCTAAGTCTAACAATCTGTGGATGCCATGGCCTTTCTACAATATGGACATAGCCTTGTTCATCAGAAGAGGATACAGCTTTACCAGTTCAACAAAATCCATATCCTCTATATCTTCCGCCTCCATAATAAAACAATTGAAATCACAAATAGAACTTTAGTCTTGAATGAGATGATTTATAAGTTATATTCAGAAAGCTAACTATACATTCTAAATTAACTAATATAATAATATTTTGCTCGACATACAAAATTTAGGTTAAGCGATTAATGACAATAACAATTGGAAACCTAACTTTCATTTAAGCTATAGATTGCCGAGGGTTAAGTTTAACTCGCCACTAAACTTTAGATTATGACTAAACCAAGTTTGTACAACTAGACCTGTGTTTAAACTTCGGTTTAAACTCATTCTGTAGTTTAAACGCACATTGTAGAACTGACCCTTAGTGTCTACAGATTACATTGTAATAAAGTGTATTTGTGGTTTAATTTATGATAGCTGCAACAATGTTTATGAAAACTATATTGTACTGCCTGAAATGTATTCCACAACTTCTTAAAGCTCCTATTTGAGGTGCATATTAATGAGTTTCCTAACAATTCTGAAAAATTTTTATAACCTGCTCTTACTATAAAATTTTATAGTTAAAATATAATTGGCTTATTCACATCCTTGTGGTTTTTAGTTTAATTAGAATAAAAATACGGATTTAATTACAAGTCTGGGTTTTAAACATTATTTAATATGATATTAAGATTTTACTCCCATGGCAAATTAGCCCATTCAAAATTAAATATTATGTTCTTTCCTATGTAATTCATGATTAGCATAACGCATCGCGCTATATAGTTATTAATT
Source organism: Platerodrilus igneus (assembly GCA_036346225.1). Taxonomy (NCBI): domain Eukaryota; kingdom Metazoa; phylum Arthropoda; class Insecta; order Coleoptera; family Lycidae; genus Platerodrilus; species Platerodrilus igneus. Next base: position 4,545,548 of record JARFIW010001108.1, on the reverse strand, counting down.
GAAAGATTTGAAAAGGACTGTTACAAATGATCTGAAACTTACTTTTATCGCTGTGCATGTCTCTGAAAAATTAAGGACGTTTAGACAAAGAAACTTGACCGTAAATATTTGTTGCAGATAAACCACATATTCAAGCAATGGCTATCACAATGGCAACGCCAGGAAATTCAGTTACCCTTGAATGTAGAGTAGATTCCCAGCCGGAACCTAAAATGATGTTTTGGAGAAATCATGAACAACGAACGCCAGTAATACAAGGTGGAAAATATGATATTTCTGTAGGCCCTCTGAAAGATGAAGAAGATAAATTTGTCATGCACTTAACAATTAACAAAATCACAGAACTTGATGTGGGTGACTATTTTTGTCATGCCGAAAATGCCTTTGGAACTGCAACACAGCCTGTATCAGTTCGTATGAGAAATGTAGTTGCATCACACAATGTAACCCAATGTTGTGTAGAGCAGAATGTTACATCACCATGTATGGTTGCATGCTCATTTTACCTTGATATTGATTCTGTGATAGATAAACCAGAATGTATTAATGACTTTGATAAACTGATGAAGTGTGCTTCAGACGGATCTGACCATAGGAGTTGTTGTTCACAATGGGGCGTCCCAAGACGATGTTTGGATTGGTGTCGAGGGGAACCAATACTTAATACAAAAGTCTGCGTTTTATCATATACCAAACAAATAATGAGCTGTTTCCACGAAGGTAGAGATAAACTACCAGGGCCACCACAGAACCTCCACATTGAAGTAATTGATAGTCAAGCAGTAGATGTTATGTGGGATGCCCCTATAAAAAACCCACATACTGTTGAAATGTACAGAGTGTTTTGGAAGCGCATTGATTCAGGAGATCATACAGCTTATCGGCACGATACTTCTGAGAATCATTATAAAATATCCGATCTAAAAGAAGGAGCGTTATATGAATGTGTTGTAAAAGCAGGAAATCACAAAGGAACATCAACATTAAGCGACTCAATTAGATTTACAACTAGTGATAAATACATTACATTATCAGCTAGTCACTCTGATGAATCCTCACATGCAGGTGTTGCAATTGGTGTTATTTCTGCTTTAATAATAGTCGCAGCTATTATTATCGGCGCTATTTGGTTAGTACGAACTAAACGATTGTTAGGCAGAAAAAATTCTGGTGGTGTTGCTTTTGAAAACCCAAGTTACCTTAGGGAGGTTAATATGGATCACGTTCAAGTATGTAATTTTCTTTTAAGATTCTTATTCACAACCATTTTTAATTATAGATTCCACAAAGCCAAGAAAGTTCTATGACGAATGGAGTGGCAAACGGTATTTCAATTTCAAGCGTGTCTGGAGGTCAGGGCTGGAAACAAGAACCACTTCATGTACCAGCTTCGAATGAAGTTAATCCTACACTCTATGAGGAGTTAAAATTGGGTCAAGATGGAGCTGGATTTAAACGACTAAAACCATAGTACGCAGTTGAATATTGTGTAGGCAAAGAATCAAGATTTTAAAAGAATAATATATATTTGTGAGTGTGTTTGTATGTGTGATTTAATCAGTGCATTGTTAATATGGAACAACTAGGTAAGATGATCAAAGAAATGTGATTTAAGTAGATTAATATTTAAAAACAATGGTATTAACAGGTTGATAACTGGTAAAGCGGTTGTGGGATTTGGGAGAACTTCAGTTAATTTGAACATTAGTAGATATTTTTGACCCCGCACGTTAAACAATAAAACTAGAAAACACGATGCATTAGCGCAATATAGGGTTATCGTTGCAATAATTTTTAAACCAAATTTCGATAGAACCATGCATATTAAAATTTGTAACGTTGAATAAATTAAAAACAAATCCACAACAATGTTTAAAAAGGATTTATTTCTAAGATCTTTAATGTTTTCAAGTCACAGAGGTTTAACCTACATCAAATGGGGATATCTTTTACATCTTTTTACATACAAGAAAATGCCATTGTAGAACGGCAGTAAACGTAATAAAAGTTCGAAATCACGCAATTCTAAATTTTCCCGAAAAAGGGCTTTGACTTTAATCATAAAGTGGTCTTAATGTATTTCTAATCGCACAGTCCGTTTGATGTTACAAGATGCACCATGTTCTCATTCTTTAATCCCTATTTACAATTCCTTCTAAAACCTACAAGTTTCTAGAAATATCAATGCAATACCTAAATACAGGGTATTGCTAAACATAAATAAAGCAGAATACCCACCACTGAATAATTATTGGCATTATCTGAATTCCAAAGAAGTGATTGATAACAACAGAATTCCAAAGACAAGATGTATAGTATGTATAATAGAAGTTAAAAATAATTAAATTAATAGAAACTCAGTAAGTAATTTACGTTATCTAAGTTATTGCACAGTTTAAATAATTGGGTTTTATAAATTTGAAATAATATAACTGGTTCTCTTAACACCATGGTTTAAAATTTGCTTTACTTGTAAACTTTAGTCAACGTAATGAACATTTTTTGTGCACAAAAAGCTCCCTGTTAATAATGTTAATAGTTCAAACTCGTTTCTGTGTAAAATTCACCTCACATAAGACAATTATTATTAAAAATTCAATAATAAGTATTCGAGTCACACGATAAAATAAGAATGTTATTTAAATATAGAAATAGCGTAACTCTTTGATCTTGTTTGATGTGTGTTGCAATCAGCTGTCGTCTTAGATACATCGACAAGCAAAAATAAAGCTTCACCTTGGATTTTGTTCCATATAGCACCAGTAGTGTTGATGGCGTCCTTCCAAACAGTATTAAAATGTGAAATAAAAAATATTTTGTAAAACTTTAAGTGATTGGTAACCAAAATTCTTAAATATCTTACCCAAAAGTTCTTAAATTATCAAAAAAATCCACAAGTATGTTCCAAAATTTCTTAAATAACTGCCAAAAATTCTTAAAAGCTGTTCAATTAAACAGCTTTATGTATCACTTTGAAACACTTGCTAAGTTCCTTTTAATTTAATTTCACTAATTTTAATTATTTTGCAAACTAGCGTGCTGATAGCTTATTTCACTCGAGTCGCAGAACAAAATTCCTCCGACATTATGTTCTTCTATTTGTACGATTTTTAATCGTGTGATTGCTGGATTATCTGTTATATTGAAACTTTTCCCAGCGTGTGTGCTATTTACCAGACAAATAAGAAAACTTAATAAGCCTTTAAAGACTAAAGTTGCATATGATTTCTTATCATTTTCATCCTTATTAACCCCAAATTGAAATAATAAGATAATGACAAACTCTGTACACCTGCCTTAAAAAATAGTAAAATGTTTGGACTTGTCTTAGAAATTTTGATTAAATGAACTGTGTGCTACACTACATGTACTATAAGTCACTATTCTGTACAAGTATCTATACAGATTGAATTTTATCTGCATTGTTTTCATATTTGCCAGAAATTATAAATGTTTCCCATGAAATAACATCATTAATATAACAAATGTTAATACTGTACTTATGTAATATTTAGAAACTAATGATTTTGAAGGATGACTAGGCTCTAATATCCTAACATAAATTTCCTAAACCTACTAAAAATTCGAATAATAAATGCGCTTCATACGATATTTATAGACCAACACTTATAAAATTACCTATGCTTTAGACAATATGATATTGAACCGCTTAAGCCAATTAATCAAATTATAATGTTAGAAATTTGTGTCTCTATGCATGCATATGCATTAATGCATTTTTGAAGACTTATTTTTGATTTTAGGTATTAGGGATATTTATATATTGAAAAATGGCATTTTTAAAGGGCTATCTGATACAGTAGTTAAAAATACCCCTTTCTATTTAAAAAAAGGTAACTTTGTATTTTCCTGAAAAAACTACTGATAAATTTTCAGAATTATCTCCAGAAATGTCATGTCCCCCTTCATCAGCTATAGCTTTTATCTGAACATTTAATTTAAAAAGTATAAGGTATAGAAGAAGAAAATGTTCAGATAAAAGTTATAGCTGATGAAGGGGGCCATAACATTTCTGGAGATAGTTCTGAAAATTTATCAGTAGTTTTTTCAGGAAAATACAAAGTTACCTTTTTTTAAATAGAAAGGGGTATTTTTAACTATTGTATCGGATAGCCCTTTAAAAATGCTGTTTTTCAATATATAAATATCCATATACCTAAAATCAAAAATAAGCCTTCAAAAATGCATTAATGCGTATGCATGTGTAGAGGCGATCCTGTAGTAACAGACATCAACTCTTATCGTTATCTCGGCTGGCTGTGATTTTAATAATACTTACTCATTTGTTCTGCATCATACCTGTCAGACCGTGGACTAATTGAAATGGCTCTTCAACAATTAAATGATTGTAACTTTTTTGAACTAACAGTTGCAAATGCGGTCGAAATTTAAGTGAAACGATTTGTCAATTGTCAGTAACATATCAGTTGAAGACCAGACCCTGTCGTCAAAATATTCACTGTATTTTTCATAACATGAAGATTATTAGATCATTTAAAATTAGTAAGAAACATCGAGATAGTACAGTTATTGACGAAAACCTCGAAATAACAGTAATGGCTTTCTTTGCTGTTGATCCTTTAAACAGAATCCAGTTTTGTGAATGGATTATTGTTAAATTTCAGGAAAATCCTGATATTGTTAAACAAATAATTTGGTCTGATGGGAGCAAGTTTACAAACATCAAACTAGGAATAGAAACTTCCAATCATGGTGATATTTTAATGTCTGGGGCACATATTTTATAATGAAAATCTGCCTGGTGAACAATATTTAAATTTAATAAGGAATTATGCAAGTAACTATGTGGACGATCTACAATTAGCGGAATACTGACATTTTTTCCCAACAAGATGGTACTCCCGCTCACAATACATAAGATGTTAGTTTAACCTTATACAATATCTTTACAGATAGATGGATCAATAATGGAGGTATTATTTTACATTCACCGAGATCTAACACCGCTCGATTATTTTCTTTGGAGACATCTTAAGAATGAGGTTTATGCAGTAGCAGTAACAACCGAAGAAGACTGCAAAAATAGGATTCGACGGGTTATTCAAGATATAAATCCAGAAATAATTAAAGCGGCAACATAAAAAAAACTGTTGAAAAGAGTAAATCTTTGTTTAGGTCAAAATGGTGAAAATTTTGAACATTTAATTAATATAAATTCGCAAAATTCAAGTTTTCCATTTTTTTGTTTGTCTGTTTCATCGTCTTTAGTTTATTGTCATCTATGGATTTCAATGTGTAAAAACTTATTTTAGTCACTTCAAAACTGAGAATAACCTTAGAAAAGATTGTGCTTTACATTGCTCTGAAAGGCATTGATCGTCTGTATGCATGCATACACATTAATGCATTTTTGAAGACCTATTTTTGATTTTAGGTATAGGTATATGTTATATTCAACAATAGCATTTCTAAAGAATTATCTGATATAATAGTTAAAAATAACTCTTTCTATTTAAAAAAAAAAGATATCTGTATTTTCTTAAAAAAACTACCGAAAAATTTTCAGAACTGACTCCAGAAATGCATGTCCCCCTTCATCAGCTATAACTTTTATCTGAACTTTTTTTTTATACCTTATACTTTTTTAACTAAACGGGTTGGTTGGTTGGTTGATTGTATATACATATCATAAAATACACATGAAAATTGTTAATACCTTGTGATATAGTCCAATAATAAAACAAACAAATGAATTTATTTAATTAATATATTAATGTTTCGGCAACCATTTTGCCTGTTTCAAAAGTTATAAATGGGTATATACAAACGTAATGTTGTTTTACCATTTATAGCTTTTGAAAAATGCAAAAACAGTTGCCGAAATGATAAGATATTAATTAAATACATTTATTTATCCCAAAGTATTAAAGATCCTAATGTGTATTTTATGATGAGACAGCCCAGTCTATCATATTTATAAATTTTTAAATATGTTATGAACTCGCCTCCTTGCTTGCAATGGAATGCAATACATAAAAAATAAACTTGCAGTTTAAATGCTGTCGTGCTAGCTCTCTGCCACTAAATTCGAAAAACTTCTGTAGGATTTGTGGAATCCCTAGATTGTTCGAATCTAAGTGAAAGCTACAGGCATAATAATTAAAGTTTTAATGGGCGTAAAATAGTTACATGATAATGAAATGTGCAGTTCGTTAAATAAGTTATTGATAATTAATATTTTTAATGAACGCCGAAAATGTGTAAGAGAATAAAATATAATCTTGTTAAACAAGTTGTCACACAGTTCAATGATACGGTTTTATAAATTTATAGTACAACTGATTTTGTTTACACCATGGCTTCTAATTTGCTTTACTTGAAAATATTTGTCAAGGTAGAGAAATTGTTTGTGCACAAAAAAATCTCCCTAAATAATATTAATAATGGAATCATCTTAGTGTAAAATTCACCTTACATAAAACAATAAATATTCAAAATTTATTAATACGTTTTCGACTATCAAAATAAATATTAAAATTCTTTAAGGATAAAATAGAGCAAATCTCTGACCTTTGTTTATTGTTTGTTCTACAATCAGTTGTCCTTGATACCTTGATCAGCAAAATGAAGCGTATATATAGGTTATGTTCTGTACAGCACCAGGATTTTTTCTTCAATCCCCCCCACAACACAGTATTAATATGTAAAATATAGAATATTTTGTAAAATTCAAACGTGTAGAATTGGAATGATATTGCCAAAATTATTACATGAATGGAAATAAAACCGAAATTATTATCGAACCAAAATTTAAGTGCCAATCCAAAAATTTAAGTATCAGAATAAAAAGTTCTATAAAATTTGTATAAACAAGAGTTAAAATTAATTCTTACCCTTATGATTAATTAAACAGCTTTGCGTATAACTTTGAATTTTCTAACTTCGTTTGTTAAACATTTAACATTTATTTAAGTTAAACTAAATTTTAATTTTTTTTATGCAAACTGTTATGCGTAGGGTTTATTTTCAGTTGTACATCACAGAACAAAATCCTCTTTAGGATGTACGATCCTCCCTATTTACATCATTTTTAATCATGGGATTTGTGGATTATCGGTTGCATTCAAACTTTCTCAGCATGTGCAATATTTAGAATTACCAGATAAATAAATAAATTTAATAAAGCTTTTAAAGATTAATGTTGCATATAATTTTCAATGCCATTTAACTTTATTAGTCTCATATCTGAATAACAAGACAATAAGACTTTCAATACAACCTGACTTGAAAAATAGCAAAATGTTTGTACTTTTCCTTGGGAATCGAGGTTAAATGAATTGTATGCCACACTACATGTAAAATAACAACCTATGTTGTACAAATATCTGTACAGATTAAAATTTATGTCATTTTCATATTGCTAGAAATTACTGGATTTGAATTATGAGCGTTTTCCATAAAATAAATTATCCTTAATATAACAAATGTTTTGAATAATGCAAGTTTGCATTTAATAATATTGGACTTATGTAATATTTCCAACATAATGATGACGAAGGATGACTGAACTCTAACATCACAACATAAATTTCTTTAACCTAAATTAGAATTCACTAAGCCTAAAATGTCACAACATTGATCTCCCCGTGCTAATTAATGATGAAAATGATGAAAATTTGTATCCGAAATGTGACTATTTACAATCAGATGATGCTGAAAACATCTTATGGACAAACATTAAAAATATATTTTGAAATAAAGTAAAAAGAAATCGGTTAGATTTCTTTTACATTTATTCTAAACTTACGATATACTTATAGTTTCAAATTGAAACATCACTATTATTTCAAGACACGCTCAGATTGTGGAACAAACGCTATAACCTTAGAACTATGAGAAAATAAATTAATGCTTCATACTAACTAAAGAATAGCCATGAAAAATGGCTGCTTATGTAAACTCTACCTAATAAAAATTCCCAGAATCACTGTACATACATTATGTATATATGAAGGAAAAACATTATCTTACACATTCATAATTAAATTATTAGTAAATGCTAACTGACCAATCAATAGTAAAAAGATTTAGTTAAGGAGCAGCTTATGAATTAAAATAGGAATAAAAGGAAGAGCTGAATAAAATGACTGATGAAATTAATGAAAATATGCATAATTAACTAAATTAATGAAAACTCAATAAAAATAAGACGGTCCACTACAATATACTTATGTTGTGTTTACAAACAGTTTCCATATTTTTAATGCATTCTAATCGAATCCTAAAAAGTTATTTTAAAAACTCTAATATGAGGTTAGAAGACACTTACATGTATCAGTGGGTTGCATAAGATCTTGTACCAAATAAAAAATAGGCACAACATTTGAAAATTAGAACGTCATACATAAAATATTAACTAGTATTTCTTTAAATACCTAAATCAACACACGGAATTTACTATTTCTTAGCTTCAGACCTATTTTCTATTATATTTAGTAAAACGACCTGTATTTCTTTACACTTACTACCAAAAATTGTCACTACATTATTAATTGAGCTCCTTCATGCAGTTTTCTTTTATAAACAATGCTATTTGTCAAAAAAAGTCTATTCTGTTTTAAAAATTCCTTTTGCTCGTTTTTGTTAATTAAGTGATATGGTGGGCCATTTTAAACAACACATCTCGTTTATCTTTAAACATAAACGTTAAGTTTTTCCACACCAAAATATATCTTCTGTTTTTTAATAGGTGGAGTATTTTTTATTTTGCTGAAGTGATGTCTTTATCGCATCTTTTATAGCTATTTTCAATAAACTAAACTAAACAGAAGACTTTCTTCAGAATAGAGTTAATTTAAATTAATTTCCAGACCAAATTGTAAATATAGTTGTCATTGTTATTTTTGTTTCAATAATTGTCATTGTTATTTTTGTTTCAATAACTACTTTTAGCGACAAAAGTACTAAATTCATAATCTTTATAAACTATGATCGAAATGGGATTACCATAGCACCCAACCTTAACACTAGGCAAAAATCGGTATGCAAGCGCCACAAACTACTATAAAATTTAAAGAAAGTCTAGTTTCGAAATTCCTCTTAAAAATATTTAAATAACCTATTGAAAAATGAGCACACATACATGTGAAATTAATTACAAACACTGTATATCGATATACAAATTTTCATATAACTCACAATATATGTGGAAAATTCAGTAGAGTAATCAACATAAACCAGTTCAATATGGTATAATTAATAACCATTAAGGTCAAGAAACAATTATCAGGATAATATAATAAAAAATCTGCTATGCCACGACTAGCGCTATCAATCAAGCAACATAATTTCATTTCATATTCTTTCCTTTCAAATTTTAAAAATTCATTATAGTTATTTATATACCAAGGGATCGAGTAGATGTTTGTGCTCTGTGGGCGACAATGTTACAAACCCAACTAGTTCGTTATTGCATCTAGAATATAAATAATATTGAGAAAAATCCTAAAATTTAATTTGGTTTTCATTTTAACATAGCGGCCACTATCGTTGCTAGAGAAATGCTGTACCTGCAGGCGTACACAAATTTTGTTAGTTGCTAAACTTAGAAGTCAAAATTGTAAACATGTGTAGAACTTACTAATGAAACTGTTCTGCTTGGATACTTCGGTAATCTTACTGAAACATTTTCTCCGAACTCGTTTAATTATTTAATATAAAAGAGGACTTTAACGGTAAATAAAAATAATAACATTGCCAATTACCATAAGTTTCTTTTGTGTCTTTATGTAGGCCAGAAAATGTACTTTATGCCCGCACAGACATAAAGTACTCTATTACATAGTTGGTAACCAAGCAGTATAAACACAATAATGAACGCGTACGATGTACAATAATTTATATCTATTTGAGATGCATAACAAATGTTATATGCACTTCCTCGCTTTAATAAATATCGTTAAACATGAACGTTAGTCTTTTATTAAAAATAACCAAATCTAGTGCTACGCTCATCGCATAACATAATTTTGAACAATTTTATAAATCAATTGTAGATTACATGATAAAATAAAACTGCATAATTTTAATGAAATTAAACCACATCGGTGTCGAACCTTGACATAGTCAACATTCCAAAAATAATTCAAATTAAAGGTATGATCGTGTCCAAAATATTTAGGAGATATTGTGATCTCCAGCTTTTTCTCTATAATATACGATTAATAAATCATGTTTTCAAATAGTGTAAAAATATTCAGTTTCTGTTTTTGGAATATTTTATAGTAACGTAGCAAAACAAAGCTTGATTTCTCGAGTTATAAACTTGATTGATGTTGGGGTGGTAATGCTTTTTACAACTAGATGAAGTTCATAAGTGATGTAATTTGTATACAAGACTAATTTTTATATTAAAAAAGTTGCCGGACAAGTGAAGTTAACCTCTTTCTATACCTACTTTTTATAAAATCAAAGCGTTTTAGTTTTTATTTAGTTTGAAGATTTTTATATTAGTCCTGTTAAGCCGAATAATAATTGAATGATCAAATGTGCAACGTAGAAGTCCAAGAAGGCTTTCCGTTTGTACTTATATAAAACAAGTGTTATAGTACATCCAAGCATTGTGTTTGTGTGATATCCTACTTAATAACAAACCCATTCTCACTATCAGGATTGTAAATCATTAATTTTATTCTAAATTTTGACCAAGTCTAACTGTCACTAGTTTATTAATTTGACTTAAGGGTTCATTTACGATATGACAGTAAAGAAACTTCAAACTTAACTTAAACCTTTGAAAGCCATTTACAAGCTTTTCGAGAGAATCCATACTATAAAACAACATGATGTAAAGATACAAAATTTTGCTATAGTGTATTAGTGATAATTTTTCAATGCCATGATGTGCAAAGGTTATGTTAAAATTATAAAGCGTATATACATATATGCACTTATGAAAGTACTTTTCTTTGAATAATACAAATATAATGAGAACTGGTCACATCCATGTTCATTAAAGTACCAGCGCTCAATTTTGTATTTGATGCCATTGCATAATTTTTGAAATAAACGATATGCGTCATTACAAACTAGTTTAAAAAATTTCCTACTGATGTTCAAATTAACTGAAAACAAAATACTTGGGGGAAATTTTGATACATGTTTTTACTATTCTGAATATACAGACCTTAAATTTTCATGTATCAGAATTTATTAGCGTAACTTGCTTATTTAAAAATAGAACGTTATTGCTGTTAAAGCCATGGATATCCTATTAAAAATTATATATTTACTAAATATATACATAATATTACATACAACTATCTCTTAAAAATTTGAAACAGTTGCGAGATGAAATACTCTATAGAAATGACCTCATTTTATATATCAATATAAAACTGGTAGTTTTTAAAGTTCAATATATTGTAAATATTGAATAAAGAATATGCAAAATTCAAATACCCATAAATTGCATATTCATTCAAAAAATATTAACTTTAGGCACATATTCAGTGTTGGCGGAACTGTAAAATAACGGATTTAGCAAATGCCAGCAATTAAACTTCTGCCTTATTCTATAAAATCTAAGGCTTTCACGTAGAATCCTTTCTATTAAAAGACTACTTTGAACAATGCTAAAATAAGTAATATAAAACTTTCGACTGGTGTTATTATTCGCACTTCATTTATCTGGGTTCTGAAATATAAGAATTGAGCATCTAGATATATTCAGATTTACAGTTTTTAATTTGATCTATTATTATGACTGTCTAAACTTCTTCGTTTAGTGTTAACAATCAATCTACCTCAAACGCCTCTATTCCAAATTAAAACATTGTTGTTTATATGGGAAGTAGCAAATACAATTGAGTAAACATACAGTAAAACTACAAAAAAATGAGTATTAGGTTCATTTAAGCATTTTTATACCTTTGATGATTTTCTGAGAACCACTTCATTTCTAAGATACAAGGCGATAAAGAAGTATGTATACTAAATTTGCATCTAACTATAAGTCTCTACTGCATCGCCATTTTATTACTCCTCAATTTGACAGGTAAAAACGGTAATATAGGTAAACATAGTTTTGTTCCTAACGTGGTTATACAAAGACCATAGCAATATTACACAGATTGTCAATACAAAAAAAAACTAATTAGTAGCATAAAATAGCTTACCTTTATTCAATCTAGGTAAGTTAGAGTAGATCCAAATACACATTCCCCGTATTATGGCTATTGTTTATCTAAATGTATATTGGGGTCGGATGGTTCATTGGTATTTATTCAGCAAATTGCAGCAAAGTTTTCTGTTAAGTTACAACAATTAAAATAGGGAACACATGTAAGATTATTAAGACAAAACTGTAAGAATTTCACTGGCACTTCACTGCACTAAACACGTCCCTCCTCTGTTCAGTAAGGTAGCTCAAGATCATCTTTTGATCATGGCGTTCGTTTCACACCAATTTGTAAAATTGCATGTTCTCATTGGTTGAAGCAATTACGCACAGCCTTCAAAGCGCAAAAAACGTCTAATATAACATTCCATTCACATGAAATACAGAATAAACATAATTAACTATTCCTAATAATCCCTGATTCTTATGTGTCATTACCTACTTATACTAGCTAAATGACGTTGGGAAATACACTTGCAATTTAGAATTGGAAATCCCCTATGTTTAATTATTAAAATAAACTTTGTAAAACCAAAAGAAGCATAACACTTTCCTAATAGCTACTATAGGTCACAAAGTGTTTTTCATTTGAATTACAAATACACAAGATACTTCAATCACACAGTATTTGTGTAACTGATAGCACTGCTAAACTTAGTTCATGCTTAATCTTTGATGTACATTTTAGGTTATCTATGATGATGGCATGTATAATATGCTGAAAATGCTTAGATGATTAATACTTAATTATATTACATGACTTATCTACCGTTTATTTTACGATTAGGACAAGCTTAGGAGTTAGCGAAAGGACCAAATGGTCTAGTGCTGGAAGATTTTTGCCCCCCTTTTTCTGCTAATGCTGCTAAAGTTAACGCATCTTATCATATGGACATTCTTTGTTTATTATATGCGCCAGAAAGTGAGCAGACATAACGATAAACTGTAATTAAGTAATAATTTGAACCCTAATAAGCTAAAAAAGGCATAGCTTTGTATGTTGTAGTGACGATAAACATAAGTCAAATAAAGCATATTCAAAAAATATTTCCGCTTACACCTATTTTGAAAGGTCGTTAAACTCATTGTCTATATAAAGCCTTTGAGCGCCAACCCACCTGAAAAGAATCAACTCTAATTAAAGCCTGTAACTTATTTTTTGGGGTTTGACGCCAGTGAAACTTATTTTTGTTGTTTGATGTTAGATGGGCGCCAGGGAAACTTAATTTTTATAAATGGGCACCAGTGAACAAAAATCTTCGGACATAGCTAGGGGTCTATTCCTGGGTAGAGCAATAAGAAGGGGGGGAGTCGAATTTTGTTTGCAAACAAAAGCTAAACTAAGTTAAATAGGCGCCACCAAGTCCTGAGATAATCACGATAAAAGCAAAGCACAATTCTAAGGGCGGACGTGGAAACCCAAAGATAAAACGATCGCCTTCGTTAACAAAAACCTGTCTTATAAAAATAAGATGCAGCTCCTGTAAGAAATTACAAAGATTAAATAAAAAAAATGTAGAACACCATTTGTGTCCTATAAGAGTATCAAAAATAAAAAATGTATATCCAATACGATATTGGCACAAAATTATTACCCAAAAATTCTACCTTTATGTTATCAGATTTGATCGCATTTGACCAAAATAAAAGTCTCAAAGTTTAACTAATTGTTTACTGAAGTAAAAAACTTTCTTTTAAAATTTCATAACTTTTTACAGGTAAAAAAAATTCTCAACAATAATGTTTATAACAAAATCAAAATTTTATCTTATTTAAGCAAAAGACTGCTCTCTAAAAATAATCTTGTTTTAAATATTTGATCAAAATAATTTGTAAACACACTGCGATTACTTATAAAGTACTTTTTGTATTAAGTATATAAATTTTCATAACCTCAAAATTTTTTATGAACACAAATGCAAACACCTTGCAATTGTTTTAGACTTAGTTTTTACAATTTAACTGTGAATAAATGCTAACTTCAAGATTGAAGAATGTTTAATTTGAATTTTAGGAAAGCTGCACGAAACATCTGCTTTCTCGGCAATTATCTATAAAATTTATCTGAAGTTCGAATGGTACAAAGTTTACAAATATATAAACCTGACCTGACAAAATTTCTTTCTACGGTTTGTAAAACCAGTTCAACAATAATCGAAAGTGAAACAGATCATATGTTCATAAACATGATAGCAAATTTCATGTTTTTTATATGACCGTCTGTTTATCAAAAACTAAAGACTTCTAAACACATGCAAAAATTTCTTAAACTTAATAACGAACCAAACTGCATCTGATTTTCCTAGACAAATCCCAATAGAAATTTCATCCGCTCCATGCAACACCATAAACTATTTCCTGGAGTAACAGCAATTACGACCACATGTCTGTAATCTCCAAACCTTGTACCGAACCATATAACTTACAAAACAAAATCTTCACTTGTACTTCTCTATTGTTTTTCGTAGACGCGCTAAATAAATGAAACAAGATTAAATTAAGTTCGTAAAATGTATCAATTACAAACCGTTAGTACAAGTTATCGAAACCCACTCAAGTCCACCATGACTGGAACCGCTCACACCAATAACCCAATCGAAGGTCGCACGCCTCTAGTCTCGACAACATTTTGATGAATAGATAGCTAGGGTACGACTGACGAACCAAAATCGAACGAATGATAGCGTCGATATTAAAGACTCGCGGTTAAAGGTGGGGAAATACGAAAGCGACAGGATTGCTAGAGATGCTCGCGAAAATAACTTTATGTGACACAGATATTTTACTACAAGAAGATTATTAAAACGAAGCGTTCCATTAGGTACTATATGGAACATTAATAAAGAATAAAGCACGCTTAGCGCATTATCCTCGTAATTCAATGCGAATAAATACTGATCAAATGAAACATGTTACAAGCCTCCCTAGAAGATGGGTGTTCCAAGTGACAATTAGTGGTTTCCACTGTTGTTCGAGGTTAATGAAGCCTCGATTTACACCTTTCTTATGTCGCTATACTAGTCTACTATAAACACGAATAGAAAAAAACTACACATCTTGTACACCTACCCTATATTATCAAACATGATTATCACGGTAAATAACAACAGAGAAAAATACTAAAACCTACCCCTACTTTGGCCAAATATGCGTTGTTACGGTATAACTGCAACATGCACGAAAAGGATGCCAGACTCGCACTAGTCGTAGATTGGGGTGGGTGCAGGATCAAGCACGGTACAATATACGGGTTAGCTGAAATAGAAAGATTAATATATGTACAAAGATCGACAATGACGGCACCTTCATCGATCTGATAATAGTATATATAAAGATAAAAGTAACAACGTGAATAGATATTTTATTCAGGAAATTTCAGTTGAGGACTTTGTAATGACAATTATCTACAGGCTCAACCACGGCATATGAACCAAGTCATACAGTACGTAATCGTTGTCTTCACTATTTTAAAGTACAGGGTTAATGCTTAACACAAAGGAATAGGTTACCAAATACATTCCCCCTATTAAGGTTTCGTAATTTACTATTTACTACTATAGGTTTATCCATATTTAGAAACATTTCCAGATAAGCAACAGCTTTACAAACTTTCATTGGAACTTGCATAATAATGGGAAAATAACTGTTTATAGTAAGCTCTACTTTCTAATTGCTAAGATTTGACATATTTTCATGAGTATATAGCGTGGTCGTGAACCCACGGGACTCGGCTTCTAGCAGCAATATAGGCGTGGAACGTCGTATACAATTAGTAACAAACAGTAGTGCATTTAGAGATTTGAGTGGTACATGTATACGTAATAAAAACTATACTATGACGATCACACCACAAAATAATGCGGGACAGATGCAGCACCCCCAGTTAGGGTTGCCCTGGGGACAATCGAGTTGTAACCAATCATTGACAGTTCGTACGGTAGCAAATCTCCAACAACAGCAACTAGTACTCCTGTAAAGTGGTAAAATATATACCAGGAGGTAAATCTCAGGTAGGTAGTAATAGCACGAATATAAGGGTAAATATCCACTCTTTATCCTACAACGGACACTCAACCATGGACAAGTTAAAAAAAACCAGGCACTAACTTTTAAAACTTTACAACTGACGGCTACTTACCAATTAACCAGAAGGAAGAAATTTTGAATAGGAATTGGTAGTTGCTTGCTTAAAATTCAAACACATTACGTGTACAGACGAAACACAAAGTAAAGTATAAAAACGATGTCAAATTATTTTTCGTATGACAACTATCAAACCAAAGTCGAATAGCTATCTATACAAAATTAAATGTAGTACTAGCAGTGTATACAGAGGATCATTGGTTGCCTAGTTACAACGTATCCTGAATTTAGAATAAGCAAATTGTCAACAGGCAGAAAATGAACGTAACAGTGTGCAGCTAAAACAAAATAATAACTTAAATTTATCAATGATAGACGTTCAACCAATTTCATTTCTACGCACTATGGTGCCTCTACAACAATGAGCTTTTGTGTATGAAAACTTGATACAATATGATTTAAATTTACAGAAGTGTGCAACAACATTAATAGTTCTTGTTAAGAATAAGTTCCATACATTAGACACAATAACAAGCATGCAATGATTATAATTTAATTCCCTTGCAGGTTTTCGTTTTGTTACATTCCTCAAAGCTCCATCCACATATATGGGCGAGACTCCTCGCAGATAAAATTCCAACCTGTTATGCTTGATCAAAAGCTCCCAAAATACTGGTCACTTTCTCATGAGATCAGTACATAATGTCCACATTTACACGTATCCGACGGTCTGTATGATCCTGGAAAGCCTCGATTTATTACTACCATTCCGTCAATTAACATACCTGTCCTGCACACATCGTCTGGCACCACCATCAAGTTTTGAGGTTGCTTGCTGGTGTCTAATAAGCTGATCTGGACTGATACCTTTTTAATATCCAGGGGTTTTATAAGTTACGTCTTAGGGTTATTATCCCATGTGTTTGTTCTCACGAATTGTGCGTCTAAACTATCCTAAGGTCGGGGTCAATCGTTCTTCGCGTAAACGATCATTTGTTCCCGCATTTTTTAATTAATACCAAATGCTCTATCATTTGTCGTTATAAATGCATCAATTTTTATGGCTAGTTTTATGGTTATTGTGTTTGTAGGGAGTGTGGTCCAATTCCATGATTCATGGTTTGCTTTTGAACACGTGTAAATGTGTACAAACAAACTTTCCTATGCCGGTTATTTCTTGAGTGTCCACCTGTATTTTTCTAAATCGAATACAGAGAGTGTAAAGCCCAAATTTATTAATCTTTGTATTTAACATATTGGATGCATTTTTGTTGATTTCTGGATCCTAATTTAATATTTCATTGGAATAGCCATGCTATTCAATGTAACTACCAAAGCAGATAAACATACATTATTTTTAAATAGGAGTGAATCAAAGAGTCCGATTTATTATAAACGTATTATTAACGGTAAATTAATTGATAATCTAAAAGTTGTCCAGATTTGCAGTATATTATTAAGGACAAATTTAAATTGTTATGTTAGCGATTTAAGTAGAGACACTGCTATAATAGTAGACAAAAAAATTACAATACAAATCCATGTGTTTTATGTATGTAACAAAAAAACAAACGTGTTAAATTGCACTAACTGCATAGATTTATTATTATGATTATCACCACTAGAATCGCTATAGTTTCCAACTAAATTAACGAACATGTCAAGAAGGTTGTAAATGATATCATCCATGTTACACATTTAGCTTCTTCTTTAATAACTTGATGAAATTTTTCCAGTGACCACTTGTAACATTTTACAGAGCTTCTAATAGCATTTTACCTTTAGCTAATTCAAAAGTTGGATATTTAGATGCCACTTCATTTTATATTTGAGCTTATACCGATTCTATTGGATTTAGTTCGCAAAAATATGGCGGCAACTGAAGTATAATCTTATTCTGAGCTTTGACCATTGTATCCATCGCATACAAATAGTATTAATTCTTATAATTTCTCAATCACTAGGTATGTTCGGACCGTGCCATATCCGAATTAAACTGATTGTTGCGTATTGTTGATGATATAGAAATTTTTCACAATTGTGACTGTGGTAACTTGTATTATCAATTATAACAACGTTATTAGGTAATTTAGTAATATATTAGTAAATCACTTTTCAAATTTGTGCGCTCATTTCTCCATGGTAATCTAAAATTCTTTTGCCTTTGAAAATTAACCTGCTTCTTCAACAGAACCATTTCAACATATATTATGAGCGGTCGTCCTTTTTCAGAAGGGATTTTTAACTACATACTTAAGCCATTGATGAATTCCTGTCGTTTATTAGTTACAGCTTTATCTAGTCATAGTTTAAATTTCGTGTGTCCTTCATTCAACCATATTCTATATAAATAAAATATTTAACTATCGTCTAATCTAAAACTTCAAATTTGCTTTTAATACTTTCGTATTCAACAAATAATATCATCAACAAAAACGTATACTTTGTAATATTTATGTTGGTATATAAAAGACACACCTCTTGGAGTTAAATTACTGGTTTAATTAGATATAAGGATATCCAAGGCTTATATGTTGCAATTGTTATATTTTAAACTTATTTTTATACTGTGCAGTTGCTTCCAAATGGTGGAATATATTAGGGTTATATAGTATTTAACTATTATTGTTTTTGCGACAGTATATTAAGGTTTTTATTTATTTGTTACAGTATTAACATTTAACAAGATGTAGAACTTTCAAGTAAAAACTTAAAATTGTTTTACTGTTGGTGGTAACTGTACTTAGTTGATACATATCTGGTGCAAAAGGGGCATTATTTATTGCACATAAACTCAAAAATTGCTTTTCGCTGTATTGTTTTATAGTGCTCTAGTCCTTACTATTAGCAGCATACTTAATGTTATTTTATTAAGTTAATATAATGCTCTATCAAAACTTTTAGTGAACACCTGCAACTAGAGTAGAACACTCACTTGATTTATAAAAATCCTTATAGGATTTACTATAGTATAAATGGAAAACATGTACGGTAATTGTGTACGTGTATCTGTGCCTTTTCTATTATCTGACTATATCTTTAGATACATTATTTTAATTTGTACATAAATATAATATAAAAATTATAGAAATAAATAGATTACATTTAACGATGACAGATGATTATTTTTACACTAGTATAGGTTATGTTCTACAAAATTAAAGAACAGGTGGTCCAAAGAGAATCAAAGAATAAATTCAAATTTCTAGAAATAAGTGATGTTCACAACTGCTAGATGGATAATGGCAGGTACAACTTCATTTATCTTATACATTAGAAGAAAAATATGTTAGAGAGCCAGTGTAACGTGTTCGTGTTTGTTACGTGTTAAGTGAATTAATGCGTACCATGCCTTTTCACTTGTTGAACAACCAGTCTCCATTTCTTATATTTATTAAACCTATTACGTTTGTATTTATTTATTTATTTATTTATTTACGGGAAATCCCCATTATTAAACAATATTTTCTTCCAAAATGTATAACAAATACTAAAAACTAAAATAGCTCTAAATTAATAGTATAACTAGTGACTATTGTTCAATTATACAAGTCCTACAGCATAACAAATACATTTATATTTCTACCGTGCGAATACATTTTTTAAATTTAATTAATGAATTACAGAAAGGGTCTACTTTTAACTTATTAAATAAATGTAAAGATCTGTCTAAAGGTATGTGCCGTCCATAATTTGTAGAATGAAAAGGAATACTAAATAAATTATGGTTACGCAAAAGTCTATTAGGAACATTAAAATGAATTCTCTCGATAAGTTGTAAACAGTCAATTTTCCCATTTAGAAGTTTATACACAAAAATCAAATCGTTACATTTTCGACGAGTTTCAAGCGTTTGTAAATTTAAGACATTAAGAATACTCGAATAATCGTGATTATCAATAAATATTTTTAGTTTATAAGCACAGTAACGTAAAAATTTATGGTGAATTCTTTCTAATGTGTACATGTGTATCTTATACATAGGAGACCAGATCAACGATGCATACTCTAAAGTTGAAACAACCAACGACATATACACGCGTGTTAAAGCTTGTATAGATAGCTCGGCACCATATCTGAGAACAAAACCTAGTATTTTGGAGGCTTTAAGGGAAATATAGTTTATATGATCATTATAATCAAGTTTGTTATCTAGTATTATGCCTAAATCTTTTACAGAGTTTACAGAGCAGAGCAAATTTCCATTTATAAAGTAACGACTATCAAATTTTTTGGATCTGTAGAAACTCATATGGTAGCATTTATTGATGTTGAGTGACATATTGTTAATATTGCACCAGTTTATCAAGCAATTTATATCTTCCTGTAAAAAGTCAGCATCCTGTTGTGAGTTTACAACTTTATAAAATTAAAGTACTTCCCCTTGAATCCTGAATTTGGTTCTGTCTAATGTTATAAATTATTACTTATGTTGTAGGGTTAGAATGATTCTCTTTGTATAAATATGTTTAGATACCCTAAAGATTTTTATTACTCTTAGGAATGCACTGTGAACATGTACTACCGAGGTAACAAGATTCACTATTCCAATTGGTTGTAGGACATCGACCGATTTGAATGAGACAATTTCGGGAGTGATAAATACATTGTTGAAACAAATGAGGTGATTTAACAGGAGTCGATCACTTCAGTACCAGGAATCCACTAAAACGGTTCATTTTATCAGGGTGTTATTCTCGCTTGTTTGTGTAGTGCCCAAAGTTTATTGTTCCTCACATCTTGCTTCCTTTAGGGCACAATAACTAATATTAGCCAGCACTACAAAAAAAAAATCTACAGGAAACTGGACCTACAGATAACACTGGGAAAAGCTCGTTAACAAAGACTAAATGGTAGGTGTTATAACTTAAGAAACCGTACGTAGAAATTTGCATTTATTCGAACCTTAATATTTAATTAAGTAAGGGGGTATGTAATACGTTACTTCAGATAGAAACCAGATACGAAATGGAAAAAATTAATTTTAAACAGGCAGAATAAATGCGGATGTGCCCTATACATTTAGATTTTGTGAATAGTTAGTGATTAAGCATGACAGTTCAATTTTTTAGATTCTATAAAAGGAATTTAAACAGTAAACTTAAACCACAAAACTACAGCTATTTAATACATTGTTGAACGTAACTCAGGTTAATGACTTATTTAAAAACCACAAGATAGTTTGGGGTATGCTTACCAATTGCAGCGGTAAATTTTTATAATGCCATCATGTTAGTTCAAGAAAGCTTTTAGAAAAATAAATGATTAAATAATTGCGAAATTGTCTATATTCATGTTCTCACATAATTACCTCATCATTAGAAAAGCTTTTATACCTTTCATTAAAAATGTTTAAATTTAAAATTAATGGAAACAAATGTATCTGAGGTTTCAATTATAATCATATAAGATAAAATTAATTTTGTTACAATTAACCCTTTAACTGCTACGTCCGTAAATATACGTTTTCAAAACACATACTTTTCTACTTCCGTAAATATACGTTTTATAATTTCAAAAATCTGTGCGTCGTCAGTAAATATACGTACGAGAAGCTCGCTTACTGTATTTTATAGTTGCTTATATGTATTTCATAAATCACAAGTATTTCCGGTTTTATTAGATTTAGTCGAGTTCAGATTTTCAATTGTGTTGCAGGTGCTTTCATTGGTAAATAGTGCACACGTATAAATTGTTATGAAGGCAGGGTATATCGGTTTGACTGAGAAGGAAGCAAGCAGTTACTGAGCAGTTGCCAAAAAAAAGAAAAAACAGTAGATATTTTAGCCCCCGCCTGTGACGTCGGACTTTGCGTGGTACCCTGTTTTGAACTGTTTCACACATTGAAAAAGTTTTAAAATATCTAGCACAACTGATTTTTATTTACATAATAAAAAGTATAGTATTTATTTGCATTGTTTCAATATCTAAGTTTGATAGGTATGCAGCATATATGACTATGTCAGTAATTATACGTTCTATGTAATTCTGAATGCTATATCTGTATATATAAGTTTCTTGGTTTTCTTAATTCAGCACACAAGTGGCGCAGTTTCATCCTTAATTCAGCAGCGAAAGGGTTAAATCACCTAGATAGAGCCAATGACCCAAGTAAAATTCATGAAGATAATATATAAACATAATAACATCAAATACGAAGTTAAATTGTTATAATGAAACTACTGCAAAGAACATCCTATCAAAGCCAGAACATGTGATAGTAGTATCAGGAAACATGCACGATCAGGTATAAGCTCGATCACGATGACTGTGATACAAAGACATATCCCTCGAAGGCAGAGAAAGTGCAGAGGAGGACAGTTGACAGAAACAAAAATTGATTAATCGTGAACATGTAACAAGAGCAATGTAAGCATAGTTGTTGAGAGGGAAGTCGAGGTAACTCATTGGGTTGAGATTATCTAATGGGATTTAAACATGGTGATAGCCATGGACCAAATCCTCAACGGTCCGATGACCAAAGAAGGAATTTAAACAGATTGGTTCCAAATCAACATAGATGGAAATTTATTACCTGTTGCAGAGTGAACTCAAACCTGGTTCAATGGAGACCTTTAAATGTATAGACAAGACTTCAAGCTGTTAGTTTTATTATCTATATGCGTATATTTTTTTGTGACGTTTATGAATTAATCTTGATAAGATATATTGGTGAAATTAGAAAACGTCCATTCAAGTTGTATAGTATAAGGTTTATGTTATCACGAAAACGAATTGAAATTTAAATAGAAAATTTGATGATTTAATGATATAATTGTGGTTGGGTATTCTGCAAAAGGCAGACCGCGTAAAAGATGGTTAGATGTAGTAGGGAAGATTCTGAAAGAACAACAGGTGAGAAGTCTGAGGAATAAGAGCATGCCAAAAGCAATGTATGAATGTTGCAGAGGCAAAGGAGGTGTACAGGGACCGAGGGACGTGGAGAAAGATTATGAATCGTACTGGGAGTAAAAGCAATGTCGTAGTCTAGAGTTATACCGTGCATATCCTCCCAGAAAGAGGTGCTAGGTTTGGTTACCCCAAAGGGGAATACTGTGATTGGTGTGTTGTTGTTGTGTATTCTAATGTTATAATCCATCAAAAACGAGTTCATTTTAGGAAATAGCTGTGTAAATTTATGTAATGAAAAATGTATACCTGTTTACAGGGAGAATGTTGTGACTATTGTATTAAAATAGACAGGTGACACAGTGAAAAGTTAGTGAGTTTTCTTTGTTCAGAATATAGGTAAGATTAGTTGTAAAAAGAACTCCATTCTACTGGGAAGCAGAAATAATCAGGATCCACCAGGAAAACTCGTTTGCCAGAAGATTGTACCCTAGGCAAGACGAGTTGGCGCCCATTAATTAAGATAGTACCAAAAGGGCTTTCAAGGCAAATGTTTATGGTAACTATTCCCCTCTACATTTTGCAATTTATAAATTTTGTTATTCAGGAACCGACTCCCGCATCATTGTAGTTAGCTGGTGCACATTTAATGTGTCACAGGATTCCCGTTCCTTCTTGGCAATTAAAAATTTAACAGTCTAACAATTCTTTCACTCGTAACACATGTAGAAATAAATCTATTTTCATAAAACATTGATATTGTCGCATACAAGACGAGTCTTGATTAATCGTACTGCATATTCCGAGTTTAAACCATGCCACATTAAAAACTGTCGTAGAAGCATCATGACAAGACGTGGGCCACTGCTTTTGTTCACACCCTCTCATAAAACTCCTTTTGAGCTGTGAGTTTGATGTTTAGTAGTAACTTCCTTGCATACACTAATTAGCCATGTCATAGCTTAGCTTTATTGGCCATGTGTCTGCTTCTTTATAAGTGACGCTCAACATCTTTCTATTAATATCCCATACAATAGCGGACAAAACTTTGCTTAATTAGTTTTAAATATGACAGGGTCCAAACCTCGTAACATGTACCATATTACCCATAAAATATCGTTAAGTATGCCGCAAAGCCAGCAGTTCATGCACCGTGTATGTGCATTTTGACATTTTAATACTAGAACTGCCGAATGCAAAACAGTAATTTGAACAAAAACTAAATAAAAAAATATACGTATAAGAGGTAGCTCTGGTTCTGGAAGGTTCGCTAATAAAATACAGGAATATAATTACACTTTCAGAGACCCCATGGCAGATTTAGGTCACCAATCAAAGATACGCTTGGAAATATAGTTTAAGAACAACTTATACTCTTGCTGCTGTAAAGTGTAGCAAACTCAATTATAATTCAAACTTTTGTTCTTAAATTGTCTGCTAAACTCACCCACAGAACACATCCTTGCATTTGGTCTCGAATACTTTTAAATTTTGTCCTCATACTAAAACAGTGCATTTTTGTTTGAAAACTGTAAAGTGCAAGACAGGCATACAACGCTCACTGCCATACGCTAAATTCATGAATTTAGTGTCGTTTTCTTCATAATCTTCTCCTGGTTTAAAACTTCACGTTTTGCTAGCTATAAGTGTAATAAAGCCTTCGCAAGACCCTTTAACATTACATTAACCCCCTTTTCCCTGCATTACTGATTAATTTACTGAACAACATAATTGTGTAATCTACTCGTTCTATTCATGCTCTGCAGCGTTTAGAGATCATTTTAATTTGTGTGTGAAAATAAAAAGTATGATCTAATTAGTTTTATTTTGTTTTAGTATATAAACATAGGTATGGGCAGAAAGAAGGGCGGGACATGGTCTTTCCCTGCTTTCCAAGTGAGATGGACAAGAAAGTTTCACATTTCACTACAAATTTTTATTTGTTGCAAAACTACTAATGTCGTATTCAAAAAAACTGCATTTTAAAATATTCATACAAAGTTAAAGAAACATTGAAAACCAATAAAGTTTGACACCACCATTAGATTGTATGGTAACATTAATCTGCTGTAATCTTACGTATTTAATCTTCAACACTCTTAAGCATGATCCTCTTGTTCGTCTTCTTCCTCACTGTCTTCTTCACTTTCTTCTATGTCATCTTCTGAATCACTACTATCTTCCTCTGAAACGTCTGCATACATCTCTTTAGACACTGAAGACCTGGCTAAGATGCACAGCAACAATTTATTCGAGATCCTAAGGCATATGCGGTCCTGAAAACCAGTTTATTCGATATTTATCCTCTACTAGAGTAAAACCAAAATTTTGTGGGTCACTCTGCAAGATATAGTTATGTATTAAAAAGCGCTTAACATATTATTTTTGTAAATAATTGTTAGAGAATTTCTAATTCTTAATTTATTTAAGTATATATCACATGGTTGTGTAAGGTACTATTGTGGCCTAGGTTTTCCCAGCAATGTCTAGGCGAAATAGCCCATTATTATTTAATTCTGCGATGTGGACATTTCCCATGGTTCAGGAACCAATATGTTGTTTTTCCGACCAATCATGATGCACAACCTAGTAGGGGTTGTGTAAACAACATGTTAGAACATCAGACATGATGACATTCTGTCCATGTTCATTAACTGCCTGTGCGTGCGAGAAGTACATTATGGAATGTAGCGAAGTTTGTCTGTAATCTCAATACCTCTCCCATATCTTATATTATGTGTTTCAGTTTACGTTCTAGGCAACTAATACATAACTCCACGAGAATTTGAATAGATCTGGATTAAGAATCCACGACCATGAACAACGGAGATCAAGAACAATAACATAATTAGTCACCCAGCTTGTGAATTTGCAGTACTTTACGGTAAACAAATTATTAATTAATTTACTATGATAAATATTAAATGTAAATGACCTTATGCTTTTGTAAAATTCGTGGCAAGCGATTAACTAGAAATTGTACTTTACTATTTAAGTACATAACAATTTGTCGTCCACGTTGGGCGACAGTGTTATATTCGTAAACAGTATAGTACAAGTTCTAGTTACCAGCGCTTGCCACAGAGAACGCGTACTATATTGCCGCGAATTTTACAAATAAAACAGGTTATTTAACTGTTCTATTTATCATTGTAAATTACTTAAAAATTCGTTTACCTTGACATGCTGCTAATTCGCAAGCTTGTTAATGAATTATATCATTGTTCTTAATTTCTGTTCGTCATTAACAAACTAAAACACTGTGGCACGATACAAATTAAAGTAATTAATACTCCTTTACAAAAAATATTTTAAAGACTAAATATGTATTTCTACCACTATATGGTCATTATCAGTAGTAAACTAAAAGATAAAAAGCATTAAAAATTAAAAGTTATTCAAGAAACCCTTCTGAGGATATTCTCCTCACCACATAGGCTGAAGTAATCCTTCCCAACAAACAATTTACTAGAATTTTTGAACACCTGAGGATATTCTCCTCACCAAGTAGGTTGATGATCTCTACAAATCAAAGTGAATTGTTTCTTTGGTAGAGATCACCAGCCTACTTGATGAGGAGAATATCCTCAGGTGTTCAAAACAAATTTTAGTAAATTGTTTGTTGGGAAAGATCACCTCGGCCTACGTGGTGGGAGAATATTCTGAGAAGGGTTTCCTAAACAACGTTTAATTTTTAATACTATTTATTTTTTAGTTTACTACAGATGATGACCACATAGTGATCGAAATACGTAGTTAGTCTTTAAAATATTTTTATGGCAAAGATAAAGTATTAATTATTTTAATCTGTTGGCCATAGTTGTGGATTCTCAACCCAGTTCTATTAAAATTACCGTAGACGAGTTGTTTATTGTTTGCCTAAAACGTAAATTGGAACAGAGATAATATAAGGTATGGGAGAGGTATAGGGATTACAGACATGTAAACTCCGCTACATTTTATAACGCACATTTTGCACCCATCAGTAGTTAATGATCAGAAGATCCTGTACAGAATGCCTTCATGGCTGCAATTTCAACACTTCGTTCAAACATCCCCAACTATGGTGTGCATTCTGATTCGTCGGGAAAATGTGTCGGTTCTTGAATCGTGAGAAACGTCTACACAGTATAACATTTTTTTTGTGTGTAACGAAATTTCCTTACAATATAACAAAGCTGTATTAAGGCAAGTTGAAAAAATGAAAAAATTCGATAAAAATTATTTATTTGCAAACCAATATATGTCTTTGAATTCTTAATAAATTTTTGCTCCGATATGGAAAACAACAAACGTTCTGTTATTTCCTAGTTTAATTAAATTGCAAAGCTAAGTTCCAAGTTTGGTATCAATAATAATATGAAAAATAATTCAAGTATTTTAAAACCTTGCTTAGAAAGTTTGAAATAGCATTCTAATCATTATAAGTCCGCGTAGATAACTTATTGTTCATAATATATCGCAAGGTTTTCAACTTGTTTCGTGAACACAGCCTGTGGTCACCAAGCATTTGTTCTGATTAGCATAAAATCCCGGGAGATAAGAATTCCCCAGATCAAATTATCTTCATAAGTTATTTTCCTAATTCGCTGACTTCCACGTTAATCTTCGAGCCAAGCGGAGTGAGAGTTGTTAATGGTGAAAATAGTCAAGTACCTTAATTTATATTAGTTTCAGCGCAAAAACCTACAGATCAACAAAAACCTTTGAGTTTGCAAAAGCCTACATGTCAAGAAACAACTTCATGTTAATGAAAACACATTCAGGTTAATGAAAGCACTCTCAGGTCAATGAAAAACTCTCCGATCAATTAGTTACGCGATTCAGTCTGGGGTCCATTCAAATTTATTCCTGCATGTGGACGGCAGGAGACAAGCTGAAACCGAATCATAGCCGATGCAAGGGTAGCAGTCGGCGACTAGTGGTTAAGATGAGTTTTTTACTTTTCCTGAATCCTTAACCAAATTCATTTAACAACCTCCTTTTTCACATATTGTTAAATTACCAGCCGTTTCAGTTCCTAAGATCTGATAAAATGTTGTAATCTCCCTTAATTTTATTAATTTTTCATGACTATATATCTACATTTTCGAGAAAGAAACATCTTTCGTTAAATTTTCGTTTAAATTTAAAGCTCTCACTTATGAGAAACTTAAAAGAGTTTATGCTATACGAGTAACGAAATTAGATTTATATTAAGATTACTTAAAATTCCAGTTTTTTATTAAATTTGTACAAGACTGCAAGATCTTACAACAAATACGACGATTATGAAACAAGATTTCCTTCAAGTTTTCAAACTAAAAAGTCTGTGATGTAATTTATTTGTTAACAATCGCTGTTATTTGATTCAAATTATTTGTTATGGAATAGAAGTATTATCAACTACGAAAGAGTTTTCGGTGTCAACGACGTTTCCAGTCCATATTTTGTAGAGGAGTTGGCTGCTATTCCTACAATATTAAATGGTAACATGGATAAGGCATGATGTTGACTTGGTGAAGAAATCGACGGGTAAACACTCCACTACATTTTGTAATGAATTCCTGCACATGTCGACCAAGATAACTCGTTAGTTCGGGAGTGCCTCTTGGTGGTTACTTTTCCCACAACTTCGTCAACCCACTGCTTCATTGCACGTTCTCATTTGTCGGGAAGGCGATGTCTATTATGAACCGTTGAACATTCTTCTCCCATGGTATCACGATAGTAAAGCTATTTCTAAAAATCCGGAAAATAATTCACATGCTCTATTATCTAAATAGATTATACAAATATATGTAATACCCCTACATTAATTATACAAAAAATCCCCCACAATAATCATTACTAAAATAATTGTGTGAAACGGTTTTGGTATGTATCAATGTAGGTTTTCAGTTGATCCACGTTCATACCAATAGTACATGATTTAGTGTGAAACAACATAATGATCAAAACATCAGTATCACTGGTATTTCTTTTCTTAATTTCCTTGTGTCTTGGCTTGCCTCATAAGCAGCACGCAGAATGAGTTTAGCATCTGCTTCCTCATAGTTGTCTTTGGAATCCATGGCTCTAGAATCCACAGACCTTAAATCAAAAACTTGGCTCCATTATGTAGATGACACTTTTGTAATCTGGTCCCATGGACACCAAACATCAATAATTTTCTATATCACATAAACAATCAATATAAAGATATTAAGTTCACTATAGAAATTGAAAAAAAAAACGGAATTCTGCCATTCCTTGGCGTTCTGGTGGAGCACAAACCCAACGGACGACTAAGTCATTCCGTATATTGAAAACCCACACACACAAACAGATACCTACATGTGTCGTCACATCATCCGTCACAAAAATAATCGGTAATCAACTCTTTAGTCCACCGTGCAATTAAGATTTCACAACCAGAACATTTATCTAAGGAACTGACTCATCTGAAAACTAGAAGTGTAAAAAACGGATATCGCAAACCCCCAAACCACGCTGTAGTTCAGACACACGATCTTTAGCAATCCTTCCATATATACACAGAGTAACAGACCGAATTGGCAAAATTGTACATAAACACGACATCAAAACAATATATAAGCCCGCTAATAAAATTTCACAAATATTACCAACACCAAAAGATTCCGAAAATAGTCTTAGAGCTCCAGGCGTATATAGTATACCTTGCGGCTGTGGTTTAGTATACATAGGAGAAACAGGATGGTTAGTACAGACTTGACTAAATGAGCATAAGCGATGAAGAATTAGCCAGTACAATCGCTCAACGGTGGCCGAACACCAACATGAAACAGGACAAACCATTATTTTTGACAACACAAAACTAATGCCAGAATTCCATTTTTCTACAGAGAATCCGTAGAAATCACTAAAAATTTTAACAATCTAAACAAAGACGATGACTACTATCTCTCTCCCATTTGGAAAATGAGCCTATGTTCACAAAAGCAGAACCGTAATGTTCACTGATCCCCTACAACACTCCTCTCTACTCATGCTTATTCGTGCATCAAGTACTCGCCCTATATAAACTAGCACTTTTGCTACTTTCACCAGTTACTTTGCCACAAGACACCATTTGGCTTAAATGGGCTGGTGAGTCTGCTGGTTTAGAAGTAACTTTCCTTACACTTTAACTTGTCTACTTAGTATTATCATTCTTATCTTTATTATTATTAATTTTATTATTTATTTTCATTTTCTTTTCTTGTCCTTATGAAGCCCCTCACAAAAGTGGGCAAAATGTCAACCTTAGTTTATAAGATGACACGGTCCCAACCCAGAAACATAAATATTTAAAATGACTCCAGCTGTGAGAGCCTCCAACCATATCACATTTAGATATTACCTCAAATAGAGGATATTTCTAATGTTAAACGAAATGGTATGAATGTTTTGCTCCCACCCGTAATTTCAAGAGACCGTCATATATGAAACAACATTGGATCAACTCAAAAACTGTTCCAATTTAGACTTTTAATTTTTGAATTTATGCAATATATGGATAAACACTTTTTAAAAGAAATAATTCCCATTTTTTAATTATGTGTACTTTAGTATCAAGTGAACTTATCACAATTGTAGGTAAAATGGGGCAGACTTTGCAATAGCATTGAATTTATTATGTCATTTCCTAAATTGTTCCATTTTACCCTGATTCGGTTTTCTAGACACAACGATATTTGATGATTTCTTCAGTATTATGTATGTTAAGGGTTAAAAAATAATTGAAATTGAATACCTAATATGTCCTATAACTGATGCTGTATTTTATTTTTTAATAAAATACTCTGAGAAACTAGAAGTTGAATTTGTGTCTGTAAGTGTCTCATATAACCCTGTTTGACGTTACCCTATTTTTTACCACGTAGCCTAGAGGTAACTTCATTTATTATTTTTTTGTAAATTTCCAATCCTCATTATTATTATTAATAAATACAGCTTGTTCATATTTCATATCAAGTTGTTTAGCCAAATGGTAAATTTTTAGTCATATCATTTAGTCTTTCCATTAATTAATACAATAAAAGTTTCTGCGGGAGCCTGTTCATCCAAAACAGTAGTGGCCATTGTTATGTAACTCATCTACCATTTCTTAAATGGTTTTTTTTTTAACCAGAACAGCTACAACAGATGAGTTTCAGTTTTACTTATAATGTATTTAGTTGCACAGCTAGGGATCGTCTGATCAGGTATTATCGGTGTATATTTCAACCAAAACTTTCATTTTTCATATAATTTTTAGTATTGCATGATCAGATACTTCAGGAGAGTGTAAGACATCAACACATATTGACATAAAGTTAATAAATACTATATCAATGAGCATCCTGCTGTTTTTTGAGTTACGTTCATTTTTGACAATAATTGGTTATTTTATTTACAACAATTTTCAACTCGAATCCTTTGCTAAGTAATCATCCGTTTATCTAAATTCCCTGTGTACGGTTAACTAAAATCGTCGATTCATAATTAAAAAGAAATACGCTGGCTAATAATTTTCAACTAAAATCCACTTTGCTTCTAAAACGAAACTTTATTCGATAAATTAAATATCCTGTATATTTTACTTGGTAAATACTTCCACTAATTAAGAATAAATTCTACTTCCCAGAATTCCCTAACGTAAAGTTTACGCTATAATCAGATAGTCAATAACGTGTTCCAAGTATCCGATAATTCCTTCTTATGTGTTTTGTGTCGAAAGAATTCGTCGAATTAAAGCTGCGTATTATCCCAATATAAACTGTGTTTTTCCAGGTTAATTCTGAATAGAAATATTACTTTCAACTCTGGTCACTGGCTGAACGAAATTGATTTTATTTGCTTTCCAATCTACACAACAGAGACACGTGTAGGAATGTTTGGTCGTTTCCATTTTTCATTATGAAAATTTCGCGCATGCAATACGGCGTGGTAGGTATTTAGGGTTTTTAGAAAATTGTATTTTTCGTCAAAATTAAATTAATTTTTACTGGTAATTGCTCTAGTTTCTTCCGGTGGCCTTAAAGCCACGATGAATTGCCGGCCCTTGCTGTAATAGGAGGCCAAGTACGTTCTTTCTGGGTGTAGGCCCACCTACTCGTTGCCGTGGACCAGCTAGTGACTCAACCCCGACGTCAGCAATTTCGAGGGTGAATTTTTTCTTTCTCCATCATTTACGATTGCGACCATATCAGTTGAAATATTCGGTTTAAGCTCATGCATTCCTAAATTTAAGCCGTTTAGATGACAATTAGTGAATTAGTTTGAGATTTATTGACACTATATGAATGCATTACTATTTGCTTTAAATTAACTAAAGGTGTGCAACTTATTAAAGTGAAAATGATTTGAAGGCTTGCTGGCACGTTTGAAAATGCTGTTGCCATTAGATGTATATACTTAGTTTTAGATTTACCATGCTGATTTAGAGCTGTTGGTTTTAGAGCGATAATTTCGCTTAATTTCTTTTTTTGTTGAAACTCAATCTAGGGAGTAACCTAAAACCGGCAGCTCACCATTTAAAAAAAATGATGTTCTTTTGGATGATTTTTTTTAGATTTAATGTGTAATTATTTATTGCGTGTACATATTGTGTTTAATTATAGGTTTCTTTTGTTGATATGTTGAGTATGAATGAGTGTGTAATTTTTCTTTCTTTATTTCAGGCCTCCCTTAATTTTTGTTGTAGGTATAATACCCTGCCCACTCGCCGATTGAGCCCGGTCCATTTCTTTTTTTTTTGGTTTTTTTTTTCTAGGCTAAGTCAATGCATGTAGCATTTGTTATACGATAATCCTGAACATTTTGAAAAAATTCCCTATAATTCATAAATGTCGTGAATCAATTTGAGCAGATTGTCGTTTTAGGTAAGTTAATGCTAAAGTCTCTATTATAATGGACTGTAGATTTAAAACTTGGATATCGATATATTCTTCCAATTCATCTCGAATCACTTATATGCTACTAGCAGGCATACATAAGTCTAACTATCTATCTATACCTATTACGCACCACTCACTGTGGAAGCTTTTGTTGATAGTTAATGTATAATTATGAACCTCTCTCATATACATAAGCATCCCCCCAACCCCGTGCTTACTGTGAGAATTGCATCAAATTAACTGATATTTCAGTATATATTGGGATGAAATAGCCCTTGAATTGGGCATCAATAAGAATGCTATGAAATGCCCTGAGCTACAAGAGCCTTGAAGTTGAACGCCAATAACGTAAACTGTGGAATGTCCTTTAGTTACTAGCTGAGAAAAGAATTGCTGTCCATCGGTAGATACAAAAACGCCCTTGCAAAATCTGTGGAAATTCCAGATTGAACGTTCTATAACTGAAAGCTAAAACGTAATCAAATAATTTTAATTAATGAGAAATATGTGCAATTGTTTTAAATATTACATTCATTACATAAGTCATTAGTAATTAATAATTTTGATGAGCACCAATTTAGTGTAATAGAATGATATGTTAATTACGATATCAAACTTATTTTATTATTTAAATAATCCAGTTTTATAAATTTGTATTATTGAAGCTGGTTCGTTTTACACAGAGCTTAAAATTTTGCCGTACTTGTAAACATTAGTCACCATACTGGAATTGTTTGTGCACAAAAATTTTCCCACCATAAAATATCAATGGTTTTACACTCAAATCAGTGTAAAATTCACCTTGCATAACATAATTAATATCCATAGTGCAAAAATAAGTATTCAAATACCACCATAAAATATCAATGTACATTAAGTATTATAAATAGTGTAAATTTCTGACCTTGTTTATCAAATGTGTAGCAATTGGTTGCGGTCCATGATACCTCGATTAGCACAAGTGAAGTTTTCACATGGATTTGTTCCGTACAGGCCCAGTAGTGGTATTCTCCTCCTAGACGTAGTTTTAAAATGTAGAGTTAAAATATTTCATATAAATATAGGTATTGAGACTCAAATTATCAACCAAAAATTAGTTAAACATTCCCCAACAGTTACTTAAAAATACGCAAAACCAAAAAAATTCCTCAACCATTCTCCAAGCTACTTAAAATTCACAAAATAAAAAATCCTTAAACGTTCTCCAACAGTTACTTCAAATTCGCAAAACCAAAAAAGTCCATAACTATTCTCCCAGTTACTTAAAGCTCTATAAAATTTTGTAAAGTACAAGTTAAAATAAATTATTACAATTACGTTTGTCAAACAGCTTTCTGTATTACGTTGAAAATTTTACTAAGTGGATATTTAAATTAATTTCACTAGTTTATTCACACAACACTGGCATGCTGATTGCTTACATCAGTCGAGTCACAGAACAAAATCCCCCTTCTGACATTTAATCCCGTATTTATACTATTTTTAATCGTGGAATTGTGGATTATCTGTCATATTGAAACTTTCCCCAGCATTTGTGTTGTTCAGAGTTAACCGAGAAAAAAAGGAAATTTGAGAATCTTTTAACGACAAATGCATAATTTCCTAATATTTTCGTCTGTATTAACCTCATATAAAATAGAAGATAATCAGTAATTTGTAGTATACCGGTCTTCCAAATTAGCTGAATGTTTTAGCTTTTGCTCTAGTAATTTGTTTAAATGTAAATGTTTGTTGCACAATATTTACAATAACATGCTATTTTGGACAGATTATACATTTTCATCTATGTTGCTTTGTTATTTGACTTACATTTTGAGCATTTCCCATGAAATGATTTATTCTTGAGGTGACAAATATTTTAAATGTTGTTACATTAACAAATTAATGATTTTCGGGAATAACCAAGTTCCAATGCCCTAAAATATATTTTCTTAACCCACTGTACTTGTTTCTAATGCGAATTTGAATAAGTAATGCTTTTTATAAAATATTTACAGACTAATACTAATAAGATTTTCTACACTTTAAACATTGCAACATAGAAATACTTAAACGAATTGACTGATAATTAATGTTAGAAATTTGTACTACAGATGCAATTTTCAAACTATTTACAGATACTGTTGAGAAAATCGTTTCTTACTAAATTTCACATCAATATATATATATATATATATATTTCATTTTAACAATGTCAGCCATAATACATATTTCAGTTACGACTAATTATAACGGATAATTCTCTTTTGTAAAATGGTGTAATTAATGACAGTTTGATATGTCCTTGAATATTTATACAGTACGCATCGCTGATTCTGTAACTGCTATGCTCCATGGACAATTTTTGGCAATAGTAGTTGAATTCCATTCATAAGAACGGCTCAGGGCCGTTCAAAAACTCCATGCACCACGTTCCTTTCAAAAAGGTTTTCGTTCGCACTTCTAGGTAATCTCGATCAATTATCCCAAGGACCATCTTGTATGATGGGGTATGAAATCTCTAATCCATCATTTTTACTTGAGGTTAGTTATCTATTATCAGTTTGTTTTGAAT
The DNA here is from genome assembly GCA_036346225.1 of Platerodrilus igneus. Taxonomy (NCBI): domain Eukaryota; kingdom Metazoa; phylum Arthropoda; class Insecta; order Coleoptera; family Lycidae; genus Platerodrilus; species Platerodrilus igneus. Next base: position 4,510,042 of record JARFIW010001108.1, on the reverse strand, counting down.
TTTAGTGTTTTGTTGAATTGTATATGCAATTAATGGATGCTTCTAGGTCACTTGTTCAATTATCCCCTCAAGGTTGTTACACCCAAGAACATTTTTAAATTAATCCAAATTTCAAATGATATTTTCTGCCAATCACAGATAATTCTATCTAAAAGATAACCCATCACTGACCAGAATTAATATAGTTATCCAACCCTAGTTTGATTTTGGGTGACAATTGACAACTTAAATGAACATAACATATCAACTGATATCTAACATCCTGTGAAATTTAGAAGATTTTAAATTAAGGCGCCAAAAGAAATGCTAGTTTGTTCTAGAGAATTCGAAACCGGAAGTGCGTAATAATATGTAATTTTTCGTGATATCTATTAAATATTAACAGGAAGTACTTTAGAATATTGCAGAATAACTTAAATTTAAATATAGGGTAGTTTCAATTAGCAATGGCAGTAATAAAAGTTGATTTAAGCAATTAACCTAAAAGCACATGTAGGGAGGATTTAAGATTGTGAAATATATAAGATTTTCGATTAGCTAGACCAGTCACGTGATCAAAGGTATATAACTACGGTAAGTGGGAAGAAAAAAAGACGACACACAAAGCCTCACCAAAACACACAAAGACAAAAATATATGAAAGGAGGCACGAAAATGTAAAACTAACTAGCCCGGGGCTAGTGCGGGTTATGCTGCAATGCCGCGTAGCAGTATTAGTTATATGCCCGCGTAAATTAAAGTAATGGGTAGTGAACAGAGCTAATAAGTTAGTATGTTTATTACGGGAAGAATAATGAATTTAAGTAGTTGATGGAGGACAAATAAGTTTGGCTCTTAAGGAGAATTAAATAGCAATAAATTTAAGTGTAATCAGAAAACGAAATGGTTAAGCTGTAAGGCGTAACTAACTCCACCCATACGGTTCATTATTTATTGATTGTGGAAGTTCGGATTTTGGAAGCTCGATTCCAAGCCAAGTTGGTGCAGAAGTAGGGGAATATCAAGAGTTTCGAGCACAAAATTTATCAACACCCGTGCTAAGCACTATCAACTCTGGTGAGGATAAGTTACCTCGGAGGTATTGTAGAGATTGGAGCAACAGTGGGTATTGCATACCTGAAACAGGTATTGGGTGAATCTTTGAATAAATGGTTCGAGAGAACGGACGTGTATATGCATGCATACACGTGGGGGTGTAAGTATGAACTTTTATATAGTTATATATATGCTTTTACATGAATGTTATTAAGTTGCTAGATTAAGATTGGAATTTTTGGACATTATTATTAACGTTACCGCTTATTATTATTAGGAATTTTGTGTAGAATATCAAGAGTTATTGGCTATGTTTAATTCGGGACCAATTTGTTTTAACTGTAGAATTTGCAGTGATTAGTACAATATATAACAACCCGGCTTAAGGTAACTTTTAGTTAAGTAAGAGATATTTCTTTTATTGCATTCAAGTATGTCGATATAGGAAATGTATATAGTTATATCACCATATTAAAGGTTATTAAATTCATTACTTGATACGAATGTTGAGATATATATATATTATAATTAAAAGAGGTTTGTTGAAATACATTTAGGTACAGATATTTTGTAAACTCTTGGGTAAGTTAACTCACCAGTATCGGTTTCAGAATTCTAGGCCTAACCACCCTGAGGAATGTCCATGTACTCTCTGCTGTAGAGGAGACGAGGCATTTGAGGGAAGTAGAGTGAAGGCCGTTGGATCAGAAATAGTTGACAACCTTATGGAATAGGTAAGTGGACCCTTGTATTGAAATTTTGAACCGTAAGAAGTGAGATAGAGTTGGCATTCGATTATATATGTATTGGGTAACCCGTTCCTTGTTTCTTTGATTGTAACTTAGGACAGAGGAGGGCGAAGCATTACAAAATCCATCTTGTATAATGCGGTACAAAATCCCTAATCCATCATTTTTATTTGAGGTTAGTTATCTATTGTTAGTTTTTAAATTTTATTGTTGCATTGAATTGCATATGCAGTTAATGTATATTCAACAGAAATTTGGAAATAAATTGGCTTACTAATTTTTTTGTGTAAATTTTTCGTAATGGCTAATGAGACAATAACCCTTTAGGGTTATGGCTAATAAGACAATAACCCTTTAGGGGTTATGTAATAGAAGACTTGTCAATGCACTACTTGTCCAAAGTCTCCATTCCTTTCAAGAGCCACTCTGGAATGCCCCAATAATCAAGCCCAGACTTTGAGCATACGAAAAAAACGTCTACGAGTTTTGGTTTATCATTTTTGTAAATTAGCAAATTTTTTACTTAATAACAATTCTAAATTAGTTATTGCATTTTCCATTAATTTAATAATAACATCCTTATCATGAATTAAATATCCCTTTGTTGGTTTATTTCCATTAATAATATAATTTGTACTTTAGGTAATTATCATTTCCAATTTGTGAGGTTATCTTTTCTTCATGGCAAATTAACCTATTACCAATGAATTTTATATTTTCTGACCTTTCAGCACAGCTGTAATGATACACCGCATCACAATTAACACTATACAAATTTTATTCCTGCAGTATTTATAGTGTTTTATAGAAGTGTCGTCATATACATTTACATCAGTCATCTTGCATTATCTGAAGTATTACAAAAGGAATTCAACATATCGTGTGAATTGTTAAATAATATACAAAAACCAATTCAACAGATTTATTTATAAATAACAATAAATATAAAATTTTAAATAGAACAATATGGCAAAACAATACTGCATTTTGAAATGCAATATCATTACCAGTCAAATTATATAACCAATATTTCTTATAACATAGCCATATAAATAAACCCCATAGTAGATAAGAGCCACAATAAAGTTCAAAAAGTAATAAAAAATATATTTCTAAAATCTTGGTGCAGTACTAACAAAATAATATCGCATATACAGTAATCAACAAATAAAAAGACACGGTGTTCAAATAACAGAATAACTAAGATAAATTTTTACATTTTTCTATTTTTAATTTTAAAATAAAAATCCATGGTAGTAATCGCAACTTATAGATTTATCCAATACTGAAAACTAATTTGTTGACTAAAATAGAAACAATTTACCTAGGAACATTGTATCTTTCTTTGGTGCATTTTACTTCAATTTACAATGGTGAATAATATACTGCACTATTTTAGACCTATATTTCTAATTAATTGTTCATATACAGTCCATGCCATAGCAGCCATTAAGGTACGACGTAGCATACGTGGAACCATTCCCTTAAAATAGCCTTGGATTCCATATTTAGAATGCACATAAACAACGACCGACCAAATTCCGTTAAACTTTGAAGGGTAAAGCTGCATTTTTGTTTTGAGAACATCGGCAGGTTGGGTTACAACAGATGCTAAAATTCCCGCTGCTACACCACAAGTAAAGTGAACTGGAGCAGAGTATGGAGAATTCAGCAAATCTATAAACATAAAATAATTACTATCCAACAAATGTAAAAATAAATGATGTACCTGAAGGAATCATCTGTTTGCTTTGTGTATAAAACATTAAATAAAGACCAGAGAATGGAGCATCCCTAAACAGTGTTGGTACTAAACCGCATGTCATTCCTCGAACACCCTCAGTTCGGTATATTTCTCTTAAGGCTGAGCGAATACTATTATAACCATATACACCACTTTCATATCTGCAACAAGGAAATTATACAAAAAAAAAATCAAAATGATAATTTATACATACCTCGTTTTAACGACTGTTATGGGAATAAGAGCAACTCCGCTCATGCAACGTGCAAATACACCAAGGGCAATTGATTCTAAAGGACTTGGAATCCTACCGGGAGTAAAATGAGTTTTTAAAGTGTCAAGGGAGCAAAAATATAAACCTACTCCTGGTACACAGCGTGTAAGAGACTGAAAACAAAATATAATATTAAAAATAAAACAAATATAAAAAGGATAATATTTGAATATTTACATTTTACGGCATCTATGATTTTGAACTAAAGAACAAATTAAACCTGGATAAAAAGATATTAATATTTGAATCAAGTGTTGCTAGGCGAGACTTCCCTGAGTCATCTAAATTGGTGAAACAGTTAAACAGAACATTTTTCAAAATAAATATCAAGCTCTTTTTGGTATCGTATGATTTTCACAGTGTGATAACAAGTAAAGCTATATATTTCAAAAAATTATTTAACAGAAATATAAGCACAAAAAAGTAATTTTATCCATTTTCTATTAAATACAAGACTAATTATACACTTAACTTGTTACATGTCATTTTGAGGTTTATCATATCCCTTTTCGTATTAAATAGTTGTACATACTTCCATCATAACATAATATTTAAATTAAGCACCTTTTTTGAACATTTATTCGATTTTCTGTTGGAAACTGGTAAACAACAGCTGTATGACTACCCTAGGACAATGAGAATTGACTCTTTAGCACGAGTAAGAATGGTAGGAAAAACACTTTTTACCAATACCTTGAAGTGGTGAGTTATATTGAAAAAGGTGTCCATTATCTAACTTTTGCTTTCTTTATCTACCTATGTGGCTTCTAAAGAAGGTACAATGAAATTTGATGGTAGTCAGAAACTACATCATGAAAATTGTATTACAGTCGCAGAGTGAAAAATCATAGGTACTTCAATGTAATAAGTGTCAATATTAGACCCACTGTATTATGTCATTTTATCTTCGTATGATATTATTATGTTAAACTGCATCATGTGATGTAACTCATACGCATTTACATAACTGTCAAATTAGCAATTATAATATAAAATAGATAGTTAAAATGCAACAAACTAGTAATAAACTCAATATAGTAATTTATATGAACACGGCCTAGAAGTCTTTCATATTTAAAAACATCTTAGAAACATAAGTTAGTTAGACATTTATATTCTGCTGATTTTAACATATAAATTTAAGTATTGTATAAATAAGACTTAATAGATATAAAGTAAATACACACAAAGGATGAAAAGTAAAACATTTACATTACAAACATCAGTTAGTTACGCGTTTGCAGTCTATTGATTGTAACATATAAGTTTGAGTATTGTTTATTAATAGTACACGTAAAGGATATAAAGTAAGTGCAGATAATAAAATAATCGAAGCTGAAAAATTCAACGTTTACATGAAAATGTGTATTTAAAAGTGATCTTTAAAGTAAGATAAACAAGCAAGTTTCTGCACATTGTAACAATAATGTCTGTTAGTATTACCAACACAAATTATGTCTACGTTCAAGAAAATTTAATCTTAAATACCTTTGTAATGTTTTAAAAGTTTAGATTTTAAATAAATACAACCTTGAACATTTCAATTTTACAAAATCTACAGATCCTTTGGTATATCTCTCTAATAAGATTTTTACCTTTTCTTATCTTGCAAAACAAAATTGTTGCCTTCTAAAATGTGACAATTGATGTTGCCTATAACGCGTTGTATTGTGTTACACTAGTTATAAATTAGATGGGGAAGGGAAATTTAGTAAATTTCAATTGGATAAACTAAAATATGGATTCACCTTATATGATAGATTTCGAACATTTAATCTTAATTATATTTCAAATTTTGTTTGTACAAAAATAATTCAGATAATAAGGTATAACATTATTCTTTTAAATACATTGTATCCTAGTAGAATCCAGGACAATGGCTTATTATAAAACCGTAAAGCAGACAAGACACTGCATATAGTTTTCATAGATAATTACATTTTAATACATGGTTGCGTGATGTGTAGATTGAAATTATGCGTTGTATTAATTGAATTAATTATCCGTGAACCATTAATTAGAAAACGTTCGAATTAAATATTTATGAGCCAGTAATCGAAAACATCAAAAGGTAGTGCTCATCATTTTAAAGGAAATATATAATCTTGAAGTGGGATTGTATTTTAAAGTAAAATTCAAATATAAAATACCGCAGTGATGTAAGATTTCTAAATTTCTCATTAGCGTTAAAATCTCCACATTTTATTACTCCGTTAGTGTTGATTTATGTGCGCTATCCGTCTTACTCTATCTCCCAAGGTTATTGTGTCGCATCGTATCTTTCCTACACTGATTGCGAAACCTATTAAATAATTCTTATCTATTTTTGTGGGTTTTTTAATGTTCTGGCGGATTCGCGGAATAAATTTTAATTTATTAATTAGGTTTTACGTTGTTCTAAGTACGGATGATGCATTTTCTATATTCCTAATATTCTAGAAAATTCTTTATTTGAAATGAATTTATGTAATATAAAAGTCAATTTATATGATTAATTTAAAGCTTTATAATGCAAACGAAGTGCTATTCTATAGAAAATATTTGCTTTCACGGTAAAACGTGTTATAATACACACAATTAAGATAAAACTTGGGATTTTAATACGCAAAATTATTTATTTTTATGCACGGAAAGGGCATTTTTATTACAAACGAATGGCTTTGTATTTATTTTAGAGTGATAATTTGCATTCACATTTAATGCGTTTTAAGATATCAAACATGATTATTTTTACATATGTGGCTTACATTATTTGCTATGTATTTGCAATATGCTTATATCATACAGGGTGATTATTTATACACGCGGATTTTTCGGTTGTGCATCAATGAATAAAAGTACGCTTGTATTATACAGGATTTAACCATGAATTTTCGGAAAAAAAATTTCCTGATTCTTTTATCTTGGTAGGATTTATTTGTAGAATTTAGGTTTCAATGATCTCTCGTGACCCCCTTATAAAAAAGCAAAGATTTCTGCAATCCGTACCTTAAATTAATTCGAAGTATATAAGACGTATCTGTAAATCACTAAGCAAATTAATCCATACAAATTGAACTAATATTTGCATAACCACTGCAAAACAATTACTAGATCATATCATAAAGAGGAAAAACATCCATTGATCTGGTTTCGGCCTTTTGAGCCGGTCAGAACGAAGTAGTTTTAGTCCTAATGAAATCAAAGCAATCACACTATAAGCTCGAAGAAAATTCTGTATGTCGGCAAAAATATAAATAAACCGCCCTCAGGTGGTTAAAACCAGCACTAAAGCCAAAAAGGTACAGAAGTTTGTACAAATCAATACCGTTATTTAATAGATGACCATACAAATATGTCTTGTCTTTGCAATTTGGGTGTTACAAACATACTTTAATGTAGAAAAATAACATATTTCCCGAAACGTTGTTCGTTTCCTGCCTTTAAAGCAATAGATATAATAAAAAATCAAATATATCTGTAGTCCACAGTTTAAATTAATTCAAAGCATATAAGATATATCTGTGAATTTACTAACTAAGCAAATTTATCTATACAAATCGAACTAATATTTCCATAGCCACTATGCTTATAACATACTCAAATCCCAAAGGCAGAATGGTATCATTAATAATATGAAATTATAATTTAGACTTTTATGCAAAGCCCAAATGATCATTTTAAATCAAATTAGTAATTAAAAGATGGATAATATAATGTCCCGGACCAAATTCCAACCTGTAATTTTTGACTGTATTCTCAAAATCACAAATCTAACTATTAAATTCAAACTTACACTAATTTCATAAGGCAAGTTGATTAGTAATACTACAATATTCGTCAATAACATTAAACTATTTTTTATTCAACTATTTATTTAGTTTAATTTATCAAATAATAAATCACAACCAAATTGATACAGATCAACTAATATTTAATAATCTAGGCTTTTATACAAAGCCTAGATGACCATTTCAAATTGCATCTAGTAGTTGAAATATGGACAATATAAGGCCTAGGACAGGATTTCAACCTGCACTTTTCAACTTTGTAAGTCAATGTGCTAATCAATTGAGCCACAACTAGAAATACAGACAAATCTAAATCATGTATGCTACCATACATCAACCTACTTTTCAATTACATTTAGCATCTTTATTAATGATATCTGACAAGATCAAGTTTTCTCGACAATGTCAGATATAGGCAAAAAGGAACGTTAAAATTCACAGCTAAAGCCAGCTATTATATACAAATATAAGGTAATGGAATAAGACACCTTGATTATTAACATTACAATATTCGTTAATAAGGTGAAATTATAATTTGGACTTTTATGCAAAGCCTAAATGATCATTTCAAATCGACCTAGTAATTGACAGATAGAAAATATAAGGCCTCAGATAAGACTTGAACGTGTAACCTTCGACTTTGTACGTCAACCTGCTAATAATCAACTTGTCCTATGTAATATCTTATAATTGCGTTTAATAGTTGGCTTTAGATGTAAATTTTAGGCATCAGTTACTGTCTATATCTGACATAAATCAAAACACTTGACACTGTCAGATATGCTTGACAAATGCCAAACGAAATTGAAAGTTACGCTGATGCATGCTAGCCATACCCTATAAATTGATAATTCCATAAATATTAATACAGGAAATAAGACATAACTTATGTTATCAGAAAACAAAATATATCATTTAAATGTAATTAATGTGTTACAAATATAAAATAATAATGAACTTTGTTCATCAAAATAATATAAACGCAAAATAAAAAGGTCAACACCATAGTAGATAACCTTTCAAACCCCAGCAAAGTAACAGATTATATCATCGAAGTTTGCTCAATGATATTATGGAAAATTAGTAAGGCGAAGAAAGTTACTTTGAAAATTAAAAATACTACCTAAACCTGAATAAATAAAATAGTTTAATTAAAAACAAGAATTTTAAAGTACATTAACACAATCAACAACAGTCACTAACGCAGACGTTATTATCAGCTATCTTAATTCATATCCAAGGATGATTCAATGTCAAATTAATTAGAAAGTCGTATTAACGATTCATGCAGTTCTTACATGATATAAGCTAATAAATCACTGTATCTATTTGAGACGAAATTTAAACAAATCTAAACTAAACGTCCACAAAGAGATAATGTAAAATTTTTTTTATAGTCACATAAATTCTGAATAACTAAATGCATACGTTACTTTGTAAAGACTGATATGTTTCAAGATAATGATAATAAAAATAAATGGTGGCAAAGATATTTGTAATCAAACCAACTTTAACAAACCAATACATGTTAGTTCATAGCTTAAAAGCTATTTGCTAGTTATATCACTTTGAAATATTTAATTAATTATTGGTGCAATAACATCAACTATTTTCTCAAACAAATAAGTGACATGATAGGACAGTGTATATGCTATGATAATAAGGTTATTTAAGGGTATATAAGGTCACAAAGGAGGAATACTTCATTTAAACATCATAAAACCACGAAAACCAAACGTTTAAATCATAAAATGTACATAATTCGTTCATTATACAAAAGCAAATGCGAAGAACAAGCTACAGTTGATTAAAGGAAGCACATTCAGCAATAGCTTAACCACATTCATCGATATGAATAATTGCAAACGCAATTCAATCAATTTTAAAACATTTAAAACATCTAAGCTCAAAAATAAATACAAATTCGGCATATTTGAAGAAATATAATCGTAAAGCAAAATTTTTTTCAAGACGCATTAGCGTAAGAAAGTAATCAATACGTGCTTACAATAAACAAACTTTTTAAAACAAGCGTATTTCATAAGGCAAAAAGTCAATAAGAGTATGTAAATAGAAAAGGATATAGATACTGAAGCGAAAGCGTACGCGCGGTTTGAAATGTATATAAGTTGTCATATTTAATAAAACCCAAAACAGATCAAATATGGATATTCAAATTACGACTACGTGCAGTTTTAAGCATACATGATATAACAGTTGTAAACAAACTCCAATACAAAGCTTTGATGTACGTGCAAATTTAAACGTATAAAGTTTACAATTCGAATAAAACCCCACAGGTTGTACACATAATCGCAACGCCTTTGCCATGGTCTAATAACAGATAGCGGGCTTTCAACCAATAAGAGCATGTGGAACGTTCGGGAAGGAATTCATCTCTAAAACCAACCGGAGCAAATAAGGGAGAAGATTCCATGATCGACGTGCTGACTGTAATAGTTGAAACCAAATTATTACGTAAATTTCAATTTAGTGAAAGTGGAGTATATAGTAAAAGTGCGCGTTGAAATACGAGTGTATAAAACTCTGCCGTTAATATAAAACGTAAGTCTAGATTTAATTAATATAAACAAAATCTTTACAATTTATTTAGGGCTCTAAGTACGGACACAATAAGTGGAAAACTATATAACGACGTTCAACTAAATCCAAGACTAACTTAAACACAATGTTAAAATAAACTACTGGGATAAAACTAAATGAGCCCCAGGTTAGGAGTCAATAAAAGATGCTGTGGACTGCCCAAAAATTAGATTCATTGAATTTTGTTCTTATATATTTTCTACCGCTCCTCTTACTAGTTCTCTTAACATGTCAGAATCAAAGAAGCTTAGCTTTCTAGTGGCAACTTTTTCTTAAGATGTGATGCTATTCGCTTGCGAAAATATAAAATGCCATTTTTCAGGCTCTGAACGTGTGCGTACTCAATCTTTTTTTGACCTTTTGCGTAATTTTTCTCTTGGTATTAGACAATTACAATACCTGTTTCACTGGCATTAAAATCCTTGATTGTTGATGCTTGTATTTATCCATCAATATTTCCAAACTATTGTGAAACAACATTACACCGTCTTTCTTCGTCAATGACTTCAAATTCGATTATCATTGTGAGTTCCACTTTTCTATAAGAAATAGTTATACTTCGTCACTACAAAAATCTTTCAACGGAGTTGTACCAGTAGTTTTATTTGCAGAAGCAAATGAATATTTTATGCTGATTTGTTACAGCTTGAGTGCATCGTTTTTTCCAAGTGATAAAACCCATAGAACAATTTTCCAAGTCTTATTACATTATCAACACTGTTTTTTTTTCAGATTCTAAAAACCTGGTTTTTGTTCTACTGTCAATTTGGAGAAACTAGCAACTTTTTATAGACTTTAAGACTTCAAACACTAAAACACTTAACATTATATTTGGCTTTTACTGTTTTTTTTATAACATTTAAAGGTTCGTTTCATCCATTCAGAATCTCCTACTTGTTTTTTGTAACTAGCGAGGGATGTGAAATGATAAATTGATTAAGACTAGACTAATATTGAAGATAGCATCGTTCAGGCAGTAATTAAGTGGTTAAAACATCACAAAACAGAAACTATTACACTTTTTTAAAATCATGTAGTGGGATTATTGAAAAAACCTTGAAAAACACACCCTGGATTTAGGTAGCAAAATGACAGTCTTCCTCCAGCACAAACCTTTAAATAAGACCAAGAGGTGCAGTTCAATAACTGCTGTATTCACCAGACCTTAATCGTGATTTTTATGTGGATCTGTTTGAAAAATTTGATTTATTTCATTAACCGCTAACCTCTACAATAAAGAAAGTAAAAGAAATGCAACAACCTTTGAGATTTAAAGTAATTATCATGCTTTCAAGGCATTAAAAAAATAACACAAGATACCAACTCTGTATTTAAGCAGATGCAGAATATTCCAATATTTGTGATATAACACTTAAAAAGTAATAATTATACTGGTTTTGATGAAATCTCTAAATAAGTTCTTATACTGGCATACACTTTTTATGAGAATGTATATTGCCTTGGAAAAACAGTAATTTGACAAAAAATTTGCGAAGGTTGTTGTATTCTATCAACCTCATTGGAATTTTCATTGATTAAGAACGTTTTTCAAATAAAACCATTTTACTTGTAGTAACATTTGTTATTGAGCATCATTATAAATTCTAGACGAAGATATCAATTTTTATGATTCACAAGAACATCGTTTAAGGCGGTAGAAACAAAAAATTCTAGAAGTATACCTTGCATTTTTGACCTCTGTATGCATTGGCCATAGATTTTCAAAAGAAAAACATAAAACCTGAACACTTGATTAATCACATTTGGGATTATTTTGATCTTCTCTACAACTCCACTTCGTTTAAACTGAGGTTTGAGACTTTATATAAATTCAGGCAGAATATTTCTATCAAACTGTCATATTGATCGCATAATCTTGATTTTTATATCATCAAATGGGCTACTTTCTAAACAACTACTACTTCCAAAAACTGAAAGTCATTAGTTTCTCAGTTATGAAACCAACGTATGCATGGTATTTCAAAATTGTACAGTAGTATTTTTTTAGTTCAAAATAGACAAACTTCTTATAAAGGTATGTCCTAAAATGTTCTCTATGGAGTTATTGATTCTTTAAGGGGAATTAGATGAAGTTAGAGTTGTTCTATTATCCAAAGAACACAAAAGATATTTCAATAAGATTTTTGATACTTACTCATCCAACCATATACATTTTTCGATAACAAATTCAGGGGCGTCTCTTGAAAGTTGGAAGGAGGCAGCCACGTTTCATCCTATAAATTTGTCGTGTAGGTTTTTATAAATTCTGATCGTAAAATAAAAATCCTTTGCCATTTTTGTGTAAAACGAACACTGTTGATTGAAGTTAATATCTGTAGCCATTTTTATATTCATTAAGGTCAAGTATTTACAACGCGCTCTGATACTTTGCCTAAAAATCATTTAGTTTTTATCATATGTAACTTACGCCTCATATTAAAGTATTACAGAGATACCGAAAGCTAAAGATAAATATCAAAAAGTGAACGATAATCAACTAGCCTTTGATATTGGAAGTTTTATAACAGTTGCACATTACTTATTTGTTTTGACAGGCGTTTATACCTACCCAAGAAATAGAATTATAAATTTTCAAAACGCATATACTTGGGACGAAGAAAACCTCCTGTTACTTCTCATTATCAACATACCACTTTCTTAAATGTCTGGTTTGGTCTGCGTGGTGACAATCTCATCGTCTCTTCTTTTACCACCAAGATTTTTTGAGTATCAAACTTAAATTTCCTGGAAAATAATCCTTATGAGCTGCGAGAGTGTATTCAAATTCGAAATAGGTATGGAATTTGGTGTATGCATAATAGCGCCCCAGCTCACTTGTATTGTCACTGACTATTTAAACGCAGAATATGGATTGGTCGAAACAGGTCTGTTAAATGGTCACCACGATCTCTTGATCTAACACCATTAGATTATTTTATTTGGGATTGGATGAAATACATAGTTTATTGTATGTCTATCTACATACAAGAAAAGCAATGAAATCGAATCTGGAAGTTGTTGACACTCTCAAGAATCATCCTGACGTTTCAAGACTTACCAGAGAGCAATGGATTCGTTGTGTTGAATGCTGCACACAACAAAATGGAAGACACAGAGCAATCGTTTTAAATATTTAATTGTTAAATAAACACTATTTGTAATTCTCAATATCTCTGTAATTAACTTTTGTGGTTCTTCAAATAATTAAATAACCCCAATTTCATGTGACCCTCTAAAACACTTTAAAGTCTTTTTAAAGGAGAACATTTTAGGGCCTGCATTTGTCAGAAGGTATTTGTTTATTTTGTACTAAAACACACACAGCAGGTGGGTTGTTGGTGGAAGGTCATGGGTCCTCAGAAGCCGAATTCGAATTGCTTTGAGCTTTGTTGGATACATAGGCCTAAAAAGATCAGGTACCTGAATCGTGAAATTTATATTCGTGTTGGTGTGGTTATTAAACCGTGAAAGGGAAGTAACTGGTTTCGTTTTGCACCTAAATGTTGAAATTTAAATGGCTGGAATGGGCGCCCTAATGTGCAGAGAAAGTAAACATGTGCATCATTGGTGTTCCGGAATGCGTTTAATTAATTTAAAAATCCAAAAAGTGGAATTTAACTGTTTTTCCTTTTTTTTTGTTCACGCTTGATAAATATGTACATGTGAACTTATAAATATAAGTTGTACTTGACTCTTAGAGCAACAGAATTAGTTTTGGTTTACATCTAAGCATAATATTATTGGATAGGCAGTTTGAAACTTTTAAAACGTTAAAAAGGATGTGCATATTAATTTAACACAAGCTTTAATTGTGGGATGTATTTGTTAAATAATTTCTTTGTACAAATTTAGTATTTTTAATGGACATTGGAATGGTAAAAGCAGAAATTGATAGTGCAGTATCTTTTTCTGTGTATTGTTGTTAATGAAATTTCCAAATAAATGGGATTGAAAATGTCGTATAAATCAATTTTGGAAACTAGAACAAAGGAATGGTAGTAGTATTTATAGATTAATTTGGGAAAGGCCTTTAATTCGATAAAAAGGTAATAAGTATTTTTAAAGCATGGTAGATGAAGGTAGAGTACGAGATGACGAGATTTAGGAAAACCGAAAGCACAAAGACCTATCTGAAATAACCGTCTAAACGGTTATGAAAATATCAAAGGAATTGCTGGGACAAGACGGTTTGGCACCCTTTATTTTTGACATGTAGTAAAGCCTTTTAATGTAGGTGGTACTTGTAAAATAGTTTTGTATTTTGGCCATTTAACAGGTTTATAATTTTAATCTGTCTGAATAGAACTGCACCTTGAAGAAGTTTTAGGATACTAGAATAGGTAGAATAGCTTGAGTGTTTCAAATGAGCTAAAGCTAAATCGTAGGTTTAACCAAATTAGTGGGGTCTTTATCAAAGAACCAGACTAAGACAGGTACCCAAAAGAGAGCAGCAGATTTTTCGATACTTAGAATGGCAGACCATAGGGGTCGGTATGGCATTCTAAAACATACTACTGCAATATGGACGGTGACGGGAAACCACCACATTACCTCTCAAGTACACAGTTTATTTAAATTGCTTTTAAAATGAATAAAAGGTTCCTGAGTTAAAATAATCCCCCATTCTGATCTCGGAGAAGGGACTATTTTAAATGATATTATCGGCAAGTTCAAAAGAAGAACCGAGAACATTTTGTGGGTCAGAGCACGGAATGACAGAAGCACAAAGCAAGTAGGTAAGCTAGAGAATTTAAAAATTGAAATGGATAGGTTAGCATTAGACATAGTAGGGTTTAGTGATGTCTAGAGGCAGGGGATTTTTTGAGCGGAGACTTTAGGATAATTCATACAGGATCAGATGAAGGAAATTCGGGTGTGAGGATAATTATATAGGACACTGTGTAGAAAACTACTTACTAAAAAACAAAAGAGTACTCATGGTTAGATTAAAATCTAAACTGGTAAATACAGTAATAATACAGGTTCACATGCCCACATCTAGCTAAAATAAAGAGGAGGTAGAAGCGACCTACTAAGATTCGTAGAACGATATGAAAATTTAAAAATTACAGGAGATTTTACTGCAATGATAAGCGAGAGTAAGGAAGGAGCGGTAGTACACAAGTTAATTCGAATATATACCATAATTTCATACATGACCACATAAATACGTTCTGCTTTTGCAATTTGAGTATGTTACAAGCATACTTTAATGCAAAAAAGTAACCTACTTTCCGTGCCGTCCTTCGTTTCCTGTCTTTAAGGCAATAAATATAATATACAGCAAATATTTCTGCAATTCAGTTTAAATTAATTCAAAGTATGTAAGATGTACCTGTGGATCCACTAAGCGAATTTACCTATACGAATCGAACTGATATTTTCACAGCCATTATGCATAAAATTATGCTCAAATCCCAATGGCAGAACGGTATTCATTAATAATACAAAATTATAATTTAGACTTTTATGCAAAGCCCAAATGATCATTTTAAATCTAACTAGTAATTGAAAGATAGAAAATATAGTGTCTCCCACAAGATTTCAACCTCTAATTTTTCGCTTTGTGTGCTCAAATTTACAAGTAAAGCCAACTATTAAATATAAATATAAGCTAATTTCATAAGGCGCGTTGAATACAAATAATAAAATATGCATTAATAACATTAAACTATTTTTATTTAACTACTTATTTAATTTAATTTATTAAATAATAAATTATAACCAATTTGATACAGATAAACCAACCAATATTCAATAATCTAGACTTATACAAAGCCTAGATGACTTTTCAAATCAAGCTACTAGTTGAAATATGGATAATATAAGGTCTAGAACAAGATTTCAATCTGTACTTTTCGACTTTGTACGTCGGCGTGCTAATCAATTAAGCAACCAGAACCAGTGAGTTCAACTGGATATATCGTGGGCTTACTGCCAGAGGTGACCAAGTCCATAACCATACTTTCTGGATAACTGATTTTGAAAACTCTTCAGTTTTTTAATATATTTTGTTAAGGAATTTAAAAGAAATACTCCGTGTTTCTTCTATGCAGGTATTAAATATGTAGTTCATGATTTAGAATAACTCATGAACTTGTGATTCACTCTGTTAGTTTTCAAAATAAAGTTGACTTGGTCATTTTTGCGTGTACAAATTCACTCACATTGCAGTCATGGTCAAGCAGATTATTTTTATCCAATAAAAAAAACACGAAGAAAATAAGCTTTATTGTTATTCGTTAACGGTGTAATGCTATAAAAAAAATAAACGAAGGTAATTATTGTTTAATTTTAAAAATTATCACTAAAATGTAGAAACTGTATACGAGAACTAATCCGAATCTGAATCAGACCATAGCAATGGCTCTAGAGGTACATCTTTCTTTGCACTGTCTGTCGGTATTGACTGATACCAGGCATGAAATTCGTAAGGAATTGCTCCTATTCTACGCAGTTTCAAAAGATTTTGCTTTTTCTTACCAGAAATAGGAATTTCTTTAGAGTACAGTCGTAGTATTGCCTTTGGCATATTGTTTGCAGTTCTGCTACTGCGCCCAGCTACATTGACCATAAGAAATGCTGAATCACTGTAATTGTACTTAAACAGCACATATCCAGGTTTATCTCTTTCAAATCGCACACTTTTAATTTTCAACCAATTAACACGGTTTCCAAGTTCGTTTATAGTTCTGTTTTTAATAGTCAGCTCCTAGTGCTTTATGTCAAGGAAATCATTGTAATTTAACTCATGTATGTTGTATTGACCACTTCTTTTATTTCGGCCCCGATTGGAGCGAGTCAGTCGAAAAATGTTTAAATAAGTCATGCAGAGTATATACGGAAATATTCTTTTTGGCATGTTCTATTAAACTATGCTTGGAATCGACTTCCATGTAGGTATGACCAGACTCTAAGAAATTGTGCTGTATAATATTTAAATTGCTGTTTTGTGCTATGAACACAAATAAAGCCGCTATAAATTGATTTCTGTTATGCCCGCCACAGGTATTTGAGAACAAATTTATTTCGGTGATATTTTGAATTCATTGAAACGGACATGTGCCTATTTCTGCACTGTCTTTCTGACCATTAACTTCTGTCCACGCGTAGCAATGAGCTTTGTGAGAAACTTGTTCGTATATTGTGAGATTGTATGCACAACACTTTCTACTATAATACATGAGAGAGACACCTGAAGATGGTGTTTGCAAAACGCTTTGTAAATCAAATGTGATGCTTATGAAATTATGATCAGTCAGTGCACGCTCCTTATCTAATTTTTTTGCTGCATTTGCTTCGTCTCTTCTTTGAATATGAGACGTAATTTTGTTCTAAATCAATTGCTTTTGTTTTCATGCAGTTCGCACATATCAAGCATTAATCCTTTTTAGGCTTAAAGAAGGACTAATTGAAATTGTTACAAAATGTGTGGCTGTAAGTTATTTGGGATACATATTCCTTATTGACTTTCTTACATTCTTCAGCATACAATGCATACATTTATGCGATTGATAAATTAGAATCTAAATACTGTCGTCTGGTTGATGCTCTTCAATGATGAGAGGCCATAGTTGGAAAACTTTTTATGTGTGCACTGACTGAAGCTATGATTTCTGGTTTGGTTTTATTTACAGGCGCTTTTTTACCACGTTTGTCACTAGTAACAAATATTCCTATCTCATTTACCCCAGCAAAAGCTTTATCTACTGGTCCATGGCTTACACATAAAGTACTTAAAAAAACATCTTGCAAACTCGAACTTTTGTGCCCTCCTTAAGAAAATAATAGTACCTGCTGTAATTTTTTTGTGCATCAGTATCAGATCGAATTTTTCTACAAGCAGGTTCTTTGCTTGCTACACAAGAGAGAATAAAATCCTTTTGACGATTGTAATTCAGTTTCCAAAATTCGGGCATAATTGCTATCTCAATTGATCATTAAAATTAACTGTTCATTTGAATTTGCAAAAGTTGCAATTAATAAATTTAGAATTCTTTGCTGCCCTGACTATTCCTCTGAATTCGTATGGTAAGCTCAACATTCTCTTTTTTTTTGGTAAT
Organism: Platerodrilus igneus; assembly: GCA_036346225.1. Taxonomy (NCBI): domain Eukaryota; kingdom Metazoa; phylum Arthropoda; class Insecta; order Coleoptera; family Lycidae; genus Platerodrilus; species Platerodrilus igneus. The sequence continues at coordinate 4,491,803 of JARFIW010001108.1, read as the reverse complement.
ATTTTTTTTCCATTGTGTAGGATTAGATTTTTTCAAACGGTACCTTGGTTTTGATAAGGGTGTTTCACTCTCCGAGATCCTGCATTTGGTAAACCTCCATCATCACTGGGGTTATAATTTTCACTACTACCGGCAGAAAAATCTCAACCACTTCTTTCAAGTACAAGTACAAGGAAGGTCATTGATCTCTCTATGATTTTCGATTTTGCTTTTCGCATTAGTACCATCATAAACAATTCTAATAACTTGACTAGCCCGCGCCGGTAGCATGCTGAATGTACCTAATTGGAAAAACTTATTACGTAATGTTAAAAGCAACCAAACTTATGTTTACCTTCGCTGATGTTACTTGCCGCAGATAAAGTAAAAATACTTTGAGTCGTCGATTGTAATGAACACAGTTCTAGAAACAATATCTGCTATTAGTAACTGTTACTTAGCAAAATTACAATCCATTAATTTTGTGATTAGGAAGATACAATAATTATCATAAAATAATAAACACGGAACTTGCATCAACTGAATATACATTGTCTATGTTTATGAACTGGAAGGAAGATGAATAATTATTATTTAGGATAAAAAGTTAGTTTGAGACAGGATTATATTCATCAAATAAATTTTTTTTAACTTCAACATAACCTCAAAAAGGATTAATACAAAATTAATACACTTCAAAGCTTTTACTTTCATTGTTTTTCTTTGGACTAGGCTTTGCCAAGGCTCTGCATTACTCAGGCACATTTGTACTAAAAACTTTCCCCTGGAAGTCATAGTATAAGCACTTAAATGTTATGGTTTTACTGTAGGTGAACCGAACTACAAACTTTTAACATACAATGCATGAACATCAAAAAGTGACCAAGTCGTAATAGTCAATTGTTGCAGATACCTGTTAAGCTTTAATTATAATCCATGAAAATAGACCAAGTCAAGATGATCATTTTCGACAGTAACTAAACTGCACTCAGTGACTTGGACATAGTAATCTTATGTTAATGGCGACATCTATCAGTCATATTTTACTTGGTCACTTTTTCCTGATGTCCAGTAACTACTTTCAACTGACTTGAACCCATTAACATAAATTCATATAAATTTGACTTGGTCACTTTTGGCAGTAAGCCCACGATATACAGGGTGTCCCAAATTGAGTAGGATAGCATGGGAATCTTTCTTATTATTAATGATAGAGATCTGCTTAAATGAGCAAAGTTGTGTCATTTGGATAGCTTATTTAAATTCCGCATAGATACATTCTAAATTCCAAACGGTTTAGAAATTATTTAAAAAAAACTGAAAACTGCCAATTTCTTAAGTCGAATATTTTGTTATAATAAAAGATACGAAAAAATGTTTCTTATAAAAGTTACTTAGTTCAATTGTGTGCACTTAAAAGTGATATTAAAATTAAATTCAAGATGGCGGTTATCGAGATATTAGCATCATCTTTCATATTTTAAATGGACGCCATATTGGATTTTTAGATGGTTAGATAGCATATTTTTTTCTCTTTTCAACGATGTATCACAACATATGTTTAAATGAAAAAATTTACTGAAAATAAAAATTTAAATTTTCTATCAAGTAGGCATCAACACAAATCAGTTTTAAAACAAATTAAACGAAAAAAACATTAGAATAACATTAAACACCACCTAATAAATCATAGCAATTGTTCAAAATGTTGACCGTTATTATTTAAACACAATCAGCAACGTTTTAGAACACTTTTTGTTACGCGTCGTAATGTATTCCCATTAAGACCGTTTATTGCCTGCATAACCGCTTCCCGTAGTTCATCTACATTATTATACTGGAAATTACTTCCATATAGATTATCTTTTAAAGTGCCCCATAAATAAAAATCCAGGAGTGTTAAGTCTGCTGAACTAGGCGGCCATTTTACAGGTGTGTGGGTTATGATTACTCTGCCATCAAAACGGTTACTTAAGTAGGTGATAACATATCTAGCGTTGTGTGGAGGTGCGCCATCTTGTTGATACCAAATTTGATTATTTTGTGCCAAAGGTAGGTCGTCCAATAAATCTTCTAAAGATGTTTAAAGCATTTCCAAATAACGTTGAGAGGTTACGGTTCCATCAAATATTATAGGACCAAGTAAACGGTTTCCCAATATACCACAAAAAACATTACATCCAAATCGAATTTGATTGCGGCGTGGAACTGTTATGCGTGGGTTTTCCTGTGTCCAATAGTGTTCATTATGACGATTAAATATTCCACAGTTAGAAAAATAAGACTCATCGGTCCACAAAACGTGATTGATAAAATCATCATTCTCCCTAACTTGATTGATAAACCATCTGCAAAATGTTGATCTGCGGAGATAGTCGTTTGGTTGTAAGTTTTGAGTAATGTAAAATCTGTAAGGGTGATATTTATGCTTTTTTAAAATTCTTGATGCTTGAGACTTGGATACGTTTACTTGGGTTTCTATTTCCCTTGTTGAAATGTTGGGATTAGCTTCCACACAGGCCAGTGTCAACACCTCATCTGCAATGTCTCCATTTATGTTTCGAGTAGGTTTTTTTAAACATCCATACTGCTGCATATTTGTGTCCAATCTTTGGAAGATTTTAATGTTTGGCTGTCTTTTTTCGGGAAAGTTTGTTACGTATGTTTCGGCAGCAATGCGACTGTTCTTATTACATTTTATGTATGTACAAAGCATATGATATTGTTCGCTTGTTGAAAAATTTGCCATTTGAATATTTTATAGAATAAGTATATCACAACTTATAACTGGGAAAGAGAATACACAAATGCCAATTATTAGTACAACAGATACACTAATTCAACATGACAGTTTGTTATAATTTCATTTGTTTAAGAGAAATCTGATGATGCCTACTTGATAAAAAATTAAAATTATTATTTTCAGTAAATTTTTTCATTTAAACATATGTTGTGCTACATCGTTCAAAAGAGAAAAAAATATGCTATCTAACCATCTAAAAATCCAATATGGCGTCTATTTAAAATATGAAAGTTGATGCTAATATCTCGATAACCGCCATCTTGAATTTAATTTTAATATCTCTTTTAAGTGCACACAATTGAACTAAGTAACTTTTATAAAAAACATTTTTTCGTATATTTTATTATAACAAAAATATTCGACTTCGAAGAAATTGGCAGTTTTCAGTTTTTTTTAAATAATTTCTAAACTGTTTGGAATTTAGAATGTATCTATGAGGAATTTAAATAAGCTATCCAAATGACACAACTTTGCCCATTTAAGCAGATCTCTATCATTAATAATAAGAAAGATACCCATGCTATCCTACTCAATTTGGGACACCCTGTATAGACAAGTCTAAATCATGTATGCTACCATACATCAACTTTATTTTCAAATACATTAAGCATCTTTATCAATTACATCTGACAGTGTTAAGTTTTTCACAATGTAAGATATAGGCAAAAAGCAACATTATAATTCACAGGTAAAACCAACTATTAAATACAAATATAAACTAATTTCATAAGACAAGTTGATTATTAATACTACAATATTCGTTAATAGCATAAAATTATAATTTAGACTTTTATGCAAAGTCTAAATAATAATTTCAAATCAAGCTAGTAGTTGAAAGACAGACAGAATTCAAACTTCGACTTTGTATGTTGACACGCTAATAATCAACTTGCTCTCTGCAATTATTTAATAGTTAGCTTTAGCTGTGAATTTGAATGTTGTTTCCTGTCTATATATGACATAAGTCAAAATACTTAACAATGTCAGATATGATTGACAAAAATGCCACGTAATTGAAAGTTAGGTTGATGTATGTTAGCGATACTTTATAAATTGACAACTGCATAAATATTAATACAGGAAATAAGACATAACTCCTGTAATCCAAAAACAAAATATATCATTTAAATGTAATTAATGTGTTACAAATATAAAATAATAATGAACTTTGTTCATCAAAATAATATAAACGCAAAATAAAAAGGTCAACACCATAGTAGATAACCTTTCAAACCCCAGCAAAGTAACGGCTTATATCACCCAATGTTTGTTCGATGAAATTATGGAAAATTAGTAACGCAAGGAAAGTTATTTCAAAAATTTAAAAATACTGACCTAAATCTGAACAAATAAAATAGTTCATTAAAAACAAGAATTTTAAAGTACATGAACACAATCAACAACAATCGCTAACGCTGACGTTATTACCAGCTATCTTAATTCATATCCAAGGATTATTCAATGTCAACTTAATTGGAAAGTCGTATTAACGAGTCATGCAGTTCTTATGTGATATAAACTAATAACTTATCACTATATCCATTTGAGAGGAAATTTAAACAAATCTAAACCAAACGTCCACAATTAGTTAATTTAAAAATTTATTTTTATAACCACATAAATTCTGAATGACTAAATGCGTAAGTTACTTAGTAAAGACTGTACTAATTAGAAAGTCCAATGAAATGCTTCAAAACAGATATGTTTCGAGATAATGGCAATAAAAATAAATGGTGGAGAATATACTTGCAATTAAACCAGCTTTAACAAACCAATACATGTCAGATCGTAGCTTAAATAATTTAATTAATTACACCAACTATTTTCTCAAACAAGTATATATATATTGTTATATTACTGTGATCCTACCTTATTAGTGATAGGCGTAATATATCTATCTGTCACTCCTTGTCTTATTTTAGAGCCTTGTTGAGTTATGCCACACAATTTATCTTTAAATATTTAACACGGCAGCTGCACTTAAATATTTTACAGGGCCGTCAAACACGTGGCGGAATCTACCTAGGGTGGGTCCGTCCTAAGCAAACACCTCTCAACTAGACACCCAAACAAATATCCAAGGAGTTTTCAAAATAATTTTAAAAGCCAAAAGTATTCCCAAACACTAGTTCCACTTTTATAAATTTGATTAAAGCACTGCGTAGATATTAAGATACAAGCGCCGCCTTCCAGCCGTCCTGAAGCCAAGTGACCAACTGCAGGCACCTCCTGTAAATAATAAGTAACTCGAGCAACTGGTAATCTCCAGACTATAAAACTACTAATATTTCTACAAATTTTATGTTATACAAATACTCAGATAACTCCAATTCCACTATGCTTTCGTCTTCAAACAATAACGGTACAGACCAGCACTCCTCTTTTAATTAACTTTTATTCGCCGTAAAACTGCTACTATTTGCTATCTCCAGGTACAACTTGACTTTCAAAACTTTCTCGTAACTTTTAAATGTAATAAAACTCATAACAGTACAAAACACGTCTATTTTTCAGTAATATCAATTTGAAGTCCCTTATAAATAAAACCGTCTTCTTTTGTTTCCGTTGCCATGACAACTATCTCTACGCACACTATGTAATTTATAATTATTAATAATTGATTAATAATACAGTTGTTTCTCTAGATACATTCATTTTCTAGATGGTTTGTAATCCAGTGATTTATGTATATTGAACTTTTACAATATTGAAAATAGCTAACAAACTTTGATGGTTCAGCTTTTAAATTGTACGCAACAGACATTTATGTCTTATTCGGTAAACGTCCTGTCATTACATAACCAATCTTTAATTGTTAAAACATATTCAAACTGAAATTGATTTACAAATTTTACGGAGTATCACTTAACTCCTTAAAATTTTAAAAGCGTGCAGTATACCAAGCAATTTTGATATTTGTTTTACATTCAAATGGTTCTGAAAACGCTAACTCCAAATTAAATTTCATATCGTGCAACCATAACGATTAAAATACGTATACAATGCAAACTTATAACTAGCTTAGCCTGGTCTATGGCGGTATATGTTGTTGAATGCAATGCAGTTTCAAAAGCTTTATAAATTTATAAACGTGGAATAGTTGTTGTTAATTTATAAACCAAAAATACCTGAAAGAAAATACTCAAACAAAACCAAATATAACCCCATTCTAGCAAAGTCGTTTCAAGCCCTATTTAAACATTTTATAAGCCCACCCCTTCTTGACAGTATATAAGGCCCCACTGATTTTAAATAAAAATGAAAATTTGCTTCCTGGATATAAGTAATTCTTTTAATGGTTGAGAAATTTTAAATTTTAGTTAAAATCACTATAGTTTTTTTTCTTTATGTATGAGGATTAAGTGTTAGTTTCTGTATATTCTGTATAGTTTTAAGCTCGTTAGTATTATTTACAGTGTTAATTTTATTCTTGCGATACTTTACTTTCCACATGGAAATATGGATACAAATTTTCTATATGAAAACGTCCCCGACATTCACCCCTGTCATTCTCCAATTCGTAAGTATTCCTTCTGCAAAAATTCTTCTCACTCGATAAGGACATTCGTATGGAAATAACAACTTGGCACAAATATTTCTTTCCCAATTTGACATTCTCAATCTTTTAACAATAACAAGATCCCCAACTGAAAAACCACTTGCTTCTTGATTTTCTTGTTACGTTTCTCCAACTCCCTTCTTTGTATCGTTTCGACTTGTTGTTTGGCTTTATGCAACAACTCCGTTATATCCTCCACTTTTGTTCAGCTCTCCACGGTCTTGCTGGAATCACCTTCTTCATCAATGTCACAGGACACATTCCTGTCACTGAACTTGGTACAAAATTAATATATTCTTCTATTTGCGGTAAATACCTTACCCACCGATCATGTTGTTCCTGCGTTATTAACCTCAAAACTTTATTACTTCTCGAATATATCTTTCACACGGATTTCCTTGAGGATGTCTGATACTACAGAATGTCATCTTTATTCCATCCTTCCTTAATTTACTTTCAACCCTTCGATTACGAAAATACGTTGCATTGTCCAACAATACCCTATTCATCTTACCTATTCGTTCTACAAACTTTCTTACAGAACTCAATACATGCCTAGAATTACATCTCCTCGCTGGATAAAGCTGCACAAACTTTGTAAAAATATCAACTACAACTAAAATATGCTGATATCCGTTCCTACTCGGTATCAAATTACTCAAGTAATCCATTGCCACAATATCTAATGGACCTTCCGCTCTTATACATCTAACTTGATTCTGCAACACCACATTCTTATCCTTTCCTAACAAACACGTCTCACACAGATTTATGCAATTTTTCACCAATTTTCTATCGTTTCGTGCATAGAAAGCTTCCTAAATATCAAGAACGTCTTACGAATCCCTATATGACCAAACGTAGTATGAATTTCCTGGATCAGCTCAACGGCTACCTGTGTCGTTAACACTAATAATTCATCATCCCATAACCTTTTCACCAAAACTCCTCGCCCATATAAAAACCTCTGTCTTGTTCTAAATTCTCTCTGAATAATTTTCTCTGATCACCCTTATTTCTTCGTGTGCTTGCATCCGAAGAAAAACGGCATTCGACCATCTTCCCAGATCTTCAAACACTTGCACTGCAATCAAAATCCATTCCTACTATCCGTTAGCAACCCTTCATCCTTCCTACTAAAGAAATCAGCCGTAACATTTTCTTTACCAGGTTTATGTCTAATCTCAAAATCATATTCCTGCAATACTAACGCCCATCTATACAATCGACTGTTCAAAACTCTTTCTTCTTCAGAAACGTGACCACTGTGTTATCCGATTCAACCAGAAATTTATTACCCAATAAATAAAATCTTAACTTCTTCACAGCATATCGATTGCCAGCATCTCTTTTCCGCTGTCGAATACCTAGTCTCGCAGTCTTTCAGAGCCCTCAAAAGAAAACAAATTGGAACTTCTCTCCTTCCTGAACCTGCACCAACTCAGCCCCTATTGCAAAACTCAAGCGTCTGTCCTTAAAATAAATGGATTCGTAAAATTGGGATATTTTAATGACAGTTCCTATAAAATACCGCCTTCAACTCCCGAAATGCCTGCTCCTTTGCTCGTTCCATTTCCACCTTTCGTTCTTTTTAACAACTCCAACAATGGAATGCACAACTCGAATATTTTGGTATGAATCGACGATAATAATTTAATACACCTAAAATCCTCTTAAACCTTTCAAATTTCTTGGCTGTTTCAAATTCTTCAACTCGTCCAAGCGTTTTTCACAAATTATAATTCCTTCGCTGCCAACGACAAACCCCAAATACTTTACCTGGTCCTTAAAAAACTCACACTTCTACGAATTCAACCTCAAACCTCCCTCGTCTAACCTTCGGATCACTTTTCTTAAATGTTCTAAATGTTCTAACTCGTTCTTAGAAAAATCAAAATATCATCGACATAGTGCGTGCAGAAGTCTTCGTACTCATCTAATAACTTCTGCATGGCTCGAACTAATGCAGCAGATGACGTTGAAAGACCAAATGGAACAACTCTGTACTGATAAATCTCCCCTTCAATGCTAAATCCAGTATACTTCCGACTTTCCTCATGCAAAGGAATTAGCCAAAAGAATTCTTTAAGTCCAGTTTGCTAAAAATTTTCATCTCGCTTACCTTGTATAACAAATTATCTAGTGATTTTGGTTGTTCAAATTGTGGTTTAGTAATCGCATTCAATCTTCTAGCATCTAAACATATTCTTAATTCTAAATTATCAGATTTAGGCACAACCACTACCGGATTGATATAGGGTGTTCTCGCTGATTCAATAATTCCTCTTTTAACATCTTTTAATCTCATTTTTCACTCGACCCCTTAATGCAAACGGCATTGGATATACCCTAGTACGAAAACTTCCCTCGTCTGTGACCTCTAACTTATGCGTATACTCCTTCGCAAACCTAGGCTCATTACTAAAAACTCCTGAATGTCTATTAAACAACTCATATAACATTTCCTTCATATCCACCCTATTAATCCTATCTGTTCCTCATCAAATACCTTCTCAAATATATTACATAACCGTAACTCATCAATTCCATCATAAATTCTATTCTTAGTCTTTCCTGATCCTATACTATCTGTATTTATCTCATCCCTAGTATCCCGATTATCCTTAGGCACCACCCATTTCTTCTCTAAATTTAATACCTTTACCATTCGTGCTTTACCATCTATAACCAGTCCAAATTCCTCAATTACATCTATCCCTACAATAAAATCTAAATATAATCCTCTTGCTATCCAAAACTCTACTTCACCTAGTCTGGTACTTCCTAATACAATCGATACTCGTACAACTTTGTCTATCGTAGTTAACTTCCTCTTAATCGCAGACCATAAATTAATACTCTTAACCCTACAAATTTTCCCTTTGAATAATTCTGCATGTTTCAAAACTATTTCCTCTCTCACCAGCGATAACTGCGACCCCGTATCTATCAATGCCGTGTAAACAGAATCCCCTAAACTAATATGAATAAATGGTAACTCCCGCCTTCTTTCAAACTTATTATCTAACAACTTATCTACTAAACTAATACTATGCTGTGTCCCTAAATCTGATTTTCCTAACACTAATAAATCGACGTTTTTTTTTGTACCGTGGGTTCATCGTGGACCTCCACTTTCTCTATCCTATCCTCCGATCTCTGTCGCGTGTCTCTTGTTGTTACGTGTTGGATCGTCAAGATAAGATAAGATAAGATAAGAATTTATTCAGCACTTTGCCTATATACAGGATGTGATAAGTCATTACACTCTTATTTATATTCTATTGTATATTAAAGTATTCCTTAATGCTATAGAACGACTTATCATATAGAAATTCTTTTAGTAAATGCTTATATGTTTTAATATTGATTGCTTCTTTTATATAATTTGGAATAGCATTGTATATTTTAATGCCAGCTTGTATCAGCGATTTTGCATAATAAACATTGTGAAATTGTTCTTGATAAAGAAGGTGTCCTTGGCGTGTTTCATGTTCATGTATAGATGAGAGAGTACGAAAATTTTTAATATTTTGTCTTACATATAACGATATTTTATATATGTATATCCCAATAACTGTCAAGATTTTTTTTTCTTTAAAAACTAATTTACAGCTAGCTCTGGCATTTAGGTTAAATAGCAGCCTAATAATTCGTTTTTGTGATACTAGTAATCTTTTCATTTCAGTGGCTTGCCCACAGAGAATAATATTATAGCTTAGATGCGTATATACCAATGCGTAATATACGTTTAAAGCTTGGGGTTCACTTAAGTATTGCTTCATAGTTTTTAACATATAATATGATTTGTTAATCTTTTTGCATCGATTATCTATGTCTGCTTGCCAGTTCAATTTAGCATCTATGTAACTTCCCAAGAATAATACTTTTTCACATATTTCAACCTTTGATTTATTCAGCCTAATATCGATGGTGCCTAGGTGTCTTATTTTATAAAAGTAAACACATTTTGTTTTAGTTATATTAATAACTAATCTATTTCTTGCACACCACTGCCAAAATTGTTCTATCACAATGTTTACTTTGGCCTGAAGCTCTTCTGGCGATTTAGCTTCAACCACCATTGTGGTGTCATCTGCATAAAGTATTACTTTAGCTTTGGTTATGTATTTCGGAAGGTCATTGATAAACACACTGAAAAGCAGGGGCCCCAGAACAGATCCCTGCGGTACACCTAATTCGCACACATGTTCTATTGATGTGGCATTGTTGATTTTGGTTTTATTTTCGTTGCTGCATGAATGATATTAGCCAGTCACATATTTTACCTCTAATGCCAACATTAAATAATTTAGGTTCCATGAGGTTAGGATTAACACAATCAAATGCACGTGTGAGATCAAAGAAAAGACCTATAACATACTTGCCTTCATCTTGTTGTTTGAGTACATAATTTAGAAATTCACATGCAGCTGTTTCTGAAGAACGACCTGGTCGAAAACCATGCTGCTCATCCGCCAACTGATTATACTTCATTAGAAAATTCATTATTCTTTTGCAATTAATTTTTCAAAATGATAGAAAACTGAGAGTATGCAGACTGGTCTATAATTTTCAACGCATTCTAGATCACCTTTTTTAGGAACTGGCACTATTAAACCGGTTTTCAATGCATCAGGATACCGCCCAGTTTTCATAGAGTAATTTAGTAGAAATGTTAATATAGCAGAAAAATGCTTTATTGTCTTCTTTATAAATGATTTTGGAATTTCGTCCACACCTGCTGAATTTTTATTATTCAAATTAACTATTGTATCTAATAATTCTTGCTCGGTTACATCTGTGAAATACATACTGTTCAGTATTATTTTCGGCGCTATACAGTTACTACAACTAGTGTCTTGCAGACTATTGCTTACGATATTATTAGCAACATAAAGTATTCACAGAACGCATTTGAGATGTCATATTCATTATTTAAGACCTTTTCATTGTATTTTATTCGAGTTACTGCAATTTTATTGTTCATTTTTCCAGTGATTTGATGAACTATTTGCCACATCTGTTTAGTACTGTTTAAGGATGCTAATATTTTTTCTTGAAAGTATTTTTTTGCATTGCAAATATTTTGACTGTGTTGTTTTTTGTGCTTTGTATTCTGCTATTGATCTGCCATCATTAGAGACCTTTACCATCTGATAGTGTTCTTAGAGGTTCTGCTTGCTGAATAATACTCTGATTTAGCCATTCCTTATTAGATCTTCTGTAATTTGAGTTGCAACATTTTTTGGGACTTACTACTTCTACGCACCAATAGAAGGTGGCCCAAAATTTATTAAAGGCATCGTTTATGTCTGTTGCACCATAAACGTCATACCACCTCATTTTGGTTATTAGCTGTATAAAATTGTTAATGTGTTTATCTGTAAAGTGTCTTCGCAGTCGGATAGTCTTTTGTGAACCGTATTTTATTTTAGCCACTTGAATTGAGCATATTTGAGCAGAATGATCCGAATAGCCTGGATCAGTCACAATTATACTGCAATCGTTAGCATTTGTTAGCATATAATCAATCCCATTCTTACCTCTGGTTGGAGTATTAACATAGTTATTTAGACCGTAGCTCAGAAATATATCTTCCAACTCTCTTTTATTTAAAGAATCTTTTAAAAAGTTTATGTTCAAGTCACCACATATTATTAAAATTTCAGATAATTGTGACACTATAGTTAGCACTTGATCAAACTGCTTTATAAAGTTTTAAAATTACCATCCCCACTTGGTATATTGTTACAATACACACCCTCACACAGTTGAAGTTACATTTAATTGCACAACACTCAAAGTCCTGTTCGGTACAGTACTCAGATAAATCGACTACTTTTGTTTCTATTTTAGATTGTGCAAAGATTACCACACCACCATGTCTTTTAATAGTTCTGCAATAGACCGCTGCAATTTTATATCCATATATATTGATAGATGGTACTGCATCTTCATATATCCAAGATTCTGTGATGCATAAGAATAATGGTTTTTGTTGATTGACAAACACATCTAGTAAATGAATTTTATTGGATATACATTGTATATTCAAATGTATCAGTTTAAGAGTATTGTAGATTATATTATCTTTAAGTGTTCCTACATTTGTTGCAGTTAGCAGTCTGTTGTCTGTTAGTTGTTGGTTTTCTCTTTTATATCCGCTTGGGCATGGAAAAACTGCAAATTGAATCTGCGAATTTTATATTTTTCGCCAAAATTCCACATTAACAATGTTTTCATAATAGTTAAAATCAAACCCCACTTGAAAAGCTTTTAGTTTTCCTATGGTTTTTAATTCTTTGCAGTCTACTGCAATATTAGGATACTCCTCATGTACATATTCAATAATTGTGTCTGGTGTGGTTTCAGGTGAGCAGCCACCAACATAAATCCAGGCCTTTTTAATAGGAGCTTTGAGTTTTGCTTCTTTGATATTGGTTCCAATTAGTGTTTGTTTTTTGTTATTTGCTTTTTTTCTCACTTCACTAAATCCCTCATTGCTATGTGTTTTATCTCCATTTATATTAACAAGTTGATTTATTATGTGTCTTTGTTTTCGTTCTAGAGACTTTGTATTTTGGTTTCCTATTGTTCCCTTTGTTATAGTTGCATATGAAAGTTCCTTAGCATTAGGTTCTTCAATTTCAAGTTCAGATTTGTGAATTGGTTTGCCTATTGTAGTGGTATCTGCTGTAGTTGCTTGCAGTACACTATCAGAACACATTTTATGATTAGGAGCAGCTGTTATACTGATATCATCCTTATCAGCAACTTTTAAATCATTAGCTTTGTTTTGAAAATTATTATTACTTAGGTTATATTTTGCTTGTAATTTATTGAATTTAATTCTTAAAGATTCCTTTTCATTAGATTCTTGCTGAAGTTGACTTTCTAATATACTGATTTTCTCTTTTAACAGCTTGTTATTTTCCATCTGCTCAGTTACAAGTTGCTTCAGAAACAAATATGCATCTTTAGTAAAATCAATGGTTGCATCTGCAGATAGTAAATCACAGCATTTTACACGTTTTGCACAACTATTATGCATTATAGCGTGACAGGCACTACAGGTAACACCTACCACAACATTCTTTTTGCAGTAATAACACACTTTTGCACTACCACTTTCATTAAGATTGTCACTTTCGGCCATCTTTATATATCTATATATATATATATATATATATATATATATATATATATATATATATATCTATCTGTCTCCGTTCTCGGTCTCTAATCCCTGTCGGTATTTCCCCCTGATCCGTTGATCTCTGCTCGCTTTCTCTCTGCCACCTCTGTCCAAAACTCGTTCTTTGCTGTCCAAAACCTCTGTCATTCCTATCAGTCCTGTTCCAGTCATTGTTCCCCCTATAATTATCGTCTCTATTAAAACGTTGTTCCCAATTATTATTCGTTCTCCTTTGATTTCCTGATATTGCTTTCTGTAGTTGTCCTGTCCATTCTCCCTATAATTGTATCCTTGCACCCCAGTCCTCTGGTAGTCTGTGCTATTCCTATTCCTATCCCAATTCCTATTATCACTATTTTCCCTGTTATTCGTTTCAAACGTCCTAGCTACGTCATAATTTCGCATCATTTCCAAAAAGTCTCTTAAAGTCCGAACGTTTTGTATCGCTACGGCCCTAGTTATTTCCGCCTCCATATGCCTTGACAGCAATAATATAATTTCATCTTCTCTTAATTTAGGAATCAGGTGCTGCGCCTGGTTATACTTTTCAATCACATAATTTCTCTCGATCCCTGGTATGACCTATAGTTCCCAGTGTTTAAATCCGTTCGAATATTAGCCTGATGCGTGTTTCCCCAATATTGTTCTATGAATAGCCTTGAAATTCCTCGTACGAACTATATTGCCTCCTCACGATACAGTGCCATTTCTCTGCACAACCCCCAATGTCACGCTCACCATCTGCATCTTCACCCTCTCAGGCTCACTCTCTACCATCTCGTCCAACTTGCTAAGATAGACCATCGGCTGCTCATTCTTTCTGCCTTCAAACCTCGGCAAGGTCTCTTTCCTAGCCTATACTGGTATCCTGCATCACAAACAACTCTTCCCTTTCCAATTCAACCAACTGTTCTCTCATCTGTCTAACATTCCCTTCAAGACCAGACAATCCATTTACCGTATTCCCCAGAACCGTCGTATCCCTTCTCAGCTTCTCTGCCACCTCCTGACTCGCCCACAATTTGCCTATAATTTCGTTTTTAGAATTAATATTGTCCTCCGTCTGAATCCGAACTATTTCACCTAAATTCTGCAATTTTTCTGTCTGTCTAACTTCGACCATGTACAGCTCTTCCCTTAATTCATTTAAACCTGTTGTTACCTTCCTTCTACAACCTGGACTCTATCCTCTCGTCCTTCAGAACTTCATCCTTAAATGAACACAAACTGCTCTATATTGATACATTAATTCCTTCAATTTTCATTTCCATCATATCAAATTTTTCCTTAACTTCCGCTTGTGAATTTCTAACCTCGCCAACAATGATCCTCTCAATTCTTCATGCGACTTAGTTAACGACCCTTTTAATTCCAACAAAACCATCATCACATCTTGGATCTGCATATTCTCTTTTCCCTTATTAATTTCATTTTCTCCCGATGTATCCTGAATTCACAATAATCACCTCCGGCTCCACATATCCTCCAGCTTCATCCCTAGCATCCCCTGCTGCTACAGTCTTAACCACCGGTTGCCCTCTCACACCAGTCTCAACTCCATAAACTTTCCCTGACCTCGTGATTCTCTCCTCATCAGACATGTCCCTTTAATTTTCAAAATAAACTTCAATGATGTGCCCCACTAAGCTACACAACCTCTGCAAATCTGAATCAGCCCTATCGAGCCCCACCTTTAGGCGAACAAATATTTTGTTGCGAAGTTATTTACCTATTCGAGCCCCACCTAATGTTTTACCGCTAAAATTGACCAAAGTGTGAATATCAAATTACGTCTTAGCCTACTACAATAAATTCAAAACCTTCAACAACTGTTAAATAAATATATATGAAACGTCAATCAAATATTAATTTTCACTTTTAAATAGAATATATGCAACGTACAACTAACAAATCTACTCTGCCTCACGTTGTTAGCGCCATCTGTTATATTTTGGTATATATTGAGTTATAGAGAACCCTTTTATAATCAATTACCACCTATTTTGTATTGTTTATTCATGATTACAGGATTGATCTTTCTTTTTTATCTTAGGACAATTATGACAATTGCAACCGAATACACAAGCATTCTTCAAATAATTGTAAATGCCAAAAGTATTCCCAAACACTAGTTCCACTTTTATAAATTTGATTAAAGCACTGCGTAGATATTAAATACTAATACCTGGAATCCAGATACAAGCGCCGCCTTCCAGCCGTCCTGAAGCCAAGTGACCAACTGCAGGCACCTCCTGTAAATAATAAGTAACTCGAGCAACTGGTAATCTCCAGACTATAAAACTACTAATATTTCTACAAATTTTATGTTATACAAATACTCAGATAACTCCAATTCCACTATGCTTTCGTCTTCAAACAATAACGGTACAGACCAGCACTCCCTCTTTTAATTAACTTTTATTCGCCGTAAAACTGCTACTATTTGCTATCTCCAGGTACAACTTGACTTTCAAAACTTTCTCGTAACTTTTAAATGTAATAAAACTCATAACAGTACAAAAACACGTCTATTTTTCAGTAATATCAATTTGAAGTCCCTTATAAATAAAAACCGTCTTCTTTTGTTTCCGTTGCCATGACAACTATCTCTACGCACACTATGTAATTTATAATTATTAATAATTGATTAATAATACAGTTGTTTTCTAGATACATTCATTTTCTAGATGGTTTGTAATCCAGTGATTTATGTATATTGAACTTTTTACAATATTGAAAATAGCTAACAAACTTTGATGGTTCAGCTTTTAAATTGTACGCAACAGACATTTATGTCTTATTCGGTAAACGTCCTGTCATTACATAACCAATCTTTAATTGTTAAAACATATTCAAACTGAAATTGATTTACAAATTTTACGGAGTATCACTTAACTCCTTAAAATTTTAAAAGCGTGCAGTATACCAAGCAATTTTGATATTTGTTTTACATTCAAATGGTTCTGAAAACGCTAACTCAAATAAAATTTCATATACGTGCAACCATAACGATTAAAATACGTATACAATGCAAACTTATAACTAGCTTAGCCTGGTCTATGGCCGGTATATGTTGTTGAATGCAATGCAGTTTCAAAAGCTTTATAAATTTATAAACGTGGAATAGTTGTTGTTAATTTATAAACCAAAATACCTGAAAGAAAATACTCAAACAAAACCAAATATAACCCCATTCTAGCAAAGTCGTTTCAAGCCCTATTTAAACATTTTATAAGCCCACCCCTTCTTGACAGTATAATATATATATATATATATATATATATATATATATATATGTGTAAAAACTACCTAATATATATATATATATATATATATATATATATATATATATCTGTGGTTTCATGTGGCCCAACGTTTGAGCGTCAATAAAAGTGCTGTGGATTGATGCGAGAGCCCCAGGTTAGGAGTCAATAAAAGATGCTGCAGACTGCCCAAATGAAATATGTTTCTGATACAAGTTTCCAGTTTTCCTGCTGTCTAATTATTTTGACTAGGTCTCTTCAAATAAAACCATTAGAATGATACGTCAGATTTATAATAGTAATTCGAAATATTTTCTCAAACAAGTGACATGTAGACAAATTTCTTGATCTTCAATTTTTGGATGATTTCGTCCGAAAATAAACCAACTTAAAGGTTAATCATTTAATCAAGCTCAACGTTTCGGATTATTTAAATCCCTATTCATGAGCTAAAGGTAGTAATTTACAGTATAATTATATATAGACTTACATTAAGCTACTTACTATTGATGTGATTATCGGTTTTGGAATTTCTATAAATGTTAAGGAAACGCCAAAACCGATAATCACATCAATAGTAAGTAGCTTAGTCTTAGTCTATATATATATATATATAATTATACTGTAAATTACTACCTTTCAGCTCATGAATAAGGATTTAGTTCCACACAGTACAGTTTCTAATACACAATAAACAAGAGCAATTCGTAAAATTGCTAAAAAACAACAAATCACAAATGACAGCAGCACAAAATGAGGTTAACTCACAGAATTTATTTTTCCCTAAATATTACACGTACATAGTTTCGGATTATATTTGACAGAAAAAATATCATTCAATGACGTCACTTCACTGAAAATAAGGAAAATTTTAAAAAAAATTCAAATTTTGTAAATCCTCATTTTTTTGATTATGAAAGCATAAACCCGTGACTGAAGAGGTTTCATTCTTAGTCACGAAAGAATAGTGTTTTTAGATAAGAATTGAGATACTCCACATGTAGAAAAAAGTTGTCTTTCTAAGAGCTTCATAACAAAAAGTACTAAGTTGGTATTGATTACCAACAAATGCGTGATCATTATAAAAAATTCCATTTGAGCGTGTTTACATACAACGGAATACAAGCATTTTCAGTAGCAAAAACAAACGTGTTCTACAAGAATTTCAGTTCGCAATTAATAAAAGATTTTCATGTTTAATGTAGTTTATAAAGAATTTGATAAATACTCCCTGTATGTTTGTTGTGGTTTGTTTAGCATTCTTCAATTTATGTCATAAATGTCAAACTTGAAGTTTTTATTATTTTAACAACGATCCTTAGTCATGGATCGAAACGTAAATAAAGATGCTTTTAAAAACTACGAGTGGTTTAATTCCCAAAGAAGATTAAGAAGAATTTGATAGCAAGAAACTGTATCCATTTTGCCTGAAATCGCGTGTATAATAATGCTAAACATGCAATCGATTTTGACCAGAAGACATATAATATTCAATTGAAAAGTAAGAACGTGATTCATTAAACATCATGACAACACCATTGGTAACAAGGGCAAATGGACATTTAAATTAGCAGCTACAATAAAAGATAAAACAATTAACAAAAGCCATAAATCAAGCAATAAAGGTCGTAAAAATGAGACGAATGACAGTAATAAATCATGACGATAAAGATAACAGGTGTAAATGTATTAATTAAGGGAGCTCAAGCCATTGAGTGTCAATTTCTGTAAATGTTACATCATTTAGATGGAACCTCTAAATTTAAACCAATCAAAACATAAATTTGTTATAGATGTGACGTTGAGGGCATTCCATCCTGTTAAACCCAAAAGAAGACGTAACGGGATCAGTAGTTAATAATCAATCGAATTAATGGTCAATTGCTATTAAAATGTAGATTAAGTTTTAATAGTGGAAGTTTATAGTGACACCAAAAAAATTTGTAATGTACAGCGGTAAGTAAGATTTTGAAATACATTGAATAATTGAATAGTGGAAAATAAATGAACATTAATGAATCGTGGCAAGATAAAGTTTTAATTTAAATGGAAGCAAATATGAAGCTGGAAATGATTTAATGATAAGATTTTAAACAATTTGAACAATATTAGTATGTGGATTTGGAAAGCATATATGAAATTTTTATGGCATTAAATGATAAACTTTAAACAATTTGGACGATCCTAGTATACTAAATAGAAATGCAATTTGGATATTTAATGATATTTAATGGAGAAATTTCAACGATATCAAAAAGGACAACAAGCATAATTTAAACGATAAAACAAGAATCATATTGTTTTAAAATTTTTAAAAGGCTGTTCTTTTTACTATCTAATTAAGTTAAATTATGTAAGATTTTGTGTGTAAATCGTTGTGTAAGAGTGGATAATTAGAATTGAGGATGGCTAATTTCAGTAGAAAATTATTAAACATAATTGATCAGATACGTTTAAATTCTATGTTACAGGAAGGTTGTTAAAATTATTCAACATATCTTCTAAAACTTTGTACATCATAAGGTTTAAATAGGGAACAATTGGTGAATGAAAATCCTTGGAATCTATTTAGTGTAAGCGAGTGATTATTCAGTAATAATTTTTTTATTTTAGACAAGATATTGTGTGAAAGAAAAGGCCATGGTGGCAATATTGGACTCTATCCTTAGATTTTAATATTTGTATGAAAGTATTTTTTTCGAGGTTACATGTAAGCTATGGTTTGATAAAGAAACGTTGTTGTAGATGTAGTAATTATTTGAAAGATTGTTAACTAACATTTGATGTCATTATAAATTTGATGTTTGATTCTAGTGGTTTCGTTTAAACTGAGCTAGCAAAATAATAATGGCTACACTTTTAATAGAATCATCTACGATCCACACCATTTTTTTTTTCTCCCAAAGCTGGACTGGGTCGCATCAGCTATAGAACACAGTACAACACAGTATTATATATATATATATATATATATATATATATATATATAACAGTGGTTTGTTTACCTGGATCAAGCCCCAAAAATTCCTCCTCCTGAAATAAAAATATAACTCCAGCAATTTGCACCTAAATAAAACTTCATTACCAATTTCGTGTTTGATTATAATATGTTCTAGTTTGATATTTACAAAATTGCTTCTCCAAGTTGATCTTCCTCGGCTAGCTCTGAACACAAACTGCTCTATATTGATACATTAATTCCTTCAATTTTCATTTCCATCATATCAAATTTTTCCTTAACTTCCGCTTGTGAATTTCTAACCTCGCCAACAATGATCCTCTCAATTCTTCATGCGACTTAGTTAACGACCCTTTTAATTCCAACAAAACCATCATCACATCTTGGATCTGCATATTCTCTTTTCCCTTATTAATTTCATTTTCTCCCGATGTATCCCTGAATTCACAATAATCACCTCCGGCTCCACATATCCTCCAGCTTCATCCCTAGCATCCCCTGCTGCTACAGTCTTAACCACCGGTTGCCCTCTCACACCAGTCTCAACTCCATAAACTTTCCCTGACCTCGTGATTCTCTCCTCATCAGACATGTCCCTTTAATTTTCAAAATAAACTTCAATGATGTGCCCCACTAAGCTACACAACCTCTGCAAATCTGAATCAGCCCTATCGAGCCCCACCTTTAGGCAAACAAATATTTTGTTGCGAAGTTATTTACCTATTCGAGCCCCACCTAATGTTTTACCGCTAAAATTGACCAAAGTGTGAATATCAAATTACGTCTTAGCCTACTACAATAAATTCAAAACCTTCAACAACTGTTAAATAAATATATATGAAACGTCAATCAAATATTAATTTTCACTTTTAAATAGAATATATGCAACGTAAACTAACAAATCTACTCTGCCTCACGTTGTTAGCGCCATCTGTTATATTTTGGTATATATTGAGTTATAGAGAACCCTTTTATAATCAATTACCACCTATTTTGTATTGTTTATTCATGATTACAGGATTGATCTTTCTTTTTTATCTTAGGACAATTATGACAATTGCAACCGAATACACAAGCATTCTTCAAATAATTGTAAATGCCAAAAGTATTCCCAAACACTAGTTCCACTTTTATAAATTTGATTAAAGCACTGCGTAGATATTAAATACTAATACCTGGAATCCAGATACAAGCGCCGCCTTCCAGCCGTCCTGAAGCCAAGTGACCAACTGCAGGCACCTCCTGTAAATAATAAGTAACTCGAGCAACTGGTAATCTCCAGACTATAAAACTACTAATATTTCTACAAATTTTATGTTATACAAATACTCAGATAACTCCAATTCCACTATGCTTTCGTCTTCAAACAATAACGGTACAGACCAGCACTCCTCTTTTAATTAACTTTTATTCGCCGTAAAACTGCTACTATTTGCTATCTCCAGGTACAACTTGACTTTCAAAACTTTCTCGTAACTTTTAAATGTAATAAAACTCATAACAGTACAAAAACACGTCTATTTTTCAGTAATATCAATTTGAAGTCCCTTATAAATAAAAACCGTCTTCTTTTGTTTCCGTTGCCATGACAACTATCTCTACGCACACTATGTAATTTATAATTATTAATAATTGATTAATAATACAGTTGTTTCTCTAGATACATTCATTTTCTAGATGGTTTGTAATCCAGTGATTTATGTATATTGAACTTTTACAATATTGAAAATAGCTAACAAACTTTGATGGTTCAGCTTTTAAATTGTACGCAACAGACATTTATGTCTTATTCGGTAAACGTCCTGTCATTACATAACCAATCTTTAATTGTTAAAACATATTCAAACTGAAATTGATTTACAAATTTTACGGAGTATCACTTAACTCCTTAAAATTTTAAAAGCGTGCAGTATACCAAGCAATTTTGATATTTGTTTTACATTCAAATGGTTCTGAAAACGCTAACTCAAATAAAATTTCATATACGTGCAACCATAACGATTAAAATACGTATACAATGCAAACTTATAACTAGCTTAGCCTGGTCTATGGCGGTATATGTTGTTGAATGCAATGCAGTTTCAAAAGCTTTATAAATTTATAAACGTGGAATAGTTGTTGTTAATTTATAAACCAAAAATACCTGAAAGAAAATACTCAAACAAAACCAAATATAACCCCATTCTAGCAAAGTCGTTTGAAGCCCTATTTAAACATTTTATAAGCCACCCCTTCTTGACAGTATAATATATATATATATATATATATATATATATGTGTGTAAAAACTACCTAATATATATATATATATATATATATATATATATATATATATATATATATATAATATATATCTGTGGTTTCATGTGGCCCAACGTTTGAGCGTCAATAAAAGTGCTGTGGATTGATGCGAGAGCCCCAGGTTAGGAGTCAATAAAAGATGCTGCAGACTGCCCAAATGAAATATGTTTCTGATACAAGTTTCCAGTTTTCCTGCTGTCTAATTATTTTGACTAGGTCTCTTCAAATAAAACCATTAGAATGATACGTCAGATTTATAATAGTAATTCGAAATATTTTCTCAAACAAGTGACATGTAGACAAATTTCTTGATCTTCAATTTTTGGATGATTTCGTCCGAAAATAAACCAACTTAAAGGTTAATCATTTAATCAAGCTCAACGTTTCGGATTATTTAAATCCCTATTCATGAGCTAAAAGGTAGTAATTTACAGTATAATTATATATAGACTTACACATTAAGCTACTTACTATTGATGTGATTATCGGTTTTGGAATTTCTATAAATGTTAAGGAAACGCCAAAACCGATAATCACATCAATAGTAAGTAAGTCTTAGTCTATATATATATATATAATTATACTGTAAATTACTACCTTTCAGCTCATGAATAAGGATTTAGTTCCACACAGTACAGTTTCTAATACACAATAAACAAGAGCAATTCGTAAAATTGCTAAAAACAACAAATCACAAATGACAGCAGCACAAAATGAGGTTAACTCACAGAATTTATTTTTCCTAAATATTACACGTACATAGTTTCGGATTATATTTGACAGAAAAATATCATTCAATGACGTCACTTCACTGAAAATAAGGAAAATTTTAAAAAATTCAAATTTTGTAAATCCTCATTTTTTGATTATGAAAGCATAAACCCGTGACTGAAGAGGTTTCATTCTTAGTCACGAAAGAATAGTGTTTTAGATAAGAATTGAGATACTCCACATGTAGAAAAAGTTGTCTTTCTAAGAGCTTCATAACAAAAGTACTAAGTTGGTATTGATTACCAACAAATGCGTGATCATTATAAAAATTCCATTTGAGCGTGTTTACATACAACGGAATACAAGCATTTTCAGTAGCAAAACAAACGTGTTCTACAAGAATTTCAGTTCGCAATTAATAAAAGATTTTCATGTTTAATGTAGTTTATAAAGAATTTGATAAATACTCCTGTATGTTTGTTGTGGTTTGTTTAGCATTCTTCAATTTATGTCATAAATGTCAAACTTGAAGTTTTATTATTTTAACAACGATCCTTAGTCATGGATCGAAACGTAAATAAAGATGCTTTTAAAAACTACAGTGGTTTAATTCCCAAAGAAGATTAAGAAGAATTTGATAGCAAGAAACTGTATCCATTTTGCCTGAAATCGCGTGTATAATAATGCTAAACATGCAATCGATTTTGACCAGAAGACATATAATATTCAATTGAAAAGTAAGAACGTGATTCATTAAACATCATGACAACACCATTGGTAACAAGGGCAAATGGACATTTAAATTAGCAGCTACAATAAAAGATAAAACAATTAACAAAAGCCATAAATCAAGCAATAAAGGTCGTAAAAATGAGACGAATGACAGTAATAAATCATGACGATAAAGATAACAGGTGTAAATGTATTAATTAAGGGGAGCTCAAGCCATTGGAGTGTCAATTTCTGTAAATGTTACATCATTTAGATGGAACCTCTAAATTTAAACCAATCAAAACATAAATTTGTTATAGATGTGACGTTGAGGGCATTCCATCCTGTTAAACCCAAAAGAAGACGTAAACGGGATCAGTAGTTAATAATCAATCGAATTAATGGTCAATTGCTATTAAAATGTAGATTAAGTTTTAATAGTGGAAGTTTATAGTGACACCAAAAAAATTTGTAATGTACAGCGGTAAGTAAGATTTTGAAATACATTGAATAATTGAATAGTGGAAAATAAATGAACATTAATGAATCGTGGCAAGATAAAGTTTTAATTTAAATGGAAGCAAATATGAAGCTGGAAATGATTTAATGATAAGATTTTAAACAATTTGAACAATATTAGTATGTGGATTTGGAAAGCATATATGAAATTTTTATGGCATTAAATGATAAACTTTAAACAATTTGGACGATCCTAGTATACTAAATAGAAATGCAATTTGGATATTTAATGATATTTAATGGAGAAATTTCAACGATATCAAAAAGGACAACAAGCATAATTTAAACGATAAAACAAGAATCATATTGTTTTAAAATTTTTAAAAGGCTGTTCTTTTTACTATCTAATTAAGTTAAATTATGTAAGATTTTGTGTGTAAATCGTTGTGTAAGAGTGGATAATTAGAATTGAGGATGGCTAATTTCAGTAGAAAATTATTAAACATAATTGATCAGATACGTTTAAATTCTATGTTACAGGAAGGTTGTTAAAATTATTCAACATATCTTCTAAAACTTTGTACATCATATATTATGTACAGCTTTTGTAAATTATTTGAAATACACTTTTCAATTAGTTAATGTTGTAAATTTCATTTATTAAACATCATATACTATTTACTCAAAACCCAAAGTCACCAAAAATAAACCTATTATCCTTATCAACAAAGTGTAGAATATTCTAAACCTGTTATCATATTACTCATTTTATACGTATGCAACTTCTTTTGTTGACTTTTTCACAAGCATATTATATTAAGCAAATTCAATATTCAAAATAAAAAAATATATAGAAAAACAAAATGTCTTATAACTAAAAAATCTGACCTGGTTTATTTCTTCACATCGACGCTTCCATTTGAATAAAATTTATCTTCCCCCAATTCAGGATTACGTTTAAATTATTGCCATTACCCTATGGACTACCATTATTAATTTATACACCCCAATTTATTGTCGTTTCATATCAGACTTCTTCTTATTATCATTCAATTTTCTCAAACTTCCGAATTGTATTATTCCTCCCCCAGACTTAGAAATTGTATTACTCTATTTTCCCCCGTACTTCTAAATTGTATTACTGTATTTTCCCCTGGACTTCAAAATTGTATTACTGTTCCCCCAGACTTCAGAATTGTATTATTGTTCCCCAGACTTCAGAGCCGTTTAATCGGCAATTATAGTTTTCATCTTGGCACTTATTTTCTCTTTCACTTTTAAAATTTACGTATTGCTTTATTTCATAACGACGCACTTCGGCCTTTGTTGAGTTCAAAACTTCGTTATCACGGTGCTTGCTAATATATTCTTCATTTCCCACTCAGTCAGTGGGTATGGTCTAGAACTCGTCGCTTATTTCTGACCAATCAAATAATTACATTCAAAGTGGTTTCTGATGTAATGCTCCACGATTCCCCATAATTGTAACCTGCTTGCAGCTGTCTTTCGTTATCAACATACTGTGTTTCGATAGATCTAATTGCCTTTCCATAAACAACTGATGCAATTCGGCTTTTAATTTTCATATTTA
This sequence comes from Platerodrilus igneus, assembly GCA_036346225.1. Taxonomy (NCBI): domain Eukaryota; kingdom Metazoa; phylum Arthropoda; class Insecta; order Coleoptera; family Lycidae; genus Platerodrilus; species Platerodrilus igneus. The sequence goes on along the minus strand of JARFIW010001108.1, from coordinate 4,466,270 downwards.
CATGTTGTTCACGCAATTTTTAATCTCCTTTCTTATCAAAAATGGTTAGCTATTTGTACGCATTTATATTAGCTACCTGAGGCTTTATTTCTATCTCCGTATTAATCTAATCGTGTGGTACTCTTTTGAATGCGTGTCTAATTACACTTTATCGTTTACTTATAAATATACGCGTGCTTCCACTGAAAAATAGCATTACTTGCTTTACCTAAATTAACTAAAACTTTATCTACAGGGTATTTAATATTTACTATCTACTTAATGAATGTATTTCTCATTCCTACGCCAACTATGCGTCCTCCTATGTGTATCTGCGTCGCTTAAAACTATTTATACTTTATATACAGGGTGTTGACTACTTACTATTTACAAACTATGTCTATTTCTCAATTCTTCACAAAATAAGTGCCGTTTTCTGCTGCCCATGGTAATTTCTCATTTCTAAATGACCTTTACTATAAAGTGCACCCTTAAACAACCCCTTATCACAGCAATATATGTTGTTGTGGATTTAAAAGGGTAAATAGGTGTAAACAATAAAATTTTAGCAACCGTGTATATAGAAAAGAGCAAATTATTTACACGCCAAATTAATTTAATTCATATAGTGAAAACGGACGAGTATTAAGGTATTTTTATATTTAAATTCGAATGTGAAAATTACATAAGGGAAGAAAAGTTTTAAAGTACATAGAAGCTCAAGGATACGCATAATTAATCATAATTTCTTTTAATCAAACGCATATAAGCAAAAAGGGAGCGTGCTTGCATAAGAAAATCAATAATTTCTAACGCAAATGTATTCGTTTTAAAAGCCAACGTTCATTTACACAGATAGTACGAAGCAGAAAATCTAGGAATTGTTATTTTCAAACGGTCGATAATTTCACAAAACACCTTTTGGTTAAGTGTTAAGTTCAGAGAATAGTGGACGAACGTTAATATAGAATTCCATAGAAAACGGTCGATTTATATAAGCTGGTAAATAACCCGTACCTTAAGGAGCGAGTGGAATGAACAGTCGATAATATACAACAGATAGAGAGGCAGATAAACCAAGCGTTGGATTGAAAGTCACGTAGGATATACACGTGGAGTTGGTGAAGGACGTCGACAATATCGATCAAGTGGGGTTTGAAAGGAGACAACAAACATGAATAGAACAGAGATGAATAGCGGATAGGTGGAGCATTGGGATGACAGGAAATTATATCATTGGTTGATAGCCAAGTTTTCGAAAAGTGCACGTACGTGTAAGGTAGGAGAGGATTTCTACGTAAACAGTACGTCGGACGGGAGAAAGTTTTCAGAATGTATAGACGGCTATGTTCAAAATTTTAAGAAGCCGCTTGGAAAATAAGCTTTTCTCATGAAACGGGTCCCCTAGGGGGATTGGAGAATAGTATAAATATACGCGAAAATATATTAAAGCTCTCTTTCCTTTCATCAAGTTCTGAATACGGGTTCAGACCTACATAATAGTCAGAGCTTTCGGTGAGAATTTGTGTGTGTTCAGTAATGTTAAAATAAACATTTTATTTGAAAGTATAAAAGTTGTAGTAGCGGACCGAAAGTTAGTAAAGTGACTGCACAAGTTAGTGCTTATTTAAATAATAGGTACCGTTACTACGACTAAGTTATTATATGGATGGATGGTTTTGGGGTAAGCAGAACTGAGAAAAATTTGTATGCGTAATATCTGGAATGGAATGTTACTGTTGAGACAAAGCTAGTATCTTGGGAGAAGTACAGTTATTGAATGGTGGGGATCGGTAGATCCCGGAATCAGCGTAGTAGTTGGACACAACGACGAGGGGTTTCAGGTAGCCATCTCCAGCGATGGAGAAGAGTGAAGGTGTCTCCAGGTAATAAATTTGAAATTTCTGTTTTTATATAAACATTTGTAGATATTTTGTGTTTGTGTGGTTGACTTATTGGTGGCATATTTATTGTTTTAAAAACTTGTTTAAAAAGATACATGTGCAGAACAATTTAATAATTTTGAATATTGAAAAAGGGTTATTGAGGATATATAAAAATTTATTAAGGCTATAAATGGTGGTTGTAAGGAGTAAACGTGTCTGTAAATTTTGTTTTCATTAATGCAAGGTTTAAAAAAGCATTTACAAACAAAACTGGGTTATAATGAGCTCACAATACACCAGTATCAAGTCAAATTAGGGTTACATGTGGGGCCCATCTACTCGAATTTGTGTAAAATCATTTTAAATTCAAGGACTTTAAAGCACTCAATAAATTGAGCTGGTAATAATGGTACCAAACTGTTTGTACTCATGTGTACATATTTGATCTGTTAATATATGTAAATAAAGGTTGTATGGTTGCTGTATTATTTTGGTAATTACATTTGATGGTGTGTGAGTGTGAGAGAGGTATGTATGTAAAATAGGTATTCAAGAAGAAGCCGATTGCTGAGCTAGCCAGGGTGAGCAGAGAAATTTGAAGGCGTCCTAATAAAAGGGTAAGAAATTTTTGTAATTTTTAAAATTTTTTTTTTTTAATTTTATGTTGGCTCATTAAGTGGTGTTCGATGTTAAAGCTAGTTCCCGAAATCCATGGCAATATATATATATATATATATATATATATATATATATATATATCGATACTTTGCTGTTATCGATATATATATATATTTTCTCAGCTGAGAATAATAAATATGTTAATAAGGCAAGCAAACCTAAATAACATTTAAAAATAAGTAGCAGTGATGATTAAAGTTCCTAGAATTAAGATTTGTGTGACTACAATTTAAAAAGATAAGTATAAATCTAAATTTTTAAGTGATACACGTCTATGGGCATCGACAATTAGTTAAACAGAATATTATAATATAGATATTGGTAAATAAATAAGACCATCTTTTTAAAAATGTAAATATTCAAATAACTGGTCATAGAAGTATATAAAAAAAAATAAATATACTTACGGGTGTTATTCCCTTCCATAAGCCAAGTATACGTTCCTGTTGAATAACATTTGCAAAAACATTAACCATTCCAATACCAGACCGACAACTAAAAACAACACAATTTAATAACAATGTTATAAAATAATTTCGGCTACTTACTTATTTAATATAGACGAGTGGCTGTTAGTTTGAAGACGGGTTTTCACAAGATCTAGAGGTTGAAATAAAATTGTAGAAAAAGTTCCAGAAAACGATCCAGCCAAAAAGGCTTTAACTACAGGGTGCTGTAAACAAACATTAAAATTCCATATAATATTATTAATTAAAATTATATAAACTTACATTGGTAACGATATCCATACTATAATACTTTTCAATTTCAAGTTCAGTCAATCAGCCGTATTCAAATCAATCGAATACTTTGTCGGAAGTTATAATTTTTAAGTACAAAAGCTTTAATGAACTTTACGTTGTTAAAACGTGTAAGTTCTAAAAAGCCAAAATCGTATCGGAATAGTCCGAGTAATAAATGGGGTTTACACGGAATTTGTTGGCGATGGTCATTTTCTCAATTACTATTAAAAATTTGAACATTCCCTTTATATAACAGACAGATATTAAAGACATAAATAGAGATATTTAATTACAAAATATATCGTTTTTCGTCTAACTTGTCAGTGCACTATCACTAACCACGAGGTCAAATCACGACAAACAAAAAAATTAACTAGCTCAATATAAGGTAAGTAACTCTGCTTTGTTGGACACGCTTTTGAGAATGCTGTATATCAAGTGAATAAATTTATACGTTTAGTATAGTTACAAGGTTCACTATTGATAACCTAGGGTCAACATAAAAAAAAAGATATGAACATTGCTTAAAACTAACAATATCTTACAGGACATTTACCACATACTGGGTGACATTATTCCTTATCATGTTTACTTTACAAGGATTACGAGACTTTTCAACTCTAATTTATTCACTTACTTCTTGCAAAAAGGTCTGAAGTTTGTTACTAAGCATCGATGTGGGTTCACCTGATGACCACTTTAAATCTTCTTGAAAAATTTCATCTGCAGTTCGCAAGGTTATCACTACCATGTTAATAACTTTCAAAGGTGTATAAAAATAAACCTGAGTTGATTGAGATCACTTCCAAATTGTATATTTCTTTAAATACCTGTAATTTGCTAATACTTCTAGTAATAAAAAATAATGTAACAACGACGTAAATAAACAGCAATAGAAAACAAAATTGTACAAACTAATCAAGATAACAACATAACCTTGTAATTTTTTGGCTGAAAAAGTAGTATTTGTCGTAAATCAAGTGGTTATGTAACTTAAACAGACGCAGGTGAATAATTGTTCTAACCATAGAGTACATATACCAGTCATGTTTGTCAGCTCTAGACTACAGTATCGCAGAGGTTAACGTTTAAACACTAGAATCGTATTTTTGTAATACCTTACATAATTAATAGCGAAATTTTACTAATACTCGCATTTAGATTAGGATTTTTAAATTATCTTGTCGCAGGTTATGATTCATACAAATGTATCATCTGAGCATTAAAAAAGCATCGTAAAATTACAGTATTCAATTGAATCTTTTTTGTTGGGTTATATACATATCTTACACGCGACCGCCTTTTCTAAAAATACTTTCAAACGCATTACTAACACGTAATACCTTGACATTGTGACTTGGTCCAAATAAATTTTTCAAGTATAATTTTGTACAACACGCATAGTTTCATTTCATTGTTCTTTGCTTACTATTTATACAAATATTTTCTAACCTGCTGACGTAGATTAACTAACTTAAGTAAACAATAAACCAAATACAAGTCATATATTTAAATGTGATTAAAGGTTATAGCAATATTTAGTATTAGATATTACAATTCTATTCAATACGCAGTTTGATTGCTATTTTAGACCTGGGTTGGTTTTCAACGAATATGAATTACTTGTCACAAGACTATGAATTTGTAATAAAACGCAAGGAAGCATCATATACGGAATTCTTAATCGCCCAAAATATTTATTAAGTGGAGCTTATAAAAATCCTCCTTATTTAAAAACCTATTTAATAAAAAGCTGATGTCTAAAAATTGATTATAATTTAGAATCTTGCATTCAACTTGTTTCCTGGAAATAACAAGTAAATATGTATTTGCGACATGAACTACTGGATTTCTAAGAAGCCAATACTTGTTTGTTTATTTAGAAAAGTGCAGTTTAAACTTTATATTCTTGCTGATAGCAATTAAGCTATAGTTACATTCCGAGGTACCCTGGAAGATAGTGAAATTTGCCAAATTAAAATTAATTATCATCAAATAAGAAATCGTAGTCAACATTTATAATTCCCACTGCTTAAAACACATTGCCATATTCTGTACTTACCTGTTTTCTTAAATACATAGACCAAATCCATAAGGCACTAGACAAGAATGTCAATTAAATGATTCTGTTAAAGTCGTTTAGTGCTAGAGTCTCTTTAGGGCGACTTCAAAGGACCTATGGTGTTCTGGTTTGTCTAGTGTTACCTTGTCAATACGTCGCAATAACAGAGATAACATTAATTTACAAGTTAAAATATGTATTTGAACCTATTATACATTAATATTAAAAGCATGACACGCACAAAGAAGCAATTTATCAACGTTTTTGTGTTCATAATTATATTGCAAATGTCGTTAGCACTAGAACCGAAACTAGTTAGTGAGTTGCGGAACGTGTTTCTCTATGTTGACAAATTGAATGTTGGCTTTACGACGAAGACCTGCTGGTGTTGTGTAGATTATGATGTTCATAGGTTGCGCTGAATGCAATGCGGCATCTTGTTGGGGTGATTGCAAGTGGATTTCAAACTTCGAGACCTAGTGATTAGTAGACTGACCCTGCCGTACAAGGACTTCGTTCGTTGATAGAAATTGAAACGGGTTGATTGCGGTATATTCCCAATCCTAATGTACTTGTTAGCTTCACGTGCTCTAGGAGGTGGTCTTGATGCAATGATGGTTTCGAAAGTAGATCGGTTCAAGTTTATAACACTCATAATTATGAAATCATTAATTATAAAAAGCTCAACCCTATCAATAAATCCCCGGCAAATGAATGGAATACCATGAAGTATTAACATATGTTGAGCGTCTCAGGGAGCGCGATCCATTCTGCTTTGTCCTGTAGCAAGATTGGAGTTGTTGCAGCTACTGGTAGGGTTTCCTCGACAAGACAATAGAAAAGAGAGGTGGGAGGTTGGGGGGACGATGGCACTCGCGTCAGTACTGCCCGGTAACGGTACGGCAAGTTTATCGATAAAGTATATATGGCGGTACGATAGAATCTGCACTAATCGGTGGTCTTCGCTTTTTATGTTTTCTTCCACCAACCGAGGTCGACGCACTTCCTCCCGCGTCTGTGGGAATATAACTTCTTCTCACGCCAAAACCCTGTTTCAGTGCTTACGTTTGCAATGATAAACAACTGTCGCCGAGATCCGTGTTAACGTTACTAATCCCGGGGTTTCACAACATCGGTGGAATTGCACTAATTAAACTGGGATTTTTACAAATATTAAAATAAAGTCCCTAACTTTTTAATTAATAATTCTAATTCCCGAAAGCTTTAAAATAAAACGTAATAAGTTATGGCGGAATCTTCACCATAGTGTAATGAGAATTTCTTTCATTTTACCCCATTTAATTTGGTGATTACAATGAAATAATCTGAAAGAAAGCCCTTGCTGTACGAGGTGCTTGGTAACTTCCGACTAGCACTATTTTAAAGTTATCTCAAGAAGTTTGGTGGCTTTCTTAAAAAGAGCACACAAAGGAGAGCTTTGCTTTACTTTTTTTATAGTGGTAAAAGATTTTATATCCGCTGTGTGGGACTCTTCCTTGCCGAAATAAGGACTTACTAAAAATCCACTCGAGATCCCTTGTCATAGACTTTATAGGAATCCCATGACTAGCGTACCTGGACTAGGTTCTTCACCGCCGTCGCAAATTGGAGAAAACATAGCGTTATGCACAGTTTATTCCTTTCGGACGTCTGGAATCGCAGCAAAGGTTATTGCTGGAGCATCGCTTTGCGATGTATATGTCGTTGACGTAGGACATCTTCATAGACTCCCAGGATTCGTATGAGTTGGCTTTCGTGATCTTCTAGAGATCCATAAACCTCTGCGTTTGACCGAAGCCATTTCTTGGCGGTCTGCAGGTATGCTTTTCTGTGAAGTTGAGCGTTTCGAACGAACAAGGGAGCTCCGTGGACTCTCCTTAGTGTCTTGTTCTGGATCGTCTGGAGCTTACGCATGTGCTTTTCGCCGCGTTACCCCACACCGATGATGCGTATGTAAATGTCGGTATGGTTATCGTCTTGTAGAGCCTAAGCTTGTTTGGAGAGTTTAGCCTACTTCGGCAATTGGTCAAGGGATATAGTATAGCCATAACTCCCTTGGCCTTGCTTGCCCCATACTCGATATGAGCTTTCCAAATAAGCTTCAGAACAAAGCTCACCCCCTAGATACTTGACGTCTTAACGCCAAGGTATTGGTTCGTCGAATACTCTGACGTCGTCTCCAGGTCGGCGACGTCGCTTCAAAAAGAAAACTGCCATACTCTTTTCTGGATTGACCTCGACTCGCCAAAGTTTAAGCCGTTTGCAGTCTTTGCATAATGAGGTGCGGAGCACGGGACCAGGCTAGCATAGCTGTGTCGTCGGCGTGTAGTGCCATTCTGGTACCTGCCGTTTTTGGTAGGTCGCTCACGAAGAGTGCCGGCAAAAGAAGAGAGCATTGGAGAACCCCTGATTCTCCGCCTCGTCGACCACTCTCATTTAAAAATTCACTTTGTTATTCATTGAAACATCGTAATTATTAAATTACGGTATACAGTGTACTGCATGTTTCAAATGATTTTTTTTAAAGTAATCTTATCGCGATTAAATTCATGTACGAATATCTTTAATAAAAGTCCCCGTTTATATACAAAAATTATCTTTTTTCTAATACGTTCTAACTCCATACGGAACATTTTACACCGTAGTGATGTAAGCAATTTTTGGAATTTCCCATTAGCGTCAAAATCGCCGCGTTATATTATTTTGTTAGTATTGATTTATGTGCGCTATCCGTCCTACTCTATCTCCCAAAGTTATTGTGTCACATCGTATGTCTCGTACAGTGATTGCGAAACCTATTAAATAATTCTTATCTATTTTTGTGGGTTTTTTTAATGTTCCTACGGCTTCCTAGAATCAATTTTTATTTATTAATTAGATATTTAAGTTATTCTAAGTACGGATGACGCATTTTCTATTTTTCTAATATTTTAGAAAATTCTTTATTTAAAATGAATTTATGTAACACAAAAGTCAATTTATGTGATTAATTTAAAGCCTTCATTGCTTTATCAACGGGTTTTGCACATAGCCGCAACTTCATAATTGTAATAAAGATATTGGTTTTCACGGCAAAATGTGTTTTAATACACATAATTAATATTAAAGCGTTATTTTTTAACAAGATTGATATAGTTTCTTACGCAAAATAGAACAAATGTTATATAAACAAAGGGAAATGCATTTTTTATGATAATTAATGACTATTATTTACGCTTGAAATTGATTGATTTTCATAATGTATAATGTCCGCATTTAATGCGTTTTTACATTATTTCTTAAGGATTAATTATTTTTACTTATACTGTTTACAATATTTGCTATGTATTTACAGTAAGCTTATATCATACAGGTTGATTATTTAAACACGCGCAATTGCATTTTTGCTTGGCACTTTAATGAATAAAAGTGCGCTTGTATTATACAGGACGTAACCATGAATTTACGGAAATTTCTATTTTTCCGGATTCTTTTGTATTTTAGTGAGTTTTATTTGTAAAATTTGGGGATTCAACGACTTCTCGTGGTTACTTATTGCTGTAACGTCTCGCTTTGGGGCGTTACAAAAAAAAGTGATATGAAAATGACCGCACGTTGAGGCGCCGCTGAAAGAGTGTTATGCTAAGCCTCGCGTTGGTGCGCCGCTAAAAGATTGATATGAAAATGGCCGCACGTTGGTACGTCGCTGAAAGAATGCTGTAGTAACGCCGCGTTAAGAGTGTCACTAAAAGAGTGCTGTGATACAGATACAGCAAATTGCAAAATTTGAAATTATTCACTTACCTTCCTTTCTAACTTTGCCAGGCTAGCTCAACGGAAATGTTGGAATTTATAAAATGAAATCAAACACAGCAATATCACAAAGCATTAATACATCAAATATTTTCTCTCATACAAAAGCATATAGAACATTTACCACATCGTTTCTTTCAAACATAAAATAATTTCTAAGACGTACTTATTACAAAAAAAGATGTTCCTTACCTTATTTTAAATGTACAGAACCAAATTTTTTCTTTTATGGATATTTTACCTAACTTTGTTTATTTCCAGGATTGTAAGGTTTGTTTGGCCAAAAAACCCTTGACAGATTGTTACATGCCAAAATTAGCAATGTACATTTTTAGATGTAGATTTAATTTGTAAGGAAATTCCCGCGTATTTTTTAAAATTAAAACTTGTCAACTTCCGTCATTCCGGACAGTCGCGTATGCGCAAAAGAATGCGCAGGTGCGGGAAGTGTCAAAAGCGGGCATTAAGCCACGAAGCCTGAAGCCAAGAACATCTACCTGAGTAGTGGTGTGTCTTATCTTTTCAGAAATATGTAAGTTCCTGTATCTTGCCTTGTCGTTCCTTTACCTGGTGTTCCTATCAAACCGCTATGCGGGGAAAGGTGTTTTAGAACATGATGGACCCTGAGATTGAGCTACGAAATACCATCCACGTGAGTACTTTGTTTTACTTATATTGTGTATGTAAATTAACTTTAAATATGCATGAAAATTTGACTATTGCATCATACTTAAAACGTGGTGATACGTTTATAGCAATTAACGGTTATAACAATATAATCTATTAAAATGTCAGAGTGTTTCGAACCCTGAACACAAACTTGCCTAGTGAAGATCCTTTACAAAAAAAATTATTAGGACTATCTTAAACTAAATGACAAAATTCAAATATCAGTTACAAAAGTATTATGCTTTTTCTTTCTTAATACAACTCGTAATTAAATACCTTCTTATTTTAAATTGACGTCAAATCAGTTTACAAAATTTTCCATAATTAAAATCCTCATCTCAAACAGCAGTTACCAAAGTACATTTTTAGTTATATCTTCCTTTCGATTATTTAATAAAATTTTTATAATAGCTTTATATTGAACAATTTTCCCTCTTCATTGTATTTAATAATCTCCAGTTTTTGTGTAATTTGTGTTTAAGACATTACTTTTATATTCATTGTAACATCGTAATTATTCAATTACAGTATGCTTGCTGCATACTTCAAATATCATCTTCGCAAAGCAACAGCTCGCGACTTAAATCAAAATAATATTTTGCGATCGAATTTAAGAATCGACTGAATGAATGACCGTTTTTAATAAACGCTTCCTTATATATACTAATTTATCTATTTCCAGAATGTAGTAGACTTTACGCGATTCCATTCTAGATAATAAACGTCTATTTTACGTATTTTTCTTGCAAATCCTCATTAGCGTTCAAAATTGTTGAGTTTTATTACCACGTTATCTCGTTCCAGTTATTAATGACGTCCACGGTTCGTCCCACTCAAACACATACGATTATTGTGGCGTAGCATACTAATGCAAAAGATAATCAATTTTTATCGGTTATTTTATGGATTTTATGGGTTTTTCAATGTTGAAGACGTTTCTTGGAATAAACGTTTATTTATTAATGAGTTCATACAAAATTAGAATATTCTCCCGAAACTTTTTTCTAGTCTCATCTATTCCAGAAAATTCTCTATTTAAAATAAATTTATGTAATCCACAGGGTAATTAATTTAAACTTTAATTGCTTTTTAATGCAAAAGGGGTTGTATTTTATAGAAAATATTTGCTTTTATGTCAAAACGTGTTTTTAATACACCTATTAAGATTAGAATTGGGGTTTCAAATACACGAAATTATCTTGGAACAAATGTTTATTTATTAATTATTTTATTTACGTAACTCTAAATCCCGATGACTCATCTTTTTATTTTCTAGAAAATTCTTTATTCAGAATAAATTGCTATAACCCAGGGATAATTAATTTAAACTTTAATTGTTTTTTAATGCAAAAGGGGTGCACTTTGAAATGCTGCCTTGGCTAAAATTTGCAACGTAATCTTCTGGATTGCCCTTAATGGCTATGAGACTCAATAAATTCAACAATTCGGTTACTCAACTTAAACTTTATTGTTTCAAAACAAACCTCAGGTCGGAGTTCGGACAGTTTGGTACATTGAATTATCATCATAATACTCTATCAAATTTTTCTTGCAAACCTAAACTAAAAACTATCAATTGTTCAAGAGAGACCAACTTAATTTCTAGCGCCCCCTACTACCAACACTTTCCCCACTATCTTCATCTACATCACTAATCAATGCGCACACTTCCTATCGTGACAAACTCTTAATTTCAAATATAATAACACAAGCTGCCGCACTACAATTTAATAGAAAATATTTGCTTATACGTCAAAACGTGCTTTTAATACGCCTATTAAAGTTAGAATTGGGGTTTCAAATACACGAAGTTACTTATTTTTATCCACGGAGAGTGCATTTTTAATATAAACGAGTGGTTTTGTATTTATCTTAAAATGATCGACTTGTACTTGCATTTAAAGCGTTTTAAGATATTACAACGATTAATTATTTTTACTATGCTGCTTACATTATTTGCTATGTATTTATAATACGCCTATATCATACAGGGTAATTATTTATACATGCGCAATTGCATTTTTTTGCTGGTACATCAATTAATAAAAGTACGCTTGTATATACAAGGCGATCTGCAAAGATATCGAAGACATACTGAGATACGTAAATGGCCATAAAAATTTAATAATCATGGGGGATTTTAATGCAGAAGTAGGTGAGGGTAGGGAGGGAGCGGTAGTAGGATTATTTTGTTGAGGCACGGGAAACGACAGGGGAGAATTTTGCAACAAGAACAATTTAATTATCACAAACACATTATTTCGACATCATGCTAGAAGACGATATGCGTGGAAGATGCCATGAGATATAGGAAAATTTCAAATAGATTACATTATAGTTAGACAACGGTTTAGAAATCAAGGAAAAGACTGTAGAAGCTACGCGGAAGCAGATATAGACACTGACCACAACATCGTAATTATGAAGGCCGCTCTTAAATTAAAAGATTTCAAAAAGGGAAATGGAACAAGGCACTTTGACTCTGAAGAATTAAAAGATAAAACTAACCACGAACGATTTGAAAAAAAGTCAAATGAATTGCTGAAAGATATCGAGAAAATTTCTGATACTAAGGAAGTAGAAACAGAATGGAATAACATTCAATCCAGCTTAGATACGGCAGCCAGAGATATCCTGTGGTATACACAAAAAGAAAATCAGAAACCATGGATAACAAAGGATATTCTGAATTTAGTAGAAGAACTATTAATTCTATTAATTCACATACCCTACATTTGATTTTCCAATGCTCCACTCGAAGGTACTACATGGGCCAGGAAGCGAGTTTTTTACCTGGAAATTTTGAATTTTGCCGAGCCCTTGCTGTTGCAAGCAAGGTAGTGATCTTTAACGTGTGTGACAACACTCACATACGGGACCTCCATTTTATTTCTCATCCGAACGAGGGAGTATTTTTGTGAAAAATGCTTGCCTAACATTTTTCAAGCAGACCGTGTTGAGATTTGAACCCAGGACCTTGGGCATAGTAGTCACACGCATACCAACTGCACCATAGAGCTGCTCTCCTTCACATACCACTGAATCTCAGTGAAATAAAGAACTGTGTAGGCTAGCTCAGAATATAAGTGGAGGTACACGTCCAACCAGTTTCAAGACGGAAAACTTAATGACGAAAAAATAAGTGCACTTAAATCTGATAATTATTATAAACAATTACAAGTGTTGGTTGTGAAATATTTTCAACTAATGTTAAGTGTGCAAAAGGATATATTGAAAAAACTATTAGTTCGGCAAATGTTCAAGTGCTTGGGGGGAAATTGGCAGCCACAGGCTGTTTACTTTCCATCACATACCACTGAATATCGGGGAAATAGAATATATAATTGTAAAACAACAGCAGGGCATCGTACGACATCTAACAAGAAAGATCAGCGGCTATGTTTAAAGACAACAAACATAGAAACAATATGAAAATTGTTGAGAACATATGTGTGGAGCACAGCACAGTACGTCTATAAAATAGGTGCAGTAGGAAAAGCAGAGAGATAGAGATAGAACCTTCTGGAATGTTGTACGTCAGATGTATGAGGTTGATAGCATGGACATACAAAGTTAATAACAAATAGGTTATAGAAATAGTAAAAGAAAAAAGATATATGTGAAAAACAACAAAAAATTGGAGAAATAGAAAGCCTGGATACGTTCTAAGGCATTTTTGGAGAATAATGCGGGATATATTACAAGCAGAGATATGTAAAAAGAGGTAGAGGAATGTCTAGATCAGACTATCGCACACATATATTGATAGATGCAGACTGTGCAAATTTAAGAAAATGTGTAGGTTAGTTCAGAATAGGAAACAATGAGGGTACGTATCTAACCAGTTCCAGGATTGAAGACCTAATGATGATGATATACATAATGTCTTTGTTTTAAAAATAAATTACTATGGAAGTCCTTTGTGCAGGATTTAGTCAATAATCGGCATACTTCTTTGATGAATTTGCAAATATATGTATCATTTTCTTACTGCAAAATCGTTTATTACCAGTTCTCTGTTTATATTATCTCAAAGGGAAATGTTTGCCAGTTCAAAGTCACAAAAAATAAACACTATATTGTTAAGTTAAATAAAATACGATAAAGCAAAGACTATATTATGAAAGTAAGTTCAAATGTGAAGGTTTAATATAATATCAAAACAAGGACAGACAATACAAAGATTAAGATTGTGTGATATAAAATGGACTAAGTTTGCCCCGTCTAGAAAGCCAGAGGGCAATACAATTATCTTTGTTTTGGTCGTTATTTTTAATGAACATACACACGTGTGCCATTAAATTTTATTCACTATTGAGAGCTTTTATAACATTAAGTACAAGTAAATTTATATATTGAGATTGACTAGTTGGAAAAATTTTGAGAAAATAGTTGCACTCCGTTTAAGCCTGTTTATTGCTGTTGGAATAAAATTCAAATGAAACATAATTTTTAATAAAAATAAGTAGATATTATTAATAAAAGAGTTTTGCAGTTTTGCAATACTTGATAGTATATATATATATATTTTTTCATCTTATAAATGAAGGTTAAATTGTTGATTGAAGTATGTTAAATGCACTAAGTAGGTTAAAATAAAAACTCCATTGCATTATCATATCATGTATACATTACGGTTGATCAATACTTTATTTTTAAATATAGAAATGTAAGAATAGGTTTTAAAGACTAGGCATAATGACAAATTTGGAGGTTCAGTTGGTAAAAGTTATAGAACACGCATAGTTGCTGTTATCAAAGATTAATTTAGCTATTCTTTCTTTAATTATGTTTCAAATATAATTTCAATTCTTTGTTTGGTCCACATGAACTATTATATGAACCAAAGTAATTGTCTATAACATCCACAATTTTATTGGAAATGAGTACAATTAGTTATGCAAAATAACAATATTAGTTCCCAAAATCTTCTCACGTTTCACTTTTTTATTTTTTAAACAAGCGTTTGATACATTAATTTGTAGGTATTCCAATCCTCAGCGATTAATTACAATAGCTTGTAAGCATCTTTTATTACATTAGTGATTCGAAGCTTAAACAGTTCGAAGCAATATCATGCAGTGTCCATTTATAAATTGCTTTAAACATGTAATGATTTATTATGATAATAAAAAAGTATTAAATATGTAAACATATAATGTGTGCACATCGTTTACCTTACAAACATAAATTATACTGAGAATTAACACCTTTTTAAATTACAGAAGTTTGTACACATACTATTACACAATGTACTGGCTTAAATCACGTGTAAACAAAACCTTAAAGAACTGTATAGATTCATATAAAATTGATTTAGTTTTTGAAGTGACAGTTTGACAAAATGTAAATCGCAAGTGTGAAACTATTTATACAAGTAACGTTTTATTATAACAATTATGCCTGTATTGTTTAGCTAAGAACTTTTTTAAGTGCTGCTATCGACCTACATTCTCAATTTCACAAGAAATATGGAAGTATACAAGAAATAGGAACGAAATGGCTAAAATGAATAAATATGCAGATAAGATAAACTGAATTTTCTGCAACAGAACGTTTGAAAAACGCTGGATAAAAATTCGTCTCAAGAAATGTGCTTCTCGGCAAAATGTAAAGCTACACAACATGAAGAAGAAAACTTCATATTTTTTGCAACGAAGACATACATGGTTGTGATACTGAACTACATAAACTTTTATGTAACTTAAAACAATCAAAGATTATACAAAAAAAATCATAAATCGGTGATTGCAAGTAGCCAATACATTAAGTAACTTATTTACAGACTGCGTAAAATTAAACAGTGTCTTCTTGGAAAGATTTTGTATCTCTTCCTTATAAAGTTTATAGTATCCATCAAAATTGCATCATCTCACTCTCCTCTATAAATCATAAAAATATAATAACAAAAATTTAACTTCCATCTTCTAAAATCGACCAAAATTTACAAAATTTTCATTTACCATCTAGTAAAAATTCCTTTAATAGTCACCCTTCATTCATCAAAAAGCAAATGTTGAACAAAGTTATGGATGGTAATATTTCTGGTGTAATTAAAATTCTCTGTTCAAATGGTACTTTGGTAAAATACGATAACAACGTGCAATCCCACCAATAACATCCTTTTGCTTTGATGAAGAACATTCAATAAATGTATCAAAGTCTTGTTGATTGTGAATTCCTTTCGAACAAATTCTGTTGGAGGAATAGAATATTCTTCAAGTTTAGGAGGCGAAATTTTTTACAATCTTTAACTTCTTTATTCAATTTAATACTTTCTGGTAAGGTAAGTTCTGTAGTTTGCCAAATCCTTCATGGTGTTCAGTATGTGCCCTAAGAAATAGTGATGGTGGCTTATACCCAATTGCTAGTGGTTCTTTATCCAGTAAGCTAGTGGCAAAAATATGCTGTACAAGAATAAACAAAGATTTGGTTTCAATATTTAGATTCATTTAGTTCGGATTTGGTACTGGTTGTGAGGTGATTAACCATTCTGTACACAATTATATTACTTTAGATATTGATGACTGCGAGGAAGTGATAATTATACTTGATTTTAAGAACACATTTAATATTATTATATTAAATGTGTTCTTAAAATCAAGTATAATTATCACTTCCTCACAGTCGTCAGACATCTATGACTAGATTTGGTCATAGAATACATACCCTATTTGTGTCCCTATATTAGTCAATGCAACCAATTTTATTCCTTATTAACACGTTGGCTGTGGATCAAAATTAAAAATACTTTCTGATATGCTGATAGTAACTTTTACTGAATTTCAACTTAGAACTTAACAAAAACGATAACAACAAATTGAGAATAACTATATACACTTTTTTTGTTACAATACAAGCGTGGCTCCCATGGGAGCCACTAGAACAAGAAAGAAATATCCAATCCATGTGTGGATGGTGCCTATGTAAGTCAGTTTCATTTGAATAATAATAAATATATATATATATTGCTATGATAAGAGGGTAGTTAAAGAGTAAATTAAGCTATAGGGGTTATAGGATAGATATAAATAATTTTAACTTTAAGAAAATCAAATAATTCCATCTATTATAAGAGTAAATCGACTATTTTAGAAAAAGTCAATTGCAAGCACACGGTGTATATGGCATATTTGATTCAATACATAAGAAGGAAGCTCATTTTGCAAAAATCCGATACCATTTAGCTAAAATAATAATGTATACGTCGTGTAATATGTTTTAAGTATAATTTACGAGTAAAGATAAGGTTTTAAACGCAACTAATTGCATCAATATAAATACATTATTGGGAAAGATAGATAAACTGGCATTCTGAATATTTAATAATTTCGTCGAAAATATCAACGCATGTATAAGAAAACGCATTCTAATACATCATTAAATACGTGACTAGAAATAGTACATTTGTTTAGAAAACCAACATATTTTAATAACAAATAAACACCAGACGGTCAATTGTACGATAAGTTGTGGACTTTTAATACGTGACAGAATTGCAATGGATATTTGAAAATTCTAAGAATGTAGACGTGAGAAATAGAACGAAAGTACAACAACAGGGATTTTGAGAAATACCGAGTTATGTCAGAGATAAGGCAAAGTACAAGCCTTGATCAATAAACTCGCCAATGGAAACGATTGGTGCGAAGGGCTTATAAATGCAATAGGAAATAAATAAAGAAGTCAGTTCATATTCAACCAAGCACAAACTAGGCTCAAATGCGGTAGAAATTTACGTGATGAAATTAATTAGTGAAACGTTAAAATTCAGAATAAGTAAAATTTGAAAGTGCAAAAATTGTGCGACGAAAAATAAGCCGATCTACAAATAGACGTAAGTTAAACAATTAATTAAATTTATTTTAATATTTAACAAAACAGGGCTTTTGTTGAGACGGCTTTTGTTAAAACGGATTTTGTGGATGCCACTTTCGTTGATGTCAGTTTCGTTGATGTCATATGTACTAAGTTAATATTTAAGTTTATATGCAATTCGATGTTCATGTCGAGATCTAAGCCTTAACACAATCTAAAAATACGATCAAAAGGGTACTCAAAGTTAATTCAAGGAAAAATACCAGAAATCAAAATGGATAATTCTGGCCAATAAGTAGAGCGGACATAGCAAGGGATGCAGACCACAGACACTATGAGGCAACTCCAGTGATCGTTCCAGGTTAGCGATTTTTAAACATTTATTATTTAAAGACTATTTCAAATTTAATATTTGCTATACATTATATGTTTGTAAGAGTCATCAAAAAGGTCATTTGAAAATATGAAAACATGGAAAGCATCTTAGAACGTTCGAAGATACTTGAGGGTAATTAAAAAATATTTTTGCTAGCTTTCAAGAAAGCATAAATTTAATAAATGTAAATATTTTATCCAGGGGAAAATTTTGAGGTTACAAACATTGTACATATTATCAATTATTATACTGTATGATCTTTGAACTGCTTTATTTGAATCCATTTAAAGGATAAAATAAGATTTATTATTAGGAAGTCGAGCATTCAGTGTGCTAGTCGTGGTAAACAGGAAAGTATAGAAACTTCATAGGGTATTTCACAGCAATTAAAATCGCGCACAAACGTGGGGTTTAATAAGGGATATGATAGCAATATATATATATATATATATATATATATATATATATACAGGTGTGGTTTAGAAGTTGCCTCGATCTACTTTTCGTTGTTTTGGATTTTAAAAATAACCAGAACTAAATCTAGTCGACTGAAGATGACTGATAAGACAGTCAAAACGTCGTCAAACAGAATTTTTAAAGATCTTTAAGAGAACACAAGAGTACGCATGGATGAATGTACTAGCACATGCTACTCGTGGAGACACAATGTAATTTTATATATATTGATGTGATAAAGAGGCCACGAGACGTCATTGATACCCAAATACATAAATAAAACCCGTCTAAATAGAAGTAAACAGAAAAGGAGTTAAAATTTCCAAATATTTAATGTTGCTATTCGGTATAATACAAGCGTACTTCTTTGCCATTAAAAGACCAAGCTCTTATTATTTATATAATTAAATTTCCTGTGTGTAGATATAAAGGCAAAGCGAAGCGATATATATTTCCGTGTGGACTAAAAAGTCGCGTGTACTTTTAAAGTACTAAAAATAAATTAGATTTAAGCCATTCATTCATTTATCATAAAAACACACTTCCCGTGTATGTTATAAGCATTAAGCAATTTAATCTGCGTTCAAAACAAACGATATTTTCATGTTTAAATAACATTTAACTTCATTGTAAAAGTTTTAAATAAATGCAAAACCATAAAGTACTTGATTTATTTTCCTGCGTATAGCTATAAAAGCAAATGCGATTAATTTCTCTGTGTATTACTGTATACAAGTTTTCATTTTTAAGATATAAATATAATTAATTTTCTGTGCATAAAGATGCATTAGAACACGTTTCATTTACGAAGAGCAAATGTAACTGTATGTACAAAGCCATTTATTTCATTACCATAAAGATATATTCGTTTCATTCGCCGCAAATGCCATAGAATAGTGTTAACATTGACGCAATTTCGTTTAGAACAAAATTACATTCATTTTGTTCGAAATAACACTTTATGAGATTTAAATATCAATTCAGAGCCTTCTTTATTCAGAGTTGAACGCGCCACGTTACTAAGAAATATTCTAAAAGCCAATAAATTATTATTAAATTCTGACACAAAGAAGCACGCGACCCATTAAAGAGTAGTAAAATGCAACAGAGATAAGATGACGCGAGGTTTATAGTTTTAATTGCCTTACATATGACAATACGAAAGAAGGAGATAGTAGCAGATAACTTTGTGCAGTAGACAAGGATAAACAGAGCGTTTTACGATATAACATAAATCATAGTTGACGCTAATTAGACCATTAAAACGCGCCATTCCCGGTAAAATTACATCAACCAGGTCAGTGATTCTCCCAATTAAAACTGGCTTAGCATGGAAAAAAGTGACCTAGACGATAGTCCAGGCGATAATTGTAAAATGTCATTTTATCCGAATATTTATTGACTAGATTAAACGAATTATAAAATAACCTTTATAAAATGTGAATGCACATTTTCTTGTACCATTGCAAAGTTTTGCGACCGCAAGAGTAGTAAGCCATCATCTGGTCAAAACTATCTATTCCACTCATGAATTTATTATATTTAGCAACTGGACGTTGTTTCATCTTTTCCTGGTCTCTTTTGTTTCTTGTGGTAACTATTTCATTGAAAAATTCAGTAGAAATATAAACGACGTCTCTTTTATCCCTCTATTTACCTACCATTATTCCATTTGATATCCAGTACTGATTTTATCTATTTTCAGTTTTTGGGAAACTGTGCCTTTAGGAGGTCCTCTTCTATCAGCACGCAGAGTACCAGTATAGTAAGTTTGCCTTTGCAACAAGATTTCAGCCAGATGAGCTCTGTTATAGTAATTATCCAAGTAGAGGGAGAGTCCAGAATC
Organism: Platerodrilus igneus; assembly: GCA_036346225.1. NCBI lineage: Eukaryota > Metazoa > Arthropoda > Insecta > Coleoptera > Lycidae > Platerodrilus > Platerodrilus igneus. The sequence continues at coordinate 4,445,965 of JARFIW010001108.1, read as the reverse complement.
CAACTTTCCTTTTATTAGACGAGCGACCACTTTTCTATATGTCCGGTACCTCCTAATTTGCCCAGATATCCTGTATAAATTGCTGCATTTAGAACAGGCCATCCGGTTCGGTAAGAATATAACTTTTAATTCCGTACTTGTGTCGCTTGTTCTTTGTATATTGTCTAAACTTGAGTCTCTCTCTGTGCAGAACCATCGATTTACCTAGAAACATCTTAAAATAAGTAAAAATCGATCTCTGCTCATAAAACTGGAAAAACATTTTAGACTAAATAATCTATAAGTTTCCAGTCATCTTGTATTTTGGAACATTTAATTGAACACGTATGAAACAACAATCCAATAAAAATTAATAATTCTGGAAGAGTAACGTCTTTCCAATCACTTACATGTGATCGTTCAGTATTGATTCCTAAGAATAATACCTGTTCAGCATAAGCAGTTGTTTCTCTCACTAACATTTGTAAGAAGCTTTCGTCAAGAAGTAAACGAAACCATTCGTAACGTGACATTTATTGATGAATATCTACTAAAATCTCATTAGTTTTAGTAAAAATAAAGGATTTTAGGGAACTAGAAGCTTCATCTAGGGACTTTTTTGATAGCTTCCGTTACGCGATCTTTGCTTAAATTGTTGGAAGCGTCGCATTCTTCGACTTCATCTTCATTATCAGGTAAATATTAAATTACGGACATAATTCAGAGTACAGTAATATTTACATATGTCTGCTTTCATCTTATGATGTTTCCTCATTTCCCCTATAGGAATCGTCATCACCATCGCTCTCTTCTGTATCAGACTATAATAAAAACTGTTCTAAATACTTGTTTGCTAGGTTATTAGTACTTTTACATTTATTTTCATACGTTTAGGATGTGACGGCTCTGGCTCTGAATCAACCATTTTCAGTGCCCATAAAATAACACAAAAAAAATAGGAATCTCAAAACCGAATTGTACATGTATAAATCAAGGCTCTACCTATATGCAGCACCCAATACAATACCTCTCACTAAGAAAATGAAAGCAAACTAAAGTAATGAAACGATATATTTAGGCGGCTCCCAGAGGCGCCATGCACACATCACTTGAAGATCTGTAGGGCACCGATGAGAGCCACCCACATTCAACGTGTTAAACTGCGGTTCAAAGATCATTTATTTAGAAAGAATTCAACATGGAAACTCGCTGGGACTGGCACTATTTTGTTTGGTTATTGACTATTTAACAAAGTCAATTAAGTTTGAATTTAATATATGGCATCTGAACGTTGGTTGCATTAGAGGTGATATAAATTATGTTTTAACTGATTTCAGTAACATTACAGACAATTCTGAGTTGTTAGGAGTTTGAACAAAGGTTTCAGAGGGACAGTTTCGATAAAATGTAGAGAAGCGTTAAATGAGGATAATTATAAAAGTTAGAATAGCTAAAGAAACTGATGAGCGTATTCCAAGACTTTCTTTGCGTACAGGCGGAGCCGCTCGTATTCGTTCTCTACCATTTAGTTTAACATTAATTATTTTTTCGAAAAATTTGCAAAGTACACTATTAAAACTCTCAAGAATATTTTCGCATAACTATGTTGGGGAGCATACAATAATTTTAGAATTCCATGGCAATGTTTTAACAGAAAAAATGATATATATGCTGGGAGGTTGGATAGATGTAAACGAGTTGCAAGTCAGGATAATATATCTATTTTACTATTCAAACAAGCAGACTGAACTTCAATGGTTAAAAGAGGGCCAAGTAAAATTTAATTAGACCTACACAAGATTTGTATATTCTGGGCTATTGGATTAAAATTTGACATTATTTCACACTTGTGTGCTGACTTGAACAAGAATTTGCATTTTTAGGTGTAAGTTAGATTTTTTTATAAAGTCAGTAAAACTTTGTGGCTTTCTAAAATCAATAAATGGTTAATTGATTACCCAAAAAGTTGCAAAAAAAAATTGGCACCTACCACTTTTAAATCTTATATCGGATAACCTGTTCGAGTTAGCTAATAATAACCCAACTGATAATGCTCGACTCAACGCAGTGACCTTTAAAGATTTTGGTGCTTGGTTAAATATGGTTCAGTCAAATGCCTCTTAAGGTTTTTCTCAGAAGCTATCACCCAAGTATGTACAGTGTCGAATAATAGAGAAAACAGGAACTGTCACTTATCGTCTGAGAGACAGTAAGGGCAAAGACATTGGTATTTGGCACGTTAAAGATTTGAAGCCATATACGTAAGATGTAGGGGATAGATCTGCTGATTATCCTCTTAGTTCCTGTAAGTCCGTATAGGTAAACTAGTTTTTCTCTTGGGGGTGGGTTTGCAACCTGCTATCCGGTTAGTTTGTTAGGACCTCATTTTTAAGTAAGGAACTCTGGTTTTCTATTAGAAATTACTTGTTATGAGTTTCTCATGTGGGGACGGGGTAGTGTAACAGTTTAAATTTTTCTGTTACCAATACTGTTGGTTAGGCAATGTATTCTACTTATTCTGATATATAGACCACCATACATACATACAGACCTCGTAGGAACATGTTTGCTTGAAAACAACATTTTTGAAACCATCTGTGCTTAGGAGGGATATTATCTACTTGGTTAGAAACGTGAATTTTGTCTTCCTTTTTGATTTAAGCACTGTACAAAAATAGACCTTGTTAATTGTGAACTTGAGCTTAGCCTGAAAAGCTTCAAGTATTTAGGTGCTCCCAAGTTAGTTGGTTCACCTTGTAATATTGTTCAAAGCCGAAAGTGAGTAAGTGTACTTCGCTTATTCATTTAAAACTGTTAAATTTAATAAGGGTTTTTTCACTTCAGCACTTAATTACGGATCCACGAAAGTGACACTTAATTGCGGATTTACGAAAGTGAAATTTATTTGCGGGCTCACGTGACATTAGATTATTGCGAGAAGCACGCAATACTAAATTTTTTCCGAAAGCACGTGGTAATAATTTAGATTATGTCTTATTTACTATGGTATCCATAAAACGTATTTTTTAATAGAATATGCACATGGTGAATTCTAACCACTACGTTGCCATTCTGAACACACCCTGCAATGCCGTCATCATTTCTGAAGTTTATTGTTAGCAGCTGTGAGTACAACAAATCTACCTGGAATCCACAAAAATACGTTTGGGTGATGGAATCGTAAATTATTGAAAGCCGTTAATCGAGCACGCTGTTCAGTGGTGCTTTTGAAGCTTTTATTTGCACAGGTGTTGTCCTTGGTCGATCAATAACAGACAATTCTGGTTGAGGCCAATTAGGTAACATCGCAATTCAACTTATTTATCAGGTGACAACAATTATCTATCTACCACACACGCAAACAGGTATTGCCAATTTTATTCTTCTTATAATATCAAAATTTTAATTTTATGCGTAGATAAAATTTACTGTAAAATTTTTAAAATAGCACATAAAATTTCATTAACCTAATTTTTTGCTGAATTATTAGTAACCTAGGGACTTCAAGTTTGTACACGTCAAACAATTAAAACGAGCTCGCTTTAAATACATGATAACTTCATTCCAAACTAAAATATTTAGCAATTTTTTTATGCCGTTTGCATTGTAGCAATTCTTTTTTTAATTTTATTGTTCAATTGGCAACATCTCCCTCTGTAAATATTGTAAAAACAAAACACTTATTTTTGTATAAATTTGGTTGTAAATAACATTGGTTACAGAATTATTAATAATATATTTTTTTACTCACTAAAATAATGGCAATGTGTTACTGTTTATTGAACTTGGATTGAACCAAGTGTATGGTTTTACTAGTAGTAATAACAATTCAAAGAACCCACTGCAGGCCTTGACATAAGAGTGCATTTCATGTCTAGTTTAGCAAGAAAATTTTAACCACAAAATTTTTTTAGAAAGAAATAATTATAAAAATTACAATCCCTGGGAACACTTCTGGATAGCAATATTTTTAGGTTATTAATTGGCTTTCAACTAGGCGCAAACGTCTGCATAGAGCATACATGTATTTGTGATGCTTAGTTACTATAAAGGGATGCAAACTTAGCGTCACAATTTGATTAACAACCTACTAAAGTGTACGCCGTGTCTTACTAAAATCATCAAATTTTAGAACCGTGGGGCACTAACTATGATGATAGCAATAAGCCAGATGGAACGACCTTAATACCATGAAAACATATGGGATTTCACTTGAGAGGACACTCTTGTACCTTCACATATTGTAGCTACATCAGCAACTTCTGGAGCTGCTGCTTTAAATGGAGAATATAACATGAAACATAAATATCAAAACATTGGAGACAATTATATTTTTTTGTTCGGTTGCTATAACATTCCTAGTTTTTGAACCGAATACATTGTGTTTTGTTCGCTGTATTATTAAGAAAATAATAGAAGAAGCAAAAGATATACGTACAACTTCCTTTTTTGATCAAACGTATAAGTATCACAATATAAAGAGGTTCCTTCTTCGGTGCACTTCCTGCAAATCTAAAATTAAATGAATTTTTATATTATCCTAAAACTTTACATGGAGTTAAAACTATCCAAAATAATGTTTCATCAAAAACACTTTCATCTAATCTTATAAAAGAACCTCCAACACTTAATATAGACGATAAAACGCTGGCTAATAGTACAGCAACCAAAATTTCACAAAATATTAATTACACTAAAAAAGTCTGTTCCTATATTCCTTGCAAAAATGCAGAGACGTGCAAAAAACAAAATAGTGATATGGAAAATAATAATCTGAAATATAATAACAAATATACAGATGATCATGATCAAACACTCAAATTGAACAATATCGTAACATCGACTCGTTTAAATCGTATTCCTAAAATTTCTTCAAATGTATCTACTTATTTCCAACCCGCTTATAATTCATCATAACTCAATCCTTATGAGAAATCCAATAATTTATAAAATTCTGTTAAAAACTTAGATCTGACTGAATTAAAGAATATTATCAATATCTCTTTTCTAAACTATTATTCAGTGTCTCTCAACACACTACTACTCGAGCTTATTAAAAACGATGCATTTATAAATCATATCAACATCACCACTTCAATCATAAAAGGTTTAATTAAAGTCTTCTCACAAGCAATAAAAGATTTATGATATGAAAATTCTTTCGATAGGATAGCTAGTGCAATTAACTTAAAATCACAGATTCAGTGTTTTACACCTAGATTTATTGGTTTTTCTCAACAAGACACACAAGAATTCCTGCAACACCATCTAGATGGTATTCACAGAGATGTTAATCTGGTTACTACAAATCATAACTACACATTATCAGAATTATATGAACAAATGAATGACTTTGAGCAAGCTAATGAATACTAACAACAATACCCAAGAAGAGAAAATGCCAAAATTGTTGTTTTCACTGGACAGTTAAAATCTACATTACGTTGTATAGGTTAGCGGTAAAGTCTGTTGTGTCGGTAAGCTAAGGGCAAACCGCGCATTGCCAGAGTCGTTCAGGCAAAGTTGGAAATTATTTCATATTACGAACTTTGCCTGATACATATCCCGGCAATCTTGGGTTTGGCAGATGGGTTAGGCAAAGTATGCCATTATGTAGGCGTATAAAATCAACAGTATCAACTTTATAGGACTGTTATGCAACTGTTTAAAATCTGTTTACAAAAAGAAGCTTATGGAATAAAACAATTCACATTTTTATTGAAATTGAAAGCACGTACAAAATATTCGAATATTGTATAGTAACATTTGGCAACAGAAACACCCGCCAGAGACAATAACCAACAGTTGGAAACATTCGTCTACACTGAAGAAACAGTGCATAGTGACAATATGTTACACTGGCAAAAACTTCATGCAAGTTGTTTCAGTGTGGACTCGTTTGTAGAAATGTATTTTCCATTCTCTATTTATTAGCGCATTATGCTGAGTGATGGAATTTTGAAAAACAAAGTAAGTTTCCTTTTTTACATTTACAAGAGTTAACAATACATTTTTTTTACAATTACACTTCACAAAGGCTTGGCCTCCATAAGCAGAATTCTGACTGCTAATACCTCTATGCGATAATTCTTTGTCTGGGACATTATCAATTTTTAAAAATTTTTCAGCACAACTTTGAATCTGATTTCACGAATATAGAGAACTGATTTTTCCTTGCCTACAGCCTACTGTGTACAAACCAGCATCTGTTTTTTCTAGTATAACTCCAATTATGTTACAGGCATCTGTTTTGCTTCTGTCTAAGCTAGGGATCGGCACTTTGACTGATTATTATTATTATTATTATTAAATGTGTTTATTCAAAAAAGTATTTGTTAACCCCTACTTGAATCTCCTGAAATTTTCTTTGTGACTGCTGTTTCATCTTTTCTGCTTGAAGTTTTAGCCCCTCATAAGCAATCTGTGTATTTGTCCTTATTGTCTTTTTCTGTGCACAGTGGAGACAAAGAATCGTCACTCCATAACCTTCTTTGTTAGTAGAACTCTGAGCACAAATGAAGTGAACGCTATCACCACATCATCTGCATTTGTGTGCATCAGATGTTTCCTGTTCACAAACAGCGCATGTAGTTTTTGTAGATCTGGAGTCAGCTACTGAGTGACTATCATTTTCTATTTCAGTATCTCTCACTTCTAAGCCAAATCCATCATTAAGTTTGTCAGCGCTCATTGTCAAAAGTGCTTCTTCCAGCTCCTCTTATGTTTTCAATGCCTTTTCTATTTCATCCGGCAAAGACTGAATTTCGATATGACTTTTCCTTCCTAAAGCAAAAAGGTAACAAACTAATTTGTATAAAACGTATTTGAGGTGTTACCAAATATTGCTTGTAACGGAGTTTGTCGTATTCCTCTGTGATATGTGTTGTTTTTGTGTAACTGGCAAAAACGTAGACCTTCACTCTATGCTTGGTTTTGTCCATCCATAAAAATAACATATTTTCGACGTTCTGATTTGCCTGTTCGACGCTTCCCTGGATTTGGGAATGTCTCGGCTTTCTATGGACTATGCATAACCCTTGCCAGATCACTTTAACTCTTCAATAATTCGATTTGCAAATTCGCGTTCATTATCAGACTGCAAAACCGTAGGACACCTCAGAACACAAAAAATATCTATCAAGCTGTATGCCACCTCTTCCGCCCTTTTTGTTTTTAGCAACCGCAGAATGAGATACTTGGAGAGATGATCCTGATAATTCAGGATATATGTGAAGTCTCGATCAGGACGTCTGCATATCAATACGATCGACTTGTCCCTGAGAATTTACTTCTTTGAATAATAAAGGTTTCACAGTCATTCCCCTTTTCTTTGTTTCTTTTTCTTATGGCAGGATTCACAAAGTTCCAAGTAAAATGTTATACTCTCACGAGTCACATTTAGAATATTTGGCTCCGAATGCTTTGATCATAATATCTCTCCCAGAATGACCACGGTCTCTGTGTATGTTATGAATTACCTCAAATAATTCTTCATTCGAAACACAGTATTTTATTTCAGTCGTTTGTTCAGAAAGTGGAAATATTAGCTTCTTGATATCCCCGACACACAAAACATCAAAGCGTTTAAGCCGCCAATATTGCAGCGTTGATTTCTTAGCAGCTTTTTGGCATCTTCTACCTCTTTAATTATTTCCTCATACCGTTTACGTGATTCAATTTAAAACGAATTTATTGGCTTCTTAACGCTTTCCAATTTTTTCATAAATTTAGTTTTCATCTCATCATAACTTGTTCTTTTGTTATCTAGACCAGTGTCGTCATTCTCACTCATTTTTAATGCATCAACGCACTAACGCAAATAAACGGCTACTCCAACACAGCCAGATTACAAAATACGAACTGAAAGCGAAGCTAAGGAATCAAGGAATGCGTTGCATCAATTTATTCCTGGTAGGTAGAAGGGGTGGAAACTAGTTGTAACTAGTTTCAATGGCTTCTTCATTAATTTTAAACGCCTACATAAAGATTTTTCAAACTTTGTCTAACACACATCTGACAAACCTAAGATTGCCGGGTTACGTATCTGGCAAAGTCCGGATTACAAAATAATTTCGGACTTTGCCTGGAAGGCTGTGGCAATGCGCGGTTCGCTTAGACAAACTTAAGTTTATCGGCACAACGTGCTTTACCACTAACATATAGACTGTAATCATTGTTGTACACCTATGATACTTTTTGGGATTTATCGCTAGGTATACCTAAACACAGAGGATCGTTAATGTTACAACATTGTCTAGTCTATTTTACTAGAGTGGAAATGCTGGACGATGACGAGAAGCCAGAATGTTCTAAGTGTGAGGAAAAGAGAAAATACATCTAGATCTTGTCCACACAGAAGGACCCCAAAATATTAATGATACACTTAAAACGCTTTTCAGCTGCAGGAAAATTTATAAAAAAACTTTACAACTATCGATTTTCCAATAGTTATGTGAGAATATGCTGCTGAGGCTGATATTGCAGATGCTTGTTTAACTTGTAAGCATTATCAAAATATAATGGGACTGCATTGAATGGTCATTATATTGCATACTGTTGGTACCTGTATACATTCGCATGGCATGAACATAACGACTCCAAAGTGTGCAACATAACCTGAAACACTAGCAAATGCAGAAGCATAAGGTAAAATATCTCACAGTGAATCATTCAAATTAGAGCAAGAACTATGCATTGTCAAAACCAATTATATATGGTAGTTGGTTACCTCCTACCCCACCATTGTGCAGGCGAGCAGTTGAAGCTATATGCTAGTTCGTGTTTGATATGTCGTCAATAATACAAATTCTGGCCATATGGTAAACTGTTTTCGTTTTTGTGATTTTTATGCCTATTTGTAAAATGCGGTATGCAGTTTGTGCCTAGTCCATTATTTTGAAAGTTAGTCTATTTAACTAGATAACCATCAATTACTCCTTTAAACTGATTTAAAATTTTTGTTAAGTTTAATTTTTTTATAAAAGTGGTGACATGTTCAAAGGCGCACCAGTGTATTGATACACGATGAACCATGGCTCACTGCGTACTACACGCACAAATAAACCATACAGAGGACCAAATGAATGTTGCTCTTGAGCTTGTTGAAAGTGGTGAACGTTTAAGAAATAACTTCAAATTTAAAGGACTCGCTTATGCAACGTTAAGGCGATATGCCAAAACAAAATATTTAAGAGATAGAGACACTATTCCATTCATGTCTAACTACAATGTTAATCAAATCTATAATTCGGTAAAAGAAGAAACATTAACAACATATTTTAAAGAGTATGCATATACCTTGTACAGTCTAACCATTATAGATTGTCGAAAATTGGTATATGAGACAGTTGTTATAAATAATCTAAAAATGCCCGAATCTCGAAAATCTAGCAAAATTATTGGTAAATACTCCCTGTATGTTTGTTGTGGTTTGTTATGTATTTTTCTTAATCTTCTTTGGGAATTAAACCACTCATAGTTGTTAAAATCGTTTTTATTTACATTTCGATCCATGACCTAGAATCATTGTCAAAATAATAAAAATTTCATGTTTGACAATTATTACATAAATTGAACGTGACTTTGATTTATTAATGTTTGATATATTTGACTTAAATACATTAGGTGAAAATTCTAAAGTTTAGAAAAATGAGTGTCTTTAATTTGTGATGTGCTATGCGAGCGATTTTGAGGTAGCCAATACGCTTAACGTGAAATCAACTGATTAATTTTTATATAGTTAAATATCATATAAATTCAATAACTTGAGGATTGAAAAACATTTTTTAACATGTTTCTATTTGTACGATTGAGAAGATGGTTATTAAAAAGGTGTGCGGTTATGTTACCGTAAGGCTTAAGCAACAATTTTTTATATATACCTTGAGGAGGAAAACTCATTATGATTTAGGCTACCTCTTTGGTAGATTTAAACATGGTTCTGAGGCGACCCTATGGCGGGTTTATACTTGTCAGATACCAATGCTGTCCAACGAAGATTGTATAAATAGAAATCATGTATGTAGGCTGTATTTCATGTTAATATTGGAAGGAAAACCCAGAAAAAATTTGTAATGCTACCTAGATATTGGGGACATTTGATTTTCATTTGTTATATCTTTTAGTAATGGAATCCATTGTTTACTGAAAATCATAGATTCGTTTGCTAAGCAGTTATTTTTATGTAGGATTATATAAGCAGTCTTTTTTGATTTTGCATTTTTGGTGGGTTTTTTTCCTTGTCAATAATTTTTGCGACCTCCCATTTTATTTTATGACTGGAGTCTCATGCATGCTGGCAAATTATGGATTTTTCAAGTTTTATATTTTTATATATATGATTTATGTTCTTTTAATCGAACTTCCAATGGTCTAGAATTTTCCCATATATAAAACTTGTTGCATTCACACGGTATTTTGTAGATGCAGTATTTTAAACTTTGTATTCCGTTTTTGGGTTTGTTTTTGTTAATTGTGTTCTTAGCATATTGTTGGTTCTAAATACTGTTTTGGTTTTGAATTTGTTTCTTATTCTATGGATTTTTTAGAGAATCCTTTGATGTATTGTATTGAGAGCATTTTTTGATGCGTATCGTTGTTTCTGTTTTTTTCTTTTTTAGGATTTTATTCATTTCTTTCTCTATTATGCTTTTAGGATATTTGTTTTTTATTAGTGTACATTTGATTAGGTCTTTCTCTTTTTTTAAAATTTCTTCGTTTGATGATATTAATTTTGCTCTGTCATACATGGTTTTGATAATACCTTGTTTGACACAGTGTGGGTGGTTTGAATCGAAGTTTAAGCATCTCTTTGTATGTGTCGGTTTTCTGTATACCAATGTATTAATTGTCGTATCGTTTTTGCTAACTAGAATATCTAAAAATGGAAGTTTTCCATGTTGCTCTAATTCATATGTGAATTTAATAGTTGGTTCTATTTTGTTAATTGAATCTACAAAGTTTTTAATTAGTTCTGTATTATGAGGCCAAATAGCATAAACATCATCTACAAATCTCTACCAGATTAGTGGTTTCAATTCTTGTGTAAATTTCTAAACTAGTGTAATTCTCAGTGTATAACGGTTCTTTGACTTTTGCATTGTAATCGTTTTTGTCCATTACTACTGTTGCATTGTCTTTGTCAGCCGGTAGAATTATACTTGGTCTTTCGTTTTTTAGATTGCGAACTACTTTTATTTCTACTACTTACATTTGGTTTTATTTTGTGATTCTTTTCTATTTCGATTTTGCATCGTACTCCAAATTCGTTTACTTCATCTTCTTCGAGTTAGTTTGCTGTTTTCTTAATGCAGCTGATTATTTCAAATGTTGATATTGATTTTGGTGTTACTGCAAAGTTCAGACCTTTTGATAGAATTAGTTTTACTGTGTCGTTAATAGTTATATTTGATAAATTTATGATGGTTTTTAGTCTGAAGTTGCTGTTTTTTAACGTTTTAGTTTGCATGTTACTTTTCTCTATAAATAATAAATTTCTTTATGTGAATTTATTTTTGTCTGAAAAATTCCGAATAGGAAACAAATTCAAAATCAAAACAGTATTTAAAACCAACAATATGCTAAGAACACAATTAACAAACACAAAACCCAAAAATGCAATACAAAGTTCAATAAACTGCATCTACAAAATACCGAGCGAATGTATCAAGTTTTATACAGAGGAAAGTTCCAGACCATTTGAAGTTCGATTAAAAGAACATAAATCATATATAAAAAATAGAAAATTTGAAAAATCCATGATTTGCCAATGGACTTCAGTCATAAAATAAAATGGAAAAACACAAAAATTATCGACAAAGATGAAAACCACCAAAAATGCAAAATCAAAGAAGTAGTTTATATAATTCTACTCTACTGCGTAGCAAACGAATCCATGACTTTCAGTAAACAATGGATTCCATTATTAAAAGAAATAACAAATGAAAATCAAATGCCCCCAATATCTAGGTAGCATTGCAAGTTTTTTCTGGGTTTTCCTTGCAATATTAACATGAAATACACCCTAGATACATGATTTCTATTTATACATACAATAACTAATTACATAACAATAGGCATATTAGCAGCTCCCATAAAACAGCATTGGTATCTGACAAATGTAAACCCGCCATAGAGTTACCTCAGAACCATATACAATCTTCGTTGGCCAACATTGGTATCTGACGAGTGTAAACTTGCCATAGGGTCGCCTCAGATCCATATACAATCTTTGTTGAACAGTATTGGTATCTGACAAGTGTGAACCTAACTTAGGATCGCCTCAGAACCATATAAAATATTCATAGAACAACATTGGTATCTGACAAGTGTAAATCCGTCATAGGGTCGCCTCAGAATCATGTTAAAATTTACCAAAGAGGTAGCCTAAATCATAATGAATTTTCCACCTCTGGATAAATATAAAAAATGACTGCCTAATCATTACGGTAACGTAATCGCACACTTCTTTAATAATCATCCTCTCAATCGTATAAATAGAAACATGTTAAAAAATGTTTACTCGCAATCGGTTAGTAATATGTGTATTTATACCCTTCAATACAGTCGGGAAGCGACTCACTTACTTCACTTTTCCCGCTAGCCAGGAAAGTATTTTCCTGGCTAGCAAGTGTCACATTCCCGGTTAGCAAGTGTCACTTTCTTATTGCATTAAATCATGATTTTTAAAGTTAATTAACAACAAACAACTCTGTACTTATTTAATATAAAAGCAAAATCTATTTGGAATTGTATATATTAATTGTTACATTAGAATTCTGAGTATTGTTAAGTGTTAAAATAAGACCATGCTGATGCTGAAAATTATATTGTTGAGTTTCAGAAGTCGATAAAGTAGCCAACGTTCCTGGATTTTCTACATGCGACAACATATTAGCAATTTTTACTTGTCCATGTAATGAGTTCTCTACATAGCCTTCGGCTACAGTGCTGGATTTCCAACCCCTAATTTTTTTAACTGTAAAATATCCCCACCTGTATTTGTTAGTAATGTCGCTGACGTACGTCTAAAACAATGGCCTGTAAATCCAATAACATTTTTTAATTTCAAATACGTTGCTATTTTTTTTGGAAAATTTCTGATAGCATTATGCCCAAAAGGTTGCCGTGTTACTTTGCCAATCCTTATTTGCAAAAAAAAAGCTTTCAGATTCAATGTTATTACGAAGATCATAGTATTGCTTTATTATATTTATCCATTCCGGTTTTGTAATTACAAATGTACGGGATGAGTAAGTTTTCGTTACAGGAATCACTATTATAATTCGATTTTGCAAAATATCTAGATCACTTATTTTCATTTTTTGAAGTTCATCGCACCTGCAGGCTCCAGAAATGCCAATAATCAAAGCAACCTAAACGAAATATGAATTAAACATATAATTAATATGCACTCAAGAAATTAAAATGTATACTGTTTGAGGAAGATATTCTATCGGAGCATCATCTAGAAATTTATAGATGTCTGCTTCTGATAATACGTTTGACTTTTTAGCTTTGTATTCCACATTCTGCCTTTCTAAGTATGCTTGCAACCTGACATAATTACTGATATCAACATTACACCTAATATTTAATAGTGCTCGCAACATTGAGTATCTTGACCATAACGTGGAGACTTTATTTTGATTAGCTAATTCAGAAAAATACGCAAGGAGTACCGTTTCAGAAGTATGCTGCACATCTATAGCTATGCACCATTTACTATATATTTCGTAAGTGCTTTTGTATCTCGCCCGGCTTTTTTCTGGAATCATGCCTTCAGTAGCTTTTTCTGCAGCACGGGTGGAGTACAATCAATGTCACTGTCGGACATATTCTGTGTCAAAGTACAAATACAACCTTTAACAATGCGGTATAGAGGTAACTCATACAATATTATGTCAAAATTAACAAACATAATGTACCCTAGCAACGGTCTCACAGATGTCTTTGATGAAATAATTTATCAAATTATATAAAAATTAAAATGATTTGACACTTATTTATATTTACTAACCGATTGTGAGTAAAATAGTATACATACCTTGCGGGAAGGATCATTACAGCCTCGTGCCCATAACTACCTTTGGCGCTGCACGCTTCGGGAATCTAACCAGCACTCGGCTGTAATGATCTACTTCCCTGTGCGGTATGTAATATACTATTTTCTATTCTTAAGTTATTGAATTTATATGAAATATAACTATATAAAAATTAATCAGCTGATTTCACGTTAAGCATGTTGACTACCTCAGAGTCGCTCCCAAGGCACAACACAAATTTAAAGCACTTATTCTTCTACACTTTAGAATTTTCACCTAATGTATTCAAGCCAAATATATCAAACATTAATAAATCAAAGCCACCTTCAATTTATGCAATTAATGTCAAACTTAAAATTTGTATTATTTTGACAATGATTCTAGGTCATGGATCGAAACGTAAATAAAAACAATTTTAGCAACTATGAATGGTTTGATTCCCAAAAAAGATTAAGAAAAATTACTGGTGTTGAGCGACTTTGCAGTTTTTTCGCAAGTAGCATCCTGAGCCTAGAGCTCCAGAGTTGCAGCTTAGCATGAGCATCAGGTTTTAATAGCCCAAGCATAGATAAATACTTTAATAACCTAGAAGTCATTCTAAAACATAATCCTTATTTCTCCAATGGAGCACGTATTTATAATATGAACTAAATAGCCACAACTACTGTTCAAAAAGCACCTAAAGTATTAGCACCAAAAGGCATAAGAAGGTTTTTGTAAGTAACGAGTGGTAAAACAGTACTTTATCAACAATATGTGCAATAGTTTGTGCCAGCAGTCAGGCACTACCACCGGTCATGGTTTTTCCCAGAAAGAATTTCAAAAACTACATGACAAGAGGTACACCTCTTGGTTTGGTAGCAACCAGCAGATGGATAAATTCCAAACTATTTTCAGAAGTCATGAAACACTTTGTAGAAAATAATTCATCATAGACAGATAATCAATCGATCGCTTTTAATTTTTGATAATCATGGCTCCTATTTGTCTACATAATCATTGATTCTGGCAAAATCCAATGGAATTACAATTATCACATTATCACGGCATTCATCTCATAAAACACAGCCCATGATGTCAACTTATTCAAATCTTTAAAAACTTTTTACAATGCAAGCATGAATTCATGGATGATGAGTCACCTTGGTCATCCCGTAACAATATACAATGTGGGCGTTTTCATTGGTGTAGAGTATCAAAAAATCATGACTATTGTTGCAATCACAAATTCTTTCTGGAAAATAAGAATGTTTCTCCTTGATCGATCGTTTTTCACAGAGCGATTTTTTGCCCAGCTCAGTTATTGATCATCCTCTTACCGCAAAAAGCATTTTAAATTGTCTCTGTTAATGAACCTATCATTCCCCTCTAATACTGCAGATAGAACCAATGTCAAACCCCAGGCAAATGCGGCAAATATGGTTGGAAAACAAACCACAGATAGCAAATCAAGAACACTTCATAACTCCAACAGATCTTCGACTACCGTTAAAAGCGCTGCCTAGAGAAAATGTCAGAAATAGACGAAAGGGCAGATGCTAAATTGCAATGGACCCTTTAGAAAAGGACGAAATTATAATGGAAAAATTGACAAAAAAAACTAGAAATAAAAAGGTTGTAAAAAAGGGAACAAAGCCAGTGATGCGAAAAATATTACAAGACAGCTTTACATCTGAATCTGATAACTCCATAGTTTTAGAACGCGAGAACAGTACAATAGATAAAGAGCTTAAGGAAGAAGATCAGCTAAACGTATGAGACCAGTTGGACAGACTTACAAGGGATTCTGTCCAGGACGAATTTACACTGGTGGAGTTTCCAGGAAGACGAATATGAAGTGAACTTTTTAAGACGGATGTAACGCGACCATGTTACACTAATAATAATTTGGAGGTGAAAGAAAGAATGAATTAATCTAGAATCGACAAACTGTATAATTTTAAATTTCATGTTGAATTGTGCTTAACAACAAGGCTTGCAATTAAATCTGTATTTGTATTCGAATTAAATTTAAAACCAACAAGATAATCATTTTATATCTGGTAAATACATATTGGACCTTAAATAAATTGTTGTTAATTATTTTTAAACCATAAGAATAAACAAACAAATTGTAACCATAAACTTTTATGGTTGAAAAAAGCTTTCAGAATTATAAAGGAAATGACAGTGAACTTATTAACATGCACCCCAAATATGAGCTTTAGGAAGTTTATTTAATAAATTCCAAACAATAGGACATATTTGTTAATAGACAGTTGCAATTATCATAAAGAAAAATCATAGATATACTTTACTACAATGTGACAAACTAGACACTGAAAATCAGAATATAGAAGTGTATGGTTACACAGATGATGTAATCTTTTCATTGGGAATAAGTTTGATTTGATTTGAATAGAATACTGATTTCGGCCGGTCACCCTAGTGCGCACTTTTTTTAAATGAGTGCATGTTTTGTGTTTGCCTGGATGCGTTCAGGTGCACTCGGTGCTATATGTGTGTTCACCTGACAATTTTCGAACTTGTATTTAGTGCGCATGTTTTGGAACTGACTTCCAGAGACTGTTCCTATCTGGACAAAACAAAATGTTGGAAATGTCAAGCAATTCGGCAAATAATTCTTACATATTTGGGATGGCAATTCAGCTTTTAAAATCATCTGCATCATCAGAAAGTGATGAGGAACTGCCAATTGTGCTAAAAAGTAAACGTGCTGAAAATATTCCTAAAATGGAAAATTACATAGAAGTGGTTTCAAAACTAGAAGATACCCAGGTCCGCTCGGCTTACATAATTATTGTTTTATATTTCATCAATTGTTCTAATGATAATAGGTAGTAAAGTAATTAATGATTTGTATTTAGACTAAATATTAAATCAGTGTATGTCCTATATCCTGTTATTTTGCAGTTTAGAAGCCACTTCAGACTTCTACGCTATACAAAAAGCAAATTTTTTCCAAAATTTAATCATGGAGACACGAAACCACTAACTGCAGAATTTCACGTATTACGTTTATTGTGGTAGGTATAAGTATTATCATTAAGTAGATTAAAAAGCAACGCTTTTAAATTTTCAGGTTTAATGCTGTATGCGGCTGGCAGATTCAATATGTCAGTGTCATCTTTTACCGAAGTCCAATCTAGAGTGATGGATTACTTAATGTTCATATTGCCTAATGTTATAACATTTCCTAAAACAAATGACCAAAAGGGCGATATAGCTCATGCATATAGTGAGGTAAATGTTACTTTTTTGTTCTAATTTTATTACATCCATTGTAAATATATCAGGTTACCCACAGGTTCTAGTTGCATTGACGGAAGTTACATTCATATAAAAACTCCAGCGCACAAAATTAAATCAACTTACACCAACAGACATATGTTCCAAGTTTAACGTTGCAAAGCATTTGTGATGCAAACAAAATATTTTTAGACGTTTTTACAGGTCATCAGGGAAAGTCCATGATAGTTGTGTTTTAAACTATCTTTTATGGAACAAACCTAGTATTCGTACCGTCAAAATTTCTTTAATTTTATGGCGCTAAATGATAGTACTTTTAATGTTAATTTCAAATTTGTAATCGATTTTCCGTGGAAATTATCGGCTGTGCCGGTATAGCCGCGCAAACTTTTAAAATTTTTCCTATTTTCATATGCAACTTATATGACAACGGGAGCAATTTTAGACTTGATGCATTGCATTGCTATGCAATGCAAATTCGGTATTCATGCCTAACGTAAGAAGTTGACTCATCTGAGTGTGGATAAGCGGTTCAAAATCTGAAAATCTGTTTAATTTACAACTTTAACATTTACAACAATTAACATTTGTATTGAAATTAATTTACATTGCATGGTTTCTGGGTATCAACCTTAATAATGCTAACAAATTAAAAAAATTCTGTCAATTCGTCAACATTTTCAGTTTTACATTTTTTCAAAAACATGTAATGAGCAAGGTATCTTGGAAACTGAGGTTTTCTCCGGTTGTAATGAGGCACAAATCGTTTTACATGGCGCCAAGTACTTTCGGTTCAATTCATGTGAACACCGGAGGTTGGGTCAACAAAATTCACTGAATGATTAATGATGAGGTGAGTATCCTAGTTTTCCAAATATGGGTAGGATTTCCAGCAGTTTGACATTATCGTCGCCCCCTTTCTCAATCCATTGCTCTATTATCTCAACAGGTGTTTCGGCGGTTTTATCTTCTACTGCGACTAGGAAGATCTGTCCTGTGTTTCGGTCTAGACCACCAAAAACCCAATAACCTTCCAATTTATGTCCATGATTGTATTTACGTTTGCCAAATGTAGATTCATCAATTTCTACAACATGCCCAGGTCCACTGATTTTGACTGATTTGATTATGTACCATTCTTCTAGTACTTAATCAATACAACAATAGTTTTTGGTAAAATACTTCCAATATAAACCAGAACCTACTTACATGTGATTTTCCAATGCTCCATCCGAAGGTACTACATTGGCCAGGAGGCGAGTTTTTTTTTACCTGGAAAATTTGGAATTTTGCCGAACCCTTGCTGTTCCAAGCAAGGTGGGGATCTTTAACGTGCGTGACATCACTTACACACGGGACCTCCATTTTACCTCTCATCCAAACGAGGTGTATTTTTATGAAAAATGCACACCTAACATTTTTCAAGCAGACCGTGTTGGGATTCAAACCCGGGACCTTGGGCGTAGTAGTCACAAACATACCACCACGCCACGAAGCCTCCTAACCAGAACCTACTTTACATGTGATTTTCCAATGCTCCACCCGAAGGTACTACACTGGCCAGGAAACGAGTTTTTTTTTACTTGGAAAATTTGGAATTTTGCCGAACCCTTGCTGTTCCAAGCAAGGTGGGGATCTTTAACGTGCGTGACAACACTCACACGCGGAACCTCCATTTTACCTCTCATCCGAACAAGGGTGTATTTTTGTGAAAAATGCTCGCTTAACATTTTTCAAGCGGACCGTGTCGGGATTCGAACCCGGGACCTTGAACTTTATTATTTATTATGAAATGATACAACGTAGATATGGAACTGCCAATTGCAGAACTTCTATATGCTTTACGCATTAGTTAACCTATTTTTCACATTATGTAGAATAAAAAGATGTAAACTTACAATACATTCTCAATAAACATTATTATATATGGTCACTCTTGAACTAGACTGAAGCTGGAAGTATCAGGACACTGCTTTTCTGTTGAACTGCATAGTAAATTCATTTTTACAACATATCTTTTATTTCTACCCTCTTCTCTTTTTTCGGCAATTTCCAAAAGAACTTCTTCAATGCTTCTTTTTTAGACGTACACTATGATCAGTTTTCATTGCAACATTTGATATATTTTTCACAACACTCCAATGAGCACCTCTGGTTGCAAACTATCATCTATCGCACTTATTTTTAATAATTCCGACTTACATGGGTCTTCTAGCGGTGATTTTCCTGTTCTTCTATTGTGGTCGGTAGTTTTCTTTTTACGCTTTAATATCGTTTTATATCTATTCCCACATTAAGTTGCACTTTTCTGAATATTTAATAAATTGACTATATTTTTTGACATTTTTACCCACATATCTTTCTTGTTCCTAAATTTTTTTGATGGCCACACTAATACTCAGTATTGTTCATATTTATCCAGAAGCGATTTGGTGGTAGCTTCGCTCCAGCAGCTATCCTGGTTAACTTCTGTGATCGAATTATCATGTTGACTATCTGCAATATCTACATTGAGGTAAGCTTCGTTATCAAAAGAAAATAATAGTGTATTAATTGGATCTTTGGCAACATAAGACGAGCCTGTAATGCTTTCACATAGTTCGGAATACTTTCATACGTATTGGCTGCAATTCAATAAACCAATTAAGAACCTGCTTAAATGATTGTGTTTATCATAAAAGGTGTTTATACTCACCTGTAATTTCATCATAGGTGTTTTGATCTAAAGTTACGGTATAATGGGAATTTTAAGAAATAAGCATAATTTTGTTGTTCATTATAATACAATTCTATTGTAAATAATTACTTTTCTGCAAAAATATTCGCCACAACGCTACACTCAAAATTGAGGTTATGTAAATTTATTGCCAACATTCGTTGCACCGAAACTTGCAATATCTTGACTTGGCATTTTTGCACTCGGAGCATTATGCATTGCACTGCACAGCAGCTAAAAACTCGAACCGCACTGGTGCGAACTATATATTCTCAGCCGAAATCGCAATAAAATGTATGTATTTATATACCTTCAGATAAAGAAATAAAAATATACACCTACGTAAGTTACATGGTATAACTCGTACTCCTCATGTGTCTGTTATAAACTCAATAACAAGATTGAGAAATAATATAAAAACCATCTATAACAGAGTAGAAGAGAAACTTGAGGACAATCATTATATCCAATTGAGATTAAAAGTTAATTTTCTTGGAAAACGGAAACGGTAATGAGTTAACATCAACATGTAGAGAGACGTGCAAATAGACCAAGGCGGACTTGATCACAAGAGGGATGGTTGATATGAGGTTCAGTTTGACTAAACATTGAATATAACGTAGCTGCAAGGAATATTAAAGATGGATATCTCCCAGAGACAACAAAATCTCGGCATATGATATTAAATGTGAATAACTTGAAATAAATTCTTATACCCATACAGGACTTTAAAAATTGTCTTTGCATTCTAGATATTAATGTATTGTAGTAAATATTTATTTTTAGAGAGGTCATATATTAACCGATGTGGTAAATTGTTGGTGAATCTTGTCTTGAATCAGACACTTGTGAAACAAACAGAAAATCTTTTTGTAAATAAGTAGTTAGATGTAGAATCAAACGTATTTGATGACATGGATAAAAATTGTTATTTTGTTAAAAGTTTGGAATCTAGCTCTGGTTTTGAAGAAAATATGTCAAGTTGTAATAAATACTGAGCTAATAGTAATAAAATAAACATAATACTGTTGTAAAATATAATTCCACATCAAATGTGAGAATTAACAATGTTACTCCAGACACGGATTATATTAATTTTTTAAATATATTCATACCATAGAAATAGTTGCGTTAAACGTATCGTAAAAAAATTATACAAAAAATAGCTACATGAGTAAACGAAAATGAATCAATGACAATATGGCCGAAAGAAGTGTCACTTAAAAAAATTATTAATAAGTACATAATAAAACAAAGTTGTTTTGCATGCAAAAAAGTACAATGAAAAAATGTCTGCTCCTCACTGTTGTGATATTAATAACCAATTATGAACGATGGCAAATCAAGTACAAATCAATTTTTTCGAAACTCAACTTTAAAGATTGTCAAAAAAAGAAATACTGCAAATGGTAATTACAACTCAAGATGTACTCATTCATTTATATATTCTTTTAGAGACTTGGATGGAATTCGAAAAGATGTCTTTAAATTTTTCATTTACAACGTCGGAGAACCACAAAAAACCAATCAGAACGGTTCTGCAGCAATTCCGTTTACTTGGGCCTAAAAAGGAAGCGAGAAGTTGTAACTCTCTCAAATTTGATAGTAAGTTAATAATACAACACATAAAGTCATTCAATCCTACGACATTGCAGTATAGACAAATACATGCTCCAAATCGCTTTTTCAGCTGAGTGATATTTCCATTAAAGTAATGTATCATAAATCCGACATACGATATTAAATGTGAACTTACTCTCGCGTGAAGTGAGGTATTTTCCATGAGTGTGGACTTATTGTCGTTGTGACCATTTGAAAGAGGTGGGCTTTTGGGTAGTTCAAGTTCATCCCGTCATTAAATTGAAATTTTGGGTTTTGTGGTAGCTGTCGTTTGGAAAATGGAAGCTGGTGTGGTATGGAAATATAAACCGTTATAATAAGGAAATTATACTGTACGTAATATTTTAGGTATAATTTTATATGAGTGGCATTTTTCGACATAGACATTAATTGAAAATCACAGTGATTAATTTTTTTATGGATTACGGGTCTATCGATGGAACGAATGGTTACTAAATTAAGGCTAGTATTATTAAGTTATAATATTTAAAAAATATGTGTGTTAAGTATTTTGGAACAGCACAATGTCAATATTTAACTATTTTTTTGTTTTCTCAACGAAATTGCCAATAATTTGGAACTTACTAATATGTTACAATTAAAGAAAATAAACATTTGGAGGGGCGAATAGTTTTGTTGATGGCTTAGATGTAAGCATTTTTTAAAGATTTTCTTTAGGATTTATTTTAGCAACACCTGGCCAGATTTGATGTTACGAATTTATTTTAAAAAAGTTTATTTATATGTGTATTAAAGTTATTTTTATGTTAATACAGGTTTAAGTTTAGGTTGAATTTTATTTAATTTATTTAGGAAATAATAAAAGTCAGGGAATTGTATAAGATACCCAATTACCCCAGTGATAGTCATATTTGGAAGCAGCTGTATTATTTGGAGAAAGTTCTTTAATAATGACCAACTTTGGGAAGCAGGAAAGTTTTATGCAGAATAACAGTTTTCCATATAGAAAGGACATCAAAGGTATAGCAGTGACATACTGTTTGGCGCCATTCGATTTTGACAGTAGGAAGACCTTTCAGGGTAAGTGTGAACGTAATGTAGAATTTTTTAATTAATTCTTGTTATTTATCATTTTTGTATTCTTTCTTTATTTTTGTTCTCATTTATCTATAGGAACCCACTCGCATACTACTGCAGTTAGTCAATGCACTCGTATATTGATTTGTGGTTCCCTCCTTTCAGGGTAAATCAAAATTTAATTCATTTAAGTCCGCAACACAGTACTTATACAGGGTGTTAGTTTTATGTCATAAATTTAAAAGGGACGTAGAGAACAATAAGACAAACAAAAATTGTTAACTAACCTGTGGTCTAAAATGAATGGTTAAGCTTCAAACGAACACACAAAAAAAGTTTTCAAACTGTTATAGAACTACTGCAGCGTTGTCACAGGTTATGATTTAAATACAAAATGCTTTCACCTTTTAGAGTCGACCAACAAAGCTGTGAAAGTATGCAAACGTAAATTAGTGAAATGAGGTTAGTGTGAGCTGTAAAGCGAAATAACCCAGTGCAGTTTAGCTTCTACTAAAGTCAGTTTAATTTTTTTTAAAAATATACAGAAATTCTGATGATAATCACAACAAAATAGTATATTATATACTACGGACGTAAGTAGGATTTACGATGACAAGACGGGTTGCAGCCCGAGCGAAGTGAGGACTGCAAAATGCCGAGGCACCGTAAATCCCTTATGTCCTGCGGTATGTATGTTATGTTTTTCCCTAGCTCTAAATTCTAAATCATTAAAATACCCTTAAATTAAGTTTAAAATTCAAATAGGAATAGAGAATTATTTAATGTAGACTTAGACCCGTAACCATGGCTTCTTTCATTTGGATGACAATCACTTACATCCCAAGGCAAGTAAAAATTTATGTCTCGCTTCGCAGCCATCCTAATAAATGCAACTTATGGAAGGTCATCTCAGTGACGCAAGTGTCGCTTAAGGCTAAGGTAGGGAAAAAATAAAATTTCATCATGCTGATTTGGTCCACTGTATTAGGTTTCTGACCGCATGATCTGCATGATCAGCAATGATCCAGTTTAAGTTGATTGTACTTTTCATTCAACGATGCAATTCCATTACTTGCTGTTGTAATACATTTAAACGTTGTGTTGTGACAATTGTCACTGCACAAAGTTTTAAATAATTAGAGATATTATGTAGTTTAGTGAATTGCGTGAAGACAGTGGTTATTTTGAACACTTGTTGTGAAATCAATTCACGTGCGTGATGTGATTCAAAATAACACTAGCATTAATAAATATGTAATAAAACCGCAGTTTTAAAACTTTTACTAAAGTTGAATTGGGTCAAGTATTTAAAAATCGGTTCAAGAGTAAAATGCCTAATAGGTTATTTGTTTAGCCAATCAACCTCCATCACCTATTCAATTTAATAACATAAAACTAATGCCACCCTGTATGTTCTCTTGTCCTCACATTGCCAATGTAGCACCTGTAAACAAAGGGGGCATAAAATTGATTCAATTAAAATCACTTCATCATAATAGTACACCCAGGCTTCAAAACTCTTTTTATTCTTGTAATTTTTCCAGCCTCGTTATTCGTTAGAGATTTTATTCAAAGATTTTACAGTTTGCTTTAATTACCTATTTAACTCACGAAACTTTCCAAATAATAACTAGGTTGCGACTTTTTTTGTCACATTTATTTTAAAAATATATATTTTGATATTGATTTACTAGTAGTTATTTTATCTTATTGTATAGGAGGTGTTTGATTCTCAAATCTCTATACCATGGTTTACTGTTGACCACCTGGTGGTTCACTGTGTTCACGACATGGTACACAGAGAATTTTTAAAAAATAAATTTTTGTATCAAAGAACGTGGTTGGAACACATACGAGTGTTCGTGTGCCAGGTTAGTATTTCAGCGATACCGTTTATATGCATTTTTATATATTACTGTGAAAATTTCAAAATAGTAACTTCGAGACGAGATCGAGATGAGGACGAGAATGCTTGATCTCGAACGGCGTCACTATACATTGAAACAATAAAAATAATCAATTTGTTGTTGATTTTAGCTTATTAACTCGGTTACCCTATGATTTTTTTAAATATACATTTTGAAAGCGAATAAAACATCTGTAAAATTGATGCCTATTTTCTTCTAGTTTAATGCAGCACAGAAATTACTCTTCTTCATTGTTTTGTATAGGAAATATACAACAATTTACTGTAATTCCAATCCTAGAAATCATTCCATAAAATGTTGATGGAAGTTTTTAAAATCAGCTTTAAGTAAATATAAGCATCAAACGAAGAAAATATGTTTTTAATACATTGACGCATTAATGTACTCCCTGCAAATAAGTAAACATAATTTGGTCATAGGTTAATGTTATCTATTTGCTGGGGGTCTTTATCATAAAACTTGTTTACAATAGTTACAAATAGGTCAGAGTTTAAGTAATTAAGGATAATATGAAGATGTAAGTTAAACAATGTCAAAATAATTTCTTGAGCCACAGGAAAACATAGAATGAACTTTGAATAGATTGATAATAGGTATAATTTTTAAATATTCCAGAAAAGATAAGATTATTTGAATAACCTTCTGAAAAACAGACTAATTAAGAAAATTATGTTTCTTATACAATATGGAGAAGTTAATAAAATTATTGCAACTCCTATTTATTTATATAACTTCTATATCCGTCAACACTATTTTACGGAATTCTGCGTCGGTCAAAGGATATAATCTTTGAAATATGTCATAATCAAGAATAATGTAACCCAAAGAGCGATAAAAATTCAGACCAATGCATATGTGAGTCATCAAAATATTTCTAAGTTTTAATAAAAGCTCAAGAAACATCTTTAAGCTTTTGGTACATTGCAGAGAGTTACTACGATCATTATTCCAAGTAGATTTAATTTTGTAGTGTTGTACATAATCCCAAATTTTTCATGACTTGCAAATTGTATTGAGTGTTTATCTGTATATCTTCATCTGTTTATAAATTCAGATTAAAGGTTAATGAGTCACTAACAACTAAAACCAGGAGTATTGCAAAGAAATAAGGAAACGTATTAACAAATGCTAAAATTGTTAGACTAGCTAAGAGGTTGTGATTGTGGTTTTATAACTTTGAAATGCTTGAACATAAAAGAAATGTGATATTCCTAAAATTTTGTTTACTAAATAATTCATCCACAGTGAAATTAAGGAAAGTAAACAAAATTAAATTATTATTAAATGCAAATATCATTATTTTATACTTTCTTTTATATTATTTTACTTTTACACCATTACTGCCTCATTCATGTGCAATAGACCCTAAAAAACTATTAGTTACTTAAAATTGATTCAAAATACAATTAGTTATTGCCAGTATACTTACTAGTAAAGACTTTTTGAAAATACGTCGGTTACTATAAGGGAAACCTGGAAACATAAAACAATAAGCTAATACATGACTAACACCGCACCCAATGAGATTAGCATGAAGAAACAAAAAGGGTTTCATGTGATTCTCGGTGAGACAAAGCTGATGTTAAGCAAGCAGCAGGAAAACCTGAAAACGTAAAAGATGAGTAGGTCAAAGCCAAGGGAAAAGGAAACCAAAAGTTTAACTTGTTTTTTGTAATATTTTATATTAGCATATGTTCCATTTCCAATAAATGTTCCATTGCCATTGTGGTGTTCTGAATTGTATGGGGGGTCACCTTGTTAATGCTTTGTAACAACAGAGATAACATTTATTTACAAATTTTAAATACGAACTAATTATACATTAAAAGCATGACGCACCAAGAAGAGATTTACAAAGGTTTTTGTGTGCGTGACTATTGCAAATGTCTTTAACCACTGAAAGCACTTTAATTTGTAAAGTTGATGGATGAGATTCTATTTTGAAGAATTGAACGTTGTGGTATCACGACGAAGATCTGGATCTGATGTTGTGTGTGAACGATGTCCATCGTTAAAACAAATGCAATGCGGCACCTAATAGCAGTTACTGGAATAGCATTTCCATACATCGGTACATTGTGGTTAGTAGGTGGAGATGCGTGCAATGGGCGACGTCTTTGGTTGGTAGAAATTACAACGAGCAGATGGCTGAATGTCCCCAATTCTAGCGTGCACGTTGGCGTCACGTGCTTTAGGAAGTGGGCCTGATGACTTCGGAAGTGGAGTGAATCCAAACGGTGTTATGGCGAGCTTTTGAATCCATAATGTGGTTAAAGAATTTGCTTCATTTTATGCCGCCTAATTTGGTGGTCACAACGAGATAATCTGAAGAAAAACTCTTTGTGCACAAAGAGCTTGGTGACCTCCGTCTTGTACTATCTTAAGTTCTCTCCAAGAAGTTTGGTGACTACCTAAAGAAGAGAACAAGTAAGATGTGATTTGCTCTAGCATTTAAAGCTTCTTTTATAGCCTAAGTTTGTTTGTATTATACATTCGGATGGCTTTATTAAGTATTTCGAGAGATGTCTAACGAGTCCATTACTGTTTAAGGGGTATTTTAACTATGCATGCTATTTATTTGCATGTTGCGTGCTTATTGGTCAGTTAGTTAGCAATAGGGTTAGTTGCATACATACTCCTATACCATAAATCAAGCAAAGTGTGGATGTAGCTGAAGTCTAAACTTAAGGAACTTTTTGTCTATGAACGCTATTATTCTAGTAAAAAGCTTGCTTTTCCAAAAACCCACGTTCGTAAAAAGGTTCAGCTTCAAAAAGGAAAAACTTGTAACCTAAGACAACGTAGTAAAATCCAAGCAAGTATTTTCATATCGCAACAATACAATTATTAATCACAAGTGAGTCAAAATTTTACAGAGCCGGTAGTTGGGCGTCGTTAACAGCTTACAAATGTGATTCATTGCCGGGTTTACATATTCGCCGCACCTACTGTATCAGTAAAATGTTAAACATTAACACAAAGGTATTGATTTTCTCTTGGATTCAGTGTAGCTGAATCCAGGCAAAAATTAATATCACTGAAGCAATGTTTAACCCTTTACTTAGACAGCTGGTCAAGCGAATGTAGTAACATCCAAGAACATTTTTAAATTAATCCAAATTTCAAATGATATTTTCTGCCAATCACAGACAATTCTATCTAAAATGTAACTTATCACTGACCAGAATTAATATAGTTACCCAACCCTAGTTTAATTTTGGGTGACAGTTGACAACTTAAATGAACATAACCTATCAACTGATATCTAACATCTCCTGAAATTAAGAAAATTTTAATTAAGGCGCCAAAAGAAATGCTAGTTTGTTCTAGAGAATTCGAAACCGGAAGTGCGCAATAATATGTAATTTTTCGTGATATCTATAAAAATATTAACAGGAAGTACTTTAGAATATTGCAGAATAACTTAAATTTAAGTATAGGGTAGTTTCCAATTAGCAATGGCAATAATAAAAGTTGATTTACGCCATTAACCTAAAAGCACATGTAGGGATGATTTAAGATTGTGAAATATATAAGGTTTTTGATTGGCTAGACCAGTCACGTGATCGAAGGTATATAACTACGGTAAGTGGGGGAAAAAAAGATACACAAAGCCTCACCAAGACACACAAAAACATGAAAGGAGGCACGTAAATGTAAAACTAACTAGCCCGAGGCTGGTGCGGGTTATGCTGCAATGCCGCAGCAGTATTGGTTCTATGCCCGTGTAAATTAAAGTAATGTTTAGTAAACAAATCTAAGAAGTGAGTATGCTTATTACGGGAAGAATAGTGAATTTAAGTAGTTGCTGGTGGACATAGATAAGTTAGGCTCTTAAAGGCGAATTAAATAGCGATAAATTTAAATGTAATCAGAAAACAAAATGTTTAATCTGTAAGGCGTTTAATGATAGGATGCGCAGGTTTATTAACTGCGAAGAAGATGATGACTAACCCCACCCATACGCTTCATTATTTATTGATTGTGGAAGTTCGGTTTTTGGAAGCTCGGTTCCAATCCAATTTGGTGCAGAAGTAGGGGAATATAAAAAGTTTCGAGCACAAAATTTATCTACACCCGTGTTAAGCACTATCAACCCTGGTGAGGATAAGTTACCTCGAAAGTATTGTAGAGACTGGAGCAACAGTGGGTATTGCATACCCAAAACAGGTATCGGGTAAATCTTTGAATAAATGATTCGAGAGAACGGACGTGTATATACATGCATACACGTGAGGGTGCAAGTATGAACTTTTATATATTTATACATATGCTTTTACATGAATGTTATTAAGTTGCTAGATTAATGTTGGAATTTTTGGACATTATTATCAACGTTACTACTTACTATTATGAATTTTGTGTAGAATATCAAGAGTTTTTGGCTATGTTTAATTCGGGGCCAATTTGTTTTAATTGTAGAATTTGCATTGATTAGTACAATGTATAACAACCCGACTTAAGGTAACTTTTAGTTAAGTAAGAGATATTTCTTTTATGGCATTCAAGGATGTCAATATAGATAATGTATATAGTTATATCACCATATTAAAGGTTATTAAATTCAGTACTTGACACGAATGTTGAGATATATATTACAATTAAAAGGGGTTTGTTGAAATATATTTAGGTACAGGTATTTTGTAAACTCTTGGGTAAGTTAACTCACCAGTATAAGTTTCAGAGTTCTAGGCGTAACCACCCTGAGGAATGTCCATGTGCTCTCCGCTGTAGAGGAGCCGAGGCGTTTGAGTGAAGTAGAGTGAATGCTGTTCGATCAGAAATAGTCGACAACCTTCTGGAATAGGTAAGTGGACCCTTGTATTGAAATTTTGAACCGTAAGAAATGATATAGAGTTGGCATTTGATTATATATGTATTAGGTAACTCGTTTCTTTGAGTGTAACTTAGGACAGAGAAAGAGGGCAAAGTGTTACAATGTGTAATCTCTGCTGTTAATGTAACAATATACAACATGCACAACATCCCACCCCTATTTACACGCAACACCGCTATTAAAAGTTTTATAGAAGATAGCGAAGTTCTTCGCACAAATGTTAGAAAAGTGTCATATGACTTGATTAAGATGTTTGAAGGCAAACTGCAGGCTGCCGAAATAAAAAAGGAAAACCTTCTGTTGCAGGAAACTTTCTCTTTCGACGCATTTTAATTTTATGATGTTTGTCATTTTGATTCGTTTGCTGTTCAGATAAACATCTTTAGCTTGCCGTGTACTAAAGAAGAGGCAATCGTATTCCTCCAGGAAAGAGTTGTAATTATAAACACATTTAATTTTAACAGTTTCTGTATTCATAAATTCCACCAATAGGATTGACTTATTGCCTTAAAAAATATAAGTTTTAGGTTTCTATAAATTTTAACCTAAGGGAAAATTGCTTTGCTTCATGTTTGATCCATAGTCGAATTCCTATATCAGTTTTTAATAGTTAGAAATGATATCACCCTTGTTATTAGCACAGCCCTGATATTGTTTTGTCTACAAAGAACTAATGACACCACTGATGACTCATAGCATGAGAACAACGACAGGTCATATATAGTTTTATGCTGACTCAAATAAATGTAAAATCCCAATTTCTGAGTTTAAGTCGACGATAAATAAATTTAAAGATATGTAAGTTACGTAGGAAAAGATGACACGAGGCATGTCCATTTGATTCATCTGTCCAAAGTTTGCCAAGGAGGTATCAAATGATTTAAAAGGTAGATTCAGTTTTCATAGGGCACTTCGTTTATACCATTCAACCCTCTCAACATGCCACTTTGTT
The DNA here is from genome assembly GCA_036346225.1 of Platerodrilus igneus. NCBI lineage: Eukaryota > Metazoa > Arthropoda > Insecta > Coleoptera > Lycidae > Platerodrilus > Platerodrilus igneus. The sequence goes on along the minus strand of JARFIW010001108.1, from coordinate 4,415,604 downwards.
AGGTCAATTTCCTTGACTAGAGAGTAGGGAACAAGGAAGAATAACCTAAATCATAATTAGGTCTTCAGTCCTGGAACTGGTTAGACGCGTACCCTCATTGCTTCCTATTCTGTGGAAACCTACACATTTCCTTGAAATTTTCACAGTCTGCATCTTTCACTATCTGCGTGTAATAGTATGATCTAGCTCTTCCTCTACTACTCTTTTTCCTAACTCTGCTTCTAATATATTCCGCATTATTCCCTCATGCCTTAGTATATGGCCTATCATCCTATCTCTCCGATTTTTTACTGTTTTTTCTTCCCAGACCATTTCTAGAACCACTTTGTTCCTAACTTTGTCCGTCGATGATATCTCCATCATACGTCTGTAGCACTACATTTCAAAGGCTTCTATTTTTTCCTCTCCGCTTCTCCTACTGTCCAGATTTTACAGTCGTACAATTCAGTGCTCCACACATATGTTTTAAGCAATTTTTTGTTGCTTTTATGTTTGTTGTCTTTGAACACAGTTGTTGCTTTTTCATGTTAAATGTAGCACGACCTTGTACTAATCTTTGTTTTTATATCTTTTAAGCTCTTCCCATTTTGCGTTACTGGGCTCCCTAGTTAGCAAAAATCCTTAACCTTTTGTAAGTTCTCGGTACCTATTTATATCCTTGTTTTCGATTTATTTTCCCCTCCTTTGCATAGTAGTACTTTAGTTTTATTTTTCTTCATTTTCATACTGTATCTCTCTGTTAGAACTGTTTCCATTTGATTAAAAGCACCTTCTAACTCTTCTTTGCTAGATGTTAAAACCGCTATATCATTTGCAAATCTAAGCATATTAATCATTTGTCCCTGCATAATAAAATGTCTTTCTGCATTTGACAATATTCATTGCATCTTCGATGTACAAGTTAAAAATTAGAGGCGATAGGGCACATCCCTGTCTCGCTTCTTTCCTAATATCTACTTCTTTACCTTCATGCTTTCATTCTATTACAGCTGTTTGCTCTTTGTATAAGCTATGTATTATAGTCAAAACAATTTAAACTGACCTATGACTCACCGCGGTACATTATTAGAAATGATAATAAAAACTGCATTGTCTTTGTCAGTATATGTAACTATTCTGCTCTAAAACAAGATGGATAGAAAAAAAATACGTCTTTTAAGGATTGGTATGGCAGCATCAAAACGTATGTCTGTTATAACTAATATTTATGAATTATTATAACCTATAAATAATTTTAGTTTACTGTCACTTTTTGTCGTCTTTTCACGTATAGTCCAGTCACTGAAGGTAAAAATGGGGTCCGACCTTTCGATTCGTTGAACCCTCATAGATCTTAATGAAATTGTAGGAGTAAGCCCGTCTTGCCCCCTAATTTAAAAGTGACCCTATGCCAATATGAGCTTTTTATTTTTTAGGGGTTAAAACAACCCCTTTGTATGAAAAATGGTAAAATTGTAATAATAATGGTTAATAAGCAAATATTTGACTTTAATTATATTTAAACATAATAAATAAAGACAATAACACGCCCTAGAATATAAATTAAAAGAATGGTGCGTGTTCAACCCTTAAACCCAACCCCTTGGCATCATTTTGCTGAGTTTTAATGAAAAAAATTATAATACTCATACCTATATAACTGAAGCGGGCTACTGCTACCGCGTTTCTTTAATTCAAAACAAGTAATAATAAATGTCTTTATTACTCACTGTTCACAAGTCTAATTAACAGTATATGCCTTGTTTACAGATGTTTTCAGTGCACTTAACAATGAAGCACTCTTACACTAATGAATTTACAAGCACTATTATCTTCTTAAACTAACTCCTTTACCATAGGTCCACTACCAACACTAACACTACTATTTATTTAAACACTTCTATTTATTTATGTATACTACAAGCTGCATGTACATTAGACACAGCTTATATCATTTATGTATATATTCTAAAAGCTCCACTACGTTTACTGTACACGATATAATTTATATTAGACATTCAAGAATAGACTGACTCTTGCATTCATTAGCGGTCTTATATATACTCTGGATTACAAGGATGACTCATGCTCCCGTAATTTCTAGAAGGATTCTGGAATCCTTGAGAATACGCTGTGCCCCCGAGCGTTTTGTGTGTAATTGACTGCTAGAAGAATTCTCGTTTCCTGAAAAGTATGCAGAGTCTACAGCGCTTGTGTGTTTGATGGGTTGCCCAGTAGTAGCTCGCAACACTGCCCCCTCTTTAAAACCGTTACGTCTCGTAACTGTAGATACATTTTGGCGCCAATTCGATGACTGATGACGGTATCGGCAGCTATCTCCTCTGGTGCATCCACCACGTCGTTGGAAATAACAGTCAACACTCTTTTCTTGGTCTTGGTAGGCAACCGGTTGAAAACAACAAACAAGGACCTGGACATTGGTTCCCTGGAAAACTACTTCTAGCATATTTCGGACTATCCTCCAATCTAAGCGATCCAGTCCACAGCCTAGCTTGGGCACCGCTAGTCTCGTTACTCTATTTTCCATCATCTGCGACTTAAGATTTAGCAAAGCCTCCCATAGATGTCCATAACTAGGTCTCTGCCATGAAGAATTTTTGGTGACCAGATAGTAAACATAACGATTTTTATCTTGAAGAACCAAAGCTTTTCCTACAGTTGGCTGCTGTTGTACTAATTCATCTACACATCCAAACTTTTTCTTGAAAACAACAGCTATTCCCCTTGACATTGCCAAATCTTGAGCTACGCAATGTGCAAGGGAATACTCTTCTGGTGCTCTAAACAGATCTTGCTGTTTTTCAACAACAACGCCAAATCTCGCCTTAGCGGAACCACCATACGCTGCCATAAAGCTCTCAAAATCTACATTTGGCTCATGATTAATAACTTGTCGAACACCATTTTCATCAGCCGAGCTTTCTTGGTTGTTGCCAGCGTAGGATGTTAAACGGTCAAAGTGTACCACTTTCGGTTTACCACGAGGGGATCTTCTGATCCGGTACACCACATCATTAATTCTTTTTAACACTTCGTACGGCCCTTCCCATTGTCTTTTTAGTTTTGGCGACAAACCACGTTTTCTTTGTGGATTGTACAACCACACTAAATCTCCAGGTTGATAGCCACCTTCTTGTGCTCTCGTGTCATATTGTGATTTCATTCGATCGTTTGCTGCCTGGATATTCTTTCGGACGCTTTCGTGAATGCTATTTGATCTTTTACGAAGCTTACTAACGTAATCTTCACCTGCGATCTCTTCTCCAGGTTTAAATCCAAACCGAAGATCACATGGTAGCCGCAATTCACGTCCTAGCATTACGCAAGCGGGCGAGTACCCTGTGCTGTCATGTACCGAAGATCGGTACGCCAGTAGGAACAAATGTAGATATTGGTCCCAGTCTCGTTGATGTTCAGAGACAACTTTGGCCAGGTACTTCCCTAATGTCCTGTTCATTCTTTCAACCATTCCATCCGATTGGGGATGAAGTGGCGTGGTTCTAGTCTTCCTGATTCCAAGATGCTTGCAGACATTTTGAAACAATGCTATTCGAAGTTCCGACCTTGATCGGAGTGTAATTCCAACGGAACTCCAAAGCGACAAAACAACTCCTTCACTAGTACATCTGCAACCATCTCGGCCTCTTGGTTAGGTATAGCATATGCCTCCGGCCATTTGGTAAAATAATCCATCGCAACCAAGATGTATTTATTTCCTTTCTCTGATTCAGGAAACGGACCAGCTATATCAATGGCTACCCTCTCAAACGGATTCCCCACGTTATACTGTCTCATTGGGGCTTTCCGTTTTGTGACCGGGCCATTTGCAGAGGCACACAATTCACATTTCCGGCACCACTCCTTCACATCATCTTTGCAGTTCACCCAATAGAATCTTTCTCTCACTCTTTCGAGAGTTCTTTTCACGCCAAAGTGCCCTCCGGAAATACCATCGTGCAAGTGCTGCAACACTTCCGGCACTCTGCTTCTCGGCACTATCACTTGAAGTCTCTCAGTGCCGTCTTCAAATTCCAGGCGTCGTTTCAAGATTCCACTTTCCATCATCAAGGAGTCCCACTGTGCCCAGTATGCCTTCAGGCTCCTACTTGAAATACTAATTTCTTCCCAAGCTGGTCGTTGTCCTCTACTTTTCCACTCAATAATACGTCCCAATTCGGCGTCATTCTCCTGATCTTCTCGTATTCTTTCGGGTTGCCAAGTATCATCGGTCACTGTCATTCTACGGATGACACTTATTTTCTCCTCTATCTTGGAGCAATGATTGCAGTCTTCCGGACAAGGTCTCCTTGACAGAGCGTCTGCATTCCGATGGCTAGTTCCTACACGATGTTCCGTATCAAAGTCATATTCCTGCAGCCGCTCTATCCACCTTGCCACTTGCCCTTCAGGATTTCGAAACTGCAGTAACCATTTTAGTGCAGCATGGTCTGTTCTCAACAGGAATTTACGGCCGTATAAGTACTTATAAAAGTGCTCTACGGATTTGACGACGGCCAACAGCTCCCTTCTGGTCACACAATAGTTTCTTTCCGGCCGCGACAAGACTTTGCTAAAATACCCAATAACTTTTTCTTGTCCGTCCTGCACTTGAGAAAGAACGCCTGCTATAACTGTGTTACTGGCATCGGTATCCAACACAAACTTCCCCTCCATCCGTGGATAACTCAAAATTGGTGCTGTAACTAGTAGCCGTTTCAGTTGTTCAAATGCACTGTGGCAGTCGTCATTCCAATCATATTCTTGTCCATCTTCGGTTAATTTCGTTAGCGGTTTGGCAATGTTCGCAAACCCAAGTATAAAACGTCGGTAATATGTGCACAATCCTAGAAAACTGCGTAGTTGGTGTATATCTGCTGGTGTAGGCCACTCTTGTACCGTTTTTATTTTGTCAGGGTCAGCTCTTATTCCGGTCTCCGAAACGACATGTCCTAGGTATTTCTCCTCTTTTCCAAACAGGTGACACTTCTTGGGGCTCAATGTAAGGTTTGCCCCCCGTAGTCTTTGGAATATCTCCTTTAGGTTTTTAAGGTGTTCTTCAAAGGACCGGCCTAACACTATCACGTCGTCTAGGTACACCAGACATGTCTTCCAGGACAGTCCACGCAGAATCGACTCCATTAATCGTTCAAAAGTAGCAGGGGCATTGCATAATCCAAATGGCATGACCTTGAACTGCCATAATCCAGTTCCAATTGTAAACGCAGTCTTCTCTTTGTCATTTGGCTCCAAGCCTACCTGCCAGTATCCGCTTTTCAAGTCCAAGGTCGAAAACCATTTGGATCCGGATAGAGTATCCAAGGTGTCATCAATTCTGGGCAAAGGATAGCTGTCTTTCTTTGTCACATTGTTAAGCCGCCGGTAGTCTACACAAAACCTTGTCGACCCGTCCTTTTTCTTGACAAGCACTACCGGGGATGCCCATGGACTATTCGAGGGTTCAATTACTCCCTGTTCTTCCATGTCGGTGATAATTTGCTCGGCTTCCTTACGTTTTGCCAAAGGAAGCCGCCTGGGGTGTTGTCTTATCGGTTGCGCATCTCCAGTATTGATCTTGTGTTGCACAACATTCGTCCTTCCTTTCTCACTGTCATCCAGTGCAAACACACTTCGATATCGTCCGACTAGTTCTTTTACCTTGCCCAGTTGGTCACCGTTTAATCCTTGACACGAAGGTATTAACATATTGTTGCGAGCTACTACTAGGCAACCCATCAAACACACAAGCGCTGTAGACTCTGCATACTTTTCAGGAAACGAGAATTCTTCTAGCAATCAATTACACACAAAACGCTCGGGGCACAGCGTATTCTCAAGGATTCCAGAATCCTTCTAGAAATTACGGGAGCATGAGTCATCCTTGTAATCCAGAGTATATATAAGACCGCTAATGAATGCAAGAGTCAGTCTATTCTTGAATGTCTAATATAAATTATAACGTTGTAAAGTAATAGTAGTTTTGAGCTTTTAGACGTATACATAAATGTGATATGCTGTGTCTAATGTACATGCAGCTTGTAGTATACATAAATAAATAGAAGTGTATAAACAAATAGTTGTGTTAGTGTTATTAATGAACCTATGGTGAAGAAGTTAGTTTAAGAAGATATTAGTGCTTGTAAATTCATTAGTGTAATAGTGCTTCATTGTTAAGTGGACTGTAAACATCTATAAATAAGGCATATACTGTTAATTAGACTTGTGAACAGTAAGTAATAAAGACGTTTGTTATTACTTGTTTTAAATTAAAGAAACGCGGTAGCAGTAGCCCGTTTCAATATCCAGCAATTTCTGTGAGCAACCTTTGGCTGGTTTATCTTTCGTGTCGTCCACACAACGTTTAATATGGCATACTGGAATGCAACTTCCCACAATCGTGTCTTTCTTCAGGGTCACCGTATGCGGATTAATGTTCAGCATCCTTACTGGTACCATATTTCGAAACTTTACCAGCGTTCTTCCAATCAGTAATCCCTCGTGACCAATTCCCGATTCAGTTGCTTCCATCATGCATACTTGTCCTTCCCGAAGCGTACCATCCGGGCGTCCCATTACTATCATTTCCGCTTTCTCGGGTATTTTCATATCGCAAATCATTCGAACTTGCATCGTCTGGTTACTCGTACCTTGAAATGGAATCTCATCATCATCTATCCGAAGCACATTTTCTTTCATGTTTACATGAAACCCATATTCTCTCATGAGATCCATTCCCAAGATCACTTCTTCTGTAATTTCAGCTACCAACACTCGATGATTAATTAATTTGTCTCCAATTGTCAACATAAACGCAGTCTCTCCGTGAGTACCAATCTTCTCACCACTTGCCGTTTGGAGACACACCGATACAGGTAGCACCTTTCCACGACCAACCAAATCTGGTCTCACAATAGTTCTTGTCGCTCCTGTATCCACAAGTAATCGGACAATCCTACCATTAATTCCACCATCGATATAAATGCTGTCCAGACTTCCCATTGACGATGCAGCACGGACGATAATCTCCGGAGCACTACGCTGTGCTGTCGACGTCCGTCCCCTTACATTGACCTGCTTTAACTCAGCCGGTTGTTTCTTTGGTTGAGTACAGCGTCTCTGCATATGACCAACTTCACCGCAGCTCCAGCATCGCAAACGCCATCTCCGCGGTCGTAATCTTTTCAGCCTTTCCGCCTTTCGCTTTTCAAACACACGGTTGATTATTTCATCTATGCTGTTCGAGCTTGACCAGGTTCCTCTAAGGCAGACCGAACTTTGTGACTCATTCTGTGTGATGTCTGCTTAGCCGCTTCAAATTCAAGCGCATGGGCCAGTGCGTCATCCAACATTTTTGGCCTTGCTAGTCTTAGCGCTTGCTGTATTTCGCCATCCTTAACGCCATCCACAAATGTTTGGACAGCAAGTTGTTCGAGGAAGCTATCTGGTGCCGTTGGGTACGCCAATCTAACTAATCTTGCGATGTCAGCTTCGAATTCTTGCAGGCTTTCGCTTGTCTTTTGCGAGCGGTTCTTAACTTGTGCGTGGTAAACCTGTTGAAGGTGGGCATCTCCATATCTCATCTCAAGCTTTGATGTTAAGAGGCCGTAATCATTCTGCTGGTGATCGGGAATTGTTTGTAAGATGTTAAGAGCCTCCCCCCGTAGGGCCACTATTAAGGAGATAGCCTTCTCTGTGTTGCACCAACCGTTGGCTATTGCAGCAGCTTCAAATTGTTTCAAATATGTGGGCCAAGGTGTTTTGCCATCGAATGTGGGTGGTTTCACTTTAAATTTAGACGGTATAGACTCGCTTCTTTCCATGGTTCTTATTTCTGGAATGTTCTCATTTACAACTTGATTTGCCGTTTCAAGTGGCCGTGTTGTTATTGAAATCACCTGTTCTTGCAGCCTCATCATATCTTCTTCCATTTTTACTAATTTACTGTCCAACTTTTGCTCAACTGTTTTTACCCGTTCAGTGAAATCTTCTTTCAATGCAATGGAGCATTCCATTAATCTTTGTTCTAGCGTAGCCGTATTTCCATTCAACTTTGCTTCCATTTTCGCAGCATTTTCAGTAAACCTTTCATCTATTTTTGTAGCATTTTCAGTAAACTTTTCATCTATTTTTGCAGCATTTTCAGTAAACTTTTCATTTAGTGTCACTTCCAGTTTAGCCGACCTTTCCTCTATTTTCTCAGCATTTTCACTAAGTGTCAATTCTAGTTTAGCCGACCTTTCCTCCATACCGGATTTAAAATCCTTGAGGAAATTCATTAAAGTTTCTGCCTCCATCTTATTTTGACTTCTTGTAACTGGCATATGCAAACTACTTAAATGTCTTTAGACTTGTGTTTTAAATTAATCACTATATACCCCGCACCTGACACCAGTGAAGCGGGCTACTGCTACCGCGTTTCTTTAATTCAAAACAAGTAATAATAAATGTCTTTATTACTCACTGTTCACAAGTCTAATTAACAGTATATGCCTTGTTTACAGATGTTTTCAGTGCACTTAACAATGAAGCACTCTTACACTAATGAATTTACAAGCACTAATATCTTCTTAAACTAACTCCTTTACCATAGGTCCACTACCAACACTAACACTACTATTTATTTATACACTTCTATTTATTTATGTATACTACAAGCTGCATGTACATTAGACACAGCTTATATCATTTATGTATATATTCTAAAAGCTCCACTACGTTTACTGTACACGATATAATTTATATTAGACATTCAAGAATAGACTGACTCTTGCATTCATTAGCGGTCTTATATATACTCTGGATTACAAGGATGACTCATGCTCCCGTAATTTCTAGAAGGATTCTGGAATCCTTGAGAATACGCTGTGCCCCCGAGCGTTTTGTGTGTAATTGACTGCTAGAAGAATTCTCGTTTCCTGAAAAGTATGCAGAGTCTACAGCGCTTGTGTGTTTGATGGGTTGCCTAGTAGTAGCTCGCAACATAACTTATTGCAATTACTTATTTAATATATCTTTACTATTTATTAGCTACTTGTATAAAGTAATATCCTTAAATCCCCTAAAATCATCCCCTAATGAAAGTTTATTCAAAACATTCATTAAAAATTTTTTTCCGGCTAAACCGGAAGTACATTATTAACAAAGAAATCATATCAGATGCATTTTGCCTCATTGCATTTATCTACAAAGTTTCATAAATATCGTCCTTTTCGTTTTAAAGATATTCACTTGGTTCCATACTTTATCCCAACCCTGTATATATGTATATATGTGTATATATTGCTATGATCTCTCTCAATTATCTACGCTCCATCGTTTGGGCGACCAAATAAATATTGCTATAAACTCCCTCCAGGAACTTAACTGGATTTTATCTTGTAAAGGCCTTGTATCGACCAATAACAAAATTTGATGTGATACCGCCTTGCTCGTTATCAATGGCGTATTCAACTTATAGCTCCTCCTTTATTGTTTAAATTATCAAATTACACTCTCATTAACTTTATCTTTTGACCTCGACTAGCGTTTATTTAGAATTATAAAATGAAGTTAATTCTATTCAATATAATGAAAACAAATATTATGTACAGGTTTTTGAGAATTATTAAAATACGCTTTTCAATTAATTAATGTTGTAAATCTCATTTATTAAAAATCATATACTATTCAATCTATCTAAAGTGACCAAAAAATCTATTGCTTTTATAAAAAAAAAGCTTGGAACGTTCAAAACCCTTTTATCATATAACGCACTTTATACGTATGCAAGTCCTTTGTTTTGTTGACTTCGTCACATTAATTTATATTAAGCAAATTCAATATTCAATATTTAAATTCAAATAGAAAAATAATGTCTTATAACTAAAGATCTAACCTGGTCTATTTTCTTCGCAATTTCCTTCCTGCAATCGACGCATCCATTATCAGCTAATATTTTCCATGCATTATGCCATCCATTTGGATCAAAATTATGTTCTCCCAATTCAGAATTATTATATGCCCATTCGAAATATGAACCATTGCATTTAAATTATTGTCATCACCCTCTGGACTACCATTATTAAACTTATACTTATGCACCCCAAATTATTGTCGTCTCATTTAGACTTATTCTCAACAGACTCAGAATTTATTCTCATCAATTTCCCCAAACTTAGAATTGGATTATCATTCTCTCCAGACTTGAAATCGTAGTTTATACTCCCCGGACTCGAAATTGGATCATCATTCTCCCCAAACTTAGAGCCCTATTATTATTATGTTTTAGTTTAAATAGATTCCCTAAAATCTACTTACGTTTAATCGGCAATCATAATTTTTATCTTCGTCACACTTAAACAATAATTTCACTTTAAAATTATTTTTACGTGTTGCACTAATGTTCAAAGTGGCGCACCTCGGCCTTTGGTGAGTTGAAAACTGAGTTCGTTATCACAGTCCCTGTTAATATATGATTGATCTCCTACTCCGTTAGTAGGCATGGCTTACAAACTCATCGCTAATTTTAACCAATCAAGTCTTTGCATTTAAAGTAGTTTCTGATGTAACTTTCTCTGCCTTCAAGTAATTGTGGCTTGCTCGCAGGTGCCTCGTTATCAGACATGCGGTGTTTTGAAGAAATATAATCGCTTTTCCATGTTGTACACAAACAACTAATGCAATTCGACTTTCAATTTTCATATATGCTTGTTATTTAGGCAATTTTTAATCACCTTTCTTTATTACAATTATTAACTACTTGTACGCATTTATACTATGCTTCTCGAAGCTCTATTTCTTATCTCCGTATTATCATAACTGTTTGGAATTCTTTTGAATGCATGTTTAATTACACTTTATTATGTTTACTTATAAATACGCGTGCTTTCACTGAAAAATATCGTTATTTGCTTTACCTAAATTAACTAAAACTCTATCTACAGGGTGTTAAATATTTACTATTTACCTAATGCATGTATTCCTTGTTTCTACGCTAACTATGCGTCTTCGTGTGTCTATTTGCGTCGCTTAAAACTACTTATACTTTATATACAGGGTGTTGACTGCTTACTATTTACAAACTATCTCCATTTCTCAATTTTCTATTAAATAAATGTAGTTTTCTGCTTCCTATTATAATTTCTAATTCCTGCACGACCCTTGCTATAAAATACACCCCTAAACAATTCCTTATCACAGTAATATATATATATATATATATATATATATATATATATATTAATAGTTATTAAGATGAAATGAAAACCCAACTTTGTATTTAAAGTTGAATTACCATTTCAAATCGAACTAGTAATTGAAAACCACTAAAAGAACGGCTACAGCAGGATTTGAACCTGCAACCTCTGATTCTCCGGATCAGTGCTCTAACCAATTGAGCTATCTAGCCTAATTGTTTAGATGATGTTATACTTAATACTACTGAAGCTTGGCCCTTGTTAATGATTTTCAATTACGTCTTGCATTTAAGGAAATTGAATCTAGTTATATACATAATTCATGTACTAATAACTTGATCATCCCATTTTTGCAACGTTCGGAATAATACAAACATGTAATTATATTATTATTAATAGAGAAGAATAATCCACATTTGGAATGCAAATGAATGCTTAATATATATTAATAGTTATTAAGATGAAATGAAAACCCAACTTTGTATTTAAAGTTGAATTACCATTTCAAATCGAACTAGTAATTGAAAACCACTAAAAGAACGGCTACAGCAGGATTTGAACCTGCAACCTCTGATTCTCCGGATCAGTGCTCTAACCAATTGAGCTATCTAGCCTAATTGTTTAGATGATGTTATACTTAATACTACTGAAGCTTGGCCCTTGTTATATATATATATATATATATATATATATATATATATATATATATATATACCTATAGGCTATATGTTATATAATTTTATAGGTAATATTCAAATATAGTTTAAATTGTATGCGCTCTAAAAATTTCTTCGAAAAAATTGTCTCGGTTTTTCAACCGTAACACCCTCAATTTTGAAGATAAAAAAGTTTATAAAAAACCATTTTGTAGGTAATTTTATGCTCTATAACATCCTTTTACTTATAAAACTGTAAGATCATTTATTATTATTATACAGCTTGAAGGGATGAAAAAGGGTGACGCTTACATTTCATTTCACGCTTTTTAACGGTTATATTTCAGCCAATTTTCATCGTATAGTAATTTATAAAAAACAAAAATTTTTGTCAAAAAAAATCTAAATTTTTTGACTTGTTATTTTTGCGTAAAATTCATAGTTTTTAAGTAATTTTAAAAAAATGTTCAATTAAAAAAAAATCCAAAATCGACATTTTATCAAAAACCAAGCATTCTAAACCGGTACAACTTTCACATCACGTAAATGACACCCAAACAAAATAAAATTTACAAGGAATACCATCAATTTTGATTTTGATGCACTTGGCATCACTCTCAGCGCTCATTTTTTCATAAAAAATATGAGTACTATGCTTTATTTTGATCATAACTCGGCGAGTTTTTAATCCGATCGACATTTATCAAAGCGAATTTTGAAGGTATTTTTAACCACTTTAAAAAGTATCTAATAACATTTTTTGATAAAACTGAACCATCAGCTGATATTTAACATTAAATATTTCATTTTCAACATTTCGTGAAAAAAAGTCCGTTTCAACCGTCTATAACTTGAATAATATAGCAGTAATGAATTTTTTACAAGAGAGCTTTTTTCTTCATTTTTTTATTAGCTTCATTTTTTATTAGCTTCATTTTTTTCTCTACACTTTTTTTATTTAACTTGAATTCTTCGAGTTATTTTTAAAAAACCGCCCAAAAACAGGCTTTTTTTGGTCAAAAATTAGTATTTTCCACCGCATATAACTTAAAAACTATGGGTATACAAAAAAGTTCATATGAACTTTTCTGTTTAAAATGAGTCCATCTATCGATTTCCGGGAGTTATTTGGAATAAAGCAGTCCCCACCCCCTAGAAGGGGTGAGTACCACCACTAGGAAAAAAGCTCATATTGGCACTGGGTCACTTTTGCTTTGTATGCTATTCTTCACCAACTGACGATCGATGAAGGTTCAACGAATCGAGACCCCAAAACATTCAGTGACTAGACTAGTAGTTCTTGCTTTGTTGTATTTATGTTTTTACATTTAGTTCAAATCGCAAATATAAAAGTTTTTTTCAAAACTAAAAGGATTTCTTACACATTATAAAAGGTAAATACAGCCATCCTATAACAACACTATATACTAACACCTCTGTGCTTTTTAGTTGTTCAAAATGCTTCGAAACAAACATCTCACACCCCAAACACACCAGGTGATTTTGAACGTCATGGAATATTTTGAAAGAGAGCGTGATAATGAAGATGTTTTAGTTTCGTTTGAAAGTGTTATGCAGGTACAAAAATAAATACATTTAGTCCTCCAAATCAATTAATTATTTCTTCAGCGAACCTCTGAAGTATGTGGTGTTAGCCTTAGTATTTTAACTAGGATTAAGAGAGGAGGCTCACAAGCTGTAAAGAAAAATTTTCCAATTCATTCAACGTGCAGGAAACGCAACTGATCAAAAAGCAAATGTTGTGATGTTGAAGATTTTATAAAAGATGCAGTTAAACGTAAAATTAATGAGATGCTTCGAAAAGTAATATGAAAATTAATTGTAGTCAGTAACTATTTTTTATATTTTTAAGACTTCATGTAACTGCACAAACACTCCAAAAAGAGCTTGTTACTTCCGGCATATATAATTTCAATTGCCTTTTAATTAGGGGATCTGTCAAAAAGAATTGGCATGATAATTCTCACAAAAGCATCAAGAAGAAGCCATTTGGAGCAAGAAAACGGTTAGTTGTTAATTTGTGCTGTACTGTCACTGCTGCCGTGTATACTGACTTACGCCAAATCGGTTGAATTAGATCTTAGTTGCTTAATAACATGTTGGAGATTTCACTAAAAAAATGGTTTTATACATGATGCATCTCTTTTGTATTTTTCAAAATCACAATATGCAGATTATCATGGTGATATGAACACAGAAATGTTCACAAAATGGTTCCAAGAAAATTTATTACCAAATTTAAGCGGTCCAAGTTTAATTGTGCTAGATAATGCTTGATATCATTCACAGTTAGTCGAAAAGGTTCCTAACACTTCTTCAAATAAAGAGGAATTAATTAATTATTTGCTTCGATATAACATATTTGCCGGCACTTCAATGTTAAACAGAGAATTACTTGCACTAGTAAAGGAAAATGTTCAACCAAAAATATACATACTTGATGAACTTGCAGCACAAAGTGGCCATAAAGTATTAAGGCTCCCTCCATACCATTGTCAATTTAATCCAATAGAATAATTTGGGGTAATTGCAAAGGCTATTACGACAAAAATATTGAAAGATTTAATGAACAATTTAATGACGAGCACGTACAATTAATATGGCGTGAAGCACTTGGAAAGTTGGACGACAAATATTGGCAAAAATGCGTTCACCATTGAGAAAAATGTATGATGGAATGGTGGCAAATTGAAAAAAATCTTGATGTGGCACCGTCCCTTATTATCAACTTAGAGAATTCAAGCAGCAATGACTCTTATGAAGATGATTCAATTTCAGAATAATTGATTAATATAAAATGAAGTGGTGCCCTAGATTTACACTTTTTGAATGTAGTAGAGCAATATTACAATAAAATCATACAATACCGTTTTGTTTGTTTAATACTAAATTTGATTAAATAAAAATTAAATATTTACAAATACACTTTTATATGTACAACCATGTTGTTAACCATTTAAAACAGGAATAATATAAAATCCCGAAACTACAATTTCCCTGATAATCGTATGAATAACGGTCTCAATTCCAACAGTAATCATTAGTCTTCAGATATTTTCGAATCAATTAAAACACACGCTTCTTTATACTTAATAACAATATAATATCTTGAAAATTCACTTTGTTTTCAAAAACCAACAATATCTGCGACACCATGCTAAATATCCAGTATCTGTAGTACATTTCTAAACTAATAATTTAATCTACATTCCTGAAAATAGCTTGTCCATTTCCATATTATTAATATCTTCATTTAAACACAATTCATCTAAATAAAATGTTGGTCTATTTCCCTTCCAAACTTCCAATTTACCTTAAATTTTTTGGTTTAATTTTTATAAAAGAAAAATGTATTTGATACCTATGTTAACGCAGTTGTCAACTGCATATCCAACAAACATTTCTTATAATTCGTAGAAATTAAAAGATCATTTATAGAGGCCCTGGGACATACTTTCTGAGCTGATTTGTCACAATATAAACTTCATGCGCCATTTTGTATAAACAACTGAACTAATCCAGAATGCTAGAAATACATTCTGATTGCATTGATGCATATGCTTTAACATGATGAGTCATCGTTCAGCTTAACTGGTTTTGACTATATCCGTCTATCCCTAAAACTCATTCCAATCTTTTTGAGTATTTCAAACATTTTTTTCCATTTAACATTGTCGAATGCTTTTTCCAGATCAACAAAACCTACAAACACGCTTTCGCCTTTTTCTATTGTTTTCTCCATTATCACCTTCAAAGCTAAAATAGCCTCCCATGTTCCCTTGTTTTGCCTAAACCCAAATTGATCTTCGCCTAGTATTTGCTCAGCTCGTTTTTCCATTCGTCTTTGTATAATTCTAATTAACATTTTGACACACGGGCTATCAAACTTATTGTTCGAAAATTTTCACGTCTATCCGAGCCTTTCTTTTTTTGATATTGTTCCGTCCTTGTAAATAGTTATAGATTAGGATTTATTATTTACGTGGGCTTGCTTGCTGTTTTCAATTCGACGCGGTAGATTTAAATTTTGTTAGTCAAATTTCCCCAATGCGTTTATTTGATGTATATTAACCTTGTGAATGGTGAACGTTCATTCAGCGCGCGGACGCACCAGATTATCGATTTGGAATATCCAAGGAACTTGCTCAACGAATTCGCTCAACGAGCTTAGCAGTGATCGCAGTGCCCGCATTAGCTGGAAGTATCGTAGAACCCGCAGATAGCAGAGTATTCGTATAGACCGCATTATTAGAAGAATGTTATCGAACCGCTGTAGCAACAAGTCGCTCTAGTTTTTTGAAACCGCTCAGAAAATATCGTTGAAGAAACCGCATATCCTCGCTTGTTAAAAGCCGCTGAAGATGTTATCGTAAAACCGCAGTCGTACTTTATAGTGCCGTCTTGTTTATGAATTGTTACACACCGCGTTGGTGTTCGCATCGTTTTGTCCATGTGCCGCGTCCAGTGTGCACGTGTTACATGCCGCTAATTGGATATTATACACTTTGTTTGCACCGCCCTAGTTCGTGTGCTGCAAGCTATTAATTGGTTACAACTTCTTTCATCGTTGCCGTTGCAGGTGAGTACAAAAAATAAACGCTACTTTGTTTCTTTGTCATGTGCATGAACAGTAATTAATTGTGTTGCTTGCTTGAAACACGCTATAGAAAAAATACAGTCCACTTTTAAATCTCTACTAAATTGAGCTATCGAAAGTCACCGAGTACAGATATAGTGACTATGATGTTACGTTTGAAATCTTTTGGTATCTCGCCCTGTCTCATACATATAGCTTACAAATTGAAGGAGACATTCTGTTACTGCTTGTCCAGTGGTTTTTGAAGTTTCTACTTGCACCTTATCTGTACCCCACGCCTTACCACCTTTCATACCCTTTAATGCTAATTCAAACTCATCTCTAAGTATAGGATATCCCAAGTCATCCTTTTCAATGTCTGATTCCTGTTCCCTGCTGTATATAAATTCCCTATATATTCTTGCCATCTATCCACTTTCTCTACATTTTCAACAATAATGATTCCTCCCGCGTCTCTTATATTTTTGCTATACGGTTTTATATCCCTAAAATTCATTCTAATTAGTTTGTATTCTTTGTCTGTCTTTCCTATTTCCATCTTAGTTTGTACCTCTTTGCACTTTTCATCAATCCATTGTTCTTTAGCTTTCATGCATTTGCGAATAATTTCCCATTTTATGGCTTTATATCTCTGTTTTCCTGTTTCATCTGATCTATTTTTGGTATTTACGTCTTTCTATTAGATTCAGGATATCCTTTGTTATCAATAGTTTGTTACGTGCCGACAAATCGGCCGTAAACATTTCCAAATTTAGTTTTAATTTGTAAGAATTTCGCGCCAATAATTTAAAAAGACGTGCGTGTATTTCCGTCGCTTGAAATAGTTGCGTTTGCGCGAGATTGCGCCGACGCGGAGTGCAAAAAGGGGAAGTTGTGGATTTCCGGACACATCGAGATTAGTGAGCCAGACGTGGACGAAGGTAGTTATCTTTGTGTCTTATCGTGTCTTCTTTTTTTGTTATGTAGGTTTTCTTTTATCTACCCAATTATCGTTCCTTATACCCGTTTCCTGTTGCTCTCTACATAGGAAGAAGAAGGCAAATTTTAATTTGGATTCGACAAGGGGGCCCAACGATTACCCACGCCCGAAAGATCAACGGAGCCCCGCTGCCGCCATCATGGAGTAATGCTGTGAGAAGTCCTACAGTTTACGTGAGTACCTTTTGGTTTTCCTTATAATTAATATAACCATTGTTAGTATGTGATAATAAGTTGAACATTTATATAATGCAATACCCTATTTGCGCGTCATTTGGCAAATATTAATTTGTACTGCCAACTGACGTAGTGGCTCGCGTACCGCACCGACGGGAGTATAATAAGTTTCTTATTTTCTTTTTGTGTATACCCCAGAATATCTATAGCCGTCATGTCTAAGATGGATTTAATGTTATTCCATTCTGTTTCTACTTCCTTAGTATAAGAAATTTTCCCGATATCTTTCAGCAATTCATTTGACTTTTTTTTCAAATCTTTCGTGGATATCTTTAACTTTTAGTTTCTCAAAGTCAAAGTGCCTTTTTCCATTCTTTTTTTTTAGTTTTTAAATTTAAGAGTGGCCTTCATAATTAAGATGTTGCGGTCAGTGTCTATATCTGCTTCTGGATAGCTTCTACAGTCTTTTACTTGACTCCTAAAGTGTTGTCTAACAAGAATGTAATCTATTTGATATTTTCCTATATCTCCTGGCATCATTCACGTGTATCGTCTTCCTGTTTGGTTACCTTTGGGACGTGGCTTAAGCAGGTTGCACATGCTGCAAGTGATGTGACGTTGCCACCAGGCAATACACAATACTATGAAGGTAAAGCAGAAAGACGCAATACATCTGGATATGTAAATACTCATAGTGAAAGATCAAGTAGTAAAAATGAGCATCGTAGGTTTGATCATGTTAACGAGCAAAAGTGTGTTTGCAAAACTGATTCACATCATGTCAGGAGCTGCACTAGTTTAAAATACTGAGTCATTCAAAAATGTGGCATGCGATGCGTCAAACTAAGCAATGCAGAAAATGTTTAGCACAACATCATTCCCGCAATTGTAAATCAAACGAAATTTTTGAGATTCATAATTGTACGTTCAAAAACCATAGTCTGCTTGACAAAGATAATCAGGTTTCAGCATCTAAAGCTGACGTTAATTTAAATGCTCTTATAAATGAGCCTCCTGTTAGCTGCAATGTTCATTTAAACAAACTTCAAACTGTTCTTTTCCAAATTATTCCCATTATTCTCTATGAAAGGAAAGGATCATTACACACCTTCCTCGATGAAGGGTCATCTGTCGCCTTGATTCAGAATAATTTGGCAGACGAGCTTGAGTTATATGGTACCCAACAATCCTTATGTTTAAAATGAACCGATAACGGTACACGAGTGGAAAAGAATTCACAAAGAGTATCTGTAGATATTTCTGGCACATACTCAAGTGTGCGAAAATACAAAATATGAGATGTCCACACAGTGCGTACCTTGTACTTACCTTACCGGACCATATCTGCAGTTCAGTTCATCATGAAGTATGGATATTTGAACATGTTAAGATAGAATCTTATGCAAATGCAGTTCCTCGTATTCTTATTGGTATTGATAATTATAAATTGGTATTTCGTCTAGAAGTTCATGCAGGGACATGGAAAGAACCAGTAGCGACAAAAACACATCTTGGTTGGTTTCCACATTGTTTCTGTGATATATTAGCGGACACATATCCGGATTTCCATATTAGTTACCAACATCAAGCAAGACCAATATGTGAATGTGAGCATGATACAAAATTACATCAAATGGCGAAGGAGGTTTTTTTCCATTGAAAACTTTGATATAAAACTTCCAGAGACAACTGTTGAATCTGCTGAAAATAAACGTGCTCGGATAATAATGGAAACTACCAAAATTTACAAGGGTAACCAGTATGAGACCGGGTTATTATGGAAGTTTGACAACTTTGAAATGCCGGATAGTTATAAGATGGCAAACAATCGTCTCATATGTTTGGAAAAACAAATGTTGCATAGTCCTGAAATAGCAAAAAGTATACATGAAACGATTAGTAACCATTTCTCTAAAGGTTATGCACAGAAGATGTCAGCTAGAGAACTGCAAGTAATCTATCCGCAAATTTGGCTTTTACCAATGTTCTCTGTGAGTAACCCAAACAAACCAGGCAAACACCAAACTATTTGGGATGCTGCGGCTACAGTCAATGGAGTATCATTAAACACAATCCTTTCTTATAGGCCCAGACCAATTGATCTGCTTCCCGGAAGTAATTTGGTGCTTTCGAGAAGGGCATGTAGCAGTCACTGACGACATTCAAGATATGTTTCACCAGGTTCTAATTTCTGAAAAGCATCAGCAAGCTAAACTATTTTGTGGCGAGATAGCTGCAGTCAACGCATCCCAGATATATGTATTATGAACGTTATGACTTTTGGGGCAATATGCTCTCCATGTTCTACACACTACGTTAAAAATAATAATGCACTGCAGTATACAAATAGCTACCCGAGAGCCGTGAAAGCAATAATGAAGAATCACTACGTTGATGATTTACTTGACAGTGTAGACACAGCAGACTAAGCAATACAGTTAGCGGAAGAAATTAAACTTATACATGCTAAAGGAGGTTTAGTATGCTTTCCCGCGTTGCTATTCTATTGCGCAATTGTTTAATATAACGTATAATTACGCGCTAAATTACGTGCCATTGTGTATCAAATACCGAACACGTTTAAAGGTGATGCAATAGTCAAGTTTTCCTGCACAATGTAAATAAAAACAATTTACGCACTTAAATCGCACCTTGCAGCCAGTTCCCAGGGTCCATCACATTTTATGAGTCACATCACCCCATGTTGACTTCAAATCTCCAATCCGTCCATCCTAAACTGTATGATCTCGTAGGGGAACGATAAGGAACAACCAGGTATAAGGAACGATAAGACAAGGTAAGGAACCTACCACCCGAAAAGAAAAGGCACACCACACAGATAGATGTTCTTGGCTTTAGGTCTCGTAGCTTAATGGCCGCTTCCGACACTACCCGCACCTGCGCATTCTTTTGCTCAAACGCAACCGTCCGGAATGACGAAAATGGACAAGTTCATTTAAAAATATTCGCGGAAATTTATTTACATTGCCAAATTTGGAATGTAACAGGTTTTGAAATAAAAAACTGGATTTCAAATTCAAATAGAGTTGTGACAGCTCTTGAAAGATATTCCGCAGCGCATGCTAAAAGTCTTAATATTCAGAATGAGCCAACAATTGAAAAGGATTTGGGTATGTAGTGGTGTACTGATTCTGACAGTTTTAAGTATCTACTTATGTATAATACGACCAATAAAGATGTTTTACGCAGTTGATGAAAACCGACTAAGCAGGAGATCTTGCGAACATTGATGTCAATATTTGACCCTATGGGATTGCTTGCCTCATTTTTGGTGTATTATTACAAGACATTTGGAAATCAAAAATAGATTGGGATGCTCAAATTTCTAAATCACAAGACAGGAATTGGTAAGATGGATTTAAGTTCTTCCAAAAATAGAAAAGTTGCTAATCCAAAGATCCCATTCACTCCATTCTTCGCACACTTACAAATCAGTAAAACTAACTACACATTTTCGTGGACGCAAGTGAAGATGCATATGCTGCCGTTGGATATTTTAGAATTGTAGGCAATTCAAGCACTGAATGTTCATTAATTGGAGCAAAGACAAAGGTCACCCCCTGAAGATACTTTCAATTCCATGTTTAGAACTACAAGCTGCTGTGTTATGTGTGCGACTAAAGCTGATACCATTAAAATCGATCGTCGAATAATTTGGTCAAATTCCAAGACGGTTTTGTCTTAGTTAAATTCTCAACAGAAACGTTTTTGACAATTTGTGGCATTTTGAGTCTGTGAAATTCTGGATATTACTAACATAGAATAATGGCAGTGGATTCCATCAAATCGAAAAGTTGCCAATGAAGCCACGAAATGGTCGAAACCCCACATTTTGAATCAACAAGTCGATGGTTTAGAGGACCATCTATTTTATTGGATGATCCGTCACTTTGGCACATAGAAATACCTATGAATGACGTTTTTTGTGTAGAAGAAATAATACCACATAATTTTTACAAGGATATCAGTTAGAATTGGTTACAAATTGAGTGTCTTTCAAATTGGGTTCGACTGAATTTGCAGGTAAAAGCTCTCAGCAAGAGACTTCTGTTAAAGTATTCTGTCGACCAATAAAATCTGCCCAAATAATCATGAGATGAAGCTCTATTTTGGCTAAGAGGTCTTTTGGAAGTGCAACGTAAAGATGTGCAAGTAGAAAGTTAACATTCGTTCAGGCACTTAGTTTCTTGGTAGCAGTCGTATGCTTCTAATACCGATTCAATGAATTCATGTCAGTCATATGCTGCACCGAAAACATTGACATGAGTTTGACGACACATCTCGATTAAAATAACTACGTGCTAAAAGCCGTTATGTCAGAATCGTTATGTTGATGATTGGCTAAATAGTTTTGATTCAGAAGAAGAAGCAGTTTTAGTAGAAAAAGAGGTTATAAAATCCACAATAATGCAAACTTTTTGATTTGAAATTGAGCATCAAACTCAAAGTTCATTTTGTCAAAACTAAATGAAAATTCTGAAGCTGAAAATAAGACAAAGAACTTAAACATAATTAACAAACCAGGTAGTTCCAAAGTGTTAGGTATATAGTGGGCCACTCACAATGACTTGTTTTATTTTGTACTGAACTTTAGCCGCATTTTGCGAGATGTACTAAGTGGAGTTCGCAAACCATATAAACGTGGAGTATTGAGAACATTGATGACAAATTTTGACCCTCTTGGCTTTCTATCGTCATTTCTAGTGCTAGTAAAAATCCTGCTTTGGGAAATTTGGCGCTCAGGAATAGATAGGGATCAACTAATATCGGATCCTCATCATGTTAAATTGCCGAATGTACTCCCAAAATTACATGTCGTTGCAATCCCCAGATGTTATTTCACTAAAGTCTATGATTTACTTCAGTTACACGTGTTTGTCAACGCTAGAGACTTAGAGTATGCAGCAGTAGCATACTTTTGTTATACACCTGAGACTGAAGTTTCATGTATATTCTTACAATTTATAAGGTAGTTACATTTATATGGTGATAGTTCTTACCAAAAAGTCGATAAAACAGTTTACGAGTACGTCGATAAATACAGTTACAAAGTCGGTAATACAGTTTAAGAGTTCATAAATACATCGCGCAAACGCAATGAGAAAAGCGGGCTACGCCTCTGGCGGATGAAAGCGCGAACCTTATACAGATTTGGGGCGCAGTCATCTACCAATGGCGTCACCAATGCATAAATTTAAGACTTAATTATCGGAAAAATATACATAAATGTCGGACAAAAAATAGCACAATAATTACTCACATGGATATGTCCCTGCGTCAAAGTTGACTTCTATTCCAAGTCCATCAGGGCTCCCTCCCGGAGTAATGGAAGATGGTGACTCGTCATCTCGGGTCATGGAGTCCAGTACGCCTCGGTGGCTGCAAATTTATCTACCTATGTAGGGAATAGACAGGAACATGGTAAGGGAGCGACAAACAAAGACAAGCAAACAAGGAAATCTACATAGATAAGATAACGATACGTTACCAAAAGAAACGTCCACTTCACTCGAAGAACAAAGGCAAAAAGCCACGTTAAAGCGTCCAACCCAAAACTCTCACCACTTTTCCCCACTCTTTGTCTTTTTCACGTCGGCGCGAAGTATTCGTCTAACCCTCCTGTGTCGTGCACTCTGCGCAAACTCACTATGGCGTAACGGAAGTACACGCCTAGTCTATTTAAAATTCCCACGCACCGCGTCTTTTGAAATTATGGCGCGAAACTCCCGCACATCAAACTAACCTAATAACAATGTTTAAGTGCCAATTGGATTGGCACGTAACAATATTAATAGCAGCAAAATGTAAAGTAGCGCCTTTTCACCCAGTGTCAATATCAAGGCTCGAATTACAAGCAGCAGTTCTTAGAGCGAGGCTAGCAAATTCAACTAAACCAGAAAGTATATTTTTTTGGTCTGATGCACTAGATGACTTGGCTTGGTTACGATTGTACACCACAGAGCTATCAGATTGGCGGTGGATACCATCGAAGCAAACGTTGCTGATGAGATAACGAAGTGGAAAGTTCGACCATAAATTTCTTCCACAAGCAATTGGTTTGTCAAACCCGAATTTTTGTATTTACCCGAAGCCGATTGGCCATTAGAAAAGAATGCACGGCTACAAGAAAATCCACTAGCCATGTCGGAAATGAAACTTTACTTACTGTACGTGCCGTGCAGGACCACCACACCCCTCTCCCGCAACGGCCTTTGATGTTATCGCGCTTGTAGTTAGTACCGAGCAAGCGAGAATTCCGTATGGACCATGGAATAATAAATTCCTCCTTATTAACACGCTCTCGTCTACTAAAATAAATCAAACAGGCCAAACTCCACTTCCTATCCACCTACCCTAGACCTAGATTACAATAAGTAAGTGAGTGTTGAGCTACCAGAAGCAAAGTTTGGGGTAAGTGATTTGAAACCATTTCTCTCTGTGTTGTCACTATATGACAACTCTTTACACCCCTATTTTACAAGTCCATTACAACCTCTCTCAGTTGCCCCCATAAATTTGGTAAGGCGGCAATACTTACATCACGCCAAAGTTGATTACCCAAATTATGGAATTTATTCTAAAGTGCTCAAAGTCGAGAAAATCTGTTCAAACTATTGCGTGGATTTTGAGGTTTCTAAACATCAATAGAAAAAGAACTAAAATATCCGACTCAATCCAATGGAAATACAACATGCAAAGTACGTCCTTTATCAACAAGTACAAATGGCACATTACTCTGATGAAATGTCATTTCTAAAAGATAATCCGGAGCAACCTTTAGATAAGAGCAGTTTGCTGTTTCAGCTAACACCATTTCTTGATGAAAATAATGTATTATGCATGAAGGGCCAAACAGCAAAGGTCGTCGATGTATCGTTTAACGCGATAAACTCAATTTTGTTATCAAAAAACACGAAGTAACCCATTTAATTGTTTCTCACTATCACGTAAAATACTTTCATAGAAATCATGAAACTGTGATAAATGAGCTTCGACAACTCTATGTAATCCCTCCTTTAAGAGTAGTTTTGAATTCAGTCCATACTCATTGTGAATTTTGTAAAAACGCACATGCCAAGCCTCAGCCCCATCAGATGGCTGATTTTTCACATGCAAAAGTGGCAGCGTTAAGCAGGCCTTTTTCATATATGGGAATGGACTATTTTGAATCTCTAGAACTGATCGTGATACAGCATGTAGAAACAAGATGGGGTTGCTTGTTCACATGTTTAACTGTGCGAGCCATCCACATTGAAATAGCACACTCTCTTAGTCAAAGCTCATGCATGATGTGCAATAGGAACTTCATTGCAAGGCGAGGTATGCCAAAGGAAATCCATACCGATCAAGGAACTAACTTTATTTAAGATGCTTTATAAGCTGCGACGATGAAATCAAGCCATATTTCAACGAGATAGTCTGGTTACTAAAACTTCCTGCAACCCCGCATATGCAAGGCTCTTGGGAGAGATAAGTGCGTTCTATCAAGACATGTCTTCAGTGCTTAATGCCTACTGTCGACCTGACGATGAAAATCTTTAATATAATCTAAATGAGGTAGAAAGCATAATTAACTCAAGACCCTTGACATATTTACCAATTCATATAGATGAACAAGAAGCGTTGACCCCTAATCATTTCCTCAGGCTCTTCAGGTGGTACAAAACCTTTCTTCGAAGTAGCAGATGAAGTTCCATCCATGCGTCGCAACTATATACTTTCATAGCAAATGGCACTGCATTTTTGGAAGCGTTGGCTACGTGAATAATAGTCAATGTTAACGCGAAGAACTAAGTGGTTCGGCAAAGTAAAACCCCTGGCAGTTGGTGATTAGTGACGTAACTCGTGAGAGAAAGGTATTGTACTTGAACAGATAAAAAGTAAACATTCAGATCAGGTGAGACAAGTAATGGTTAGAACTGCTAATGGTACATACATTTGCCCCACCGCCAAAGTAGCCGCTTTTGACGTGATTACAGATGGTGATAAACCGATACATCCTCAAGACGTTTGAAATATTTTGACTTATCGGGGGATGTTGAACATTTGTTTAAAATATTTGTTTATAGTTAGTTATTAAAAATAGTTAGTTATTTAACAAAGGATATCGTGAATTTAATAGAAGAAAGACGAAAATACAAAAATAAATCAGACGAAACAGGAAAACAGAGATACAAAGCCATAAAATGGGAAATTATTCAAAAATGCAGGAAAGCTAAAGAACAATGGATTGATGAAAAGTGCAAAGAGGTACAAACTAAGAAGGAAATAGGAAAGACAAACGAAGCATACAAATTAATTAGAATGAATTTTAAGGATATAAAACTGTATAGCAAAAATATAAGTGACGCACAAGGAAACGTCATTATAGAAAACGTAGAGAAAGTGAGTAGATGGCAAGAATATATAGGGAATTTATATGCAGGAGAGGAACTAACTGCATTAGAACAGGAATCAGACATTGAAAATGATGACTTGGGATATCCTATACTTCGAGACGAGTTTGAATTAGCATTAAAGAGTCTGAAAAATGGTAAGGCGCCGGGTACAGATAAGGTGCAAGCAGAAACTCTAAAAACCGCTGGACAAGCAGTAACAGAACGTCTCTTCCAACTTGTAAGCTATATGTATGAGACACGTGAGATACCCAAAGATTTCAAACGTAGCCTAATAGTAACTATACCAAAAAAGAAAATTTTCGAACAATAAGTTTGACAGCACACGTGTCAAAAATTTTAACTAGAATTGTGTAAAGACGAATGGAAAAACGAGCTGAAGAAATACTAGGAGAAGACCAATTTGGGTTTAGGCGAAACAGGGGAACACGGGAGGCTATTTTAGCTCTGAGAGTGATAATTGAGAAAAAATGGAAAAAGGGGAAAGCATGTATATAGGGTTTGTAGATCTGGAAAAAGCATTCGACAATGTAAATTGGAAAAAAATGTTTGAAATACTCAAAAAGATTGGAATGAGTTATAGGGATAGACGAATAGTACATAGCTTATACAAAGAGCAAACAGCAGTAATAGAATTAGAGCAGGAACGTAGAGAAGTAAACATTAGGAAAGGGGTGAGACAAGGATGTGCCCTATCCCCATTGATTTTTAACTTGTACATAGAAGAGGCAATGAATACTGTTAAATGCAGGAAGACATTTGGAATTACTATGCAGGGACAAAAAATTGATATGCTTAGATTTGCAGATGATATAGCGGTATTAGCGTCTAGCAAGGAAGAGTTAGAAGCTGCTCTTAATGAAATGGAAACGGTTCTGACAGAGAGATACGGTATGAAAATTAACAAAACTAAAACTAAAGTTCTAGTGTGCAAAGGTGGGGAAAATAAATCAAAAACAAGAATACAAGTATCTAACACGAACTTACAAGAGGTTAAGGATTTCTGCTACCTAGGAAGCCAAATAACGCAAGATGAGAAAAGCACAAAAGATATAAAACAAAGATTAGCACAAGGTCGTGCTACATTTAACAAGAAAAAGCAACTACTGTGCTCAAAGACCACAAACATAGAAACAAGGAAAAGATTGCTTAAAACATATGTGTGGAGCACAGCACTGTACGGCTGTGAAGCCTAGACAGTAGGAGAAGCGGACAAGAAAAAGGTAGAAGCCTTTGAAATGTGGTGCTACAGGCGTATGATGAAGATATGATGGACAGACAAAGTTAAGAACGAAGAGGTACTAAAAATGGTAGGGGAAGAAAGAAATATGTGGAAAACGGTAAAAAATAGGAGAGATAGGATGATAGGCCAAATACTACGGCATGAGTGAATAGTGCGGAATATATTAGAAGCAGAGATAGGAAAAAAGAGAAGAAGAGGCAGACCTAGATTAGACTACTGCACACAGATAGTAAAAGATGTAGGCTGTAGAGGTTTCAGGGAGATGTGTAGGCTAGCCCAGAATAGAAATCAATGGAGGTACGCATCCAACCAATCCCAAGAGGGATAAACTAATGACGAAAAGGTAACTGTGCTTAAACATGATGATTATTATAAGTAACTACAAGAATTGGTTGGGCAATATTCTCGAATAATGTTAAGTGTGTGAAAGGATTTACTGGAAAACCATTATTTCGGCAAATGTCTAAGTGTTGGAAGATCTTGGTAGCCACAGGTTACTTAACCTCCTTCACTGAATCTCGGTAAAATAGGGTATAAAATTAGAAAACAATAGAAAGGGAACGAGCTGAATACACATGCTGTGTGAGAATTTCAGGGAACTATGTAGGCTAGCTCAGAATATAAATAAGTGCAGGTACGTGTCCAACCAGTTTTGAGATGGAAAACCTAATGACGAACAAATAAGCGCAGATAAATCTGATGATTAGTATAAACAACTAGTTTGGTTGCGAAATATCTGCAACTAATGTTGACTGTGCGAAAAGGTAAATTGGAAAATATATTAAATCGCCAAATGGTTAAGTGTTGGGGGAACTTGGCAGCCATAGGCTGCTTACCTCCCTTCACAACCATTGAAGGTCGGAGAAATAGGGCATATAACTGTAAAACAATAGAAAGTGATCAAACTGCATCTAACAAGAAAGAACAGCGCCTATGAGAAAAGACGACAAACATAGAATAAGAAGAAAATTGTTGAAAGCATATGTGTGGAGCACAGCGCAGTATGCCTATGAAATACGGGCAGTCTGAAACGCAGACAGAAAAACAGTAGCAGCCTTTTGAAATGCTGTGCTTCAGATGTATGAGGACGATAGCATGGACAGACAAAGATAATAACAAATAAGTTACAGAAATAGTAGGGGAACAAGGATATCTAGGGAAAAAGGGAAATAGTAGGGCGGAATACGTTCTAAGGCATTTTTGGGGAATAGTATGTGATATATTACAAGCAGAGATAAGAAAAAAGAGGTAGATGTAGACCTAGATCAGACAGTTATAGATGCAAACTGTGCATATTTCAGGGAAATCTGTAGGTTAGTTCAGAATAGGGAACAATGATGGTACGCGTCTAACCAGTTCTAGGACTGAAGACCTAATGATGATGAGTTAGTTATTGTTATTATTCGTAGTTAGTTTACCCTGATGAACGGTGAACGAATTAGAGAAGTTAGAATAGCATGGGCTGGGGGAGAGTTGCAATTTAGATCTAGAATTGTTCAAGGAATTAATGTTTAATATAGTGCAGCTATATTACTTTGTACTGAATGTCATTTCTGACATAGAAACACAGACAACCACATTGTGTAGGACGATCTGCTCTAATTAGATTGTACCAAGTTATTTGTACGAGATCAGACAGGTAATCTGCAGACAGCCAAGTTTCAGTAACGCCGATATTGTCATAGTCATATGGAGATAATGATGCGACAAACTCATCAAAGGAAGTAAGTATTGACCTTATGTTTTTGAGGCAGAGTTGAGGAGATCGAGAAGTTTGCATAATAACTGGCGGCTGTTTGTGTGGGTATATGCTGCTGAGAAGGTTTTGCTGTGATTGCTATGAGTTGATGTTATAATCAGTTCTGGTAGTTACCATTTTTAACGCTTGTAGATAGCAAAGAATATTAAAAGGTGTTCTGTAGTTTGATAAAAATTTCTGTATAGTTTGTATATATTGTCAAATATAGCTACTAATATGCATATTAAAAAAAAAAGTAAATTTTTTGTTAATTTAAATCAAATTATCAAAATATGATATTATTTCTAAGCTGCTTCTGTTTCTTCATTTTCATCAACAGCAACTGCTTCAGCCTCGGCAGGTTCTGATTGAGCTCCTTGAATAGGTGCCTCGCCACCACTGTCTTCCACTTCTCCTCCATCTTCTGTATCTTTAACACTCGATTGTGATATTTGTCTAATAATATATAAATTAGTTTTTAATGTGGTGTAAATTACTTTACTTACTTGCTAGATACCTTTGTTGCAGAAGGAACCGAAGGCTTTGCTTGAGGTGTACGTCCTGCAGAAGTTGTAGAGTCTCGTTTTGCTTAAATCGTCACAGATTAAAAATAGTCAAATTAGTAAACAATTGAAAAGCTTACTTGCTGAAGAAACGCTGGTTCGTTGTCCTGGTACTGCAGAAACTGTAATGATGACAAGGTATAAATAGTTTGACGTACAGAACTAGTTTATTTTGTCACTAGAATTTTAAAAAATTAATTCGATAGGAATTACTACTTTTTCTTGTTATATAAAGTAAAATTGTCCACCACTTACGCAAGGTTCACTTTTAAAATCCTTCCAATACACTGGTATATAGTGGATGAAAATTATGTAAACCTTACTTTCTTTGTTTTTATTAAGAAAAAAGGAATGTAATTCAAATTTAGTCTTAAATTTTTATTTTGGGTTTATCATAAAGTTTGTACTTGAACAACCAAAATTATCCCGGCTAGTTTCAGTGTTGTGAAAGGGTTTGAATAGAAATATCGAGAAAATAATTATTCACTAAGTATAAATATGGTTAAACATAGAAAAAATTCACCAAACATGATCCACATAATCCGTATTTATTTTTGACTTTATTTTTGTAATAGCTTCAAGTAAATTCTCCGCACAGGCCTGTCATAGCTCCCAAATACTGATATTATTAAAAATTGAAAAAATTTATACCACACATCACAATTGAGGCCACCTATTTATATTTCTATAGTTAAAAAACTTTTTTTTTAAAATGATGTATAATTCTGTCGTAAATACAAAAACTGAAATATACGTTATTACATTGGATTCCAACTACAGACTAAAGTTTGTTCAAGTTTTTCAAACACATCCATTAAAGAAACTATTCACATGCACATCAGCAAAATGTGATTTGTCCAGTAACAAGTCTAACACATTCTCTATTAATTCTTAGCATAATTCCTCTCGTGCAAGTTTCAAATTGCAGACTGTGACGAAATTTGACACATGGGATATCTTCTGACATTCTTCGTATACATCATTTTTTATAATAAAGAAACAGAACAATTCAAAGGACGATACCAGTAATACAATAAATTATATAATTATGATAGTTCATCTCAAGTTAAGATTCCAGTTGAAAGTTACTGCAGAGAAATTTCCTATTTGCATCTCCGAGTTCATCCAAATTAATATTTTCCAACTGAAGAGGAGCAAATGTCTTATTATGGACAACCAACTACGCAATATCGATTTCTTAGAACGTCATTGTATATGTCTCTTCAGTTTCTTTATAACTTATGGTTTTCTTGTTGATGGTAATTTGACAATCACTTAGAATAATAATTAAGTTTTAATTCGTTTTGGGTTTTACTGAATTTTCTATTCGGGAAGATATATATACAATGTCGAACAGCGACATGGAATAAATTTGTTATTTCGATAACTGTACATATTTATAAAAATCCTGAAACACGTCAATTTTAGATTATGAATTAACATCCTGCAATGAAAGTATTTGATCCTTACATTAAACCCCGTTCGAGTGACAGGTAAAACCTACAATTTTTTAAATGGAAAATATGGGCTTATGCTATATCGTTTGAAAGATCTCTTCATTCTCTATTTAAAAATGTTATTATTTTCACATTTATTACAAAAATTAACATATAAAAAATAAAATCATCTGATTACCGAAATTCACTACAACACACTCAAAAACAAATTAGTAATACAGTTTATGTGTGCATATTTTAAAAAAACATGAATGTCAATGAAGTAAATGT
Organism: Platerodrilus igneus; assembly: GCA_036346225.1. Lineage (NCBI taxonomy): Eukaryota > Metazoa > Arthropoda > Insecta > Coleoptera > Lycidae > Platerodrilus > Platerodrilus igneus. The sequence continues at coordinate 4,384,316 of JARFIW010001108.1, read as the reverse complement.
TCAAAATGCTCGCTGTCAAAGTCATCTAAATCAAGGGGTTTAGTTTTGTACACAATACTCTTCACATATCCTCATAAAAAGAAGTCTAATAACTTAAGATCAGGTGATAGCGCTGACATTCTATCGATCCTCGCCCCTTTATCCACCAATTTGGAAATATTACATCAACATACCCGACATTGTGTTGGTAAATTGGCGGTATTCCATCTTGCTGAAACCATATCGTATTCGCTGGAACTTGAGGGTTCCCTGGATCAGGATATAAATTTGCCAAAGTTGGCACGACATTATTTTGGAATTGTGCTAAATAATTATCGCCATTCATATTGCCCTCAATGAAAAAGTGACCAGTGTTATGGTTTCCAACAATTCCTGCCCAAACATTAACCTTTTGAGGGTATCTGTTCTTCTCTCATGCAGTAAGGATTTTCAGTTGACCAGTAGTAGCAATTTTGAGAATTAGCATGACCGTTAAGTGCAAAAGTGCATTCATCAGAAAAGAACATCTTCAAATTGGATAACAATGTTATTCAACATTTCCATCATTTGTTCAGAAAAATAAGTTCTATCAAAATCGTCTTCCATGTGCCCTTGAATTGGAATCATTTTATAGGAATGCATTTTATTTTCTTTTAATATTCTTAGAACTGATGTATGGCCAACATCCAATGTTGCGCTGCTTATCACATCCAATTTGGTACCTATTGTATTGGCAAGTGCTTTTTTTATCTGCCTTGCATGTTCAATCTCGCAAAATTGTCCCTTGGGTTATAAGTGGCAAATCAGGAAATTTTTCTCATGAAATAAGCGAGCAACTTCCATTTGTGTTCGTGTGTTATTACCATAACCAATCATCTGTAGAACTGTTATTTTGTGCATTTTTGTTAATCTAACAATGTTTCTGAATTACAGTTAAGGAAATTCAAACGACAAGTACTGTCATGCAGTTATAATCACACAACAATTTGCAAAGGCATTTTAAATAAAACTAACATTGCCATGGTAACTTTTTATGTCTTTTTAATTGATACTATCTAATAAGAACAAATGTGAAAACAATAACATTTCTGAATAGAGAATAAAGAGGCCATTCAATATCACAATACCATATTTCACATTTAAAAAATTGGGGGTCGTAACTGTCACTTGAACATCAATAAATCAAAGTCACCTTCAATTTATGTCATAAATGTCAAACTTGAAGTTTTTATCATTTTGACAACGATTCTAGGTCATGGATCGAAACGTAAATAAAAATGATTTTAAAAACTATGAGTGGTTTAATTCCCAAAGAAGATTAAGAAGAATGCTAAACAAACCACAACAAACATACAGGGAGTATTTAAAATTGAGGTGTTTCGGGATTTTCTTTAAATATGTAAAGATACGGAAATAATGAATTTATTACATTTGTTCCTTCCATACTGTATAAGGAAGTTTATCTATTCTACTTTCATGATTATTGAAATCAATTACGTTATCTTGTTCTACATTTTGATTATCATCATCATTTTTAAATTCTACTAAATTGGAATCGATAACATCTTGATGATGCAAAGTTTTCTTTACTGTTTGACTTTCCTCAAATTCTTCATTGTATAATTCTTCATATCTAAATCGTTTAGATGCATATTGATATGGTTTGTAAAACGTATGTCTAGTCGAAGTAGGCATATAGGTTGCCGAATTAGTGGGTTTAAAATTTGGGTTTGGCATAAAATTTTTCTGGAGGCTTGGCTCTAGTAAGGTTGATTGTATTGCTTTCGAAGTGTCTGAGCGTTTGTAAGGAATTATTATGATGTAGAATTTGAACGAGGTTTGATGCTTAGAGGCTGCGAGGGAAATCTACTTTTATGAGAAGCAGGCAGTGATTGCCCGTATTTATTATTATTATGGTTTAACAAAAATTTACTTGTGTTATGCGATGCTTGGTCCTTTTGAAATACCTGACATTGTTTTCTTCCAAATACATTGTAAGGCTTTTTGTACGGTATCTGATCTCATAGCTTTAATACTACTACCCAAAGCCTCTCCTAGGTACAAAGAAATGACTTTAATGCCAGCTAAGTAAAAATTCTGGTTTTGCAGTGCTTACATTTTCATTTTTTCCATTTGCAATTACAAACGAACACAACAAGCTTAAGATTTGTATACATTATTTATAAAATACCAAAGACATCACCAACCTACTTTAGTAACACTAAATCAAGAACTAGGCAAGTATCATCTCTTTGATCGCTAAAATTTCTGAGAAGAGTATTTTTAAATTCTGCCCAAGCGTCAACATGTTTTATACTAGTAGCGATTTTGGCTTGCCTTGTTAATTTATTGAAAATAGATTTAAATATGAATAAGTTTTGAAAAGTGATTAGTTTTGATGGATCAATGAACAAGTTTATTACATTTTCTACAGAAGAAATAAATTCGTTTAAAAGTCATTTGGCTTATCATCAAACTTTGGCATGCAATTTAAATATTCTACTCTAATTGATCCATTATTATTTCTCTATTTACTGTATTTGTATTTTAAGTATTTGAGTCGGATAGTTGGAGGTTTGCACGTTTTCAATTAACATTTCAATCGGCATAAAATGTTTTATGCACAAATCTCAACACATTAGAAATTTAAAAATGTACTGCATGCAGATTGCAACTAATCCTTTCTTCATAGCCTTTGCTTTTGTAGAATTTTGTACTGCTACATGGTGTAGACAGTGATTTGGTTCCCAGAATATTGGCCTACAGTTTATGGCTTATTTGATTGCTAGAATGGGTCTGCAAGGATTGCGATTCCCTAGGGATGCTTTTAAGAATCCGATTCAATATTCCGTAAAGTTGAAACTGACAAAAACTTTTCTGTAAAATTTACTTAGAATATCTTACCCGAATGCGTCGCTTATATTACAGTAGTTACAAAAATTCTTTTTAAAAACGATTTATAACTCTACCGTAAATACAAGAAATGAAATATATGTTATTGCAATAGATTCCAATTACAGATTAAACTCCGTTGAAACTATTCACATGCACATCAGCAAAATACGATTTGTCAAGTAACAAGTCTAACACACTACTATTAATTCCTAACATAATTAACTTACAAGACTTCAACCAATAAAATGTAAGACTTCTTATAAATTAATTTAAATTGTTCAAAAGACTTAAAGATTTTATAAAATTGGGATATAAACTAATTTGTGAACGTAATGTTTTAAAAATTAGCCAAACTCAGATTTCTGTGTCTGATCCAAAATTGTAAAATCGATAGATTTTGTACTACAAAAGAAATTGATAATTGCTTCCTTAACTTCTACTATTGAGTGTCAATTTTTCTTTTAATATAAGGTGTCTTATCCATAAAAAGTCATCAATAAATTACTATCATTTTGTTTGCACTTGTTTTTATTTTATTTGTTACTATAAGTCCGAATATTCCATAAGCTACAAATGCATGCAGGAATATACAGAGGTACTAATTTTCATAAGCAAATTAATATTTTTGTGTACTACAGAAACTGCCAGTTTATTTTATAAAAAAACTAAGTGTTTTTAATTTTTGTTGTTGGGAGTTTACTTAAAGGATCGTTAAAATTGCCACAGTAATTTTTTAGAAAAGTACTCTATAAACTTGTATGTTTTTAAGTAATTGTGGATTCTGTATAAAACTGTGCAAAATATTATCAAATAACAAAAGGTGTAGGACATGCAAATATTTAATTCAAATTACCAAATTGGGTAATTTATATTAACAGTACGACTGCTAATTTGTATCACAATATTATAACTCAAATAAAAGCGTAATATTTTAATCAAACCTTTTTATATATTATTCATTTGTAATTACATCATTTTGAGATCATCAGAATATGCAAATAACATCCATTTTAAGTTTAACAAAGTGTTTAAATGTAAACTCTTTTAACCTGCCAATCAAGTTCATCGGAAAACGTCTCTCAGCAGGAGGCTATCAATCATCTTTTGTGTACAAACGCATCGCTTACATTCCGATATATTATTCTGGTCAAAGTAAACTAAACGGCACTACAGTGCCCCTTCTTAAAGCTGTTCTGTCCCAGAACACTCTGTGTCTTGGACGTTGGAAGTTCCCGTGATGGTAAAGACAGTAGAATTATTTTTGCAGTTACTATATTTATAGAAGTAACAGTCAACACCCTTCATAGCAGGCACCATACCATTTGGATTGTAACCACACACCAAGATTTAGACCTCGGCTTTCTGGAACAGTACTTCTAGCATACCACCCAATAGTTCAAACCATTGAGCCTACAACTGATCTTGAATATGGTCAACTTTTTGTCTTCAAGTTTAATCATGTGATTCTTGAGATTCACTAACGCCTTCCATAGATCCTGGTAATTCAGTTTACCGGAAAGTTGTTGCTTAACTACCAGGTAGTAGACGCCACGATATCGGTTCTTTAGCCTTATGGTCTTTCCAACCTCAACGTTGTTGCCTGCAAAGTTGATACAGACCACTAAATCTATTTTTAAGCACCTGAGCAAGTCTTTTGGACATATCAAGGTCTGTCGCTACACAATGTGCCAATAAATATTCCAATGACATATCAAATACCTCACCTTGAATCTCTTGCTTTGTACGTGCCGCTGTATAAACATGAACCAATTACGGCTCGGTTCAGACTTCTGTTTATTCTCACGAGCGTAACTGTTTGTTCGCTTTACTACTTGTCATTCTTTGGCATTACCAGCATCATCACTATTGTAGGATGCTAACCAGTTATCGTACATCACTATTGTTCTTCTTTTTGGAAGCTTATGGATCTGATATACCATGCAATTAATCCTTTTTATAACTTGTTTTTGTAACTTTGGCAACAGTTCACGGATTGTATAGTCGGACGCAGTTGCCTTCTTGAAAACCAGAATCCTGCACTTGTATGTCATATCTGGTCTTCATACCATCACTTGCGATTTGGATATTTTTGTTAATGTCACATGGATGTCATGCATAATGCATTTGGATTTTTCAATGTAGTAGTCACCCACAATGTCATCTCTGGACTTGCATACAAACTCAAGGTAACGCGGTAAGTGTATATCACGTATAACACATGCAGGTGTCTGTCCAATGCTCTCATGAACCGAAGACTGATAAGCCAATAGAAATAGATGTAAGTATTGGTCTTTGGTTCACTTCGTAAAATAGTCCATAGCCACCACGATGTACTTATTCGCGGAGTTGGTATCAGGAAATGGACCGCCAATATTGATTGCCACTTTTTTGAAGTGGGGTCCCACGTTGAATTGCCTCATTGGAACCTTCCAGTTTCCTAATGGTGCAAATAGCTGACAATTGCGATCACTCTTTCATATCGTCTTTGCAGCCTACCCAGTAAAATCTTGTTCGGACCTTCTCAGGAATTTACTTAATGCCAAAATGTCCTCCCAAACTCCCATTATATAGAAGTCCTAAAATATCAGACACCCGGCTAATAATTGCTACCACCTAAAGCGTACTCACAGATCCATCTTCATTATCCAAGGATCGTACCAAGATCCCATTTTTTATCTTCAAGAAATCCCATTGTGCCCAGTACGGCTTCAGGGTGCTACTCAACGGACTAATATCCTGCCAAGATGGACATTTCCCTCTGCCGTTCAAATCCAGAATCACATCAAGGTCTTTGCCATTCTCCTGTTTGGTTTACAACTGTACAGGCTGCCAATCGTTGTTAATCGCCGTACCCCGACCACCAAGAAGGCACTTTACTCCCGTGACACAGGCACCCATTTCGGAACACTCTCAGAGGTCAACTTCCACCTCATTTTGTCAGCTTCCTTTATTAATTTCGAGTATTCATGTTCTTTTATGAACCGTTTACATCTGTTCTGTCTGTGCTCGAATCCATAGTTCTGGCATCTTGGCACCGTTTCTAATATTTTTTAAATCTGGGGCATGCTGTTGTATCACCGAAAGTGAGTGTTCTGGTGCTTGTTAGGGAATTAATGTGTTCTTCCATCGTAAGTACCTTTTTTCCATTTTATGCAAGTTTTCTAAAAATTCTTCTGAAAATTTTACTTCCAGCTCAAGCTAACTTTCTAATAAATCACTTGAAAATTTCGTATCCAATTTCTGCCAAACGCCAAAAATTTTATTTTCAGTGTTTGCAGGCTCTTTGAAAGTATCTTCCAGTTTTTCTATGGATTTAGCTTTTTTTTATAAACTCCTTATTCGATTGTTCAACGGCTTTCGTATTTTGATCTAATTTTTCTGTAAAGTTCTTCTAATTTTGCTGCGGTTTGATTCAGTTTTTCTGCATTCTTATTTAATTTCGAGGAATTTTTTATAACTTTTCTGCCAGGGTCAAAGAGTCCTGGTTTTTTTTTAACTTTTTCATGAATTTCGTAGAATAACCAGCCAAGCTTGACTTGAAGTCTTTACAAAAAAAAAAGAACTTTACAATCCATTTGCTGTTGTTAACTACACGTTACAGGCATGCAAATATAAATCGTTCAAATGTGTTTTTACACTACAATCCCACTGCTAACACCAGTTTAACAAGAACTCTATTTGCCCAAACTTTTTTATTAACAACTGATTGCACAAACATTTTAACAATTCGTAGCTATAGTAAAATTCTAAAAGCACTCACAATTTATTTTTAGCTAATAACTAGCAGTACACATATTAACTTCTTAAACCATGATGCTATCTTAATTACTTACTATTGAAGCATTACAATTAACTTATATGATCACTAAAGTAAATTTATATCGATTGCTACAATAATTTATCTCATATTGGGCAATTTATATTAACAGTATGATCACTAATTTATACTACAATTGCATAGCTCGAATATAGCAATGCAAAGCAAAGCTTCAATTATAAGTGACCTAACTAAAGCTCATTGTGGATTTTTATATTTTATTCAATTGTTCTAAAGCACTTCTGGAACATACCAGAATATGCAAATGACATCCATTGTACGCTTAATAAAGCTCTTAAATTCAAGCTCTTGTAACATACCAATCAAGTCCATCGAAAGATACCTTACCTCAGGGCCTACTAATCGCCTTTTGTGTACAAACATCTTGCTTACATTCCGATGTATTATTCTGGCCAGTGATAGACTAAACGACAATATAATATCAAAAAAATTCTAAGTCAATTTAATGGTCTACCACTGATGACTACTATTTTAGTCGAAAATGCTATGGCAATTTCAATTAAATATTTACACATTCAACATTTTTAATAGTTTAATTCTCCTTAATATGCACATGCTAATGTCATTAGTTTCAAAAGAATAGGGATAGGTATGAGTGCATTTTCTTACAATCTTTGGATAACCAGACTAATGAAAAACGATTGTACTTGACTTGCAAACGCACAACAAAAAGTGTAAAATAATAGTACCTTTGGATTGAGATCCAGTGGAAGCTCTTTTTAGGGGAGGCTCTGCAGTTGCAGCTACTTCCACTTCTTTAACAACCGATGCAGCTTGTTCTCCCTAAAGGAATCCATAATTAGTTTTTAAGCTAAACCATATTAAACCTACCAATGTAGTTTTCATAGCAGATGAACGAGCAGTCGCTACATCACCTTGTATTGGTGAAGACGTTTTTCCTTTTAAACTTTTTTGAGGGTCTGCTTCTTCTGGTTCAGGATGCGTAGGTTTCACTTGCTGTACTGCATTTCCATCGTCTCTAGCCTTGTACAACTAAAATTTGCTTTATAATGAACAAAGTACTTGATGAAAATAATTTACTTGTCCGTCTGTGCCACGAATCTGTGATTCTATAGCTGATTGTGTCTCAGGACCCCATTGTTGTAAGAAATGCCCCAAACGTGTTACTCGTTGCTGGGGCGTTGTTAAAGTGTGACTTCCACCACAATATCGATTACAAATGTGATCTTCATCTCTGTTGAACATGTAGTACATTAATTTTATTAGGCGTTATATATTAGCACATATATTTGATGCAATTATAAATTTTATATTTTAGTTATAAGTAATATGGTATAGTCTATTAAGTAATGTAGATAATGTTATATGTTACGATTTGGATTGACATTTACATTAATATCTATTGTTATTTTAGAAGTCCTAATATTATAATAAGGTAAGTGATGTGACAATATCTCCTATATGCTTTTAACCTAACTTTACAGGAGACGATAAAAACTTGTTTGTTTTTTTATTTACACTGAAATGTTATTTTCTATAAAGGGCACCTGGATCGGATATTAAACAAATAGTGTTTTTAGGTACGATAAAATAGGGGCTATAACTTTGGATCTATAGGCAGTTTGTTCCATTTCTAGCTATAGTCTGGTTTACATTGTAAAATATTTAAATATTTTATGGCATCAATATCAGTAACTATACGATTAGATGTTTTCTTTCCGAGTCTTATAATAATAATAATGTCTTTATTGCACAACAATAATATAAACAATATAGTTACATTATTCAGTTACATATTGTGTGCAAAGGGCAAAGGTCGGATAGGTTTTTTAATAACCCCCTGCTCTTACACTTAACCCAACAAAAAAAATTAAAATTTATTATAATGCACAATTTACAATTGATTGGCATTTGATTCGGCACAATGAACAATGAGTATAGTTTGCACAGAATCCGTTCAAAACATTTATGATACTTATGTATTTAAAAAGCAACTTTTTAATTTGTTTTTAAAGCGTAAGGAAAGCATAATCTTAAAGTCAGGAGCAGGTATAGAATTATAAAGTTGTACAGCATTATATGAAAATGAGCGTTTAAAGAGACGTGTTTTATGTGATGTGCTCGGAAAAGAAGTAAAGCCTTTCCGGTAAGTAATTCCAGAGTAAAAAAAAGTTGCCAAGTAGAAATATTACACGAAACACTGAGTTCCTTAATACGAATCAAGAATTCCGGCAGAGAACCTTCACCTGAAAAAGAGACATTCAGTTTAGCGAGCGGGTATCCTTTAGTAGGGGTCGTAGTATTGACAGTAGTAGAAGTATCCAATTCTTCCTCGGAATCAAAAGAAAGATAAGGAACTTCTACGGCAACGGTAACAGCTACATTAAGAGTTTGTGGGCTGGAAGAAGGCTGTTGAGTAAAATCCGCAAAACTAACATGCTTGAATATTCTAACCGTCGCCTCAACATCAGAACGAATGGTCTGTAAGGGCTTCCTCCTCAGAGCTAGCCACCATCAACTCACAACGTCGCTGAATGTGTACCCATAAGGAGTGTATACGAGCAAACTTATTACCAGTAACATCCCCAGTAATGTCGTCAGAAGACGGTCCAAGTTCAGTAAGCGCGCGTTTAATAGCCTCATGATCCTCAGTAAACATAATCGTATAAGGGCTAGGATTAAAAGACTGATTCATTTCCACTTGAATCGCGTTGCAAACAGCTTTACGCAACTCCTCGACTTTAATGTCAGAGTCAAATCCTTGAGAAGATAACTCATATTGGAGTTCGGGTTTTAACAGCCTATTCACATCAAACCCCCACGTAACTATTGTGACAAAAGAATTACACACTGTATATCAGAATAATGCAAAATCACCAACCTCAACCGAATAAACTATAAAATATCAGAAGTGAATCCCAACAAAACGATTTTATTCAATACAAAAGTAACAAAAGGATTAAATTTCAAAAAGAGTACTAAACATAAAAGAATAAAGTCAATAAAATCAGAAATAGGGCGCCAGAGTTTTCAAAGCCTCTAGAATTATCGGCGAAAACACAATTCCGATAATCTGAAATGAGCCAACCAACTGATATTTAGCGATCAAGAAAGAAAACAAAATCAAAATTTAAAAAGATCTAACCCACACAAGAAATAAAGAAACAAAATAAATACCAGTTCGAACGTAAGGGAAGAAAACATAAATAGCATCAAGCCAATAAATGCTGGTAATGTCGGAAATCAGGCAATAACAACAAACAAAATATTTGGGCAGAAATTAAGTGAAACCAAATCAGAGCCAAAGTTACACGAACCAAAATCGAAGCAAACATTACCCAAGACAAAATCGGGGCCAAAAATTAACCAAAACAAACTCTGAACCCCACGCCAGGGCGTCAAAATGTATGCTGGGTACATCGACGTAGCTGGCAGAACAATGAAAAAGATGCCGGGCTCAATCAACGAGTAGGCGGGGTTGTACTAATATAACAGAAAACAAGGAAATACCTGGAATAAAACCAAACCTACTAATTCATAATAAAAGCACCATTTAAAAAAAACTTCTAATTAGCAACTTTTGTCACAAAATAGACAGAAATCTACCCTGCCAGAAAACATTAATAATTTTTTTTTCAAAATATCCTGAAGGGATTTTCATTACAAAGCTTGTTCACAACATCAATAAATACAATGTACATATACCCAAAACAAAAAATCACGTTTTTAAAATGGCGAGCTGCAGTTTTTAGGTCATTATTAATTTGAATTAACAACAAAAAAAATACTACTCTAAAGAACACAGCTCCAAATCATCCTCATATGCACAAAATTAAATACATAGAATTATCACTGCAATTTCTTAATTAACACAAATTTACAACTTCAAAATAACAGTTCTAAATTACCATCGTAAGCACAATTAAGTATATAAAATTACCACAAAAAGGAAATCATTGAAGGTTAAATATTGGTAACACATGATATATAAAGTTGTCACAGAAGAAAGGAAATCATTGAAGAATACAATATTAGTAACACATGTCCCCGCACGTAAAATAATTATTTTCGTACATACGAATTAAGACGAGGCATGTATAAGCCCAAATAGCAAAGTCTAAGTAAACAGAGTCGCAACACGAGCAGGGAATAAAATACTCACCCATGTGCCTACAGTGTTGGATCTATCACACCCTCCTTAGGGCCGCAGCGGGACATATGGACCTAAAATCACGTAACTGGTGCAGCCTTCCATATCACAAGGAGCGGCAATTCAAGGACTGTCGTGTCCACCGGAGGAAGCACACAGCATGTACACGAAAATTTTATACAGAACGGGAACAACAATTATATTTGGATCGTATACAGAAAAGAAAATGAATATTAATTCGTTTGATAACACAAATTAACATCCATGCCGGCGTTATCAAACATATAAATGTGATTAGAATCTTGAAACAATCTTAACAAATAAGTACAATCTATTATTTCAACGAGTCTTTATGATTAGGTATAATAAGAAGTAATTATGCGTTATAGTATTGGGTATCAAGTCAACGAATACCTAAAAACAAGGTATTGACTATTTAATTTATAGAATAAGCTTTTCAAATTTGCAGCAAATTTGGTTTAAATGAAAATCGTTAGGAAGCGTACTTATTGTAAAATGGTAAGATATATAGAATGTTGTCGGAGTAGTAACGGAAACTACGTAAATGAATAGCGAATTAAAAATGGTGTGGTTTTTAACTTACCGTCGAAAATGAACGTAACAACTTTTAACTTGTATTTGCATGCCATTAGCAACTCTTTTAAGTTTGTATACTTTTACTATAACTTTGTTATACTTTTACTATCTCCTTGTTCATTAATCATTTTGCAATCTTTAATTTTACATTTTCAACACTTCAGTAGGTATTAGTACCTCTTAGGATTCAAATTTTGTTTAAATATTGTTGGACATACATGCACTTGAATTTTTCTTTCTTCTTTCTCCAAATGTGGAGACATTTTTTCGACGGAGGATAATGCTATATATTGTTGTGAATAAAAATTGTGAAATGTGCTGCCTTGTATACATTTGAACTAAAAAGTTCATCTTGAATTACATTGTATTCATGTCCTAGTATTCTTAGGATTTATCACAACCTACTTGAAATATGGTTTTCTTTTACATTCAAGTTGTCCTAGTTTAACGTCCGTGGATTAGATTATGTAGGTCACAGAGACCACGATCAAGACCAGTGGTTTACCCAAGTCTTTGATAGTATGTTCCAGATCAGAGCTGTGCTCATTCCAATATCCTTCGAGAAATCTATATAACTCGGTGGATGCTGGAAAAGATGATTAGTAATAGTTAAAGTGTCAGTGAATGTTTGGTTGCTAGTCAGTGTAGAGTCAGTCCTGGTCCAGCCCACATAGACCATCCACCCCGGCAAAAGGGTTAGAGCTACCATGTACTTCCAACGATAGTCGCAAACCATCACGACACAATGTAAGTCGAAATTATTTTTATATAACTATTATACTACTTGTTAATTGTTGCCAACGTGTCTTTTAGTCTTTTTAATTTCTAAGTTGTATTAACTCAATCCTATGATCCAAACCAGTCATTGTTATGTGCAGCCTCTGCAGCCAGCAGTTGTTAAAACTGAGACTACGATTCCGCAGTAGTCATTACGACTCAGGTCGAAAGCATACATAATATATCCCCAAGATCATCCCACCTCGGCCATAAGCACTTTTAGCTACAATTATTTTCTTGGTACGTTAAAGAATTACTTTGCGATTCGAGCATACAAACAACTATTATATCTTTTTAATATTTTCCATCTATTATGCGCCTCTTATGCGTCTTTTACTTACTGTGTATGACTAAATCTATGTATTGCATCAGAATGCTTTGGTTTAAACCAACAGGAAAATGTAAGTATAACTTACCCGTGCATAGTTTTTGCGCCAGTTAATGCATTTTCAAAATGATGCAAATTTCTAGCTTGGGGCATACTGCAAAAGAAACAAATTCACATATAAATAAAGAAAATATTTCAAATAAAGTTTAAATAATTTCTATCACTATACAAGGTGATCAAATTTTACGACCAAGTCCAACAGACACCATTGGACATGAGTATTACAACAAATTGAAAAATCAGAAAATTATGTGATATTTAGCAAGCATGAGGATGATTGCTATTAACATCACAATAAAATTGTTGGTAGAACTGACTGGAAAACAGCTGAAAAATATCATCGAGCTTATCAGGTGATATATAACCTTTCCATGAATATTTGTTATGATTTTAGATCCCTTAACAGAAATTATAATTAAAATTTCAATTCTTTAGTTTCTGATATTTTGTTACAAGAAAAATAACTTCTGTATTCCTGTTTAAAAATTGAAACAATTTGAGCTTTCTCTTGTTTGTCCGTCTCATTTGTGAGAGGCTGGACTAAGAATTTTTTTTAAGATTTTTTGTGTAATGATTTGCAATGGATTTGTCTTGTATAAAAGTAGAAAATCCGTTCAATATTCTTATTCTATAATTTAAACTTTAGCTCATTTGAGAAATCTGACAAATCATAATTAAATTGACAAATTTGTAAATGTGTAAACTATTTAAAAATTCTGTTCGAGTATTTAAAGTCAAAAACCTGTGATATTATTTGATGACGTTATTGAATATGAGTTGTATAGTGTTGTTATGATGATAAATATTTCTTCTCAAAAATGAAATAGACGAATCTTTACATTGGCATTTTCTGCCGATTGTAATTTACGAGTTGCATATGTTAAAAAAATTTTTTTGGACGATACATTTAATTGATTGAGGCAAAATCTACCCTATATATTTCACTCTATATTTATTCAAGAATTTTGATAAAGAATAAGAATTAACAAACACGAAAGGGTTTTCTACGTCTGTCCTTCGAAATTAATTGATACTTGTTAGATACAGTTGTGTCTAACTTAAAATTACATCTTCTTTTATTCAACTGTAAATTCAGCCCCAACCCACCTCTAACTCTCCCTTGGATAATAATCAAGTTAGCCAAAGGCATAGAGTTTTTATACTTTACATCTTCTAAGTATAAAATAGTAGCAAACACATCGATTATTTAAAATAAATATAAGAAAACTAAATAGTACGAAACATCAAAGATGATTTTTAATTATAGCATAATCATCCCATTCTAACTAATCATGTTTGCAGCTACGCATTGTAATATTTTAATAATGGATGGTTGATATTACTACAAATAGTGACCGATTTTACCTTGCGAAAACTATAGCATATTTTTATGTTTGGATAGATACGTTATTATATTTGTGTAAGCCTAACTGAGGAGTGAAGTTTAATGTCTCGCAATCATTTTTTGAGTTTTCATGCGAATGTATATGATTCACTTACCACTTTTGTTGTTTTCTTAAAGCATCCAATTCATATGCCAAATATGGTGCCATACTCTTTGTCGGTGGTAATCCAGGTTTTGCTGGCACAAACGAAGGGTCCATTTCTTTTCGCATTACTACATCTTTGTCACAAGATATACATTGTACATTTCTGAAAAATACACACACATTAATATATATTGGCGATGTTGATAAGATAAGCAGGCGGCTCTGTGGCGTAATTAGTACACGTGTGACTACTATGCCCAAGGTTCCGGGTTTAAATCACAACACGGTTTGCTTGAAAAATGTTAGACGACCATTTTTCACAAAAATATGCCCTCGTGCAGATGAGAGGTAAAATGTAGATCACGTATGTGTGTTATTGTGTACGTTAATGAACCCTACCTTTGGAACAAAAAGGGTTTGGCAAAATTCAAAATTTCCAATTAAAAAAACTCGCTTCCTGGACAATATAGTACCTACGGGTGGAGCATTGGAAAATCAAATGTAGTGTGACGTTGATAAGCCCCACGAGTTGGACATTAAAGTTTGTGAAGTGAAGTTGAAATTATATCTCTTGTTTTCAACATAACAGAAGCAGAATCTTAAACCCAAATTCAAGAAACCACTTGCTTAACTATTGTAGTTAGTAGAAACATTAAAAACCCAGTTTGAAAAGATTAGTGTACTAGTCTTTACTAAATTCTTAAAGTACAAAATATACAAATAAGATAAAGAAAAATTAAACCTTTTGTAGTATAAAATCACATATAAAATTAAAAAACAAAGTTTCAACTTACATCCAGAATAAATTACGTTGCACTTCCAGCGTCAGATATACTTTTACAACCGTACTTTTTCTTAAAAGATAAATTTTATCAACGATACATGTAAATTGCCCTTTGTGGTGTAAATAAATTTCCTATGCAAAATCTTTACATTTTAATTCATTCAGAGGCACAAAAATTGATATCTTAAGTAACCCATACAAATTTAAATTAAAGTCTACTTTAAAAAATTTGTATTTTTTTAATACATGTATTATAAAACCTAGTATTTACTATGCTGCTACGTACCATGACGTAGCCAGGAAGAAAACGTAAATATACCAGGCTAATTACCAATGCGGAGAGGGGAGGGGTTCCTAGCAACACAAAAATAATACATCGCCAACGATTCTCTATTTATAATAAAAAAAAACAGAAATATAGAAATTTCTATTGAAACAGCAAAACAAAATTAACTAAAGTTACCATATAATAAAACAATTTTACTCTATGGACAAATTCACTAATTGTTCCACAAAGTACGCAATTTGTAGCTAACATGCAATAAATCTAATCAGTACCAAAAAGAATAACGCTGATACTTTCGTATAAGCGGATGGGTTAATTAAAAAAAAAAACATTATATTTAGAAACCTTTCTAGTAAGGATTTTACCCTAAGAAGCATTCGTAATAACTCTAATCAGTAAAAAAAAGAATACTGCTGATACTTTTGTATATGCAGATGGGTTAAGTATATAAAGCAAAAGCATTAGAGTTAGAAACTTTTCTAGTAAGGATTTTACCAGAACAAACATTAGCGTAGCTAATTTTAAATTGGGTTTATCCCTGGGTATGTTAGAAAAAGAAAACAAGTCACATACATGTGTCGGGATACTTATCTTGTCAGCTCTCGGAAGCTAATTGACGCAGCATCGCCGCGGTAGTCAGCAACAACCCTGCTACTGCCGCAATTGCAACGGCGGTCTACATGCAAGAGCAGTTGATCTACATCAAGGAATAATCTGGCTACGCAACAAGCAATTTAGCCTCCAGCTAAGAGCTAAGAAAAAATCTTACTAATATTAACAACTCCGGAGCGCTTACCGATACACATCAAATCTACACATTTGATAGAGGAGAAACGATATATTATTTCGACACATCTTTAGATGGGAAACCCACTAGAACGCAATTATACGTTATCGGAAGGTATAACGCGCTCACGGATACCTAAACAGGATCTTGACTAATTAATTGTAGCATAAACTTGTCGTTTCAAAACAACTAGCTTTACGTTGAGAAATTCTTAGAAAGAGTATTTATTATTAATTATGCGGAAGGATTTAACAATAGACATGGAATTTATACGAACGGATAATGAATTAACAAGGGATTTGAGTTGAAAATTATGGTAAAGCAAGCTTATCTGAACAGGTACAATATATCGGGTATTGTGCTATACTCCCGTGTGTCACTGTTATAACCCCGCGTCGCGTGTTTAGCGCCACTACTACAGTTGGCAACACTGATGCAGTCCACGTTCGCAATATTATACAATAACGATATTTTATGGCAAATTATGTGTCAAATTGTATCACATACCAAATGCGTTTACAATGATACAATTGGCACTCAACAAGATAAATAAAGCGGATACTCACTTAAAACGCTCCGTTCAGCTCAATCTCAAGGTATCTCCTCGTTGTTGTTTTAGGGTGTTGTTTGGTTACGTCATGCCCTCATTGAGTCCAGATTTCCTTGTCTTCCCTCTTCGTCGTTTGTAGCGGTACGGTAAGGATACAGGTAGAGGTACGATATCAGGCAGAGATAAGGAGGAAACCTACATACTAAAAGAGAAAAGACAGCACCACGACACCGGCAAACATTACCGTTCGACGTTTCGTTGGCTAATCCTTGTGTCCGGTGGTGTCGCAAACCGTGCACTTCTCCACACACTCCACGCCTACGCATTCTTTTGCGCCGACGCAACTGTCCGGGATGGCGGAAATGAACAAGTTTATTTTTAAAATAGTGGCGAGAATTCACTTACAAATTTAAAAATGTGCAATGCCAATTTTGGCATATAACAATTGTTAGAGAATTTAATACTAGAAAAAAATTTATGTAAATAAATAACCAAATATTCCCGAAAATGAACGTAACAATGCAAAAATAATTTTTAAATTCATTCTTCTGCCGAACAAAAATACTCGGCTACTGAACGAGAATTATTGGGCGTTATCTTTGGCATCGAGAAATTTAAAGGATATGTTGAAGGTACACATTTTACCGTAATCACTGATTGTGAAGCCCTCACTTGGCTAAATAACTTAAAACAACCCGCAGGTCGTTTGGCAAGATGGAACTTGCGTATCTCTCAATTCACTTTTGACGTTAGGCATAGGCCTGGCAAATTAAATATCGTACCTGATGCCTTATCTCGTGATGTTGTCTGTCTTAACATTCCAAACTTAATTCCTGATACCTGGCATCTTAATATGATTAAAAAAGTTTCTGACAATCCCGATAAATTTCCTACCTTTCGCGTAACTAATAATAGACTATATAAATTTGTATCTTCTTCTCCACATAAAATATCTAATATTCCTGAATGGAAACTTGTCGTGCCTACCGCTAACCATAGTGAGGTGCTTAAATTATGTCACCATGACCCCATAGCTGCGCACCTTGGTGTTACAAAAACTCTCTCAAAAATATCTGAATTATATTACTGGCCCACACTAAAGCAATCTGTTTGTCGCTATATTAAGAACTGTAAAATTTGTGTTCTCATAAGAGTTCGCAAAACGCTCGTCCTGGTTTAATGGGTAACTTTAAACGTGTATCTTATCCCTTTCAATTAATTTCGCTTGACTTATTAGGACCTCTCCCCCGATCGAAAAAAGGTAACCAATATCTTTTAGTTGTCACCGATTGGTTTTCTAAATTTGTTATGGTGCAACCCTTACGTAAAGCTACATCTGCAGCTATAATTAAATTCCTAGAACAAAATGTATTTCTTATCTTTGATGTCCCTCAGATTATCCTTTGTGACAATGGGGCACAATTTATCTCTAAAGATTATCAGAATTTCATCAAAAGTTACAAAGTACAAAAAATTTGGTTTAACGCAAAATACCATCCCCAAGTATATCCTACCGAAAGAGTAAATAGAGTTTTAGTTACCGCTATTTCTTCCTATATTGATTCAGACCATACTATATGGGATGAACATATTTTTAAAATTGCTCAAGCTTTGCGTACATCTAAACACGAAGCAACCCAATTCACTCCGTCATTTCTTGTTTTTGGAAGATATACCCCAATCGATGGGAGTTAATATGGTTTAGTGCCAGACGATACTAACGTAATTGAATTTGACGATAAAGTACGCTGGGACAAAGACCAACAATCATTACCTTCTATCTTTAACAACGTTAGGAAAAATTTGTTAAAAGCTTACGAAAAGAGTAAGGGCCACTATAACTTACGTAAACGAAATATTTCCTTCGCCTTAGGCGAACAAGTTTGGAAAAAGAATTATGTCTTATCGGATGCATCTAAGAAATTTTCTTCAAAATTAGCCCCTAAATTTATCCTTTGTAAGGTCATTCGTGTCATTAGTCCACTTATCTACGAACTTCAGGATGCTGAAGGAAAACGCCAAGGCAGGTGGCATATTAAAGACCTTAAGCCATTCTCTGCTGACCCAAATGCTACTTAAGTTTTTCACGTTCCATTCTCCTCACAATTTACCTAATATTTTTTGTTCTCACCATCAATTAGTTAACTTTAATTACTTATTCCCTCTCTCATACAGTATATAATCTCTTACACGTTTAACTTTACTTACCTTAAATTAGCTATCTTTTTCTTTTCGGTTGACTTTTCTTTGATCATACCGTTACTTTTATATCACTTTATTCTCTACACCTTCAAATATAACTCTGTCGTTTCATTTAATTACCCTTCAAACTTTTCCTACAGCATATTTTTTGGTTTTTAGTGTTTATCTTACGTCATTTAATTTTGTGCGGTAATTGTCGTAACTTTGGTTGTAATAACTGATTGAATTTTTATGATTGGTTTTAGCTGATGTTAGAGTGGATGTTTTTCTTCCTTGGGCTCACATAGGACATGCGCAGTCTATGCCATTGAAAGAAATAGTTCATATTCGCAGTTGCAAAAAACTAGGATTGCCTATTCCATGTGTTTTTCCTCTGAATTATTACAGTCGCCCACATTATATTATATCATTATTTCTCTCTTTTTCTACTAAATCACCATAATTTATAAACATTTTTTTTTCATTGTTTTTTGTTGAATTTCGTGGTGAGACGCTATTGCTTCTTAACACATCACTCAATAAGTCCGTAGGATAACTAAGAAAAACAAATTTTTTTGGCGAAATTAGATTTTATTCATCAACATACATTCCTTCAAGAGTGATACAATCAGTCCAACGCCGTTCTAGCATTTCGATACCTTTTTTGTAAAACAATTCGTCTTTGGCCTCAAAATAAGCTTCAGTTTCAGCGATCACCTCTTCATCCGAGCCAAATTTTTTTCCGGCGAGCATTTTTTTCAGGTCTGCGAACAGGTGGTAGTCGCTGGGGGCCAAATCTGGAGAATACGGTGGGTGCGGAAGCAATTCGAAGCCCAATTGGTGCAATTTGGCCATCGTTGCGATCGACTTGTGACACGGTGCATTGTCTTGGTGAAAGAGAATTTTTTTCTTCTTCATGTGTGGCCGTTTTTGGCAATTTCTTCCTTCAAACGCACTAATAATGCCATGTAGTATTCGCTGTTGATTCTTCTTCCTTTCTCAAGATAGTCGATGTACAAAATTCCGTGCGCATCCCAAAATACAGACGCCAAAACCTTACCAGCCGACTTTTGCGATTTTGGTCGCTTTGGACGTGGTTCTCCGGCTGCAGTCCACTCAGCTGACTGCCGATTAGACTCTGGAGTGTGGTGGTGGATCCATGTTTCATCCATTGTCACATACCGACGCAAAAGTCCTTTTATTCCGGTTGAACAGCTCCAAACAGCTCTCAAAATCATCGACACGTTGTTGTTTTTGGTCCACTGTGAGCAAACGCGGCACCCACTTTGAGAACAGCTTTCTCATGGACAAATGTTCATGCAAAATAGTGTGCACACTGCCTTCTGATATCTTCAAGGTGTCAGCTATCTCACGCAATTTCACTTTTCTGTTTTCCAAAACGATTCGGTGGACTTTTTTGATGTTTTCCGGTGTAACCACCTCAATTGGCCTTCCAGAACGTTCAGCATCGTCAGTGTCTGTACGGCCACGTTTAAAATCAGCAAACCACTTCTCCACCGTTTGTCTCAATGGAGCAGAGCCCGGATAACACTTATCAAGCCATGCTTTGGCTGCGATGGTATTTTTACCCATCAAAAAGCAATGATAAATCAACACGCGAAATTGCTTGGAATATATTTTTTTGAAAAACTCAAAAGTATCGTCACTTGAACCTCTGTAACTTGTAAACTAATCGTCGGATTGTCATGAAATTTTGACAGATATCTTTTTAAGGTTAGTACTTCCTACAAATCATATGGATTATTACATAGCAACGCCATCTATGTATCATCCTACGGACTTATTAAGTGATGTAATATTGTTATCTTATTAAATTCTCGGTTGTTTTAGCATATTGGGACAGTGTACCTGTATTTAACTGCTTATAATTAGGCGTGGTTGTGTGTTTAGGGTGCTACCGTTTTAAAACAAACTACCTTAAAGCAGTTTGTTTTTGTGGGAATGTATCCGTATTGATACTTTTAAGTTGTTGTGTCAACTTTTGTCTGATTTTCTTATCGTAGTGGATGCACTCGTTAGGAAAATGATCGTACTAGTTCTCTTAAGAGTCTAGTGAATTTGTTAACGTATGATACCTTATCTTGTCGGATTAATATCGCAGGTGGTCCTTCAGACTGCGCTGTGTTTCAATAGAGACAACTCTCTACCTTCTCTCGGACGCTTGTCCATTTTTCTTATCCCGCTGTCTCCGTTTATGCCTTATTCTTCTTTCGGTGGACCTGTTCTTGTCCCGGAACACCCGTCTGCCACATAAGAGTGATGTTCCCTCACTCCGGGCTACTGACTACATTGGCTGGTTGAGTATCGCTTTGCTATCCACCTTTCTCTGTCTCTTTTGCTCAATGCGAGCCCTTCCTCTACTTTCTTCTACATGGAAGTGCCTCTTGTGCATTCCAAATAACCACCTCCCTCTTTTTACCGTTCCTGTTTCTACTGCCTTTTTCATTTCCGTTAGTCACCGTGTGGTTGCGCGGGAGGTTTTCACAGACACCTGGACCCTGTCTCTGGGAATCTTTCGTGAGGTCATGCGGTGCCGCTGTCAGCGCATGGGCTCTGACAGTGAAGGTATGTATGAGTGTGTGAATGTGTGAGTGGATGTGTTTATATATATCGTTATATATCGTGTGGGTATCGGGTGATGGTATCACCAATATCGATTAACGCCGGGTGCAGGGATGCATCCAAATGCCTTTGCCGGTCCCTCGTGCCGTTTCTTGTAAACGGACCTGCTTCACAGGTCTCTCTTTCTAGAGGGTACGAGAAAATGCCCATTTAACGGTTCCACGGAGTCATTCTATCGTTATCTTATCTATTATCTTCGATAATAACTAAGCTAATATCTTTATCTTGTTTATTATCTATGATAATAACCTTAGTTTAGTATCGTTGTCTTACCGACTGCTGTTAATAATAACTTTT
Source organism: Platerodrilus igneus (assembly GCA_036346225.1). Lineage (NCBI taxonomy): Eukaryota > Metazoa > Arthropoda > Insecta > Coleoptera > Lycidae > Platerodrilus > Platerodrilus igneus. The sequence continues at coordinate 4,362,713 of JARFIW010001108.1, read as the reverse complement.
GTTTAAATTCGCGTTATCTTACCTGTTATCTTTAGTAATAACTTTTGTTTAATTTCGCGTTACCTTACCTACTATCTCTAATAATAACTTTAGCTTAATATCGCGTTATCTTACCTAGTATCTCAAATAATAACTTAAGCTTAATATCGTTATCTTATCTATTACCTTTGATGATAACAATTTAAGCTTAATATCGTTATCTTATCTATTATCTTTAACAACAATTTGAGATCTTGTCTTATCTTTTTATCTTCCTAACGTTTGGTATTTATGACCAGACGTGGGAATTATTTTTCTTGAAATTTAAGTGAAAAAGCTAACCTGATATAGAAATGTAATTTGTTAGGTTAGCCATGTAAGGATTTAGTAGGGTGGTACTTTTGGTAAATTTGTTGATTCACAAACATTGTCATGGACAAGTTTTGATGTGTATCGTTAGAAAACCAAAGTACCAGTAACAAAAATTTGCTAGAGTGTAGACTAATGCACTCTCATAAACATTTTTAAATTTGGGCACTTTTTGCCAACAAAGAACAGTTTTGATGCAACGCTCATGTGTGTTTGCACGTAAAAACTTTAATGTTAGCTTTAGTTTAGATAGGTTAGGTGACTTGTCGCATCCGTTTTAATTTAAGTAGTGTTTCATGCTCTCCGACAAATTTGTGCTGTCGATTATTAGTGTAGTCAAAAACGATGGGGCTACATTTTCCGTTTCCTGGTAGACGTGTTATCGGTCGAAAAAACCAGGTAGCGCCTTATATAAACATTTTGTAGGTTTTAAGTTAGGTTTTATGTAGGGTAGTTAGGACTTAGATTTTAAGCTGTGCTAACAGACTTTTTCTTTTTTTAAGTTTTTTCTTTTGTGACTTTGTCGCGATTGTTACGTGCCAATAAATTGGCACTTAAACATTTGTTAGGTTAATTTTGATGTGCGGAAGTTTCGCGCCATAAATTCAAAAGACTCGGTGCGCGTATTTCCGTCACGTCAGAGTGCGTTTGCGCGAGATCGCGCGAGAACTTCGCGCCGACGAGTGAAAGAACAAAAGGTGGGAGAAGTGTTTCCAGGAGACTCGGTAACGTGGCTTTTTACCTCTGACCTTCGTGGAGAGCGGTTTGGTTCAGGTATCGTATCGTGCCTTTAACTTTATCTATGTAGATTTCCTTGCCTGATTATCTTGGTTTGTCGCTCTTATACCATGTTTCCTTATCCGTTCCCTGCATCGGTAGATAATAAATCTGTAGCCGTTGGCTGAACCGCATTCCACGCCGGAGCACCATCTTTAATCACCCCGGAGTGGAGCCCTGAGATCCCGTCCGAGCGATTTGGATGTACGTTATGCGTACCCTCCGTTAATTGCCTTAAAAAGGGCCCTCAGTAGCCTGATGGACTTGAACAGAAGCCAACTTTAACCCATTGACATATTCATGTGAATATTTGCTGTATAACCTATTGTCTTAAATTTATATATTTTTCCGATAATTGCGTATTAAATTTGTGCATTGGTTGCGTCATTGACAGATGGGCGCGCCGAAATCTGTACAACGATTAGCGTTACCACTGCCCGTGGCGTCGCTTATTCCGCGCTTGCGCGATGAATTTATCGACTTTTTAAATGTAAGAATTCGCGTTTTTAAACTGTAAGAAAGTGTTGTTGATCCACGTTTTGCGTCTTCTTAGTCTTTGGATCTTATGCCGCAGGTTGTTAATCTGTTGTCGTTCTTGTTGTAATGATGGATTTCACCAGGGCCAAGTGTACATCACGTGATGGCTTTTGGGGATTGTCATAGTTGCGGTACGTTGGATAGAATGGATTAAGGTGTGTGTGATTTCCCTGAAATGCCTACAGCCTACATTTTTCACTATCGGTGTGCAATAGTCTAATCTAGGTCTATCTCTACCTCTCGTTTGTACTTTCTCTTATAAATTTGCTAATCATTTTCTTATATCTTTTGCACTTTCCCCTTATAAAAATATACCATATTTCACCGATATTCAGAGACAGGATAGTCAGTAGAAAAATATACTACCGATCACAAGTTTACTTATTGAAAATCAAACGATTAAAACATTAAGTTGATACTGGGACAGAAACCAGCGTGATTATGGCAAATTTTATAATGTAACATAAAAATCTGTTAATAGAAAATATGATACCTTTAAAGAAAAATAATTCATAGTGCCGAACAACAAAATATTTGCCAAAATTAACAGTCTAGTAATTTTAAATTTAAAAATAAGGAGTGTTGTAAAGCAACATGGATTTTGACTATTCCAAGGTTCAAGGTAGAGTGTTTGATGGTGATGGATCTAATAGATAAAGTAAAGGTAAGGTTAATGCAGAGAGCAAAACATTATTATTGGGGATTGTCGTTATATAGGGTGGGATGATGAATTGAGCATCAATAAAGAAATTGATTGCATAATGTTGATTATACTGAAAATGAGGGAAGGATAAATAAAGTTGGCCTGATGAGGTAATGTAGCAAATTGTCCTGGCAAGTTAAGCACTAATTGACATGATAAAGTTAACGAACAAATTATTTTAGTGAAGCTGAATAGAAAATTGTTGGATGAAGTTAAGGATCAAGTTGATCATAAAATAAAGAATATATTTGAGTAGTTTATCATAGACAAATCTTTGACGCATTAATTTGATCGTCAAAAGAATGAAAATTGAAATAATAAAATTTTTTCTTTATTTTCAAAACTTTATATTTCAATTTGGGGACGAACAACTGATGAGAAAAAGACGGCATTTTGGTCAATTAGGGCAAAATTCAGATTTGTAGTAATTAATAATAAAAACACAAACTTCCATTGAGAACATGTGGCTACATTTTATATTAGTTAAATGCACGAATGCTTTACTTATATCACGCATTCAGTATCAAGGTAAAACTAGCAATAAAGAAAGTCATTTATTTCGCTGAAAATGTTTAAATACGCATTTAGTATTCAATAGTTTTATTGTGAGAAGTAGTAACTTTAAGATTTAAATAATTCAAAATTTCACTTAAGAAGTTATTTATATAACAAAGGGCAATTTACACGTACCTTAGATAAAAGGTATCTTTTTAAAAAGAATAAGTACAAATGTGAGAGTATATTCTGATACTGGAAGTTCAACATAAGTTTATTCTGGATAAGAGCTGAAACTTTGATATTTTTTGTATGCTTGTGATTTATACTACGCTAATTTTGATTCATTTTCAATCCTAATATTTGTAAATATATATACTTTAAAAATTTTAATAAAGAATAATATACTCGAACAGAAGAGTCGTTATATTCTGCTAACTGAAACAGTCGAGGAAGTAGATTCTTAAATTTAGATTCGAGATTCGCGCGCGCGCCCACCCGCCCGCTAGCTCGCCCGCCCGCCCGCCCGCATGACCGCACGCACGCGCGTGCGCGCACACACACACACGAACGCACCCACACACACACACACACACACACATGCAGAGGGTGTTTGTAACTGGGTTGCCACAATGAAATGGCATATATAAAATCAAAGTCTAAACATAAAACAAAGAATAAAAAGTATGCTGACATTATTTATGTTTATGAGTATTGTGATGGTAACACTAGAGCTGCACGTCGAGAAGACAGTAGAAGATGTTCAAGTAGATGTTAACCTTATCATAACATTCTTTCTAATGCATTTCAAAGCTTTGTGAATTTGGAATTGCTGAACGTCATAGTGGAGGTCCACATCATCAGCGCACTGTTGCACAAGAAATTGCCATTATGTATGCAGTACCTAATGACCCAACAACCAATACTAGAAAATTTTTCCAACAGTTACAAATACCGCATACTTCTGTTTGGAAACTCTTAATCGAAAGGTTCTATATCCGTACCACCACCAGGAAGTGCAACATTTGCAGCCAGGCAACGAGATTCAGCAGTTACCATTTTGTCATTGGTTACGGAATAAACAAAACCTAAATTTATTGGTGGAATGTTATGAACAGAAGGATCAACTTTGATGAAGAACGGAATTTACAATGTTCACAATGACCAACGTGGGCTTTACAAAATCCACACACAGTTAGTATTAATCATTAACACATGGTTTGGTATTTTTAATGGACAACTTCTCCTTATTCAAATTTTGCTTAATCATTTAAATGTCGATGCATAGCTAGAATTTTTGGAAAATGGCTTTCAGAATCTATTAGATGATATTCCTATTGGCCTACTAAATAAAATGTTGTGTCAGCATGATGGTGTACCACCACATGCTGGTAGAAATATAGTAGGATGGTTCGTTCAATACTAATTTCAATGGGAGATGGATTGGAAGGCATTCTCCCGTTCACTGCCCTGTAAGATATCTGGACTTTTATTTTTGGGGTCACTTAAAACAATTAGTTTCCGTTGAACCAAATATTATCATTCAACAACTAGAAGATAAAATTTAGAATTCAGTACAAAATATTTAAAACAGTAAATTTTGTACAAGTTTACAATTCACTCCTTTTACGTTGCCAGGAGGATATCAATGCAAATGGTGGCATTTTTGAAAATGTATTATATTTGTTGCGAATTTTTAAAATGAAAACTCCTAACATATTTTATTTTTTGTATAGGAGTATGCAACCGACCATACTCCTAACTAACTGACCAATAAGCACGCAGCATGCAAATAAATAGCATGCACACTTAAAACACACCTTAAATAATAATGGACTCATCCGACACCTCTTGAATACAAAATAGAACCGCCTGAATGTACAATACAAACAAACTAACAGTATAAAAAAAGGTACAAACGCTAGAGCAAATTACTTCTCAATTGTTCTCTCTTTAAGGTAGTCACCGAACACCTGGGAGAAAACTTAAAGATAGTGCAAGACGGAAGCTAAGTTTTTCATTCACTAAGGGTTTTCTTTCAGATTAACGCGACCACCAAATCTAATGAGATAAAATAAAGTAAACTCTCCCAATGCTATGGACAGGATCCAACCATCACTTGGAACGATCTACCTCTGAAGCTATCAGGTCCACCTCCTACAGCACGTGATGCTAATACGCACGTTGGGATTGGAAACAGTCCACAATCAGCTCGTTTCAATTTTACCCACCTAAGACACCGCCACACACAAACGTCTTTACTCATCAATCACAGGGTACAGAGGCCATGGAAATGAAACTGCAGTTACCGCTCATGCGTTGCATTCAGCGTAACCATGGACACCATATCCAGCTAGGTCTTCATCATGAAGGCGCAACATTCAAATCTTCACCATAGAAACGCTTCCTGCCACTTTATAAACTAAAGTGCTTCAGTGTTAAAAGACGTCTGCAGTTATGCACACAAAAACTTTTGTAAATATTTTCTTTTTGGTCAAACCTTTATTGTATAATTAGTTCGTATTTTAAACTTGTAAATAAATATTATCTCTGTTGTTACGAAGCATTAACTAACTGGCACTAGACAAATCAAAACACCAAATTTGTTTTATGTTTAGATTTCAATTTTATATATGCCATTTCATTTTTGGCAACCCATAAATACCACATTTCTAATTCAAAAATGATCAAATTATGAAAACCTTTTGAGACTAATTGTCACCTTCATTAACTAATGCCTGGCAATCGGGACAATTAAAGCCACCAAAAGCTTTCGTTATGAAAATTTCTATATATTAAAAAGGATTATTTATCAAAATCTTTACTTTACCGCAAAAATTTACTCTTCGTTCCAGCTGCTTCAGTTTCTTTCTTTAGTGCAGCTAAAGTTTTGAGACGATCTTGAAGTATCTTCAATTTACTAGTAACAAAATCCTTAAGTGGTGTTAATTCCATCTTGTCTAATTTATTTCCAATTTCCTTTTGAATTTCATCTAATGCTGCCTGCCATAACTGTTCCTGTATATTAATAAAATATAATAAATAATAATAATAATAATAAGGGGAGGGAGATCAAGGGTAAAATTAGTATGGAAGTGACAAATCTAAAATCTCCACATTCGATTCCCAAATGTGGCACAAGAAGTATGTGGTATTTAAAAGTACATTTTTGAAACGATTATTATTCAATATTGAATGTTCGAATTACCTGTTGAGTAAGTTTGGCCAATGCTTCTTCAATTCCATGTGCAAGATCATCACATGCAGCATCAAATTGATCATGTGAAACTTTTCTATTAACAGCACAAGCATCTGCTTTATCCGCCAAAGCATCCTCAAGATCTTCACGATCAGCTTTGATAGTTTTTAATAATTCAATTTGTTCACGTATTATCTACAATAAAGAAAGTAATATGATTAAGTAAAGGATGTAGTTTACATCCATAGCATTTTGATGTTCTTCTTTGTCCTCAAGCAATTTAGCAGCCAATGCTGTAATGTTATCTTGTTCTTCTTGCAATGCAGCTAGTTTGTTGTAAACATCAGCAATGTTTTCACCGGCCTTGCCGCTTCCACTATCACCTGGTCCTATTACACTAAAAACAGCATTTATATAAATATTTGTACGATAATATTGTTATATACCCAGATTGTATTCTTTCTATTATTTCACCTATTTCTTTCTCTAGATCGATAATTTGAGCGTGGACTTTCTCTATTTGTTCACTGTATATTTGATCCATACAATTAACTTGTTCGGTGCAATCTTTAAATTTGCCTTCTAAATCATCCAGTCTTCGTTCTGGTGCAAAACTCGTAGGTGAATCTTCATCTGAAGTAGCTCTTCTCAGAAGTAATCGAGACATTTCCTCTAAAAGATAAATTTAAATATGGGTTCTGTACATAAAATTTATGACACCTTCCAATGCCGATACACGTTGCTCTAGTATTTGAGGATTCTTACTTGCTTTCGCCGGTGTGGTAATTGATCCTGATGCAACTGGAGATGAAACACCTGATTCTATTGCAACTATAGCAACACCTCCTGCAACACCTCCCGCAACACCTCCCGCAACACCTCCCATTCCACCAAAACTTGGGTATATTGCATCTCCTACTTGACCTACAAAAGCAGTATATGATAGCAGCCAGCATGCAACATTTATGTAACTGTATAACTTTGATGGGGAGAGGTTTATAATATTCATGGTTAATAGTTCAACTCCTGATAGCTGCCACATGCTTCAAAGATTTAACAAGTATGGAATAAAAAGACACTAAACTATCTAGGTATTAAAGTGCAGTACTTCATGTTGAAATGAACCTGTGTAATGTTGTGCATAAATGCAATTGGTAAATTTGCAGTGTCGACGACCATTAAATTGTTTGTGTATAAGAACTATATTTTAATATCAGTGTAAATAGGATCTAAACATAAATTGTTTCGCTCTTAATGTCTCAGCAATTAGCTTGATATTCATGACTGATGTACGATACTTCATAATGTTTTGGACGTTGCCGGGGGGGTGTCATGAAATAGTATGTACTATACAGTATCATTGCAAATATACAGTCGAAATTAGGGACTTTACTATTATTAGCATTCAGAGAGATTTTTAAATCCACATATGCAATTTCGTACAGCACCACCAAAGCAGTAAACACTGAGACATCTAATGGGAGAACGTGATTAGAAATAACGCAAAAGAGAACATTTCTTACACCCAAGTCTGATGATAACAAGAGGTTGAAACACGAATTCTTAACAACTATAAAAAAGACTGCTATCATTTTGAATATGTTACTACCGACAAAATACCTTCTGGTCTTACGAGGTGGTGTTGGTTTGTTACGCGTTAGGCGAATTAACCCGTAACATATCTTTAATTTATTGAATATTCCGTTTTCCATTACTTAGATTCATTAAATTTATTATATTTTGTATAAAAGTAAGGGAATCCCTTCTATCTCCAAGCCTGATTATTTTATAATTATTATTTACGTAGTAAGAATTATTTTAATATGCATAAATAAGTTTAGATACTCTCGGGATCTTTACCGCTCTCGGGGAATGTAATGTGAACACGCGTTATTGAAGTACTGAAGTTTTCTATTCCAATTGGTTATAAGACATCGGCCAATTTGAATAATCCAATCCTGGGAGCAACGGCTATGTGCTGGTACATTGGGGGTATTTACATGGACCACTTGAGTAGCGGAACTGATGAGAACGGTTGTATTTTTCGGAGTGTGGTTCTCATGTGTGTTTTTGATGTAGTGTCCAAATTTTAGCTCTTCCATCTTTCTATACCTTTTTCCTTTAGGGTACTACAGAGTATTGGAGATATTTATGTAAAATAAATTTGAGAAAGCCGAGCCACAAAACCATAAGACCGAGTTCGTCGTCGAGGCATAAACTGTAAGTATTACTAACTCAGAAATTTGCATTATTGAACTTTAATCTTTAATTAAGTGAGAGAGGAGTTCGTATCAGGTTCAGGCAATATACACGCTCAACTAAACTTATATGCAGTGTGTGATGCCAAAATGTTTTATGCACCAGTTTGTTACATACAGTTTTGGCACCAGAAAATCTAGCCGGTACTCAACAGGAAAACTCGGTGAAGTCCTAGGCTAGAAATCCTGTTTCAATAAAATACCCAAACCTCGACTGTACTAACAAAAATGCTTCCCGACTAACTCAGTGGTATGGGCGGTGTTCGCGCCGCAAGATGTTGGGTTTCGACATCTTCAAGCTTGATGGTGCTGGTACATGAGGTGTCTTGTCTCGACGCCCTGTTGCAAGCTGCCATCAACTGCTACAAAAAGTAATCGCGTCGCTTTGGAAAAAATTTGAATAATAAGTTTTTTAAGTTTCTAAACTATCATGCATAAAAAAGTGTAGTTTTCCTTTTGTCGTTAAACCATAAAAATAACTATTGCAGTTACCAGTGCTCTCAATTCAACACGAATGTCACCGATCACCATCCGCCAGAACAAGCCTGCAGTAGTGCTTAGAGAAGATGAAGTAAGATAAGTATCAGTAGCTATGAGATTGCAGCATTTTGAATCCTGGTGTCTTGTGACCCGACATTCACCGCTATCGAAGGTCGCATTTCAATTTGTTAGAACCATCACACTTTTAGAGAAACAAGTGTTTGAAGAGCCTCCAGAAGCCTATTGGGTGTGAAATATGTCTTTATCGAGAAGTATCTCGGCCGCCACCTAATCTCGCATGGTTTCTAAAAAAAACTCCTAAATGGAATTAGAAGCGGGTGTCAAAACTTGAGATCAGGAAAGGGGTTCTGGTTTAAAATTTACCTGAAAAATCGTTAAGCAATTGCTTAAACATAAAATAACCCTATACCATTAGAACACAAAACCTATTTAAAACTGCTAGCTGAAAGGAAGGTTTCTAAAATCAATTGTTAAATTACCTGACGTTTCAATCACGCCTCTAGATAATAACAAATTAATTTATTGCAACAAAACTGTAACTATACCTTCACACTAATCGAGAGTAAAAAACTTTTCACTATTACACACGACTCTTGGTTTTAACTATAGAGCACACTTGCGTTTTCATTACAAATACATAATACAGTCTTAAGCTACTATTAAAAATCAAACATCACAAATTTACTTAACTGAGCCCTTAACCTAATCACACAGACCGTCTATAAGTACGTTTTATCGGTTCATGTAATGAATTTCAAATGTTTATTTAGTTACACACACTTTAGCATAGTTTCAGATAGACTCATAAATATCTCATAAGTGACTATTGATTGTAGTAAAAGTAGATTCCGTTAAAGCGTCTATTTAGGTTGACTTTGCAATCCTCAACATACATATCTCCAACATACTGTTGTCGATCTGGGAATCAATGTACCCCTAAAATTGAAAATAACCAACTTGGTAGGGTATAATCCAAACATTCGATGACTTGTTTGTTCTAAAACCTTTTGATCAAAGAGATTTCGCCTACTAAAGTTGCATGTTGATTGTATGGATGTTACACACAAAGTGCTCTACGAAAATGAATTTTTTCTTCCTAACATAATTCGAGACAATCATGGCAAACTCCGGACAGATGAATTAAGACTGCAAAATAAAAATACCTCGTGTCGTTTTTTCTATTTAATATGCATGTATAACTAACTTACGGATAGTTTGACTAAACAAGAAACCAGGATTTTTATTTATTCCAACCTGATGACCCATAGCAAGCTTCGCATAACCCAGCTGATGTAGTTTTGATGACATATTTCTAGTTCAAGTGGAAATTTGACAATGAACAATTACTTCCATTGGTGGCTTCGGTAAAAGAACAGGTGAGTAATTATAAAATTACAGTAGTTGCAAGAAAGACTAAAAAGAAATTCTAGTAAAATTATTGAAATTTATAGGACCCGTTAAATATTCTAGCATGTTTGTATTCACAAACAATTTAACTTACGTCAGTAGCATGTTTAAAAAAGCAAAAAATTGGTTGTTGCGGTCAAGTATGCACCATAACAATAATACTTATAGATTGCTCTTTGTTCATTTTTTTTTAGGTAGCATGAAAGTGTCAGTTTGTTTTAAACACCTAATTAAAAATTTTTTTAGCAGCTTTATTGGGTTATAATGATCGAAGGGTGGTGAATAGTATAATTATTTATAACTAAATTTATTGTACAATATACATACCTTTAGCTAAATCTTCAATCATGCTGGCTAACTTATTCATTCCCGCTTCATTTGCTTCTACTCGTTTCAAGATCGATAAAATTTGAAACATATCAACTACAGGGGATGATTTATCAACTGAAGCATTTCTAAAAACAATTTATATAAATACAGTTCCTATTAATTTGTTATTATTTATCTATTTTAAATTATATAAAACTTTAAGAGCCAGTGGAATCTTAAACATCCATTTCAAAATAGTTTGTGAAGATTACAAAATAATATATATATATATATATATATATATATATATTGCTATGATAATAGGGTAGTTTAGGGGTAGGTTGAGTCACTTTAAGAAAAGCACATAATTCCAGAAATCATAAAAGTAAAACGGTCACTCTACATACTGTTAATTGAGAGGACACTGTATATAAAATGCACGGGATTAAATGCATGAGAACATAAAGATGTCTAAGTGTAGTTTACAAATAAAGATAAGATTTTAAAACGCAACAAATTATATCAAAAATTAAATCACCGGGAAGCATAGATAAATTGGCATTGCAAATATTTAACAATTGCGTCGAAAATATCATCGTACACGCATTCTAAATAATTCATTATTAGAAAATCGTTACGTGACTAGAAGAAAACACATTTGTTCAAAAATCCAATATTCTGTAGAAATAAATAAGCACCAGGCAATTCAATTAGACGATAAAATCAACAAATATCCAAATGTGTGAGTTAATAAAAGTCAAAAGTTGGAAATTCTCGAATAATATTACAATATGCGGGATGCAGACGTGACAGACAAGGCATACATTAAAAGATTTAAACTAAGTAATTGGTAAAAATTCCAAGGTATGCGAGGTGAAGTAGAAGTATCGTCCTAGAGTGTCAACAAGCCAATGAAATCAATTAGAGGTAGGGCTTATATATACGATAGTAACGGAGCGACATTTTAGTCTATATTCAAACTGAGCAATGACTATGTTCAAAGGTGCTAAAAACTTACGTAACCAGTGAATTATAAATTAAAATAAATCAGAGTTTAATGTGCGAGAATTTGTGCAACGAAAATAAGCCGATCTGTAGATAGACGTAAGTAAAACGACTTAATTAAATTCATTTCTAATATTAATAAAACAGGGCTTTTAATTTTGGATTTTAATTTTTGAGTTTAATTTGGATTTTAATTTCGACTTTAACTTGGGACATATTTGATTGAGATGGTTTTAAGTTAAGATATTTAATTGAGACGACTTTAATTTGGGATTTTTAACTTTGAACATACTCTAAATTTGGAAATAATTTAAAATGAACGTATTATAATTTCGACTTGGTACGATTTTAATTGGAAGCGATTTATGGGAGCCGATTCTTATATGGGGCCGACATATCATATCAAACCAAACACAGAAAGGGGATGCAGATCATAGACTAGGATGGAATTACAGAACCCATTCCAGGTTAGCAATCATAATAAACTTTATTATTGAAAACTGTTTTTGATTTAATGTTTGCCACATTGTATATTTGTAAGAGTCGTCAAAAAGGTCACTTAAAGATGTATGAAAAGGGAATAGGTATCTTGGAACGTTCGAAGGTCCCTGAATAAATTAAAAGTTTTTTGCTGGCTTTCAGAAAAACATAAATCTGGTATATGTAGATATTCTGTACAAAAAGGAAAATTTTGAGTATCGTAAATATTATCAATTATTATATCGTGTATTATAGAACTGCTTTATTTGATTCAATAAGATCTATTCAGTAAGCTAGTCAAGGTAAAAAAATCCTAATTTAACATTTCATAACATTGGGGCTTAAAATAATAAAATAATAATAAGGCAATAACACAGCAATTTATGGTATGTCAAATCGTGGGGTTATATTATAGCAAATTTATGACGCCCATCGTGAGGGCTCGTTAATCCTAAAATAATAAAATCGAGTATTACAGAAAATTTATACGGCTCATATATATATAGTCGATTGAATACTCTTGTGAAAAAACAGCAATAGAACTATATATTCTTTTAGAACTCGAGCTTTTTAGAATATTTATCTATTCTTCAGGAGTAAACCACAAATAGTAGTTAGTTGTACATAATGGTTTATATTTAAATTACTTACAAATGTGACAATTGGATAAATGGAAATAATTTTTTGTTTGAAAATTATTTTGTGCTGAATGAAAAGTAATCTGTCAATGTCAAATTTTGAGTATTGTGATTTGATATTTGAATAAATCGTTGATGGATATGAATTTTGGATCCTGTATTTTTTGGTTTTGAATATTGATCGAATTCTGGTGACAGTGAAATTGTTAATGGTGTATTTAAAGTGGAAACGTTGCTGAAATTTTTGATGTGTTGATTATGGGACGTTTTTGAATTGTAATTGTGATGAATTTGAGTATATGGATGAATGGTAAGAGGAGTTAAATACTGGAAACGTGTCAATTGTGGAAAGTGATGTAGAGAAGTTGTATTTTTAGTGTTTCATGTTTTTGTCTATTTTTAGAAGGTAAGCATAGACACAACTTAGATTGTCAATGTCTTTCCTTTGGTTTAACGCCTTTGGTTCTTGTGAAATTCTTACCATTTCAACGAATTTTCTTTTATTGGAGTTTCTTTCAAAATCTAGAATTTGAGTATTTTCGTAATCCATGTTGTGACCATTTTCTATTACATGACGTGAAAAAGCCGAAAAGTTGATTATTCTTCTTGTGTCACTTTTGTGTGACGTGACTCTTTGGTGTAGTGTTCTTGATGGTAAGAATTTCACAAGAACCAAAAGCGTTAAACCAAAGGAAAGACATTGACAATCTAAGTTGTGTCTATGCTTACCTTCTAGAAATAGACAAAAACATGAAAAAAATAAAACTTCTCTACATCACTTTCCACAATTGACACGTTTCCAGTATCTAACTCCTCTCACCATTTATCCATATACTCAAATTCATCTCAATTACAATTCAAAAACGTCCCATAATCAAAACATCAAAAATTTCAGCAACGTTTCCACTTTAAATACACCATTAACAATTTCACTGTCACCAGAATCCATTCAATATTCAAAACCAAAAAATATAGGATCCAAAATTCATATCCATCAACGATTTATTCAAATATCAAATACATCACAATACTCAAAATTTGACATTGACAGATTACTTTTCATTCAACACAAAATAATTTTCAAGCAAAAAATTATTTCCATTTATCCAATTCTCACATTCGTAAGTAATTTAAATATAAATCATTATGTACAACCACTATTTGTAGTTTACTCCTAAAGAAGAGATAAATATTCTTGAAAGCTTGAGTTCTAAAAGAATAAAGACTATTCAATCGACTATCAACACCACACAGAAAGAAAACAATTATCTATATATATATATATATATATATATATATATATATATATATTGTAATGTATAAGGGAGCTACCAAGAGTTCTAAGGGTTGTTTAGTACAAAGTAGTATATGCCAAGTAAAATAATCCACATATTTGATCACATAAACTTAAAAATGTATGTTTGCCGTATTTTACATATACTAAAATACCATTCAAAATGGTAGTTGAAATTAAGTGCCAAAAGGTAATATTAAAATGACTAAATGACGTAGTAAGATGTACAGTGCTCAAAGGTTTATACCGAGTTTGAATTTTAAAGGCCATTGAAAGTACATTTGCCGTCCAAAAACCGGATGTGTCTATGGGTGTTTACTATCGACCACGCATCCAGGGTCAAGTGTAATTTATTTTGGTTTCATTTTAAATAGAATCAACTTTTGGACAATATTTGTAAGCTCAAAATTATTAGTTATAACAACGTCAAATGTGATTGATGAACTGTAAATATTTAGGACCAATATTAGAATTTAATGTGATTATGAAATTGTATAAAGGACATGAACTATGGTATGTGCGACACGAACGTAGTGTTAGGATGTTATTGGACAATTTAGTTATGTACTTTAAAGTGTAGTAGGCAAGAAAAGTTAAAATGGTCGCCTTGGAAAGCAAACAACAAGAGATTTTTTTCGAAACTTATTTGTAGAAAGACGTGTTTTTAAAACTGTGCTAATTTGTATAACGATTTTTAAAAGAAAGTTAATAAAAGAATTTGTTTATAAAGAGTTTTGATTGAGTAAAGGAGGTTAAAGAAATAATAGCAACGAGGGTAAATAGTGTAAAGAGTGGTGTTAGTGCAACGGCGAAGCGACGGATAAGTATATAGATTTGGAACGGTATTGGGAAAGGTAGCAGGACATCGAGAGGGAATATATAAAGGAAAGAAGTTGGATTTGGATAGCGATTTAAAGATTTGTAGCAGGACATCGAGAGGGAATATATAAAGGAACAGAAGTTGGATTTGGATAGCGAGTTATAGGTAGCAGGACATCGGGAGGACATATAAAGAACAGAAGTTAGATTTGGATTAAATACGAAGGAGCGGACGAATTTGATTGAGAACACGAGGAGCGAAATTTAGGAGAGCAGCAATTGGTAGTGGAGAATTAAAGCAGAAATTAGCACAGGGGAAGTTACAGCACAGGGTATTCAAAATTCTAAATTTGGGTTAATTATTTCAGGTATTGGGGAGCAGCTAAATTTTGAGAACGACACCTGGAGGCGATACTAAAATTCATCAGTTAGGGCATCAGTGTAAAGACGCATACGGCGACAAGGATTTTGAGCCAGCAGTCAGAGCGGCCCGAACGAAGTATAAACCAGGTGAGTGCTGAAATATCTTAAAACGTCAAAAACAGTCATAAATTTTGGTAGTAATTAAATTTGGCACAAAGCAACGTTGATCTTATTAAAATTTTGGCATATACAAAAGTAGAGTAAAAATTTAGTACTAAAACAAAAGAGTGTGCACGTTGGTTGGACTTTGCACATCTACTTATAACAGAATATATAAGTAGTTGAACACCCTGAGATTTAAGAGCTTAAATAGTCGAGGCATTGAAATAAATAGTTAATTAAAGAACCAACCAAACGTTGCAAGTACGGGGCGTGCATTAGGTGTGCACATTACATAAAGGCGCGACAAAAAGGGGTAAAATAAAATATAAATTTATAGAATAAAGAGTGAGTAACAGACAGTGAGATTTAGTAAAGGTGAAAGTGAGATTTAATAATATATATATATATATATATATATATATATATATATATATATATGTCAATCAATATTCGTATAATGAAAGGAAATAATGTCTACACTTCACAACTTTTGATATCCTTTAAATAAACCCTTCAATCAATTAATATTATTTGAATCATTTATCCCAAAATTTATATCCTTTTAATTTAATTTTAAAGTCACCAAAAACAACATCTTTTACTAAAATAATCAGGAACGTTCAAGACCCTTTTATGCTTATCACGTAAATTTCAACGTAATTCAATATTTTTGTTGACTCCTTACAAACTTGCGAGAAAATTAATATATTCAGTGTTTAAATTTAAATTTGAAAAGATTCCTTATACTAGTTAGTCCTGACCTGTGATATTCTGATGAGTTGTTGCGTGTTGTGGATTAACACCCCCTTATTATCTTCAATCAAAAACCAATGTTCTGCTTTGTACTGCTTCACGTGCTTTGAACCAATAGTTTTGTTACTCCTTATTTTCAAAATTTACCTCGTGCTTTATTTTATATTTTTCTGGATATGCCTTAGACCTCTTCACTTAATTAAAACTTAGATTTCTTATATACACCTTAGAAGTTCTGAATACCAGCCTTAGGATTTCTTAGGGTCGTGAATTAGAATTATCCCACTTGGAATTCGTAGGTTACTTAAGACGGTGAATTAAAATTGTTTTTCTTCGAATCGTGAATTAGAATTGTTTTTCTTCAAATCGTGAATTAGAGTTGGTCTTCTTAGGATCGTAAATTAGAAGCCCTACATTATTACAAACATTTAATTTAAATTAATTAACCAATTTCTAATCACGTTTTCTGCAAAACGGCAACAGCTTTTTCATATATTTTTAACGCAATTCGTCTTCAACTGTTATTACACAACACTACTTTTCACAATAATATAATTTAAAACTTACTTATTTGATGCGTAAATATTTGATTTAGAGTGTTGCAAGTTCGACCTGCTTTAAATTGAGACTGCGCTTTCTTATCAACTCTGGGCGTTATATAGCTTTTGCTATCTACATTTGGATTGGTTTTCCAAACCGCCTTACAAAGTGTTGCAACCAACCATGTTTGTTTTTGGACATTCCTAGGCTTTTCAAGCTGATTTCTGACGAAATTATTCTGAAGTTACATATCATACTGGTCTTTGCTATTGTTTTACGATCTTTGACCGTCTGTTTTGTTATTGTTGTTGGACTTTACTTTAGCTTATGTCTGTTGTTTTGGGTAGATATAGCTTTTGGAAAATTTAAAAAAATAACTGATATGAGTGATGTTTTCGTTTATCTATCTATTTAAACTTATCTTTGAAAATGCGTTTCTTGTCAAAGCGCTTTATCGTTCCTTCTTTATTGAAACCGTAATTGCATGATGATTTACTAAGTTTTATCTTATCTCATGCATATTTGTTTTATAAACTTATTGAACGCTTCTTGACATATTTTAATTACATGTATTGTTATTATTTCTCTGCAGAATGCGCGTTCTATTATTGGAAGATCGGCTTATTGGCATTGATTAAAGTTAATTGCAGTCCATATACAGGGTGTTAAATGCTTGCTATTTACATAATGTGTGAATTATTTATTTTCCTGCTAAATAAATGCAGTTTTCTGATTCTTATTGCTATTTACCGTTACTACGCGACCCTTGCGACTCAATATACACCTAAACAACCCCTTATCACAGCATTATATATATATATAAATTCTGCTATGGGAAATAGACAACATTTATTTACACTCCAACTAAATTGAATATACAATACAAAACAAAATTAGTATCCTCTATCTCTATCTCTCATCATTTACAAATTATATACATCCCCTTTAAGACACTTTTTTAACAGTACAATTCAAGATCAATATTTACACCATATAATATATCTAATTAATGTAAAAAAGGACAAGCCATAATCTAAATCAGTTTACTCTTTCAAACCTCATGTAAAAATTATATACATCCCCTCTTATATACGCCCTTAACAGTACATTTCAGGATCAATATTTACACCTGATAATATCCAATTAATAATAAAAAAAAAGTAATAGGGCTTTAACACACTTCTTACTGTAACTCTGTTTCAATACGAGCTCATAGTAAAACCTTGACTTTTTAGTGCAAAATTTTGCACACCAATATTCAAACAGACCCTTTTACCTTGTTCATAATATAAAATACTTCCAATACCATAAATTATTCATACAATAATACTAAAAGTAACCCAAATTAAAATATTCCATCAGAAACTTTCCCCATTTTTTTTTGTTGTTTTAGTTAATATACAATTATACACCCAATCCACAAAGTCATTAACTACACATTTACACATGTACAACAATAAAGCACAATTACCTGATATATATATATATATATATATATATATATATATATATATATATTTACACAAGGAGCCTGCTGCCTTGAACTGCTGCATGCACAAATAACTTGAATTGCTTCATCCAACTTCTGCTGTAATCAAATTTACCATGAAGTCCTCTATCGTCAACCAAATTACTGCGGTATCTCAAACCTCTTCTTCTATGACCATAGTTTTTGATAATAAATCAAATTGATTAGGCGCCGACATTTACTCAATACTAATTGCGTTATTTTCACAATAAGTGCAAAATAAAATCAAATTGCTTTTACTTTTACTATGGGAGATAATTTCTGCAACAGGCAGGAAACTAATTTTAATAAACCACAATTAAGGAATAATTGGGAGTCTAGGGGAAATAATTACAGGAATAGCAGCGGCACTAGAAATACGAAACAGGGACCGAGTGTACAAAGACAGAATAGCTTACCTGAAATTTCTAGAGAGCAACCTAGAGCAGCTAGTAACTATAATGAAGGTAGGACCAGACCGTAAGTAAGAAGGACTTATGCGAAAGTATTGGCGAGACAAGGGGGACAGAATAATGAAACTCGTGTGAGGCAGGATTTTCAATAAAGGACAAGCCACTAGAATTAGTAATATGTAAATATGAACATCCACGAGAATTTATGACAATCGAGGAGGAAGTTGAATCGGAGTAGTTGAGAAAGTTTGTTTACCAATAGTTGAAATTAAAATATTAGATTATAAGGTAGGATCGTTGTTCGATTCAGGAGCTGAAGCAAGTTTAGTATCAGACAAATTTGTGAAGGAAATTAGGGATCAAATTAGTGGTCGAATTTTGCCAATTAAAAGGACTCATTTAGTGGCTCCGAACAAGAAAAGATTTGCTGTAGTAAATAGCGTTGTTGTGTTAAAAGTAGAGATATGTCTGTTAAACTGTGAACAGGAATTTGTGATTGTTCCAGGACTCAAATTTAAAAGCATCTTAGGGATGGATTGCATGGTGAAATTAGGTCTGATTATAGACATGTAGAAAAGATTAATAAAGGTTAGGGACATTGTATTGCCCTGTAGAGGTTGTTATGACGTCACGGAAAATGAGGTGAGTTTAAGTGTTAATTTAATAGAAATAGATGAATAGGGAGTAAATGAGTTAGATACAATTAAATGTCCAGAAGATAAATTAAATGAAGTTCATGCACTTTTAAGGAAACATTCAGAATACTAGTGTATGCACAAACCAAATTGAAAGTTTCTAGTCGCTTAAAAAGTTCTTGCGACAGAGTGGAGACAAAATTTTGAACAACAACATCCTTGACATTCCAGGCTTTCAAGATTCACTTGAGAGAACGTTACCCAGGCTAACACACAACTTTACGAGTGCTTTTAAGATTTCTAAGATTTCAAGCAAGGTTGGATGTATATTGGCGGTTATAGTTTTAACAAGGTTTCCGAGTATAATTTGTAGATAAGGTGGGACAAACAACATCGAGTTCAAAGAATGGTGGCAGGCAATGTCCATTTAAAAGGGATTTATTGTTTGTGGAATGGGTAATATTTAGTTGTTGGCTATAATGCAGGGGCCAAAACAGAACAAGAAGGGTTACTTATGGAATAAGTAGGGATAGGATAGAAATGTCGCGTATCAAGTGTTCGTTTAACATGGGGTAAACCAAATAAAGATAGTAGATATTAATGCAGTTGTATAGGAGGGAGATGGGCGTATTTGAATGTTATCTAGAGTGGGTATTTCCTCAAGTACAGATGAAACTGTGAAACAAAGAAAGACTATCAGACAGAGTATGTATGGGACTGAGACAAACATAGTTTTGAATATTGTTTAGAGAGGGTAATGTTTGGTTACTTCTGCAGGTGGTCAACAAGCGCAACAAGGAAGGGTTATTTGGTTAGTATGGTTAAGAGTGGGAGAGAAATACAATGTGTTAATGTAGACATATTTTGAGTGGGGTTATTTTGTCGGTTTGAAACGCAAGTGGATAACTAAGCAAAGAGGGATTATTTTGGCAGAATTAGTCAAAGAAAGAAAGACATAATACAAAATTCGTTAAGATTGGGGTTCAGACAAGGTAGTGCGATGAGAACAGATTGGGGTTTAGACAAGGTAAGGAATAAGAGATTGAGGGAGTATGTTGAAGGGAGACGGCTATAATATGTGTATTATGGGAAGCGTGTTTTAACATTAAATTTTGCCAGGAGGGGCTAAATTTCGGAGAAGTAAGTGTCCGTTGAGAGATATACGGAGAAAATATCTACGTGAGCGGATTTGTACCGAGGCTAAATTCCAGGATCTGAATGGCAGTTGATGTTTTAGTATAGAAATTTTGAAGAAATGAATGAACGTTAGCTTGTGGGTTTTAAGAATTGTGTAACCGTTGGAAGTTTACTGAGAAGCCTTGTTTGTTGGTATCGACGGATTTTGCGAGAATTTAGAAGCTTTACAGGGGCAGCAAAGCCTATATGAACACAAGGAGTTGATGGTGGTGCTCTCTTCTCTTTATGCTTTCACTTCATCGCTGACTATTACGCTAACAGTAGTGAACGAAGATTACAGCTGACTTGTCTACAAGTGATATCAGTCTTCAAGTATAGTTTGAAATATAACTGACATCAGTGGTGTTGTGTTTCGACCAGCAGTCAGCAAATGTATTATAAAAGCTTTTAACGAAAAAAAAAGTGCAGCAGACTTAAATAAGTAAGTACAGACTGTGTGATATTTTGTTGGGTGCATAGTGTGCACATTAAATGGAATAGAGGTTGATGGTAGAACGATTTAATTGTTTACCTATCGTAAATGTGATCCGTAGCAGAATTGCGAGAATTTGAATGTATCTGGTAGTCAGGAAGATAGAGTAGTAGCTTGCAGTTACGGCTAGTGCAATTCTGATTGGGGGACGTTCCTGAAGGCGCAGCTACTGATAAGGGTTGCAGACATCGATGGTATGGGAGCAGATCCATGGGCAGTAGAAATACAGGTAAAAGATGTTGATTAAAATTTGATTTTTGTGTTTAACTGGTGTGTAATGACTATTGTACCTTATGGGTATGTGACGTTGAACTAAACGTAACAGAAACGAAAACAAGTTAATGATTGAACTTTTATGTTATTATTTTACTATATTTTTTTGTGGGAATTTATTATGTGCAAGGTAAAAAGGACTTTTGATAATTTGTTGTGCTGAAATTAGCACGAGTGGTTAAAGGTTCTACTATGAGCTCGTATTAAGCCAGGGGTAAATACTCCCTGTATGTTTGTTGTGGTTTGTTTTGCATTCTTCTTAATCTTCTTTGGGAAGGTGGTAAGGTAAGGTCCAGCTACTTTTAATGCTTATTAATCTGAATAATATGTGATATAAATGTATTATTTGAAAATGGGGAAGCATGTAATATAATTGATCAGTGAACTAGATGTTGATGATGACGTTTGGTGTACAATTTTCTCTGAATAAATCTAGGAGAGTTACCGTTGCAGCGTTTTCTTTTTTGTGGAGTAATTAGTTATATTTTTCAAACAGCAGCAGAGCAGCCGTGGCAAACTACACTGTTGGAGATGAAAATTTAGTTTTCCTAATTTTGTGCTGTAGTAAGAAAATAGCTTAAAAAAAGCTAAAGTAGCTGAGTAACCTTGCAAGAATTGATGATGAACAAATTGTGGGACTCGAGTCATGGGTAAGCGTTGATAAGTTCGCAGAATTTATGGCGTCCATAGGAGATGCTTTAATCCATAGTAATAGCATTTAAAGTTTCTTTTGTTTAAGCGGTCTTTAACAGCCTGGGACCAAGTAGGTTCATACTTGTAATTTTTTCCAATGCTCCACCCGAAAGTACTACATTGGCCAGGAAGCGAGTTTTTTTTACCTGAAAAATTTGGAATTTTGCCGAACCCTTCAGTTCCAAGCAAAGTAGGGATCTTTAACGTGCGTGACAACACTCACACACGGGACCTCCATTTTACCTCTCAGCCGAACGAGGGTGTATTTGCGTGAAAAATGCTAGCCTAAGACCAAGTAGATTCGCAGAATTTATGGCGCCCAACGTGCTTTAGTAACCAGAGTTCGCAGAAATTTTATAGCTACCCAAGCGTGGGACATGAGATTATAGAGCTTTAAACTCGCAGTATTTAGGGCACCCAATAGGGGCTTGAACTTCGTAGTAATTATGGCGCCCAAATTGTGGGGCTCCTATCAAGGTTAAACTCGCAGTATATATATATATAAAGATCTGTTGGTTTCTTGGGATGCAGTCGCTCGTAAAATAAGAAATATAATGTCAAATTGTAACTTTTATTCGACGTTTCGGCATGAATATTTATGCCTTAACCATAGAATAATTACTATGACATAAACGACTTTAGACAATTATAAATTGTTTTCATAATTGTCAAAAGTCGTAACTGTAATTTATGTATTAGTTTATATATGTAGAAGTTCTTTATGTCATAGTAATTATTCTATGATTAAGGCATAGAAACTACCTATATTATATATATATATATATATATATATATATATATATATATATATAGGTAGTTAATTAATTACATAAGGTAAGTTGATAAATACTAACGTATTATAGTTAATAAGATAAAATAATAATTTAGACTTTTATGCAAAGCCCAAATGATCATTTCAAATCGAGCTAGTAATTGAAAGATGGAAAATATAAGCTCCCGGACAGGACTTGAACATGTATCTTAGGCTTTCCGGGCCAATGCGTTTTTCAATTACGCCACTGGAAGGGTGGCGACAATTGGATAATTGAAAAATCTAAATTATGTACACAACCATACATAAACCTAACTTTCAATTAAGTTTGGCATTTTTGACAAAATGAGTGTTTCAAGAAATGATGTAACTATTCTTACTGCACTATAGGTTAATGGAGCATCA
This sequence comes from Platerodrilus igneus, assembly GCA_036346225.1. Classification (NCBI taxonomy): domain Eukaryota; kingdom Metazoa; phylum Arthropoda; class Insecta; order Coleoptera; family Lycidae; genus Platerodrilus; species Platerodrilus igneus. The sequence goes on along the minus strand of JARFIW010001108.1, from coordinate 4,339,758 downwards.
TTGCGTACACATTTTCTTACCTTCTTTTAATTTCAAATAAAAGGTCTTCTTAATAATAATAATAAGTTTTCTGCCTTGGTATTATTATAACCAATCACAATTATTAAATATACAACAGCATGAAGTGTGTAACAGATGGAAAGCAAAAATTCAATAACATACAGGTTTGTTGATCTTGAACAAAGCTCAAATAACCTTTTAGTGCACAAAAAGGGTTGCAAGTAATCAATATTCCTGCTTAGCATTGAATGAAGGTTTCCAATACAGGGGTTTATTCTTTCACATGCAATTGTATTTTTAAATTTTGCCTTTACACTCGCGTTTGGGAACTTGTTTCTCTAACAAACACAGGGTTATTAATACCATGACTTTTGCTATACGATTTACAACCTTACTCACATGGTAGTTGCATATCTCTGTTCTGCTGTTTGGTCTCAAATAACTGAAGATAAAAAGCTTTCTTTCATTATGATCCGTCAGTTACAAAGTTTCATGGCATTGCCCGAATTTTTTTGTTCACACGGATTGTGCATCTAAAGTTGTCCTATTTCTCCTATCGCGCTAAATTTGCGAGTTTATGATTATTGGGGTAATTTACTATGGTGGCGATTTTTTTGAATTCATGTGAATAAGCTTTCTTATGATGGCTATTTGCTTAAATCTGTCTGTATTTGTTAATATTAAGAGTGTGAAGTCTTGATCCTTATTACTGGTTGTATTTAATATACAGCAGGTGCTTTCCTGTTTTAATTCCTTACCCTAGTTTAATATCATATTGGAATAGTAAAGTCATTAATATAAACCGCCAATGCTTATATACACATTCCAGGCTGTTTTCCATGCTAAAAGTTTATTTAAATAACTGAAATTAATAATTTCTTATATTACTTGATGTTTGCTTAAATAACAGTCTACCATTACAGAGCACATAGGCAGTCTCTTGTATATAAACATAATAACAAAATATACGTCGCAATACATGGTCATAACAGGTAGTTTTACTTAGTGAAAATAAAACGTTATTGGTCTTTAGTATTGCTATGATATGTATATAAACTTTATCAGTGTACAGTTTTAAGTACGTTTAAATAACAATATCGCACAAATCAAATTTTACAAACCTCAAAGCATCAATTAGACCCATATTAGTAGGCAAATCCCTTAATTCCTTTATTTCATCTTTAACCTTTTCTAAATCTTCTTCGAGGGTTTTGAAATGAACTTGTGATATGGCAACTGATAAATGCGCTGGAGAATCCTCTATTGGTTCTACCACAACAACCGTATGCATCGAACTACTGCTTACTACAATATAAATAACAGAAATTTTTATATCTTAACAAAACACTTACATAAATTAGGAGCTGAAGATGAAGGAGAGGTATCTTTTGAACTTTTGAGTTTTACTTGTGTTTCTACAAGAATCTCTTCTTTACTTCCTTGTGCATCATCTGTAATTAGTTTACAATATTATCAATATCATCTACCCACAATGTATAATAAAATACCGGGTTGCTTCTTTAATCTTTTTAGCTTCTTCTTTGTAACTACTCTCTTTTGATCCTTTCCAGGTGTTACAATATACTCAGTTAAATTCAGCGAAGGACCTGGCTTACTTGTCGCAATTAGGTTCTGAACTCTTTCACTATCACCTCCTTTAAATTCTACTTTGCATTCTAAAAGGTCTATTTGTTGTATTATTACATGAAGAAGTGAATGGAGTATATTAAAATTTACAACGCCCACCTAGTATGGTAAAAAATTCCTATAAAAGATATTCAATATTCTTTACTTACTTCTGGTGAATTTAAAGCCAAATCCACCATTTGTGGAAGTGATAACATCACACTACTTGCACTCATCTTTCTAGTTTTTAAAACATCACACGTTTAAATACCCAAGGCTTTAAATTTTGAAAATTGATTATAAGAAAAATAAATTATTTTAATAAGTTTTATAATGAACTGTCAAACAAAAATGTCCTATAAATGTCAAATAGTGATTAGTGTTATTTTACTTCTTGTCAAATTCAGTAACTAGTTGATTTTTTAAACACGTTTTCTCTACAGTCATTAAAAGAATGTATATAATTCTAGCATTTGTTCAAGTATGTAATTAAGCGTCCGTTTGACAGAATAAGTGTGTGAGACCCGGGCAAATCTTATTCTTTTTTCTTGATTACTTAGAATATTTTTTAATTTCTACGGCTTTTTGGTACCTTTTTAATTTTAAAAAACTTGTTTTTCTTATTTTTTAAAACTTTATTCTCTATCGCTTGAGTGCCAATCAAACTCATCCCGTGTATTTGTGTAAATTCATTTTTCTTCTTATTTATTTTTCATTTGTGGTAAAGCAACTAATTTTATTTCGTTTATGCATAAAACATTCTTGTGCTTCCTGAGTATTCACGCAGAATAATTTGTAAATTACTAAATACATAAATTTCAACTGTTTATCGTTTCTGGGTGTTTTGCATGTTAGCAGACTTTTATCTCGAGTTCGGAGATTTCCTTTCCTTAATCTAGTTTATCTTCTGTAGGGGAATCTCTGTTTTTATTCCCCTTGTTTATGACTATATAAAGCAAGACAGCAGGTTTTTGGTTTAGTCTTTATTGGAACTGCAATTGAAGGTTAGCCTTGCTTGCTATTTGTGACATTTTCCACTTTTGCCTTCATTACCTTGTTTGTAGTTAGTTGCTTATGAACAGGAAATTATTGTGCTACAGGTACTTTATGATAAAGTTTCAACACCAGACATTTCTGAAGCATCTGAGTCAGAAAATTAAGATATGCAAGGTATAATTAGCAAACACAATACAGATGCGGAACAAGAAGAACTAGATGAAGATGACAACCAATCAGATACTGCTAGTGCAGCCTCTGGATATCTGTATTGTTGTGGAGGAGATGGAACCAAGTGGAGAAAGCATGCTCCAAGCCAACACGTTTCAACAAAATATCGTTACCGACATGCTAGGTGTTCGTGCAGTTGCTAGAAATACAAACTTGCCAATTCAGTGCTGGATGCAGTTATAGTAAATACCAATTTCTATGTACAAAAAAGACCACAAAGATACAAGAGTAAATACGATGTTGCACTTACTAATAAACTGGAAATGAAGGAGTTTATTGGTTTGCTCTATTTAGCCGTCTCTCAGCATAAGTGATGTACTGCAAATTTTGCTCTGAGGAGGGCTTAGGGTTCCAGTTGTTTTCAGCTAGCCTTTCCAAGCAAAGGTTTATGTTTCAGATGAAGTGTATTCATTTAGACAATACCGATACAAGGGAAGAGCGAAAGAAGTTGGATAAACTTGTTGTGATTAGAGACATATACCTAAGGTCCTGGGTTCGAATCTAGACACGGTTTGCTTGAAAAATGATAGGCGTGCATTTTTCACAAAATACACCCTCGTTCGGATGATAGGTAAAATGTAGGTACCGTATGTGGGTGTTGTCATGCACGTTAAAGATCCCTACCTTGGTTGGAATAGCAAAATGTTACGTTTATTTTGAACATCCCGTACATTTTTTTCTGTTAATAAGAAATATGCGGTCTAATAATTGTCAACTCAAATCCCTTTGGCGTTAAAAACGAAAATTAATTCAGTAAATTAAAATAACCCTGCCACGTGTTAATTTATTTATCTATTTGTATAAATTCAATTCCTATTGTTACATCCTAGAACCGAATTAATAATAAATACTCCTAAAATACTGCTAAAATTAAACAGGCGATAACTGGTTCTAGATATCTGATAATTGATTCTTATGTGTTTTCCATTGAAAGCTTCGTCGAATTAAAGCCGCGTATTATCCCAATAAACCGCGTTTTTCCAGTTTTATTTCCTTAACAACATTAGTGAACATTAGTGAAACGAAATTAATATTCACTTGCTTTTCAATCTACACAACGATAACACGTGTAGAATGGTTGGTTGTTTCCGTTTTTCTGTATGAAAAGTTCGCGCACGCCTTACAGAGTGGTGAGGGGTTTTAGAAATTTGTACTTTTCGATGACAATAAATTAATTTTATTTATAATTACTATAGCTCCTTCCGGTGGCCCTTAAAGCCACAATGAATGGACGTCCCTTATTGTGATGGAAAGACCACCCCAAGGCGGGATCACGCGCACCTCTGTTTCGCACCGTTTTTATAGACGGTAGGAGCCAACCCGACGGTGGTGACTCGAGGGTGAGTTTATACACTAATTTTCTTATATGGGTACCCGGTAGTTGGTAGTTGGAAACAACATATGTACACGAGTCTATGGATGCATCACCTTGTTGGTGGTAAAATGACTGGTTGTTTGTTTACTGCTTTCTTTATTAGGATAATTTTGTGTATAGAATCCCGTACTTACAATGCTGATTTCAAGCTGTGATTTTTAGAGGGGTAATTTTGTTCCTTTTTCTTGTTTGAAGATTAATATAGGAGGTGACCTAAAAACTGCAGCTTTCCATGTTAAAAATGATTCTTTTTTTCGTAAATATGTATATTGTGTACCTACGAATTTTTTATTTTCGGTACTAATGTTTTGTATATAATTTTGTTTTTTTAAATTAGAGGTTTTTAGTTTGTAAATGTTTGTTGTGCGTGAGTGAGTATATTTTTATTTCAGGCCTCCCTTAATTTTTTTGTAGGTATAATACCACGCCCACTCGCGGATTGAGCCTGTTCAATTTCTTCTTTTTCTTCCACGTTTTTATTTTCATTTTTTAGACTACGTCGCTGAACGTAGCAAAAGATTCGGCAAAATTAAAAAATTTCCAGGTAAAAAACTCGCTTCCTAGTCAATGTAGTACTTTCTAGTGGAGCATTGGAAAAAATCAAATAAAGTGCCGTTAGAGACGGGCGGCTCTGTGGCTCAGTTGGTATTCGTGTGACTACTAAGCCCAAGATCCCAGGTTTGAATGCAGACACGATCCGCTTGAAAAATATTAAGGGAGCATTTTTCACAAAAATACATCCTTGCTTATATCTCAAAACTACTGTCTGGAATGTGATATGAAAATTTTCACCGAAAACCTCCAAAAACTTGATAGCCTCTGTTGGTGATCTTTTGAGGCACCTTTTCAAGCAGTGAAGTTTCTGTATGTTGCTTAAGCTTGAATTGTTGTGATCAAACTAAAAAAAAATGCTTTTAAATGCAGTTAGATCTAAATTATCTCCCTCAATGTTAGGAATGTTAATTTTTGGCAGATTGACCGAGACAAGCCTTTTGAAAGTGAACTAAATTAACATAAATTGGCCTGGAACTCTGCGAATCCCGTTCTAAGCCATTAGGTGATTCAGCACTTGAACCATCTGTTAATATTCATTAAGTTCTATGCCTCTGACAGGGCAGAGAAACAACAAAGTTCAAATTCTTCTTAATCTGTTTCTGCTACATGTAGCATTTGAATCCGCTACTGTAATCATTTCAATATGAGTAGACTCATAATATGACAAGAACGCAAAGCACTCACTTGCCTCCTGTAATGCGTTAGCATTATATTAAAGAGAAACCAGATGGTAAAGGAAAAATTTATCTTAAACGAACAAAATAAATATGGACGCTATGATTTCACGAATAGTAGTGTTCATTAAATATGACATTTTTGGTAGAACAGGTGATTCATATCGAGGAACTACATAAGAACTTTTAATGTTCTCAATCTGTTCTCTACGACGGCTGACAAAGCATTGGGGTCAACTTCTATGACGAGGGTATCATCAACCTCATCTCTCGAATGGAACGGGGATTACGTCAAAAAATAGCAAAAACTGTTGGTTATTATAGAAATAAAATTTGTGAAAAAACGTTAGTTGTGTTTACTTTTAAACTAGAACGGTTCTTAATTTAAAAATCATCCTCGTAGTTTAGCAATTTGTAAAAGAAACTCCATTCCACCAAGAGGTTGACATAATTAGGATCCCCCAGGAATATTCATAGTCCAGAGGATTATTACTAGACTAGACGAGTTGGTGTCCATAAATTTGAGAAACCGTTGAAAGCATTTCAAGGGAGGTGTTATTTGGTAACGTAGCATGAAATTGCACCTATTTAATTTTTACATCTCTTGAATTTTCTCCATTTTCTTTTTATCCTTTCTATAGAGACCCATTTCTGCACCACTGCAGTTAGCCGGTGCACCCTCCATTTGTTACGGGATTCCCGCCTCTTCTGGATAGTTCCAAATTGAGTATTTTAAAGCTTCATTCACCCTCAACACTCCATTATCCCTTTAAAATTTGTGTTTCTCAAACCGTTTGATTTATATCATCATGAATAATCCTCAGTGCACTGAGATGCTTTATAAATAATGTGCTTATCTTTAATTATACCACAAGAACAAATGAAAATCTCTGTAGTTGAACTTTAAACCTCTGAATAATTAATTGGTATATTACTTTGTGTGTGGAAAATAGAAGTAGTGAATTGTGCATACAACCCCGCTATCTCAACTTGGCAATGTAATTTTATTGCGTGCACTTAGTTGCAGCATAAACTGTATTAAATAACCTTGCAACATTAGTTTTACTTAAACCTGCCTTATGCCATTTTAGCTGTCTTTATTTTGTTAATATAAAGAGCTTTGCATATACAAACACAGGCAGATGCATACATTGAAACGTACCTTGATGGAGAAAATGGATTGATTGCTTGGTTTGAAACCTTCCATTCACATCTATTTACTACCAACATGAATGTCAAATGAAAAATTTAGATTGACGGCAGGCTAAGGTTGGGTATATGGTTATGCTACCTCCGCATGCTTAAATCATCAGGTGCTACTGTCCCCACTCATGCACGATTAATTTCAAAAAAAATCCAGTTTATACAATTTTTATTTATGAAATACTGAAATGTTTCTAACGCTTGTATGTATGTAGACCAGATGAATATTAAGAATACATTCATAATTTGAATTAATAGTTGCAAGTGAATGCAATTGAAAACTATCTTGTATAACTTAAACTATTTATGAATTATAAACTACAGCTTCGTAAACCATCTCAACATTAATACTTGTGATTAATGATCCGATCCGATTGGGCTCACTTATGCTTGGACGTACAATCTTAACTTTCTTGTTGAAGGTGGTGTACATTTCCCAAAAAAACTGTGCTGAATTTTGAATTAATGGACTGTAGTTGAATTAATATAACTGATTTTAATTAAAGTATATATTTGAACATTTTAACATACATATCGGCCTGAGCTGCGATAACGTATGAAGAACACAACATGTTAGTCTAACCAATAGATATTTATAATAAGTGGCGATGCAAAGTTCAACATTTACCAAAATGTTCTACAGAATCTGTTACACTCGTTTGGTATAACAAGGCGTATTTTAATAATTGCCCATAGGAGATTTTCAATCCTAAATTGGGTATGTTTTCCATAGATGATTTAAATAAGTTATGATGCATAAGAATGCGATTTTGAATTCCCACTCACTGTCATGGACTATTAAAAAAAGTTTATTATACATTTCGTGTGAGTGGAATGTTAAACCTGACGCTATCTCATGCTCAAAATAATGTGCAACATTGCTTCAACCAATGAGAATGACGATAGAGAAGAGGGGTTTTTATAGGTTGGTGTGAACGAACGCCATGACCAGTAATTTCGAGATATAATCAAGGACGTATTTTTGTGAAAAATGTTCGCATAACATTTTTCAAGCAGATCGTGTCTGCATTAAAACCTAGGATCTTGGTCTTAGTAGAATAGGAAGCAAGTTTTTACCTAGAATTTTTTTATTTTGCCGAACCCTTGCTATTCCAAGCAAGGTAAAGATTTTTAATGTGTGTGACAACATCCATGTGGATGTACGGTACCTACATTTTACCTATCATCCGAACGAGAGTGTATTTTTGTGAAAAATGCACACTTAACATTTTTCAAGGGGACTGTGTCGAGATTCGACCGCAGGACTTTAGGTATATGCCTCTAATGGCAACAGGTTTATCCATTATTCTGCTTGAATATTTGGGAAACATTAGAATGTTTTATGCATAAACGAAATAAAATTAGTTGCTTTACCAAATATGAAGGAATAAATAATAAGAAAAATGAACTTACACGAATACATGGGATGGGTTTGATTGGCAATCAAAAGATAGAGAATAAAATTTTAAAAAAATCTTTAATGGCAGGGACAGAGATGTGGCAAATATCAATAATGTCTTGAACAGAGGTATAAATCCTACAGATTTGATAAAGAGGAGAAAATTTCAGTACATTAGTGCGTGGAATACAATTATAAAATGTGGAGGGATTGCGAGAGGATAGATGAAGAACAGTAAAAGATACAGACAATTAAACGTATTGCACTGAAAGACTGGACATTAAAAGTTAACATAGGAATAGTGTTGAAGTAACCAATAGGTGGATAGGATCCAATATACCCGAGCATTAGGATTTTTAGAAATTTTCTCTGTAATCGATCAATTAGGTTTATATAAGTAACATAGTGTGGACACCATATAATGCAAGCATACTCAAGACAAAATCGAATGTAAGCATTGAACATAACAACTGTTTACTAAAATCAACAGAATTGTGAATGATAAATCCCAGAGTTTTATTGGATGAGCGTATAAGATGCTGTATATGCTCAGTGAAGGTAAGCCTGCAATCAAAATAAATTACGTGATCTTTAATATATTGGGGGCACTGCAGAATACAGCCGTCGATAGAATAGTAATAAATTTGTGGGGTATGAGTCAGAGTGAAAGTCATAACATAACATTTCTTGGCATTCAGAGGTAATTTGTTCAAAACACAGCATTCTTTAAGTCTGTCAAGGTTAGCTTGTAGAATCATACATCCCTCTATGAGGTTATTTTTGAAAATAGTTTAAGATCATCAGAATATAACAGATAATCCACATTAAAGATGTCACTGATGTCGATGTAGATTATGAAAAGGAGGGGACCAAGTATAGATCCTTGGGGAACATCCGGTGGGAGATGAAATAATTTGGATGAATAATCATGGTACTTAACATATTGTTTACGATGTCATTAAAAGTATCAAATCGTCAGAAAATCCAATCATGTCAAGTTTATAATGCAGAATAATGTAAGATATCCAATCAAAAGCCTTAGAAAGGTCTGCATATACAATATCAACTTGGGATAGGTGCTCAATGGCATCATCTATAACTGAGTGATGCGAAATAGATTGGTTGTAGTAGACCCACCCTTTATAAAGCCATATTGATTAATGTCTAATCTGTTTTTGACCAGGCCAAATATATATGAAGTATGATTTCTAAAATCTTACAAAAGTTGCATATTATGGCAATCGGCCGATAATTATTGCTGTCAGCTCTATCTCCACTTTTGTGAACAGGCGTGATTCTAGATAATCTCCAAACAGCTGTAAAAGTTTTAGATATTAGTACGAGATTAAATAGAAAAGATAAAGGACGAAGAAATATATCAATGCAATCGTGAATAAGAAAAGCAGGTATATAATCCGGTCCTGTAGTCGTATTATACTTTAAGCTTTTTACTGCATGAAAATATCCTTTTTAGTAATGTGTTCAATAGAGATTGGAATAATTTAATAATTCTTAAATAACCATCCTCTCAATTGTATAAATAAAATGTTAAAAAAGTTTTTCAATCCTCAAGTTATCGAATTTATATGAAATTTAATTATATAAAAATTAATCAGCTGATTTCACGTTAAGCATATTGGCTACCTTAAAGTCGCTCCCAGAGCACAACACAAATTGAAGGCACTCATTTTCTAAATTTTAAAAATTTCGCCTATTGTATTCAAGCCAAATACATCAAACATTAATAAATCAAAGTCGCCTTCAATTTATATCATAAATGTCAAACTTAAAATTTTTATTATTTTAACAACAAACCTAGGTCATGGATCGAAATGTAAATAAAGACGATTTCAACAACTATGAGTGGTTTAACTCCCAAAGAAGATTGAGAAGAATACAAAACAAACCACAACAAACATACAGGGAGTATGTAATCATTAAACGAGTAATAATCTTGCATCCAACGTGGGCCTAACAAACAGTAGAAACTAAAAAATGACGTTTTAATAGCAGATGCACAACGATTATTAAATACTGGTGTTATCATAATGACTGTCGACTATCACCTATATTCCATAAATGTGATACACCTCATTTTTTCAATGTAACTACTCCACCTTATAGGCGATAGAGCCTCAAGAAATTAAGAGGGTTCCTGTCTAAAATTCAAGCCCAGGGTAAAATGTATGTAAAGCGGCTTTTAGTACAAAAGGACCCTCGGAAGAGATCTTCCAGCCATCTAATTTTCTTCAACTTAGGGCAGAGCAATGAGCCAGGGTCGTAGGATGGTATACGATAAAAAAATTATATTTTGGACACCACCGTATCTTAATAATATCTGTAATGTCTAACAATCCAAAGATAAGATACGAAAATCTTCGAAAAGAAAAAAATCTCCTAAACAATCAAAACGTATAAAAATAATACTTACTTACTTCTAACATTGCAAGCTTGGATTGGAACGATGATCTCGTACTGTCTGAAAATATAACCGCCTCAAAAAATTCTTAGAACTAGGGCTTCACAAAAGCCTAGTCACTTTATCACAAACAAAATTTCAATAAAAATAGCAATTCGAAAATATAACTCTAAAATATCTTACCAATATAATGTCAGTGGTCTTTCTTTCTATACTCAAAAATTTTATGAATTTGTATCAATTATGAAAAACGATTATCAACTTCAAAGAAAATAAGCTTTAAAATAACATAATCCATTTTCTATCATTTTAAAGAAATATATATATATATATATATATATATATATATATATATATATATATATATATTACTCAAATTTAGACCAGGGTAGAAAAGTAATTAATTTCATCAAATAATTTTAATCACCGTGTATAAGGAATTTTATTAGATAATACGCATTATTAAAAAACCGTGGAGCATAAAAATTCATTCGTTTCATTAAAAATAAGGGATTTAAATTATTTACAAGACACTTTCTATAAAAAGAAGCAGAATTAAAATGCTCAACGTGTAATTTAATTATTCCAAGTAAAGAAACAAATGGAAATTACGTGCAAAATTTATATTAATTAATTCAAGTTTAAGTAACGAGTATTAAACAAAATGTACAAATAATAATTAAATATTTAATTAGGATTCACTAAAAAATTAAAGGGTATTATTTTAATTGGAGTTAATTGAACCATTAGTAACATATAATAAGCATAAAAGCTTGTAAAAACCCAATAATATTCAAATCGTAGAAGGGTTATTTAAAATGTTACTATTGAACACATCTGCGTATTTTTAAAAGGCAATTTCAGTTTAATTTGTTTAGATAAACATATCGATTCTACGGATATTGGAAACGGTCGGATGCTTTAGCACGAAATACAAAACAGCGTTTATTTAAAAGTCACGTTCTGCGTAAATTCTGCAGATAACAAATGGTTACAGAGAATGTTGGAGAAACCGTCGCTTAATATTCACGGGAAGGCTAGATACGGGGTTATTTAACCCAGATAAGAATACACGTGGACTGAAATAATCGATAGTAAAGAATATCAATTTGCACCACTAAGAACAGGTTAGATAGAGACGGTTAATATGCGCAAGACAGAGACACGAATAATTAAAGGCGGGATTTGAGCAACGTCACGAGGGTCACGATTGGTTGAAAATAAGATGCAAATATGAGAGGTAGAAACGTAACGATTTCGATACAAAATTTAATTAGTTATTCTCAGAGGTTGCGTGCCGTGTGGAAAATTTCTGAGATTTTCAACTGGCGCGTGTGCAAATTTTGTAGAACCGACGCACGGGCGGTCGAGATGGGAACCTAGAATGCGAAATTCTAAGAATTGTCCGTTTTGGGGACTTGACCGACGCACGGGCAAGCGATTATATAAACCCGTGTTGATAGGAGTTGAGCTCTCTTAGATTTTTTGATTATTCGATGCTTTAAACAGTGCTCTTAGATTTTCGATTTTGATTCAGTAATTTAAACAGTTTGCTCGTAGATTTGGTGATTATTAAATACTTTAAAACAGTTTGCTCTTTACGTGCTACGATACAAGGTAATAAAATTTAGCTATATGTGCGAGTATTACTGTACCAACTATCAAAATTGTAACGATAAATGAATAAACAAAAGTAGGTAGTTTTGGCGTATAGCGTGAAAGAAGTATGAATTTCTTTGCTATTTTTCGGGGGTGTTAATAATTAAATGGTATTCGTAATCGTGATTGGATCCACAAAACAAGATGTTGATATACTTAGATGAGTCCTGAGAAGCCCTGAAAAATTTTTAGATGAATGGTGGTGTAGAAAATTTTATAAGCGTTCAGCCGTAAACATAACCCAGTTGGAATGGTGAAATTAGCAAGGACGATGTACATTGAAGCCACTAGTTCAGTAACCTTCAGGTAACTTATGCTTTGTTGTTCGATTTTTGATGTTTTGGTGTGTTGAATAACTTTATAATTGGTTTACTTAAAATGGACAATAGTGAATTTGTACAAACAACAAAATTTTAATTTTAAGGTGAAATTTTCTTGTTTAGGTAGAAAGGAGTATTTAGTATTTATGTTCTTGATTATGATGAAAATTTGGGTTTGTCTTTGAGCTCAATTAGACGAACCTGGTTAATTAACGTAAAGGGGTGGAAGATGCTCTCTTTTATTCAGACTCAGGTCTGCACATATTGTAAATTAATTAGTATGCATCCTACCAGGAGTTTAATTCTGGATGCAAATTAAAATGATGACAAATTTGATCTTGAAATTTTACGATACTGAAATTTATGCTGAAATTTAATTTTGAAATTTTAATGTATTATGAATATTGATGTAAATATAGTTAACGTTGATGTTTGTGGTAGGAATGTATTTTGTTTTTTTTATGAATGAGGATGAAAGTTTTAACTAGGTAGCGTGGCCGAGGCGGAAAGAGTAAAGAGGCGAATATACGAAGTGAATCACAGCAATATATATACATCGTTTAGACAAATTTACAAGCATTAATGTTTTTTTTTGGTAATCGAACTATAAAATATTTATCGTTATCTCTTGTTAATTTTATGAACTTCAAAAATTTTAATTTATTAAAATTCTTTAAGGAAGGTATTGTGTCTTTAGAACTACATAACTTTTAATTATTACCGCAAAAGGATCCTGTTTTGGTTTACAAATGAATGAAATAATGAAACGAATTTATTTCATGTACGGTTGAATTTAGATATTTATAAAAATTTATTCCTTGAACTAACGGTCAAATAGCCTTATGGTATAAAATCATCTGTAAACTATTATACTTTCGAGTAAAAAAACTGGACCATAAAATGTGACAAACAAACACTAAGATGTCACCTGTTAAGTTGCTAACAAATTCTTGTTTAATCTTTTAAATTCTCAGAAAGTTATCTTTAAATTTTCTACGTTGCTATGAACATTTATAACTCAAACTGTTAAATATGGAACAAATAAATATTTACGTCAATTTAAACCACTATATAAATTTACAAAAAATAATCACTACATTTCCTGTAATTTATTAGTGTAACTAGAACTGAATAAAGAAATCACTCACCATAACATTTCGCACGAAAACTATATAATTTCAGTAGCAATTAGTAGATACCAATTCATTTTGAAGATGACCTTTGTACCATCGCTCAACAATTTTCTTCGTGCACAATTTCAACAATAGCTGCGCGTACTTTACATGTGCCTGATTACAAACTTGATTTCCATTCTAAAAGGAACGCTTAAATTTTGTTGTTCACGACAAGGGCACCTTAACATTTCATTTTGAAATGTTTAATAACGAAAACTTTGCAATACTCCATAATTAAAATTTGCAATACTTAATATCAGAAAATCTTTGTAATATACCATAACTAAAACTTTAACTTTATCTTTAACTTTAACTTGCACGTGATGTTGTTATCAAAACCATCTCCTATAAACCACTTTAAAGTAGAATAACTTAGTGATGGTTTGCATTACAAAAGACCAAAGGAATTTTACGGCACCAGGCCACCTGCCTGTTGGATCCCACCTTCTACTCGACCACACGTCGAAAACTTGTCTAAGTGATTGCATCCTCCTATTAAAATAGCAATAAGGTATTTTGCTACGCGAGCAAGCGCAGTGAACCGAATTCTTGCATCAACACACTAGCGAGTAACCAGGAAACTGAAAAGCTACAATAAATGTATAAACATAGATGGAGTTATATATATATATATATTGCTGTAATTATAGGGTTAATTTAGTGGTAGGTTATGTCATAGGGGTCGTAGAATAAACAAAAGAAGAAAACCCCAAATAACAAAAGCACATAATTACAGATATTAGAAGAGTAAATAGGTCATTATAAATATTGTTAGTCGAGAGCACACTGAATATAACAGTACAAGCGATTAAACGCATATCTAAGAGTAGTTACGAGCAAATATAAGATTTAAAAATGTAATGAAATGCATAAAAATTAAATCAACGGAAACCCTATATGAATTGGCTAGATAAATATTCAACAAGTGCGTTAAATATATCATCATTTACGCAGGCTAAATTATGCATTATCTGAAAATCGTACGTGATAGAAAAGTATTACATTTGTTCAAAAATCCAATTTAACTAGGAAATAAACAAACACCAAATTTATTTCTATTTAGATTAGATTAGGCAAATAACAAGGATACGTGATTTAATGAACAAAGGTTCCTGGAATTTCTGAATTAAATGTGATGTTATGTGAATGAATCACGTGACAACTTGAGCGTTCTTCCAAGTAATTAAACTACACAATTGCGAAAATTTCCGAAATAACACAAGAGATAAGACAATTGGTGTCGCCCAACACGTGGAATCAATGAATCGCAAACAAAGGGGCAACACCTATAGATACGATAACAATTGAACAATGAGTTAGTATACATTTGAAACTGGGCAGTCACTATACTCAAAAGTGCTAAATTATTCACGCAAACAGTTAAATAAAAGTAAAGTGAAAATCATTTTTATAAGAGTGTAAAAATTGTGTAAGCAAGCCGTTTTATTACAGACGTAAGTAAACCAGATTTAGTGAAATTATACAATTTCTAAAAATAAATAAAACAGGGCTCTTGGGTACGATCTTGGGGTATGAGTTTTGGATACGACTTTCGGATACGAGTCAGGAAGACTCTGGAGATTACTGCCTGTTAAATTAATTTGGTAATCACAGACATGGTAAATATTCTATTACTGTGATGGAAAACCTTTATTGGAATAAACTTATTAATAACGATTTGGATAGTAATTTGGTTGGATGTCGACTTTCAAATTCGACATAACATTCAGATTGGAAAAGAAAACTCTTGGGGATGCAGAGAAGCTACTGAACCACTCCAGGTTAGATATTTTGATATGATTTATTTCTGTAAACTGTTTTAATTCAATAATAATTCAAAAATGTAAGAGGCGACAAAACCGGGGGTTCTTTGATAAATTTATGAAAGGCAATAGGCATCTTGAAACGTTTCAAAAGGTCACTCAATACAACAAAAAGCTCGTTTTGCTGGCTTCATTTGCTCAAAATCTGACAAATTGTAAATATTCTGAAAAAGGGGAAGATATTTAAAAAGGTTGTAAATATTTAATCATTATATAGTGTATTGTAGAATTGCTTTATTTAATTGAATCAGCTAGTTGAGGCAAAGAGATGGAATAGCAAATTTATGCTTTCCATACCGTAAATGATGTTTCTAAATTAATAATTACAAAAAGACGTATATTAATTGGAAACAAAATCGTATTCGTAACAAATGTATCAATAATCGCTCATTTTAAAACACTCCTTCCAATTTTATAGTACTTAAAGTAAATACAAATGATTAAATTAGTTTAAGATAATCTTTATTTATATATAATGCATGCTTTACAAATGCATTTCTGAACACATAAAATAGACATTTGTGCTCATTTATAACATTCTATTTACACATAAATCCAATACTGTACAATTAAATTATACAACAAGCTATATTCGCATTAAAATTGTGTATTAAAAATTGTTTAACTAACAATAATTTTACATTTGTACTAAATAACAAAAATATCTATACAATATATATTTATAAAATAAATTTAAATAAATAATATCTAGAGAGCTTATAGAATATGCAATACAGTCTACTAGGATGTCATGATAATTATCTTAGTACAATCTTACAGTGCATGATAATTGTTTTACATTTGAAAAGTTACCATAAAAATATTTTCCAGGTAGTTAAGTGTATGGTCCTTCGATGATATTGGTAAGTTTCATTGTTAAAGCGTTTATAGTGATATTAATTTTTACAAATAACATAGAAAGACGCAGGTTTTAATAATAGACTACACGTGAAAACTTTAGAAATCAGTAATAGATTTGCATGAAATCTAACTTTAAAAAGAAGTTTTGAAAATGGCAATAAGTGCTTATTCTTGTTCATTAACGTTCAAATTTTATTTCACCCTTTGTTGGTGAAACAATAATGGAATTGATTGCAACATCAGTATTTAAATAATTGCACATAAATTTTGTCAACTAATATTATGTATATAAAAAACTGTCCTACCTATCAGTTTATTTAAATAAACTGTCATCATGCATGCAATCACCATAGCAGTTTAGGGGCTGTGCAGGTTGAGATTTCTATAACAATAACGCAGAAACAAATAGCATATACAGCTCAACCTAGTGACACCTTACTTTCAATATATTACCACAACACAAAAATACAGAAATGATTATTTATGCTGAGGTACAGCTGTAATAATATCTAAACAAAATAGTGAAAACTGATATTGTTAGCGTCATGTCACATGACAAAATGGCATCCAATGAACAATTAAATTCTTAATAGAAATAAAACTTATTGTATCATATTTGATAATTATTCCACTAGACTGTATTAAAATGTAAGTAGATGCAAAACTGTACAAACTTAGAAACCACAATATGTAGCGTGCTGCATTACGCTAGCTGTAAATGAGATAGGGAAGGAAAATTTAATGAATTTAAATGAACAAATTATATATGGACGCACCTTGCATGATATATTTCAGAAATTATTAATCTTAATTAAGAATGACATTTCAAATTTTTTCAGCTAACAACTTTAATTTCAAATATATTGTAAGCATTATAATGCAAGTTTATGATTTAAGTTAAAACCGCAAACAAATTCATATCTTAGTATGATGGCGTATGCATTTGATACCAACAAGATATTTTACTATTGACAGATGTTGCCTGCCTTGACCACCAAGCACATAAAAATAATATCATATTACAACAACAATATGAATTGCATACATAGCTAATGTGACAATAACCTTTATTCAGTGTAAATTAAAATTCATTCATTGTAGTACCGGATGCTGACCATAATTCATAGGATTCTTATAATGGGGGAAATAAGAGTAGTTAGACATTGATAGGAGAAAATTAGTTAATTATCCGCAGGAAGTTAATTACAGAACGTCAAAATACGAGCGAGTAGTACGAGGAACAGGAAATTGAAAGTGAATGAAACAGCTTCAAGAAAAAAATAATTGGTGCTAGTTGAATCGCTTAAAACTATTTGGTGAATTTATAGTGCGTTAACACGGTTAATATTTATGTTCGTAATTGAGTGAAAAAGAATCAAGTTACTATAGATTTTATGAAAATGTCAGGAGAAAGAAATAGATTTGGTATTCCGAATTCGGATAGAAAGTCAATGCTAAACGATTTATATTTATGTTTCAAACTAAAGTAAGTTAGCAGCTTTTTATATTAATAATAATTTGTAAATTGTTAGAAAATTTGTAGCACTTCAAGTTCAAACTACAAACATTGTACTTTGGAATTATACCTCAATACAGGAAGTAAGAGTGTACGTTATTAAAGTGACTACAGATACATTAACAATTAGATTTCCCGCATGGAAAAAATACGTAGCGGACAACATAAAGTTGAAATACGCTTACAAGTGCAAGTTAGATTCATACATGCGGAGGATGTAGATATAATGTCGACGGCCAATGCTAAAAGATGATTAGGACCTGGAGAGTTTATTCCTCCAGTATTTTGAAATTTTGTGTTGTGTTAAAGAAGTTGTGTTAGATGGGAACAAAAGTTGAAAAATACTAATAGTTTCCAGACATCTTTAACTTTTTGGAGGATGAGTTACAGCAGAGTAATATGTGAGCTTCTGTGTTTATACTTTTTAACTACGTACATGTGAATTTTAAAACTAAGTTATAAATGATTGCTATTTATGTAATAAGAAGTTAATCAAAGTCGAAGTAATTGTTTTATTGGACCAAATTAGCGACCACACTAGTGTAAATTAATTTTGTATGTCATTGCCATTAGCATTAAAATTCCTATTATTATTGCTTCCTTCCCTTCCTAAAAAACTTGAACAGTACTTTATGCAGGTGTGCAAATGTAGTGTAATATAACATTATCAATTGAACGTGTTCGTGTAAATGTGTGTAAGAACAGGATTCTGTGTCGACCACCTAAGCTCTACCGCACAGTGCCAAGCTCGAGCTGCTTAATACAAGCACTGTCTTTGTTAGTTACAACCAGTAATGCCCTGGTGAGTACCACAGATTTTATAACTTTCTTTTATTTCGGTTTAGTTATTTTACATGCAATTATCAAACATACCAATCCTTATAGTCCGCTTTAAATACGTAACAGATTTTAAAAGTAAGCTTTATTAGTGAAATTAATGTTGGTAAAGAGTTACAATTTGGTATTTTTAATGAATAGTGGAAGGGTAAATGAAAAATTGGTATTTAACTATTTTCTCCAGAAATTGGGTTTTAGAATATCATGAAATTTAGTATGGGAAACAGGAAAATTGAATTGATAGTATTATTGATGGATTTGATTTAATGTTATTTTTTTTATGATTTCTTTTAGTAATACCCGGACAGAGTAGGGTTTTGAAATTAAGTTTATTTAAGGCGGAATATTTTTATTTTATTGAAATTATTGAATGTCAATAGAGGTTAAGTACAGGTTGAATTTTATTTGCGTTTATTTGTGAACTTTATAGTAATTAGGTCAATGTGAAAGGGTTTCCAATCGCCCCAGTGATAGAATCATATTTGGAAGATGTATTTTATTCTACAATTTTATGTAATTATGACAAATTTAACGAGTGTTTTTATGGGATTGTAGGACAAGGTAAAGTATAATGTGGTATAATTTAGGAAAGCACAACAAAGGAGATCTATGCGGAATAACCGTCTTCCTTTTGGAAGTAAGATCGAATAGATTGCTGGGACAGATGGTTTGGCGTTTCTCAATTATGACAAAAGAAAAAGCCGCTTGTTTTACCTGTAACAAATAGATTGTAAATTGTCTCGGACTGACAATGCTGATAAAATCTGTGCAAAAGTAAGTAAGTTTTGTTGTGCAAATTCAGTTGCTAAAATCAACTAGCCACAAAATATTTTTCTGAAAGCATAGATCAGACACGTGCTTTTAAGTATTAGATGATATCTATACGACAATAAATAGTTTGTAAAATAACGTCTAACTCTATAACACCTCGTTTCTGTAATTAAACATTGTAATCCATTACGTAATATTTTAATTAACTCCAATATCAATTGTACTGGCCTATGGATGAATAAATGGTATCGTGTTATACCATACCACTTTAACTATAAAAGGGAAATGGTCCAAGGTATTTAAGTAAGGCAGCTTTGTATCGGTTGTTGTTAGTTGGATTTATAGTACAGCGATGTAGCTTTGACAAAGTTTGTGACGTTCCTTTAGAGACGTTAGATTCCTAATCTAATTTCAATTAATAGTTTATGTATTTGAAGATTTCTAAAAATTGGTTTCTATTATTTATTTTGCAAAAAAAATTCATGTTAAAATCCCTGTCTAACACAGAAAGAGATTGGTATGATGTAAAATTCAGTATAAAGGGATTTTACAAGAACAAATTACTTCAAACGTTTTTATCAATATTCCTGCAAAGCTATGTATTTATCTCTAAATTTAATTTCAATGAATAGCTTTGATATTAGAAGAATTTTAGTCACCTAACCTTATTTAAAATAATATTTAACATGGGAAAGATGTGTATTATGGCGAGTTTGGCATATAAAATGATTTTACAAAACCATTATTTCAAATCATTGCAAGCATTTCTTTTGAGTCATGTAATTTATGCATCTCTAAATTAAATCCATGTTGAAAACTCATACAGTATTTGTGATTCTTAAAACAAGTATTTCACTATTCAATAATTTCTGGCTAAATTAGTGGTTTTTCATACCGATTATATCATAATAATGCCATGTATTTAATTAATAAAGAAATTTCCTATATTCATTTACCGCTGAGATCTATAAAAATTTTGTACAAAGCGTAATTCAAAATAAACTTGTAAGATGTGAGAAAACAACGAAGTAAAAACGAGGAGGAGGAACCATCAATTTGGATCTAAAGATGTAATTAAATTTTGTAACATCTTGGCAATATGTTGAACAGAAACCGGATATAAAAACAGAAAAATTAATTTTAAACCGACAAATTAATATTGACATACCTGGTATAGTAGATTTCATGAAGAATATTAATTAATCATGATATTTTTATTCTTTTGTTTTTAGAAATATCATTTTAATTAGGGCAGTTAGTATAATTAAAGCAATATAAAAAATTGAATTTTCTTAAAATAAATTGGTACAATTTAATACAACAATAAGATAACGCATTTAGTCATTAAATAGGATAAATGTTGTGCTAATAAAAACCACTAGAATAAAAGATTTCTAAATCATACAATGCAATAGATATGTAATGAATGCATGGCGTCATACAATAAACAAAACACATAGTTTACTTTAATGAAATAAATTAGTATGTGGGAAATGCAAAATCATATCTGAAACATGGCTAGTCGTTCAAAAATAAATTGCACATGTACGTGACTGTTAGGTAATTAAACGAACAACATTATTATTAAGCATAGATTAAAATGGTTACATTGTAATAGACTGACCACAATTGAATGAATTTTTATAGAAAGAGAAATCAAGGGTAGTTAGACCCGATGAAAAATTAACAGAAGGTATAATTCACAAACAGGAATTGAGAAAAGCTCAAATACAAGGACATAATAAGGCGGAAGTGGACGGCGTGGTCGTGGGTGGATATGAAGTTAAATTAAAAGTCACATTGAATAAAACGAGCTTGTATGAAACAAAAATTTCTCCACAAGGAAAAATTTAAACGGTGCACAGGCTTTTGTAAAACTTCGTTTGCAGCTTTGACAAGGAATGTTTTTTCGTGAGTGGGATTTTGAAATAGGCCTGTCTGTGAGGTCAGTTCAAACATGTGGGTTGAAAGTGTTAAGAGAGCTGTAATTGCTGGAAAGGAAGCATGAAATGGAAATACTGATGGCTTCTGGAAATCCTCAAAAATAAAGATTATTTGAAACCTAAACAGTGAGCAAATATGAACTTTTATGTTGATATTTTATAATTATATACATATGAATGTTTAAATGTAAACGGATTGATATCTATGTAGTAGGAAATTAACAAATGTTTAAACATAATTCTGAATGGTAAAATTTATTATGAAGCCTTAGCATTTTGGGTGGACCCAAATGGTTAATGAAAAAGTTGGTGTTTAACTGTTTAATATGTTGGTTATTAAAGTTATTTCAAGAAATTGAAATTTAAAGTACCATATAAATTAATATGGGAAACGGGGAAAATTTGGAGTATTAGTATTAGTATTATTAATGGCTCTAATTTAATAATTTATTTCAGGATTTTGTTAATAATACATTACCAATGCGAGGCTAAGGAATTATGTTTCTGTTTTGTAACGTATATTTGTATTTTATTGAAATTATTTAACATCAATAGAGGTTAAGTGTATGTTAAATTATATTTGCATGTATTTACGAACAAGGCAAAATCAGCTAATTGTAAAAGGATTTCGTCACCCTTGTGAAGGAAACATATTTGGAGGCATTTTATTTTACAATTTTATGCAATTATGTCAGTACTTAACAAGTGTTTTAAGATATTTTAGATAAAGGTAATATAATGTAATAGAATTTAAGATACCAAAACCTATGCAGAATAACCGTCTGCCATGTAGGGAGGAAGGAATTGCTGTGATATGGTTTGGCACCCCTCTATTATGACAAAGGAAAAACCTTTCAGTGTAAGTGATTAATGTAACGTATTTGTATTTCAGCCATTTTATTTATCATTTTATTATTTCTTTTGTACTATTGTGATAACTTCTTGCATAGAAACCCACTCTTGCACCACTGTAGTTAACTGAAGCACCCTTAAATTGTTATGGGGCCCCGTCCCTACAGGGTAAATTAAAATTTATAACAATGCTCTTTTTACTCGTAACAATTTGGTGAATCTGAGTATATAATTGATGATAAATGTGAGTATAAAGAATGCCGATTTAATATACAGAAGCGTATGTTTTAATTGTTTTCGTACAGGAAACCAAAATCTTTAACAGTAACTTCATCAATAAAAACGTCTCTTTTGCTTTAAGTAATTTACAAGAGTAATTGTGTTTATTACTTCAATGTGCCTTTTCAAATTAATTTTCCAAATCGAATCTTCTAAACTGGTGTTTTATTATTATAATTGCAATCATGAGCTAGTATATATATTTAGATATTTGCTATTATAATTTCAAACCCAGTGGAACACTTGCAGATCCACTTTCCTGATTGCGTGTTCCGGTATTTCTAAATTCACCAGTAAAGCAGTTTCATAAAATTCTGAAACTAGTAGAAATTCGGTAGTATTCAAAAATTACTGGTTTAGATAGGTTCATTCTGACAATAGTACTTCAGCAATACGTACACACATACTTTCCTTCACGGCCACATTTATCTTGTTTAAGTCGGTCAAGGCAAATAGTAGTTTTCCACAGCACAGAATTTTTAATGATATTTTAACCAACTTATCGGTGAAATATCCACCTAATAATCTGGACCAAAAATGTACATATCAAGTTATTAGAGGCCTCACTAAATTACAAAAATATTATTACACTCCAATAGAAGAAACTTAGTAGCAGTAAGCGTAAGTAATTATTTAATGCTATTTACTACATGCATTCTTTAGTCAAAGAGTGTCTAGTATATCAATTTGTATAATTAAGCTATTATCATTGTTTATTTGATAGCTTTGATAATCATGACAAGTAATTTGTTAGTTAATTTTAAAAACTGCAATAAGTGGCTATGAATTGTAATGCATTGCGTAATGCTAGCTATAAATCAGATGAAAATAAAAAGATACTAAATATGGACAGGCCTTGTATAATAGATTTCACGAATAATTAATCCTAATAATCCGTAATATTTCAAATTCTGCTTTTATAAAGATCATTCAGCTAATAAGGTATAACATTATTTCTTGTAAATACATTGTTAAAATCCTAGCTGAAAACTTATTTTAAAATCACATATGCAAATAATTTTAAATGTTGTAAGATATTATTGCATTACCCAGAGAAAGATAATTAATGTGACAATAACTTTAGATTTAAGCATATATTAAAATTGTTATATTGTACTACCAGATGCTGACCACAATTAATAGAATTTCTGTAGAGAGAGAAAGAGATTTGATATAATAACACGGTACCACAGTTAGAAGTTTTGTAAATGCTAAATGATGCAACTGTCAGTTGAGTGATGTTACGAACTGAATCGTCAGGGTAAGGTAACAGTCAAAAATGGTTGTTTTTTAGCAATAAAGCTGTAGTATATTGATTAGAGTTAAACTAGTGCAATTCATAAAAACTTCTAAATAAAGTGCTAAACTTAAAGTTTGCGATTTCATTATAGCATGGATGTTTAATATTAATTAAAGAAGCAAATATAGTCAGTACGCTACATATTATTCTTCTTAAGCATGTACATAAATTCATTTGATATGCAAGTGAAATATGTGTTGTCATGTTTTAAATAATTCCTAATTTTAATCTGGATATGTAACTATGTAAACATATAGGTCACAATATTTTGATAAAAAATTTTTTTGCTCGAATAAAAAAGAACATTCATAAACTCATAAGGTTAAAATGTTTTAACGATATTTATCCACAACTTATCTTCTCTACATAATTAAAAGCTTTAAGATGCAAAATTTTGGTTTAAAAAAGCAGTTTCTGCAGAGCTATAATTTAATATATGGGATGTCTCAAAAATACATTTTAACAACTTAATTTTTTTAAATAAAACATGCTGATGCTAAATTTTGATTATAATAATTCGGGAAACGAGAAAAGGGGACAGGAATAAGCGGCCCACCTGTCTCCCCACCGTTTCCGGTCGCCAACCCTTCGGTAAGACGTTCTTGGCTTCATACTCGCTCAAGTCAAAGAAGGTGAATGCTTGTATGTAGCAGTAGACATACTAGGCTGAGTTCCTAGGTATGCTCGATTGCGGAGCAAACAAGGTCGTTGTAAATATGGTCGGATGGGATATCCTGCATAGTCTCAGTATACAATTAGACTAAGTCGTGCCACTTCATGTACAGTAGCAAACAGCAATGAATGCCCCTGTTTAGGTGTTGCTACAATATCATTAAAATTACATAATGTAGTTTGCTTAATAGACGTGTATGTTATGCCACCACTGTGGCATACGTTAGTATTAGGTTTAAAATTTTGGTATCGTATGGGCATAGTCCCAGATGTTTGCAAAGGCGAATGGCACTTCTCGTCCGAAACACTCACATGCCCCTGATTAAGTGATATCACTACTGCTGAAAAGAAACCTCGGTATCCTAGAAGCGGCAAACTGAAACAATTGGTTGATGAATATTTCAACTCAATTGTCCCAAACTCGCTTGGCTATACAAATGTAGTTCAACATAAGATTGTTGTACCTACAAGCCAAAAGCCCATAAAACAGAGGTAATACCCAGTATCTTCTGTCAAATAAAAGATCATAGATATAGAACTAGATCACATGTTAGAAGTTGATATAGTACGTAAGTCACACAGTGTTCGGTCTTCACCCATTCTGTTGGTACCAAAGAAAGATAGAAGTTGGAGATTTTGTGTCGATCTTTGGAAAGTTAATAGTGAAACCGAACGAGACGCTTGCCCTTTGCCATATATTTCCAATATTATGAGTAAACTAGGTGATGCTAAATATGTCATCGTTGGACATTAAAAGTTCTTACCACCAAGTCAAATTAGACCTTAACAGCTGCCAATATACAGCTTTTGTTGTCCCAGGCAGACTTGTTTGAATACATCAGAATGCCATTTGGTGTTCATAATGCAGTGGTCACCTTCCAGAGGCATTCGGCCCTGAACTTGACCCGTTTGTACTAGTGTATCTGGACGATATAATCCTAGTTATCCCTACTTTCGAGATGCATATGAAACTACTGAAAGAGGTTTTAAGCTTCTAACAGAAGCTAAACCAATGCTAAATCACGATAAATGTTTTTTCTGTAGATCTGAACTCCAGTATTTGGGCTACATTGTTAATAGAAATGGTATTTCTGTTGATTCAGCGAAGATAGAAGCTATCACTAATCTCCCTTGCCTCACTACAGTTAAAGAGGTTCGAAGAGTACTTGGCATGATCGAATGGTATTCCAAATTTGTTGATAAGTATTCAGATGTCGTTGCTCCTCTGCATAACTTGTTGCACAAAAACAAAGAATTTTCTTTTGACGAAGAGTGCCAAAGATCCTTTCAAATCATTAACGACGCATTGGTAACGGCCCCAATATTAATTAGTCCTAAGTTCGAACACCCCTGCTTCCTGCAAACATATGCTTCACGCATCGGTGGAGAAGCAATACTGACCCAAAGGTACGATAGTAAAGAACACGATATTAGCTATCTCTCAAGAACACTGAACAAGGCGGAGAGAAATTACTCAGTAGTAGAATTAGAGTGCTTGGTTGTCCTTGAGCCACAGAAAAATTGAGATGTTACTTGGATGGATACAAATTTTATATCATTACCAATTGTCATTCCTTGGTGTGGTTAGAAAATCTAAAAGACCCTCAGAATAGACTTGGTAGATAGTGTTTAAAATCACAACAATTTAATTACCAGATTATCCATCGGAAGGGTTCCAAAAACGCTTTTCCAGATGCATTATCTAGAGCACCAGTAGGTGCCGCCGAAGAAACATCTTAATTCTATCAAAACAAAAGAATCAGAGGTTGGTTATGACTTTTCTGTAACCACAGATCAGTGGTACAAAAAGATGTTACGTTTTGTGCAGGGAAACCCATTAAAATTCCTAAAATGGCATGTTGAAGGTACACAGTTATATAAATTTATCCGTTTAGAGTTCCAAGACTTAGGTAAAGAGGAGGATTATTAGAAGTTAGTTATCCCCAAAGATTTTCATAAGCAGGACTGCAGGGAATACAATTCCTGTATTTTAGGTTACTTAGGTATCTATAAGACATATAATTGCCTTTCAAACATGTATTACTGGCCCAAGATGAAATATGATGTGGCGTACACATTACCAAGTGCACAGTGTGGTTAAGCACAAAACCGGAGCAAAAACTGCTGGTTTGATGAGTAAGCCTCTTATAGCTACGAGACCTTGGGAGATTATTAGCACCGACCTTTGCGGCCCACTTTCTAGAAGTCGCTCGGGTAAACATTTTATTTTGTTGGTAATAGACACATTCAGTACATTTTTTTTACTCTTTTCGCTTAGGAAGGCTACGACCCAGGCAATTACAAAAGCCATCAAGGACCATGTTTTCATGGTATTTGGCGTTTCGGCATTTATAAAGTGTGATAACGGAGTACAGTATACAAGTAAACAATTTCAAACCCTCCTTAGTAATTTCGGAGTAAAAACAATTTTTAACTCAGTATATTTGCCACATTGCAAACCCACAGAAAGAGTAAACCGGGTCTTAAAGACAATGATCTCAGCATATGTTAAAGATAATCACCGAGTTGAGATGAAAACCTATCAGAATTAGGTTGTGCTATTCGTAGTGCTAGACACGAGGTAACTAAAATGTCACCATTCTTTGTGAATTGTGGCTATGAAATGATTAGCCACGGTAGACGGTATGTATGAAAGATGTTGAGCAAAAACCAGTTGACGAATCGACAGAACCTAGAACCAAGTCCTTGCAAAAATTGCTCGCGTGAGTTCAAGCTAATCTCAAATGTGGTCAACTAGTGCTGCTAAGCAGTACAATTTATGACGTCGTCATGTCACTTATGAAATAACAGGCTTTTAGGTCTGCTGGCTAATTAAGTGTACTTTTTATTATAAATCTAAGCTTTCGGTTTTAATTTAAACCATTATCAAAGATACTAAAAATTAGAAACATTAATATGGGCTAAACAGTTAAAAACTTACTAATGTGAGGTTTTACATTGAAATCGTCGATATAGATAATTTTTTTTTTTGAATACAAACTGAAAGTGATGTTGAAAGCTTTTAAAAAGAACATAGTTTTGTGTTTTGCTAATCAAATCTTAAAAGCTTTCAACATCACTTTCAGTTTGTATTCAAAAAAAAATTTTATCTATATCGACGATTTCAATGTAAAACCTCACATTAGTAAGTAAGTTTTTAACTGTTTAGCCCATATTAATGTTTCTAATTTTTCGTATCTTTGATAATGGTTTAAAATAAAACCGAAAGCTTAGATTTATAATAAAGAGTACACTTAATTAACCAGCAAACCTAAAAGCCTGTTATTGTATATATTATATCTTATAACTGCAAGGTCGTTATACCACAAAAGTATATATATATATATATATATATATATATATATATATATATATCTCCATAGTCTGCAACGTAAATCTAATGCTAAAACCAAAATGGGTTTAACCCACCCTGTGCCTGATATATGTAAGTAGCTTCTCATCAACCCCGCATACCAAATTATAAATAGTTTGAACAATTGAGATGGTAGAAAATGCCAAAATTATAATACCGCCGATATACAAAAAATGCTCAATTTTTACAAAATTTTTTACACTATATATAAAAACGTAATTGCAATTACTTAATAATTGTAAGATATGACCCAATAAATGGAATAACCGCCAAAACTTTTTTAAAATTTTTAAAAAAGTTTTGGCGGTTATTCCAGGTGTTGGATCATAACTAAAAAGTATTAAGTAATTGCAATAACGGTTTTATATATAGAGCAAAAATTTTGTAAAAATGGAGTACCTTTTGTATATCGATGGTATTATGATTTTGACGTTTTTGGCCATGGCGATTCTCCAAACTATTTATAATTTGGTATATGGGGTTGACGAGGACATATATCAGGTCTCTGGTTTAAACCCATTTTGATTTTAGCATTAGATTTACCCTGCTAACTATGGTTATATATATTGCTGTGATAAGGGGTTGTTTAGGGGTGTATTGTATAGCAGTGCAGTAACCATAAATTGCAATAGGAAGCAGAAAACTGCATTTATTTAGCAGAAAATTAAGTAATTTGGATATTATGTAAATAGTAAGCATTTAACACCCTGTATATAGAGCATAATTAGTTTTAAGCGACGCAAATAAACACATCTTATAACAATTGGATGCATATTTAGCATAGAAATAGGTAATTCATACATTAGGTAAATAACAAGTATTCAACACTCGGTATATAGAGCTTTATTAATTTAAGTAATGCAAGTGACAATATCTTTCAGTAAAAGTACGCTTATTCAGGAGAAAAGGATTAGTACACGTAATTAAACACGCATTGAAAAGGGTTCTAATTAGTTATAATATAATACAGAGATAAGAGATAAAACTTAACGAAACTTTATGCACTTATGCAGAAATAATAAACATTTTTGATAAGAAAACGCAAGTTTCAAAAATAAATAAACGAAAGTAAAATTGAAATTACATCATGTATTTTTGTTTAATTATGGAAAAGGCGATATCTACACAAAACAGCGTATGGTCTGATAACGCGGCATCTGTGGCAAATAACCATTACCCGGAAAAACCGATTATATTACATCAGAAACTACTTCAAAATGCAGGATATACAAAGACCTTATTGGTTAAGATAGCGACAGACTTGTTGAAAACCCAACCCAAATGAAAGTGGGATCAGCCTATATTTAACAGCGAAGCAATTATAAGACAGTTCAGTTTTAATTAAGCAGGGCAAAGCTGTGCCACTCTGAATCAAAAAGTCACGCGTAGTAAAATAGATAGTGACAAATAAGTGCTACAAATATGAAAATTTCTGTTGCCGTTTAACGGCTCCTAACTGGGTGATAATAATTCCGAATGTGGTATAATGATCCAAATGTAATAAATCTGAATGGATGGATAATTCAAGGATAGATATAATAATTCAAATCCTAATGGATGGTATAATAATTTAAATGCATGGAAAATTCTAATTGATGGTATAATAAGAAGATATAATATAATTCGAATATGGGGATATTTTAAATGGATTAAAATAATATTTCAAATCAGCGTCGACGATTTTGGTACAATTTTTGAGTTGCGAGAATCAATAAAGAAGCACTAAGTAATTTATGGGGTTCAATTAAGCAGAGCAGTGATAGACGAATGTAACAGCTCAGATCTGATTAGTTTTAAGATATTTTTTTCTATTTAAATTTGAATACTGAATTTACGTAGTTTATAAAAAAAGTGTAACGAAGTCAGCGCAAACATTGCATACGTTAAAAGTATGTAATATTATAAAAGGGTTTAGAACGTTATAGGTTTCTTTGGTAAAAAGGGTAGTTTATGGTGACTTTGGATTGATTTCAAAGCATATAAATTTTGGGATAAATAAGACATGATATTGATTGATTGAAGGGTGTATTTTAAGAATTTTCAAAACTTGTACATAATATTTCTTTTCATTATATGGAATTAATTGACTTCGTTTTATAATTCAAACAAATAGGTAATCATAAAGGGGCGGAGAAGAAAAAAAATTGATCATCGTAACATTATACACTCTGTGTAGAATAATAAAAGCTAGCCGTGGCATTATAGTAAAATTAGTGAGATTTAAATTTGATTAGAAAACACAGAGTGGAGTTATAGCAAACGTCCATTGACACTCGAGTACGACGTTATATCAATATATATATATATATATATATATATATATATAGCCATGATAAGAGGGTAGTTTAAGGGTAGATTAAGTCATAGGGGTCGTAGGATAAATATAAGTAATTTTAACTTAAAGAAAATCAAATAATTCCATCAATTATAGGAGTAAGTCGACTATTCTACAAAAAGTCAATTGCAAGGACACTGTATATAAAGGATATTTGATCTAATACATGAGAAAGAAGCTCATTTAGTAATAATCCAATACCATTTTAATTAGAATAGTATTGTGTGCGTCGTATAATACGTTTAAATATAACTTAAAAGTAAAGATAAGGTTTTAGAAGCAACTAATTGCATCAAAATAAATTTTTGGGGAAATATAGATAAATTGGCATTCCAAATATTTAATAATTACGTCGAAAATATCAACACGTCTATATGCAAACGCATCTTAATACGTTATTATTAGAAAATGGATACATGACTACGAAGAATACATTTGTTCAGAAAAACAACATTCTGTAACAAACAAATAAACACCAGGCGGGTCATTATATGATAAATTTTGGACTTATAAACTACAAAAATAAAATTACGTGATGTAATATGGGTAATAATTGAGAATCCTGAGAAATAACCATATAATACAGAATGCTTACGTGACTGATAAAGCATTGTCACTTAGAATTCGACAGGGATTTTGAGCAAATACAGAGTTCTGTCAGAGATAAGACAAAGTACAAACCTTGATCAATAAACACGCCAATAGAAACGATCGGTGGGAAGGGCTTATAAATACAGTAGGAAATGAATAAAGAAGTCAGTTCATATTCAACCAAGCACAAACTATGCTCAAATGCAGTGGAATTTACGTAATGAAATTAATTAATGAAACGTTAAAATTCAAAATAAATAAAATTTGAAAGTGCAAAAATTTGTGAGACGAAAAATAAGCCGATCTACAAATAGACGGCTTTTGTGGATACCATTTTTGTCGATACCACTTTTATTGGGATGGTTTTTGTTGAGGCGGCTTTTATTGAGACGGCTTTTGTTGATACCACTCTTGTTGAGACGGCTTTTTGAGTCGATGTTCATGTCAAGATCTAAGCCTTAACACAAATCTAAAAATACGTCTGAAAGTGAGATCAAAAGGGTACTCAAAGTTAATTCAAGGAAAAATACCAGAAATCAAAAATGGACAATTCTGGCCAATAAGTAAAGCGGACACAACAAGGGATGCAGGCCACAGACACTATGAGGGAACTCCAGTGACTGTTCCAGGTTAGCGATTTTTAAACATTTTATTATTTAAAGACTGTTTCAAATTTAATATTTGCCATACATTATGTATTTGTAAGTCATCAAAAAGGTCATTTGAAAGTATAAAAACAGGGAAAGCATCTTAGAACATTCGAAGGTACTTGAGAGTAATTAAAAGATATTTTTGCTGGCTTTCAGGAAAGCATAAATTTGATAAATGTAAATATTTTATACAGGGGAAAAGTTTGAGGTTACACAACATTGTGCATATTATTAATTATTATATTGTGTGATTTTGAACTGCTTTATTTGAATCCATTTAAAGGTTAAAATAAGATTTATTATTAGGTAGTCGAGCATTCAGTGAGCTAGTCGTGGTAAACAAATAATATAACGTACAAATTATGAGGCCTAATAAAGGATATCATATCAATAAAAATAGTACGCCCAATCGTAGGGCATTTCACAGCAATAATAATGTCGCCTAACATTGGGGATTAAAGGAAAATAAAGTAAATATCATATCAATATATATATATATATATATATATATATATATATATATACATATATAAGTACCTCCTCGTCAACCCCGCATACCAAATTATAAATAGTTTGGACAATTGAGATGATATAAAACGCCAAAATCATAATACCACCGATATACGAGACGCCCCATTTACGAAATGAGCTAGTATATATATATATATATATATATATATATATATATATATATATATATATATAAAGTGGTAGTAGTAGGCAATAATAGGCCCTGAGCTTTCCAGTATCCACAATTGAATGGAATAATGTAGCAGGTTACAAACCGTGTATTAATTGTCTGGTGGTGCACCACATACACAATTAATTCAATTTAAATAGCTGTGTGAAATAAATGACATGTTAGTTACATCTTTCTTCTTTTCTTCGGAACCAAGACCGAGTCAACTTTTTGGTCAATTGGCTATTTTTTTTTTGATTGTCAATTTGAAATGATTATTTGTTACCACAGCTTGAAGTACAACATTTTTTTCTCCAGCGCTCTCGTCATTTCCTAGCATACATTGAGGCTAGAGCGTTAAGTCTTGTTTTAGCTTTTACTGCTGGTATTCTTCCTCACTTCTTTTCTTACTTTTTGTTTTTCTGCAGAAAACCACTTCTTTTCTTGAGGTTGAAAACTATGTCTTTCTGAAATACATCTGTCATTTGACGTCCTTGCAGTGCCGTTGATGTTCCATATTTGTCCTCGTTGGTTGCTGTATTGTACCACCCTTTTTCCAGCGATTCTATACATCTTTGGGTTTGACCGAAATTATGGTCTTCGAGCCAGATAATTTTCTGTTTGTTTTGGTAGTCCTTCCTGATACTCCTTTCGTTTCGCTTTGTTATTCAGTTGATTGGTCCACTACTTCTGTTTCTTACCTGGACATTTAAATTTTGCTAGTAGGGAAATTTGTTACATTCATTTCTCTACTTGTTCCTGCATCCTTTGATTTACATGCCGTGTCAATTCAACTCGGATCACTTTGAATGTAGAATAGTTTGAGCAGTTCCTATTGTTAAAGATTTCTGTTTCTACTTATTTAAATATAACGGGTTCACTAATCTTTCAATATTTTAAGTTTGCAATAGTTCAATTAGGAAACCAACTCTGCTAGTATTTTATTTAATTTAAAAGTTCGCATTTGTTATGTTGTACTTTCTAGTTCTTTATCTAGGCATGTGGTCGCCAGTCAAAATTTCCCTTAATGTTGCTATCTAAATAAACTACAAAACGCTCTTTAGATCTTTGTCGCTTCCTGTTCTGTGCTGCGGTATTTATATACACAATGTCTTTTGTTGTTGTTAATTTTTCAAATGAGGCACACAAAGTCTTTGTTCTCTTCGTAATACTGATACTGTATTCGTGTGATCTGGTAATCAGGTAACAATTCCTCACAAACTTAATATCTGTTTGTAGTTCATTTCTTTCCCGTTATTTCAAAATTTATTTGTAGACTGGTTTAAAAGAGTCCTGCACCTGGTGATTGAGAAATAAAATGCTCCCACTATCACTGTCACAGTTGTTGGAAAGAACCCCAGCAAGGCAGACAATTTTTATGATGTACTCCATTATCTATTTATTTTTAGTGAAATTCAACGCATATGCTTTGTAAATGTTTTCAGCATATAACATAATAGCATCCTAAGACGAGAAATAAAAAGGGTTTTTTATTTGTTAAGATCCTTCTTTTAAATAATTTGGTGCACATGTAATGTGTGGCCAACTATAATGACTTTGAAATATAACAAAGGTTTCAATGTTTACGAGGATTAAAATGTCCTCCTCCCTTTAATAAATTATAACGTCCCCATAGTTAATAATCTATCATTAGGTCTTATAGTACTTTATCAGACCACCCACATTTTTTTACTAGTTTATAGTTTAATTCTGCAAGTTTCTGTACGATGTGATTTGTTTTGTAAGGGCCGGCCCACAGCATTTGTTAATAAATATATTTTTGAAGTCCTACACATCTAATTCTGTGGTAGGGTGCTTGCATAATATCCTATTTTCTGTAATAATAGTGCTCCTGTGATTTTGAGAGTTAATTACGGTAAGAATATTTAAATTGAATTAATTGTTGTATTGATTTTGGTACGTGGTGCACCACCAGAGCTTTATAATACTATACCTAAATATTGACTTTAAAGGGTGTATGGTTTGTAGCCTGATTCTATAAGACTGTTAATCCTATCCACCGGAGGATACAGGAAAATAAAAAATTTACAGGTACTGTTGTGTAAATGATATTTTTGGAATTATAATAAAGAAAACTCTGGTCCCATTATTAACTACCGATTCTTTTTCTTTCTTAATCTTGTTTATATATATATATATATATATATATATATATATATATATAAAATAAAAAGCAAAATTTTCTTGGCAATTAGCAGTTTAAATTAAACCAATTAACATGAGATGTATCTGTAAATCCACACAGTGAATTAACCTGTACAAATTGAATTGGTATTTGCAAAGCCATTACTTGATTGTATCATAAGGGAAAAAGAAATCAATTGACCAGACCGAAACCTAGTCAATGGACGTTTCGTCCCCTTATGAAATGATCAGGTAATTGTTTTGTAATGACTGTACAAATACCAGTTCAATTTGTAAATGTAAATTCACTGTGCGGATTTACAGATACATCTCATGTTTTATATATATATATATATATATATATATATATATACAGTGCGTCCCAAAAGTAACGGATATATTCGATTAAATGATTATTGACAATTTCTGAGTAAAAAGCTCTGACACGTCAATTTTTATTTTTAAATTGTCATTTAATTATGTAGTTTTTAACCCACCACCCTTCAACCCCTAAGCGCTAGCATCCCCTATTAAAAAATTTTAAATAGCAATGTACCCCTTGTGATACCTCAATTAATAGCATTTTTCATGCAGAAATAGAATTTTACAAAAAATTCTAAATCCGTTGATAAACAACTGCTTTATTCAATAAAAACTTATTCACTTAAAGTGCCAATTATCGAGTAGGTTTTGACAAACAAAATGTTTGTAAAGTGTCAAATAAGTTTAGTGAAAGTACGTTAGTTAAGTGCGTGCTGCTTGTTTAATAATAAGTCAGCAAAAATGAGACATAACGAAGCCGAAAGGATTGAAATTTTAATGATGATTGGCTTTGGAGATAGAATTCGAACGCACAAAGAAGTTCAAATTTTATTCAATGTAATTCATCCCGACCTCCCCCCAATATCGCAATCAACAATAAGCCTAATTGAAAATAAATTTCGGAATATTGGACGCGTACGAGATAAATCTAAAAATGGACGTCCATCAGCTTTAGATGAAGATTCAGAATTGGATGACTTGCTATTTGTGCAGAAAAATCCACATTCAAGCGTTGCGGGAGTCGCTTCACAATTAAATGCATCAAAAAGTGCAGTCATAGTTTTCTCTGTAAGCAAAAGTTTCACCGCAAGAGTTATCAGATGATGATTTTGATAGGCGAGCGCAATTTTGTGAGACAATGATGTAACTTTGCAATGATAATCCTGGATTTGAAGGAAATACGTTTTCTGGTGAAGCAACATTTTATTTAAATGGCACCGTTAATAAGCAGAATTGCCGTTATTGAGCTAATGAAAATCCGTATTGGATGATGGAAGCAAATACACAATTTCCACAAAAGATTAATGTTTGGGCGGGAATAGTGGGTAATAAAGTTATTGGACCGTAATTTTTTGAGAGAACACTCAATGGAGAACCGTATCTAAATTTTCTCCAATTTGAATTAATTCGGGCTTTAGCGGTACTACATCCCAATGTAGAAAATCCTGATTTACCTCATCCCAGTATTTGTCTACAGCAAGATGGTGCGCCTCCCCACTATGCACGTCCAGTACGGGAATATTTTGACCAGGTATTTCCTATGAGGTGGATTGGTAGACGAGGACAAATTGAATGGACCGCTAGGTCTCCCGACTTAACCCGTTTGGATTATTTCCTCTGGGGTTATTTAAAAACTAAAGTGTATCTGAATAGGCCTCAAAACATAAACAAGTTAAAGCAGAGAATCCGGAATGAAATTCGCTTAATTTCCCCTCAGACAGTAAACAAAGTTCAACAAGAGTTTGTCTCTAGATTAGGATACTGCCTAGCGACTAACGGACAGCAGTTTGAACATTTAATTTAAATTGGGTTTGTTTTTGTTTTTTATTCAAGTTTTGTTTATTGAATAAAACTGACTTATTATTAAACAAACAACACGCACTTAACTAACGTACTTTCACTAAACTTATTTGACACTTTACAAACATTTTGTTTGTCAAGGCATACCCGATAATTGGCACTTTAAGCGAATAAGTTTTTATTGAATAAAACAGTTATTTATCAACCGATTTAGAATTTTTTGTAAAATTTTATTTCTGCATGAAAAATGCTATTAATTGAGGTATCACAAGGGGTACATTGCGATTTAAAATTTTTAAGTAGGGGATGCTAGCGCTTAGGGGTTGAAGGGTGGGGGGTTAAAAATTATATAATTAAATGACAATTTAAAAATAAAAATCGACGTGTCAGAGCTTTTTACTCAGAAATTGCCAATAATCATTTAATCGAATTTATCCGTTACTTTTGGGAAGCACTGTATATATATATATATATATATATTGCTATAATAATAGGGTTGATTTAGGTGGAGGTTAAGTCATAGGAGTCGTAGAATAAACAAAAGAAACTTCCAAACAACAAGAGCACATAATTACAGATATTATAAGAGTAAATAGGTCACTATACATATTGTTAGTTGAACGCATATCCAAGAGTAGTTATGAACAAAGATAAGATTTAAAAATGTAACGAAATGCATCAAGATTAAATCAACGGAAAACCTATATGAATTGGCTAGATAAATATTCAACAAGTGCATTAAATATATCATCATATACGCAGGCAAAAATTATGCATTATTTGAATAAATTGTACGTGACATAAAGTATTACATTTGTTCAAAAATCCAAGTTAACTAGGAAATAAACAAACACCAAGTTTATTTCTGTTTAGATTAAAATAAGCAAATAACAATGATACATGATTTAATGAACGAAAATTCCTAGGATTTCTAAATTAAAGGTAATGTTATATAAATGAATACGTGACAACTTGAGCGTTCTTCCAAGTATTTGAACTACACAACTGGTAAATTTTCCGGAGTACACAAGAGATAAGACAAATGGTGTCGCCCAACACGTGAAAACAACGAATAGCAAACAAAGGGGCAAGGCCTATAAATACGATAACAATTGAGCAGCGAGTTAGTATACATTTTAAACTGGGCTGTCACGATACTCAAAAGTGCTAAATTATTCATGCAACCAGTTAAACGAAAGTAAAGTGAAAAGCATTTTATAAAAGTGTAAAATTGTGTAAGCCGATCTATTATAGACGTAAGTAAACCAGATTTAGTAAAATTATACAATTTCTAGAATAAATAAAACAGAGCTCTGGAGACGACTCTGGAGATTACCTCCTGTTAAATTAATTTGGTAATCACTGACATGGTAAATGATCTATTACTGTTTGGTTAATTACGGAGATGGAAAATCTTTTATTGGATTAACTTATGAGATTTTGAATAACGATTTGGATAGTATTTTGGTTTTGATGTCGACTTCCAAATTCAACTTTAAACATTCAGACTGGATACGAAAACTCTTGGAGATGCAGAAAAATTACTGAACCACTCCAGGTAAGATATTTTGATATAATTTATTTATATAAACTGTTTAATTCAATAATGTAAGAGTCGACAAAACCGGGGTTTCTTTGATAAATTTATGAAAGGCAATAGGCATCTTGAAACGTTTCAAAAGGTCTGTAAATATAACAAAAGGCTTGTTTTGCTGGCTTCAATTTCTTAAATCTGGCATATGTAAATATTCTGAAAAAAGGGAAAATTTTAAAAAGGTTGTAAATATTTAATCATTATATTGTGTATTGTGGAATTGCTTTATTTAATTGAATCAGCTAGTTGAGACAAAAAGATCTATAACTTAACATTTTACAAGTGCTTGATTAATAAAAAGGGGTTAACAGCATTTTATGGCCTGCCCAACCGTGGGACTAAAAATAAATAAAACCATCATAGGGGCTCGTTGACAGTATTTTATGACATGCCCAACCGTGGGGCGAAAATAACAGCATTTTATGTACGCCCAAGCCGTGGGGCTAAAATATCACAGCAATATATATATATATTTCTTTAATTCCCCACCCCCAATCTTTTTATGGTGTCACTGCAGATAAACGTAACAAAACTTATGACCCGCAGGTCATCAAGTGATCCATATAAAAATAAATTATAAAATATAAACATGACGAACACTTTGAAAATAATTCGTTTTACAATGCCTAACTGAAAGCTG
This sequence comes from Platerodrilus igneus, assembly GCA_036346225.1. Taxonomy (NCBI): domain Eukaryota; kingdom Metazoa; phylum Arthropoda; class Insecta; order Coleoptera; family Lycidae; genus Platerodrilus; species Platerodrilus igneus. Next base: position 4,301,423 of record JARFIW010001108.1, on the reverse strand, counting down.
GACCAGACCAGACCAAATAGAGATCATAAGTTCATTCAATTATATTTGTTTTTATAATAATCAGAATTATAATTTTGAATTTTTATATTTAAAGTTTAAAAACATATTGTAGTAATTTTCTCAATAATATTTTTCTTGTTATCCACCAAAAATTGAAAATACCACTGATCTGAAACATTTTCTTAATGCTTACATTGTGGTTAATACTGACCTGCAACCAAAAAAAGGTTGTAGATGTCTGATTTAAAAAAAAGACTTGCTTATCTATTTAATTTCAAAAATTGAGTGAATAGAGAGGTAATACATATTTTTGATAAAGATTTAAATAAAAGAAAATTTGAAGAATATAAGAGTTTTAAAAGTAGCTGATTTTAAGTGAACTTTTGAGACATGTTTATTCAAATATGGTTCAACTAAAAAGAGTGAGTCTGTTTAAACCAAAACTTTGCCATTTTAAATCTTTTTATATAATGTACAGAGACAGACATTTTGTGCATAAACGCAAGATATGTAATATATGTTTAACATTTTTAATTTTTATATCCAACAATCCTTTTATATCCCAGTATAATTGTAAAACAATCATGTTTCTCTTTAAGTGAAGCCTACCTAACGGTACCCGCTATTTTGTTCTATTTTGTTCTATTAATAGAATATCTACAGATATAAATGTTTTAAAATCTAGCACCATTTGAGACTACCTAAGGCTAAGAGGGTTTATATCTAGTTATCACGTAATAATCAAAACCTTTGAAAGAGCTCTAGATGTTCAAATCCAGTGCAATACAGAATTAAACGATCAAACACCCTAATTTTATATTGTAAACAAATAAAATAAATATTGAGAAAAATTTAAATACATCTCAAAATTATTTAAAATTATATTCAGGTCGAACGCTTAAAAAATTGCTTTGGATACTTTTTCGTAGTATATGATATTTTAATAGCAATATTATTTTATTATAAATGTTAAATAAAAACATAACAAAGCGTTAAGAAAATAAAGATAAAAAAAAGTAAAACCATAACTTAAAATAAATTTTGTTAAGGATTCTAAAGTAATGTCTAGTGGAGATCGTTAAACTAGTACAGGCAAATGTGTGAATTTTCATTAGTTCTATGCCACTGTTAACCTTTCATTTGGGAAACATTTACAACTGATGAGATAACAACAAATAACCACGTAAATTATGCATCAAATGAAAGCTTTTATCTTCTGTTAGTTGAATAAAAATGGTCGACATAAAATTGATTTTAAAATAGAATTAATTGCAATTCTGTTGTCAATGAAGCAGGATAAAGTAAAGTAGTGTTGTAAATTCTTATTGTATACCTATTTTAAGTGCATTGCTTTATGAACTAGAAAACCCCATGTTCAATAATACATAAAAAAATAAGTAAAGTTTCAAAATCTTATATTCGTACAAAATGCTGTTTAAAATTGCTTTATGTGTTGGTTATCTAAATAGTTTAGTTTACATGTGCGAATGCTTAATAAATGTGAGTACTGTTTTATTAAACAGGAGAATGAGTTACTAGTCTTGATTGATTTGTGGTCGTTGATATGAATGACGAGTTTTAATTAAATAACGATGCTGGCTTGATATAGGGTGTTCCAAGTATGGCATGCTGTATACTTAGTTGGACACGTAGGTTTCGAAAATGTGTCTAAAGTTAATTAGTCCCTAGGAGGACCCACATTGTAAGTTTCGTTAATAGTGAGCATTAGATACAAAATAGAAAATTTCCAAAACGCCAACTAGCTATGAATACTGTAGGTGACTTTGTACAAAAGTGTAGCTGCATTGAGGGCTCTGTGGTACATGTTAATTTGACGCTAGTACCTTTTGAATTTACTTTACCCTAAAACGTAACAGAAAGAATTATGCCAGCTAGCTACAGTGGCAAAGGGTGAGCATAATAATAGCAAAAGACATTTCTTTCAGGATTGTACAAGTTTAACACGTGCAACATACTTGGAAAAGGGTCTTTGAACCGTCAGTCAGAAATACTAATCCTTTAGTCGTCTAGATTACTCACTATCTATTTAAGGCCAAAAGATGAAAGTTTTAGGTGGGTTGGTGCTCAACATTTTATCACTTGACTAACAGTTCAGAGACTTCTTTCAGATAGGTTGCACGTGTTAATGTTGTACATCTCTGAAAAATTTCTTTTGTTATTATTAAACTCACCTCTCGCCATTTTAGGTAGCCGGTATAATCCTTTTTGTTATGTTTCAGGGTAAAGTAAATTCAAAAGACACTGGCGTCAAATTAGCACATAACAAATGTTGTTCTGCATGTTCAAACATGTTTTCCATTTTCATATTTCTTACTTTAATTCGTAAATTATTTCAGTCGCCAATAAATGATCTATGTTATACGTAAAATCCATTTTAAAACATTAAACTTATGTTAGATTTTTACCCTATTGTCACATTCAGTTAAATTTCTTGTTCAAAAACCTTTTGAGATAAGCTTTCAAAAAAAGTGTCTTTACAGAGCTAAATTACTAACAAAAATAAAGAAATTATAAAGATCTCTCTTAAAGCAACTAAAATCTAATTAAGATTTAGGTCAAAAATGTGTTGTGTTAATTTGATGCCAGAGCCTTTTTAATTTACGTTACTCTTAAACGTAACAAATAAAAATTATACCAGCTAGCTACAGTGACGAGGGGTGAGTTCAATAATAACAAAAGAAATTCTTTCAGCAGTGTACAACTTTAGCACGTGCAACCTATCTGGAAAAGATCTCTGAACTGTCGGTCAAATCATAAAATGTTGAGCGCCAACCCACCTAACACTTTTGTCTTTGGGCCTTAAATAGATGGTGAGTAACTATAAGATGACTAAAGGATTATTATTTCTGATTCTGCAAGCTGGTGGAACCCTGTTCACATAGATTTCTTCTGCTACTGTAACAAAAACAAATAAAGAGAGAAAACTGCAAGACTTCCACAAGTATGCAAATCATGAGTTTCAACAATCGCCACCAACACAGATTACCTAAATTTAACTCAAATTTTGGCCAAATTGCGTATATTTAAAAAAGAACATCGTAAATTTATTTATTTAATTATTTCTATGAACACAATTGGGGTGCTTAGTTTTGATACACTTTGCTGTGTATTTAGTGTGCATCACATAAAAGTCTCAATAGTACTAGATTAGGTTAGAATAATACAATATACAAGGTGGTCCGGTTTTATTAGCCAGCATATATCTTCTGAACTATGCAAGATATAGAAAAATTTCGTAGGAAAAAGTTTTTTGAATATATTTTCTCTACAAATATAAGGCATTAAGAATTTTTCATGGCCTACTATATTGTAATAATATGTCACATTGGTTTTTTTAATAGAATACCCTGTAATTTTTTTGAAAAAATATTCTACTTAAAATTGTCTTTACGGCAATATGCCACAATCAATGATTTCTATTCAAAGTGCGCTAAATAACCTAAATAATAGAATTTCAATAGCAGTCCGATTGTTTCTGTTAACAAATGCCATTGCAGTATTTTAGTTGTTTATTCACAATTATCCATCACATTAATAAGTAAAAGTATTATTGTGTTCTTAATAGTTGTTTGCACAAAATAATGAAAATGAATTTTTCAAAAAAGTTGATATGTTATGCTGCTTTCATAGATCAAACAACAATAAACGTCAAGCTGCAGTTTTATATCGAAACTTATATCCTGACCGTAGACAGCCAAATATAAATACATTTAAGAACTTAGAAAATTGTTTAAGGTCCTATGGTAGCTTCCAACTGACACCAGAAATCAAGTACAACATAACGAAGATCGTGAATTGGTTATTTTGGCCTACTTTAGAGTTTCTACGAGATAAGCTGCAGCTGAATTAAACGTTTCACAAAAACAGATTTTTAATGTTGTGAGGCGACGTTCAATGAAAGCATTTAAGATGCGTTTGGTTCAAACATTATATCTCAATGATCCTAACAGCCGAGTTGGATTTTGTATATGGATATTGAATGTAGGAAGAAAATCTTTAGATAGTATAATTTGGACTGATGAATCTAACTTTCATAAAAATGGTATTTTTAACAGAAAAAATGCACATTATTGGAATGATAGAAATCTTTAGCAATTTGTTGAAACCTGTTCACAAGTACGATTTTCAGTGAATGCATGGATAAGTGTAGTAGGTGACCGCATACTGGGTCCGTATTTCTTTTATGGTAGTTTAACCCAAAATAGATATTTGATGTTTTTGCAAACTTCGTTTCAAGATTTCTTATATAATATTTCCCTACCTATCAGGCGAAACTTATGGTTGCAACACGATGGTGCTCCACCACATAATGGAATCAATGTTTCAACTTATTTAAATAATGAGTTTGGTCAAAACTAGATCGGTAATAAGGGACCGATTTTGTGGCCTCCCCGATCACCTGATTTGTCAGTTCTCGACTTCTTTGTTTGGGGGTTTTTAAAAGACCGAGTGTATCTAACTCTACCCCTTTTCAAAATCTTGAAGAGTTAATCACAAAAATAAAAGCAACTTGCATGCTAATTACCCCGGTCATGTTGCAAGATGTTAGAAAAAATTTAATTATTCGAGATAATAAATGTTTACAAAGTAATGGTGAACAATATGAACATTTACTAAGATAATCAGTTTTCTTGTTAGCTATTATTTTCAGATGAATGTATAAAAACATTTTCAATTGATTAACTTATTACAGTAAATAAATAATAATCGCAGTTTCCTATTGGAATTCTATTATTTGAGTTATTTAGCTGACAAGAAATCATTGGTTGTGGTACCGTAAAAACAATTTCAAGTAGAGTATTTTTTCAAAAAAATATATAGGGTGTTCTATTTAAAAAACCAAAGTGACATATTATTGCTCAGATATAGTAGGCTATGAAAAATACTTAATGCCTTATATTTGTAGAAAAAATATATTCAAAAAACTTTTTCCTTTGAAATTTTACTATATCTTGCATAGTTCGGAAGATATACGCTGGCTAATGAAAACCGGACCACCCTGTATATATATTGACAAAATATAAGCAGACAAGAAGTTTGTTGTCTCACTTACGGCATGCTAGCTAACAGGCAAGGAACAACCACTCTTCTTTGAAGCAAGACAAGTTCTGGTGTTAAGCAGTAATTTTTTAATTCAACAAATGTTGCTGAAAGCTTCCACTTTATTCAGGTCACTTTCATTTAATTACGGTAAGTCATTTATTTACAAGTATTGAAATGCATTTTGAGAGTTTATAGTAGTAAACCCGCATTAAAGAAAAATACCACACTTTCTATTATTGAATACTTATCACTCAAATTGGCCGATGGTCGATTTCTAACCGCTAGAAAAGCACAACTGATGGATTGTGTTTAAAATGCACCCTAGCATTCTTATTGGGTAGAATATAAGTTAAAATATCCTGGGAGGGTTATGTATTCTATTAATTTACACAGAGTTTGCTCAAACTTACACTTGTGGTTAATATCAAGGACTGTCTTGGTGCATGAGAAAAATGTACTGGAATGTTCGTATGGTCACCATTTAATATTAACATCTGCGTCGGGGTTTTGTTCCTAAGCGTTTAAATTTTATGTGCTCCTGTCTGCTTAAATAATTTACAATATTTTCGATAACGTGCAACGCATGGGAATATTTTTGATTCCACACTGGTAAAATGAAATGAATTGATATTTGTCAAACTCAATACATTTATCGCAAAGTCCCGGTTTTAATTGCTGATTGAGAAAAAGTGTACTACGTATTATCCTTTAATAGTATGATGCAATAGTGCCATTATAAACCGTAAACTACCTGAGCTTCTCTAAATTGTTTGTGTAGCTTTTTACTACGGTTCCTAAACTAGCTAACATTGAAAAATATTTCCCTATATGCCCATGTATGCATAATTACAGCACGAATGATATATCTGTAGTCGATTTTTAAACTAAAAATGAAGTACAGATCAATTGTGTTTGTTGGCAATTTGTAAAGAGAGAAAACAAATGATCGGTTTTGCTTTTTTGTAGTTCCTCTATTATTCTATGGTCTATTTTTAATGGTTAATGGCCTATTCTATTATCTATTTTTTGGTCTATTCTAATATGGTCTATTTTTCACAATGTGGCTAGATTGCATTTTGAAAATGTTTTACTCTGCATTTAAATTTAAGTACTCTTTATAATTTCATGACTTTGTTGAAATTTTGTGGATACTATTTGTGAAAACATCACCTGCATATACCTCTACTTTCCAACGTTAAGTGAGTGGATGTTGAAATATCTTTATCTGCTATTTTGTGTATTGACGTTTCGACTTTGAAGTATCATTCAGAAAGATGCAATACTGAACATATTATGTAGAAATTTAATTCTTATCTCGTTTCACTAATATATACAATTATTTTCCTGAATCAGATGAAGTACTGCTTTCGCTATAAATTAACCAATAGCAAAAGTGTGATATTACACGTTATAAAATGTGTATAAATTATGCACATGTAAACACCATATAATGCTTGTGCATTAATTATGCATACATTTACACATAGAAAACTATCAATTTTAGCAAATACAAGCTTTAATAAGAAAAGTACCCATAAAATTTTATAGAGGTTGGGTAGTTTACAGTTTGAAATGAGGCTATTCAATTACATGATGCAAGTGAAAAAGCTCCTGGACACAAAGTTAGTGTGGAATTCAATAAATTACTTTTACTCAGTGAAAATGATCCAGCAGTAGATACTTTCATCAATTTCAGTTGTATTCAAAAATTACTTTACTGACACCCCATTGTCGTCTTGTACAAAGTCACTTAAGCTTTGAAAGGAAAAGCTGTAAGTCTTTGAATTTTTTTTCATCTGATATATATTTTAAACTTATTTAATATTTAAATGCATACAACCAATTTTTTTTATTAATCAGACTTTTATTTTAGTGCACGCTTGATTCAAAGCGATTTATAACAAGGCAAAGCACCACAAGTTTAATTACCGAAACTGATAGATTCATATTCGGTTTGGTTAGATATTTATAATTAATAAATTTACTCTTTCACACATAGATTTGGCCAAATAGGGATAATTAAATTAATTAATTTGTTTTGTTATGATGTTTTAATTAGAATAAGTAATGTCGTCGTGACAGCGGAATTGTGCTGACCATGAAAGATGTATAAAAAGGTCACAAACATGTGAAAAAAGAATAGTAGAAGCTCAGAAAGAAGTGAAAGGGCATCCTTGTGTGGTAGAACAACCTCCGATTGTAATTACAGTTTTATTTTGTTTTAATGTGAGTTCAAATAATTTCATGTAACTAGGGAAAGTTAACTTTGGAGCCTTAGAAGCGACATCACTGTTTGCAGCTATGGGATATCACCCGAAAGGACGTGCACCAGAGGCAAGGAATGAATGATATTTAAGAACACTAGTTAAAGATAGGAGTTTATATTTTGATATTATTTATAGCTTTTAGTCACTCAGGCATGTATATTTTGGCCCATAAAAATATGTGCAGAAGATTGCATTGCACTAGTTGTTAAAATAGGTTTTGTAGGCAATTGAAGTGTAGTGAAGTAAAAAAAATATTTGTCAGAGTCAATAATTTATTTAACTTGATTAACAAAGTTTGTTTGTTACATGCCAAAAATTGGCTATGTATCACATTTAGATTAAGTATAAATTATAAGGTAGTTCCCGCGTTTTTTAAAATTAAAACTTGTCAATGTCAGTCGTTCCGGACAGTTGTGTTTGCGCAAAAAAATGCGCAGGTGCGGAGTGTGTGAAATAACGCCATTAAGCGACGAGACCTGAAGCCAAAAACATCTACCGGTGTTGTGTGTGTGTCTTTTCCCTTTTTAGGATGTAGGTTCCTTTCTACCTTAACTTCGTGTACCTCTACCAGGTTATCCTTATCGTTCCCCTACGAATGCAGAGTTTAGGATGGACGGATAAAATTTGGAGTCAACAATGGCATGATGTGACTCACAACGAGATGGCCCTGGGATTTGGTTGTATGGTGCGATTTAAGTGAGTACAGTGCTTTTATTTACATTGTGCATAAAATTTGACTATTGCATCACTTTTAAACATATTTGATATTTGATACAAAATCGCGCGTAATTTGCCGCATAAATATCCGTTATATTAACAATTGAGCAATAGTATAGAAACGCGGGAAAGCGCAGCATGTTTCCATGTTAAATAACATTATATATGACATGAAAGAGTAAAAATTAATAACTGTATTACAATGTGTTACATGTTGAGTACATTAACCCATAACATGTAATTTTTTTATGTCATTTTCATTAAATTTACAGCATTTAGTTTAAAAGCAAAAGTAATTTCTCTTGTCTCTTGGATCTGGCCTTGAGTAGGTTATAAATTATTAGTTACATTGCAGGTTTAGAATGATCTAATAAGTATAAATATGCTAAGCTAATTTCTGAGATTTTTTATTATTCTTGGAAAATGACTGTGAACACGTATTATTAAGGTGTCGAGGTTCTTTATTCCAATTGGTTGTAGAACGTCAACCAATTTGAATTCGCCAATGGATGGGAGTGAGAAACAAGTATTAAAGCGACTGAGGGATTTTACATGTATTTCACTTCAGTATCGGCGCTCGGAGAAGCAACAGCATTTTCGGGTGTGTTATCACATTATTCATGTAGTGCCTTTGGTGCATCGTTCCTCCCTTTATATGTTCACCATAGAGCATTAACTTTTGCAATAGCCGGCCCTTTGTCAAAAAATCTTCAAGAACCAAACCATGCAAATCTATGTGACCGATTCCAGCATAGCAGGACATAAATGAAATAGAAATTTGCATGTCTAAATCATAAAATTCATTATGTAAGGGTAAATGGGTTTATACAGATTGTATTAATTGACACCCTAACCGAGATTGTAATAAATGTTCATAACTATAACATAGATTTTGTTTAGTGTTTTTTTACCTTAAAACATTAATTTATTGTAGTAGCTTTTTTCATATTAAACAATTTCTTAAAACAGAGTTACACTTTGATTAATAATTGTTTTTATTTACTTTGACGTATGAAACCTTTAAACATTAGACATATTATTATAAACTTTTCACTATTCACTTGTGCAGAGTAAATGTGAATACAAATATGTGGTGCCCATTTTTCTTATTCAGTAACACCATGTTGTTTAAGACCCCTGCTTAAGATCTTACCCGAACTAAACCCGAGATTTTCTTCACCAGAGTCATTCTGCACATGATTTAATCTTGGGCTCACCAGGAACTTCTCACGGTGTTTTATGGTTACACCCTGATATTATTTTTATCAGCAAAGAAATAGAACGTGACAGTGAAATATGCAAAAAATTATAAATTATCTTCTGTCAAACAAATTATCAAAAGAATCCATAAAACAATTAAATAAGCAACTCATTTAAAATAAAAAAGTGTAACGCGCGGGCATTACAGTAAATAAAAACTGGCGCAAAAAGCGGAAAAATAATCTAGAAGAGACAACTCAATAGTGATATATCCGGTATGTTCTAATTTTATATAATAGTGTTTACTGAAACAAAAAATTTCAATAAAATTAGTGGTTCTATCAAAATCACAAGCTTACAGACTACAAAATAATAGTTTTATCTGTCATACAAATTAAGACGGAACTTAGGTTCATAAATTACTTTAAGTAAACAAACTACTTATTTCAGTCAAATTTCGTGGCAAAATTATGTCATTTTAAAAAAAGCTTCGATTTAAGAAATAACGGCAGATTCATTAATATGTATCTCAAATATAGAAGAACTTTTACAAATCTAAGTTGAATAAATTAAATTCAATATTACATGGTTTCAATACCAGTAAAAAAATAGCCGCTGAGTTGGGAAATTCGCAGATCTTAAATTGCAGATGATTTAATCATTTCATACAATGTTATAATATATTCAATTTATAGTGCAAAGACAGAAGGTAATACAAAAACCTAAGTAAATCACAGCAGACTCTAAGTACTTTCTCTGAGTTTTGTTTCATAAACTCAGTAGAAGAACTGTACTATAACGAAAGAATCCCTGGAGTGAACATACGATAGAGGGGATAACATACCGTAGTTAGACATTCAATAGAGAATACGAATTTAATTATTCATAAAACGTGAATCCAAAAACATCAAAAATGTAGTCATATGAAGCTGCAAAGGGCGGGCGGAACTGCATGGTTGGAGGTGGTATGAGAACAAATTAAAAGTGAAATCAAAAGTACAGAGCTCCAAGAAGAATTTGATTGCATTCCTGCAGTGCAGTGATCGACGTGAAAGTGAAAAACGCCGACAAATGCAAAGTAGGTTCACAAACAAACATACACATGTGCACGTGCTTGCAGAGCATGGATATAATGTCATTATGACCATGTGAAAAAAGGGGGTTAGTATCTTGAGAATTCACCCGTCCATTAAACTAAAATTTTGTAGTGTGTTACAGTATAATGTGAGTAAGAGCCACTATACTTGCGACCACATCCCCAAAGCTCCATGCAAAGGCACTACATTGGTGTGTGTTACAGCAAGGGAGTTTCTGTTGTTGGATAACCTAAGAAGTTGTTGCAGGAAAAACATTGGTGTTGGTGGATATCTTGAAATCAAATTGTGAGTAATTATGAGCATGTATGTTTAGAATTCAATTTCAAATGAACCCGCACCTTACTGAAGTTCTAGATTACTATAACAAGTGAAATGGCTTGCGTGTTCTAATGAGCTAAAGAGCCAAACTACAGGTCCATCCAAAGTAGTAGGGTCGCTAGTGAGAAACCGGACTAAGACAGGTCCCCGAAAGAGGGCAGTGGCTGTTTCGGTACTTAGATTGGCAGAGACTATAGGGGTCGGTATGGCAGTTTAAGACACACTACCACGATGTGGAAGGCAACGGAAAACCACCACATTACCTCCCAAGTACACAGCGTACTTAAATTGTAATAAACATCATAACATTCTATGGAGTAAAAGATTCCAGAGTTAAAATAGTCCCCCATTCGGATCTCCAGGAGGGAATTACTTCGGAGGATGCGATCGTAAAGTTCAGAATAAGAGTCTGGTACATTTTGAGAGTCGCAGCGTGGAATGTTAGAAGTCAAATTTCAGGGAAATGTGTAGGTTAGTTCAGAATAGGAAACAATGAGGGTACGCGCCTAACCAGTTCCAGGACTGAAGACCTAATGATGATAATGATGTTTAGTAGTAGTAAATATGCATTTGTAGACTGAAAATATCTATTGTTTGTATTTATGTAATAAGACATTAACAAAGTGAAAATAATTATTTAGTTGGACTAATGAGAGACGGAATTGCTTCTATTGATTTTAAATGCAAATTTTAATCAAAGCAAGGAACTTTATTATTTTAAATGGGCAATGAAAGGATACAAAGCGAGTTGGTTTTTAAATGTTTTAAATGTTATTTTTAAAGCATTTCCAATAATTGGGATTTATAAAATAGTTTAAGTTTAGGTAGGTATATTTGTACAGGATATCCAGCTACCCCAGTGATGCAATTTTATTCGGAAGAGGAATTTTATTTTGAGAAACGCCTTTAATTATGTCAGATTCAATGTGTTTTAAGGTATTTTTGAGAAAGGTAAATATAAGGTAATAAAATTTAGGAAAACCGAAACGCGAGAGGCCTATGCGAAATAACTATTTCCCTGCAAAAATGATTTCAAAAGGGATTGCTGACAGACATTTTGGCACTCTTTAATTATGACTTCTTTCAGGGTGTGATAATGTAACAGTTTATTTTGTATTTCAGACATTTTATTTATTACTTTTATTTCAAACTTTTCTATTTCCTTTAATAATTCCATAGGAATCTACCTTCGCACAACTGTAGTTAGACAATGCACCCTTATATTGTTACAGGGTTCCCGCTCCTTCACGGCAAATCAAAATTTATTAACTTCATGCACACTTAACGCGTAACAAAACAATAATCAGTACAACAAATTTTGGACATCTTTTACTTTAGTACAGTATTTGATAACAAAAGCTCTGAAACCAATTTAATCATATAAGTCATGTTTATTTAAAAAAGCGAAGATAAAAGCTTTCATTCTAAACCTGACTTTCATGGTTACTCCATACCTTTCAATTAACAATAGTAAATATCCCACGACAAGGTTGAGAGTGGCTTTTTAACAAAATTGGTAAACTATTGATTTATTTAATTATGAACCAGAAAAAAAAACAATTTTAAATTGTCAACTGTTTGTTTCGTAAGAAAAATTGTTTAGAATTCTTCCAAATCAGTTGGTACTATGAACGCACAGGGTAATACTAGAATATTATGAAATCACTTACTACAAGTACCTTATTGGCTTTAATCCTCATAAGTACACCAAAATATTCCAGTGACAACTTCTATAAGAACTTAATTAAAAACTACGATGAAATTTAAGTGCCAAATGTGATTTCGTAGAAGATTTTGTTTTGTACACCTGAAAATAATCATATCTTTTATATTGCAAAGCAGATTTGTAACATTCGCAAACTGAATGCAGTTTGTTAACTTAGTGTCCTTGTCGGTTATGCATTGTACAGCTTTATCTTTCTTTGAATTATCGTTCAAAGGCATTTTTGCATTAAATATAGACTTATAATTTATTTTAAATTTAATGTCATTCGGAAGTTTCATTATACCAAATTTTACATATTTTTTACACCTAAAAATAAATTATAAGTCTATATTTAATGCAAAAATGCCTTTGACAGGAAGTGATTTTTCTATGTCATCCAGAAGTTTATTTACATGTTATGTATAAAAATCAGTGCTTTATCTTTGTTAATTTCTATAATTGTTGAAAATTACACACTACTCATATTATCATAAGTTTGATCTTATTGGTTTTCATCTACTGTTAATATTTGTTGTGCAATATCTTTACCATTTGCAAACGAATGATTACATTTTATTGCTTAACTAATCTACAACTTATTTCGTGCCTGTAATCGAGGGATTTTGAGTAATACTTTACAAAGATCGTGGGGTTTCCTGTCATTGCTCAGTATGTAACAATTATTACAAATTAGTTAAAATTGTTTTATACTTTCATTTCCATATTTTACAATTGTTGGGCTGTGGGTATCCATGTTTCCTGACTGTGTCCCATTCTAATTGTATATTTTTAATAACTAACGATTTGAATTTTACAAATTGTTACCACGAGAATTATAAAGGGATTATATTGATGTTAAGCGTGGACGAACACTGACAATTTGAAGAAATTGGAATATTGCTTTCTTTAAATTTTTCTGAAGTAAACAAAAGTTTTAATAAACTGCATTCAGTTTTTCTTTGCATTGTACAGCTTTATCTTTCTTTGAATTATCGTTCAAAGGCATTTTTGCATTAAATATAGACTTATAATTTATTTTTAGGTGTAAAAAATATTTAATGTCATTCGGAAGTTTCATTATACCAAATTTTACATATTTTTACACCTAAAAATAAATTATAAGTCTATATTTAATGCAAAAATGCCTTTGAACGATAATTCAAAGAAAAACTGAATGCAGTTTATTAAAACTTTTGTTTACTTCAGAAAAATTTGAATTATCGTTCAAAGGCATTTTTGCATTAAATATAGACTTATAATTTATTTTTAGGTGTAAAATATGTAAAATTTGGTATAATGAAACTTCCAAATGACATTAAATTTATTTAATGTCATTCGGAAGTTTCATTATACCAAATTTTACATATTTTACACCTAAAAATAAATTATAAGTATATTTAATGCAAAATGCCTTTGAACGATAATTCAAATTTTCTGAAGTAAACAAAGTTTTAATAAACTGCATTCAGTTTTCTTTGAATTATCGTTCAAAGGCATTTTGCATTAAATATAGACTTATAATTTATTTTAGGTGTAAAAATATGTAAATTTGGTATAATGAAACTTCCGAATGACATTAAATTTAATGTCATTCGGAAGTTTCATTATACCAAATTTTACATATTTTTTACACCTAAAAATAAATTATAAGTCTATATTTAATGCAAAAATGCCTTTGAACGATAATTCAAAGAAAGATAAAGGTGTACAATGCAAAGAAAAACTGAATGCAGTTTATTAAAACTTTTGTTTACTTCAGAAAAATTTAAAGAAAGCAATATTCCAATTTCTTCAAATTGTCAGTGTTCGTCCACGCTTAACATCAATATAATCCCTTTATAATTCTCGTGGTAACAATTTGTAAAATTCAAATCGTTAGTTATTAAAAATATACAATTTGTAGAATGGGACACAGTCAGGAAACATGGATACCCACAGCCCAACAATTGTAAAAATATGGAAATGAAAAGTATACGAAACAATTTTTAACTAATTTGTAATAATTGTTACATACTGAGCAATGACAGAAAACCCCACGATCTTTGTAAAGTATTACTCAAAATCCCTCGATTACAGGCACGAAATAAGTTGTAGATTAGTTAAGCAATAAAATGTAATCATTCGTTTGCAAATGGTAAAGATATTGCACAACAAATATTAACAGTAGATGAAAACCAATAAGATCAAACTTATGATAATACGAGTAGTGTGTAATTTTCAACAATTATAGAAATTAACAAAGATAAAGCACTGATTTTTATACATAACATGTAAATAAACTTCTGGATGACATAGAAAAATCACTTCCTGTTCTTTAGGAACCAATCGACCACAAATGTTAATGCAGAGTTCGTTCTATAATAACATTCATTCTTGTGATGTTTGCAACCTGTTCATCAGTTTTTTCAATAGCTATGATGGAAATTTCAAGCACGCAAATTTAGAAAAGTACTTACCCATTACTCCCAATTCTAAACCATTTAATTCTGTATTGCATAAACAGATAAGTTTAAACATCTTTTTTAACTTCAACAAATATCTGCTTAATAATAACTAGACTTCAAATAATTTGACTATGCTTACTGCTATGTTCGAGTGCAGCTAATACATCCTGTTTTTGTCTAACATACAGTCTACCCTTTTTCCAAGGATTTTGTAATTGTAATGGTTTAAAATCATCTCGCAAACACCTTTCACGAGCTCCAATAACAGCAACCAAACAAAAATTCTTCAGCTTATCTGCTGTATAAATAGGACCATCTTTGCCTTTTAACACCACAGCCATATTTAATTGCTTTACAACTAAGTCAACAACTTCCCTTGCAGTTGTTCGTGGAGTAACATGTAGCTTTAAGCTTGTTCCACTAGCTAAACCTGTTTCATAAGCTGCATATACCTGTAAAATACCAGGCAATGCATAATCTTTACTACTACTAGTACCCGCAGCAGAATAAGGAACTTTAAAAACTGGATCATGTATATCGGTTGCTTTATAAACGTCAACTGGTTTTAAATAAGTCGTTTGTCTACAATCATCAACTACATTTTTAATATTTGTTAAACTTTTAGAAGATGTAGTTTGTAAATTTGATGACATAAGATATTCAGAATTTTGTTTAGTTTCTGCTAAAATTTGTTTAACATTGACCATACTACGAGATGGAACAATTTTTTGTTTGTGCCTCGACTTGCGCGGTGTACTTGAACTTATTGGAATTGGACAACTAGATTCGCTATCCGAACTTAGACTATGCATACTGTCAGACGTATTTGTAGTATTTAAAGTATTTACACTTATTAAACTACCACTAAACATAGGTCTTACACTAAGAAGTGGACTGGATGTCGCAGAATTACTTGAAACTGTGCTTGCACGACATCTATAATTATTTGTAATTGGTACAGTTGCAAAAAGAGCATCTTCACTTCTAGACGGAGGAAGTCTATCGTTATAAAAATCACTATTATAACTATCACTATTTTTTCTAGAATCGCTATCACTCGTTGCACTTAGATACTGGCAAGAAATAATACTTTCGTTTTTACTTAATTGTTGCTCACTTTTACTAAATTCGTTTAAATGTAAGGAATTGGAATTTGTATTTGTAGCACCAGGTCCAGGCCATGATCCTCGTCCTGGAGTACTTTTAAACATTTTCATATCATGGTTTGGAATTTGCAGTAAACTTCTTTTTAAACCAACATTAAGCTCCATGTCCTTATTCAAAATATATTTTAGTGATAAACCTGCAGTAATACGGTCACGGGCAAATGAAATTACATCCATAAGCCACCGTATCGTTTTCCAAATACAATTGAGCCTTGTTTGTAAGTTCTGGAGCTTAGCAAGTCGTTCTCTTGCAACAACAACTTCACTATTAGAGAATGCTTCTCTATGCAAATGACTTGCAGTTGCAGCATCAAGTTCTAGTAAGCAACTTAATTTTGCATATTTATGAATAAGACTATTTTGATATGTATTTAAATGTATCATTTCAAAAACTTGTATTGGCAGGCTTAGTAAATCACCTCGTTGTAGCAAAATTTCACGTTGACCAGGAACACAACAGGAAAATTCTGCAGAAGGACAAACCACTATAAAACTAACTTCACTGGTTAAATCTATTATTTCTAAATCACATATTCGATGTGTAATGGCATCTTCGTTTGATATATCCATGTAGTTAAAAAGTCGTTTTGCTGCACTAGTAATGAGGTCAAGGAAGGTTCGTTGTTGTTCTGTTGCATGATCAATTATATCAGGAACTGGTTGTTGTTTAAGATACTTCCATTCTTCGCTGAAAAATAAAAATATCAATTAATTACTAAAAATTTTATTGTATATTATACTTCTGTTGCACCACAGTTAAGCTATTTCAATGTTTGGTTTGAAATGTTTAATTGTAAAACATTTCCGAACATAAAGAATATTTAAGCATTTATTTATTTTACTAGAGCTAATCATTGACGTAAAGTAGATGAAACTACTACATCTTGAAATTTAGAATGTTGTCAAATCTCTATAGTTTCGAACAACATAGGTAGATTTAATGTCCACTATTTACACAAGGAACAATTAAACCTATAATCCAAAATAGATAGTATTTGGAAAAACGGTTTGCCTTATTTTTTAAGGGACAGGGTACATAGAATTCAAGTCAGGACTAACAAGGAAATATAATAAATATGCTTGTTCAACTATGAATCAAATTACCTCCGGAATATAAATTATTTTCGTTTATTCCCAAGCGTTTAAAACTATCAGTAAATGTGACAAACACAAGTAATGTTAGCAACTGCAGATTATTTATATAAATATTTACATTGGCAAGGTCAATGTAGGAAAACAAAATTTGTAATGAGTTCCAAGGTAATATTTTTACAAAATACTAGGCGTATTTTTAGGTTCCACTTGTACTCATCTTTTGCACACCTTTTTATTTGTCATGTGTGTTATGAGTTGTTTCCTCTTTTAGGCATGGGCTATCCACATAAAATTGTAGGATTGTTATGCCTTGTTTGGCACCACAACGATTTCATTTTAATAATCAAGGGGGACTTCTAAGCATTAATTTAAGGTTATGCACAGTTGTCTAAAATATTTTTAACATCTAGGGTATTACACATGTAATTCGGTAGAAAATAGGTCGTGTGATTATCTTCAGAGCTTTTCAAAATTAGCTGTTGTTATTAAGTTAATGAGGTTTTGAGTTCCCAGCACTGTTCGAGGGGGGGGGGATGTTTGATGATGATGATGCTGATAATTAATTATAACTAAAATTTTCTACAACTCTAACCAATTTTAATGGCAGCAGCATATTTAAATAATACCACCTGTGTAAAAGTCTCTATTACTTGAACTCCTATAACTCAAATTTCTCCTCGAATATTTTTAAGATTATTTAACTTCTATAAGTCGAATAACAACAGTTTGTTATTTTATAAAAGGCAGGTAGAGGTTATCGCGCATGAGCATTCATTGTTGATGCTGCCCGAGCGAACATGCTATGTAGTTTGGTGATGTTCACTTCACTCATTGTGTACGCTGTAATGCCTCCGACAAGGGTATTAAACACTATTCCAATAACTGAAAAGTTAAAACTTATTAAAGAAGTGGAAAGTGGTCATAAGAAAAAAGATGTGGTATGGAAGTATGTGTAATTCCACCAAATGCAGTGTCAACAATTTTAAAGAATAACAGTTAATTATTCATGTGATGGGGAGCAGCAATTGTATGGGCAAGAAACCGATTTATAAAAATTTGCGGAGATATTAGGGGAAAACAATTTTAAAGCTAGTACTGGCTGGCTTGATAAATGGGAACAAAAATAGATATTGTTTTTTACATAATTACATCATTTACAAATTTTAGGTATGTAATCAGTCAAAAGAAAATATGTGGCAAAAGTGCTGCTATAAAAGAACAGGATTGTAATCACTTGAAGGTCAATGTTTCACCTAAACTTCTGTAAAATTATGAAGCACAAGATGCTTTTAATGCTGACAAGACCAGTTTGTTTTTTAAATGTCTCCCTGATAAGACATTAACTTTTAAAAACAAAAAATGTCAAGGAGGAACACATAGCAAAAGAAGAGTAACCTGTTTGTTTGCAACAAACATGGATGGAACGGAAAAGTTACAAATCTTGTTGATCAGTAAAAGTGCAAAACTGCATTGCTTTCGTAGTGTCAAATGGCTGCCTGTAAATTATGTAGCAATTCAAAAGCATGGAAGAATTGTCCAATTTTTGAAAACTGGTTGTTGGATTTAGATTGCAAGTTTTTGCAGCAGAACGAAAAGTAATGACGTTGATTAATAACTGCCCAGCATATCCAACCAATTAACAATCTAAGTTAAAGTCAACTTAACCTAATTTTTTCCTCCAAACATGACGTCAAAACTACAACTGTTGGATCAGGGTGTGATAGAAAATGTAAAGTGCAATTATAGACGAAGAATTTTGATCAAAATTATTAACCACATGAAGAAAAATAAAAAATTTCCAAAGTTAAATTTACTAAACTGTGTTCAGCAGATAACGAAAGCATGTGCAATCGATGTTAAGTGTGAGACAATTTCAAATTGATTAAAAAAAGCTGGATTTGTGCAACATTCTGCTTGGGAAGAAGTGGATGATCTTCCGCTTGCGTTTATTAAAGAAAATGAAACTAACACTCAAGACAATGATTATTCTTTGGTTAGTTAGCTTAAGCAACAGTGTGAGAAATTTATGGAGTTAAATAATGTTACTGAATGTTGTGTGAATGATTTCATTCAAATTAATAAAGAAGTTGTTACATCAGACTTTCCCACAGATGAATTATTTTGGAGAAGTATGTTGATTAGTTTGCAGACGAAAATCAAAGCATCGATAAAGTAGAAGAATGTGCTGTTACTACTGATATCGAAAGGCCAACCATTAAACAAGTTTCTAGTGCCATTCAAATATTGTCAATCTATTTTCACACGTAAGATGATATGCCCGATGATCTTTACAAAAGTTTGAATAGAAATGAAGCATTCTTTGAAAAGAAATGTTAAAACAATAGAACAGTCACAGATCATGGATGTCTTTTCTTTAAACTAAGGTTACTTGTGTTTGAATTTTATCTATCTACGTACGTAAAATATGTAGTAATTAGTATTGGGTTTATATACGTAGTAGGGGTGACCCATTCACTGAAAGCTTATTAAGCTCTGAAATCGCTTTACAAAATTATTTTAGTAATAATTATTTTAAGGGATTATGTATAATTAATTTAGGGGTATTACACACATTTGTGTAATCTAGTTAGAAAGTTGGTGATGCGAATTATCTTTGGAGATTTTCTAGAAATAGCTGTACTATCGTGATACCATTAGAAAAGAATGTTAAACATAATTTCTCATGGTTCGTAATAGGCATATGTCGTCTTGCCGACCAATCAGAATGACAAACGAAGAAGAGTAATGATTTACAAGTTGCAGGAAAAAGAACTGCCATGATTATTCCTGTCAGGGCTGCCTTATCATTAACAGCTCGTGCAGAGATAGTGTTTTGTAAATAATGTAGTGGATCGATTTCTTTACCAAATCTTTGTATTGTACTTATATCATGTATTCCAGTGTATGTTTTAGGAAAGACCAGCATGCTGCACTTCATTAAATATAGACTAATAGAAGACACCGTGCAACCCATGCTCTGTACAACCCTGATATAAAACCATAATTATTGGTTAACCAGTTTGCTAAATGCATTGATTTAAAGGTAATCAGTGAATTAATTAATTTACATTGTAATTTGGAAAGTAAATTATTTTATTTCGGTTTTAATTTCTGTGCTACCTAGTACGCTCTCTAATCAAGTACGCAATTAAATATTGTACCTTTTCCTTTGTTTCACATATACAATAAAGGCGTCAATTGCTGTATATTTTAAACAACGATACAGTATTTAATAGCTTGTTTGCATGAAGGATGTAATGCATTGCATTACGCTAATAATAAATTAGAAATAAAAAAAAGAAAATTTAATCTTGAATGGACAAACTTGTTATTGAAGTACCCAGTGGCGTGCACGTAATATAGGCAAAAAGGCAATGCCTATCCTAGAAAAAGTACAAATTTATATGTATATTTCATATTTTTTTATTTTAATAATACATTATCAAATTTAATTTAAATACATTTACATTTTCAATGAGTAGTTTATACTAATTTTAATACCTCTATCAACAAATTAATTTATTATAAATATTATTGTCAGTATTGCGCAAAAAATGAAAAGGCAAGTGCAAGCGTGCCCAGAATAACCGAATAACTGCATGCACATGATATTAGGAATGATGCAGCGTGTAGGTATACCGTAAGAAATCCGTGAAGGCACAAACAGATGACCCTATGCATTCTCGCAGGCATTCATAGGCAGTGCTTTTTGTAGGAAGTGGAGCATAAATCTTGGTCGTGCATCATCATTTACCATCGATTGCGATAGTTGCAGACTGATAACGACTTGACTAGTCTTGACGGTCCACGAAGTAACTTCTTTGTGTTGTATTTATTTTATCAATAAAACAATAACATATACATAATAAAGAATAATCAATGCTTCCGTGACATGTGTTTACTGTTTGTGAGTGTAGGGGCAGTGCAGATATGACATGCATTCAGAGACCAAAAACGAATAAATTTAATACTAAAACGTATTAAAAAAAAGTAGTAATTCAAATCGGACGACCTACTCCATCTTTAAAATTATAACAATGAAAAAGAACACTTCAAAATATTTCAACTGTAAGTTTTATGATCAAACTAAACACTATTTTTTCAACTGTTAAGAACTCAGCAACATTTTTCCATACTAGCACCTGTTTAACAAATGACTTTATTCAAACACCTTACATGTGATTTTCCAATGCTCCACCCAAAGGCCAGGAGGCGAGTTTTTTGTTGCCTGGAAATTAAAAATTTTGCAGAATCCTTGCCGTACCAGGCAAGGTAGGGATCTTTAACGTGCATGACAACACACACACACGGGACCTCCATTTAACCTCTCATATGAACGAGGGCATAATTTTTATGAAAAATGCTCACCTGCCATTTTTCAAGCAGTTGGCCATGTCGGGATTTGAACCCAGGACCTTAGGATCCGTAGTCTTACGCTTACTACATTGATCCACGGTGACGCCGTTTATTCAAACACCACTTTAAACACTCAGTGTGCAATTGGTCTCGGCTTGGACCAATCTTGCAATGGACTGCATATAGAGTGATTCATTTTTCTTCTTGAACCAGTAAGATTAACTCAAAACAAGCGTATAAAGGTATTTCTATTTTTAAAAACAACACTGAACAACAATTAAATGGGACAACTAAAAAACAATTCGCAATTAAAAGGGCTTACATCAATTACTTAAATCTAATAATAAACAAGCAAACGTATGTAATAATATCAAGGCACAGTTACATGGAGTAAATACAAGTCAATTATTAAACAGGCAATAACCTATAAAGTTGTAACTAACAAAGAGGAGGCTGCACGTTACTCTAATAATCACAGAACTAGCATCTTTATAATTACTAATAACGAATTAAACCTTAGTTGACTTCAGGAGGCTTAGGTTTTTACTAAACAATTTAAAACGCATACAAATGCACATTTCTTTAAATCAAGCAAATTTGACTGAACTAATTTTTCTATAATGCAGCTTTTTTACAGTTAATTTAACACTTGCCTTAAATGCAAGCAAGAGGAACAATCAAATAAATACCTGTCATCAATAATTCTATTTCATGAGCCCTTTTGGTTATCAGTGGCATAATCTTTTAGAAGCGCATTTCATTTTCCATATTTTATAAGGCTGGTATTGAATCCAAAATACATAGAGCATCCATCAATCCTTTTTGTATTTTATGAGAGGGAGTAGTGGGAAACATTATGTACAAACATCTTATTAACCTTCGTGGAGTTTGTATTTTTTAAGAGCTAAAGGGACACAAAATGTGTAACTGATAAGTGTCAAATAAATTAATTCATTCTGACATTACGCGTTTGACAGTAGTTATCTTATTTAATTTCGGGTTATGTGATCTTATTATTTGACACAAATTGGATGATAAACCTTAAATGAAGTTGGGTGGAAAACTAATACGCATTCGTTAACATCGCCCTGACTGAAAGACTCAGTCTTCTGAATATCTCTCTGCTAACTGAATCCCAAAAGATTAAATCGTGAAGGCCGAAACACTGACTCATTTGCTTTAGAAAGAAGAATTAGCGGCTTCCGAGTAAGGAAGCAAACAAATTTTAGTTATGGGACGAACAAAATCTGTTTTCGGTTTTCAATTTTACCACTCTAACCTTTCCATCTGATCTAGGAAACGTTTCCATTACTCGTGAAAGGACCACCTTAATGTTTTGCTCACAAAGCAATACGAGATCTCCTACCTTTATATTTTCCACAAGCTGACGTCATTTGGGCTATTTTTGCAATCGATTCACATAGTCCCAAGACCACCTTTTCTAAAATATTTGATAAATTTTCGAAAGTCGTTGATACATCGTTAGCCTATCTTTGGGAATATTACCGAGATCCCTTTCAGGATTTGATGTAAGACCATGACTTACCGCCATGGGGTCAGAGCGGCAATTTCATTTGGGTCAGTTGATAAGGAATAGAGGAGTCTAGAGTTCAAGACAGCCTCTATTTGACATAGCACCATGCTAAACTCTTCAAATGTTAGTCGTTGCTCGCCTACGAATCGTTTTAGGTGGTATTTGGCGCTCTTAATGGCTGCTTCCCAAATTCCGCCATGATGCACGGGAACGAGGCAGAATAGTTTTCCACTCAGTTTCTTTTTTTGAAAGATATTCCTTCAACTCGTTACAGCTATTACGGTTTCTAAAGAAGTTATACAACTCCAATTGATTGCGGGAACCTTAAAAATTCGCGGTGTTGTCGCTATAAATAGTGGTTGGATTTCCTCTTCGAGCTATGAAACATTTCAGGCACATTATGAATGATTCAGCGGAAAGACCTACGACAAGTTCCATGTGAACAGCCTTTGTGGACATGCACACAAACACGGCAAGGTATGATTTGATTTCAGGAACCTTTTGGAGTTTTGAAGTTTTAATGTAAAAGGGGCCGTCAAAGTCAATGCCAACGCCTTGAAAAGGACGACAAATTCTCACTCTATCCTTTGGCAAATCTGGCATGATATGTTGAGAAGATCGGGAAGAAAATCTTAAACATTTCGAGCAATTTCTCATTATCCGTTTTATACTTCTAAGAACATTTAATGACCAAAACCTTAAACAAATGTGTGAGAGTACCAGCTGAGGACCTGTGTGTAGCATGCGTTGATGTTCTTGAGCGAGCAAGAGACTAACTAAGTGATCATTGGTGGGGAGAAGTAATGGATGACAAAGATAATGGATTCTTGTTGGAAATGGGTTTGTTGTTCTTGACTTCATCCATTTCCTTTTAAAAGTGAATTTCTTGTGTTAACCGAACGATAATTTCCAAAGCTGAGTGCAATTCCTTCACCTGTAAGAATCTAAAGCAATAAGCAACCTCGAGAAATTTGAGAACCTTGCAAAAACAATGACCAAAACTCACATTTGACATTAAGCTTCAATACGAGCAAAACCTATTGATGTTCTTCAGGAAGATTTTCCAAACTAAATTTTGTCACGTTGCGGGGTTAAAATTAATATCTAACAAAAACGGGGGACCAAGCGTTTATATTGGATGATCTAAAATCTCTTGAGGTATGATTCCACGAGAAAGACAGTCAGCTGCGTTGTCTGTGGAACGTACATGTACCCATATGAAAAATTGAAGTAAGTTGTTGGATTTCCAAAATTCTGTTCGCTAC
This sequence comes from Platerodrilus igneus, assembly GCA_036346225.1. NCBI lineage: Eukaryota > Metazoa > Arthropoda > Insecta > Coleoptera > Lycidae > Platerodrilus > Platerodrilus igneus. The sequence goes on along the minus strand of JARFIW010001108.1, from coordinate 4,277,195 downwards.
GAATATCGACCATCTAGAAGGATGAGAACTAAGCCAACAAAGGACTATTTGTGAATCAGTCCACAAGTTGACATGGTCTATTGTCACTTCATTCCTAAGTACCGTCATAACCTTGTCAACCAGTCGAGCTAACAAAACACATCCGCAGAGTTCTAATCTAGGGAGAGTTGGAGCCCTTATAAGAGCTACCCGGCTTTTGGCAGTCAAGAAAATTGAAGAAACAGTGTGATCGGAGTAAACGGTGCAAAGATATACGCAACAACCGTACGCCTTTAAAGAGCTATCTGCGAATCCATGAAGTTCTATAGACACCACGTTCTTACGATGAAAGACACATCGTGGAATCCCAAATTGAGAAAGTCGAGACAGAGAGCTTGCAAACTTGTTCCATTCCTGAAGAATTTTTTCCTCAAGTGGTATATCCTATTTCAATTTGGACAACCATAGTTTGCATAAACAGTTTTTCTGTTAACACCACCGGGCCTATGAGGACTAATGGATCGTACATTTGTGCAATGATTGACAGTACCTGCCGTTTGGTCAAGGCTCGAGCTACTGCCTGAGTTAGCACAGTGACGGAGAGTGTGTCGAGATCTGCCTTTCACTTTAAACCTAGCACCTTACCTTGAGTGTTCTTAAAGGAAAAATCTTTACCTAGGCAAGTGCGTTCGACAATTCTTTTTAGGAGTTGTGGGGAGTTAGAACACCACTTGTGAAGGTAAAACCCTCCGGAGTTTAATAACGCGTTCAATCGATTGTGTAGTGTTTCCAATTCATGCCGACTGTCACATCCACAAAAGACGTGATCAACGTAGCACTGGCGCATTATTGCCCAAGAGGCTAAGGGATATTTCGATACGTTCCTTAAAGCGAGATCTTGAAGAACACGAGTGGCTAAATAATTTGCGCTATTCGTTCCATAGGTGACAGTTGATAATTCAATGTATTGGGTCGGTTGAGAGGAATTTTCTCTCCATAAAATATTTTGAAGAAATGTTTGGATGGGATTGATCTTCACTTGACGGTAATTTTCATAATATCCGACATAACTACAAACTTAAAGGTGCGAAAGTGTAGCATTATATCAAACAGATCAGGCTGCACTTGGAAGCCCTTCAACATAATGTCGTTGAGAGAATAACCAGTAGAACTCTTGCAAGAACCATCGAATACGACACGCAATTTCGTTGTGATGCTGTCTTCGCGGATAACCACGTGATGGTACATAAAATATTTGTTTGCTCCAGAGTGAATCGTAAGTCGAAGTGGTAATACCTTTGCGTGCCCTAGCGAGAGGTATTCATTAACGAAAAATTTGTAATCTTGAAAAAGTGCGGGATTTTTTTGAAAACCTGCTTTCCAAGTTAAAGAATGTTTTACGCGCGATATAGAAAGAGTCACCTAGTTTTTTATGTTCCGTAGGAGATATTAATAAGAGATCAATTTGATAAGTGGCATCCTCGAGTATCTTAGTGGTGTTTAAGAATAACGATTCAACTTGTTGATCTTCTGCGGAATGCGGAATATTCTGGGAGATTTCTTCCAAATTCCTAAATTTCTCGAGAAGACACCCTATTTCAGGTACCTCTTGATTACGGGTAAAACAGAAGACGTTATGCGACAGATGTGAGACATTACACATTAAGGATCGTTGGGGTACGTTTCCAGCAATGATCCACCCCAGGAAAGTGTTTTGCATTCCTAGCTTATGAACGTCGGGCAGCAAAATTTTGTAATACAAATCCGCTCCTATTAAAAGACCTATTTGAGAAGGATAGTCATAGGTGGAATCCTCCAGCGGCATGCCAATTGGAACGTTCAATTTTGTCGTATTCAATTGAACTTGAGTGATCGTTGGGGGTACAGAACAGAGTAAGTTTTATGCGGAATAACCGTCTTCGGTACAGAAATAACATAAAAAAATTACTGTGACAGATGGTTTGGCATCCCTTGATTTGACAGTAAAAGACCTTTCATGTTGTGTTAACATAATGTACAATTTTTGTATTTAAGACTTGTTATTTATTATTTTTGTTTTTCTTTAATTTTTATTATCTTTTCTCTTTTGTTCATAGGAACCCACTCCTGCACCACTGCAGTTAACCGATGCACTCTTATATTGTTAGAGGGTTTCAGTCCCTTCAAGACAATTCAAAATTAATTCATTTAATGCTTATTTTATCCGTAACATAACACAGAAATTACAACCGAAATAAAATAATTCACTTTCAAATTACAATGCAAATTAATAAATTCACTGCTTATCTTTAAATTAATGAATCTAGCAAGCTGTTGACCAATAATTATGGTTTTCTATGAGGTCGTACGGAGCGTGGGTTGCAAGTGGCCTTTCCTAAAACCAATACTAAAAAACAGATAATATAAGGTATGATAAAAGGATATGGCAAAAGAATCGACAGGTAAACACTCCACTACATTATTTATAAATCACTACTTCTGCACAAGCAGTTAATGATAAGGTAGTTCAGACAGGAATGATCATGGCGGCTCCTTTTCCGGAATTTGTAAACCATGAGCCTTCTTCGTTTGTGGTTGTGATTGGTCGAAAAAGCGATATATGTCTATTACCAACGGTGAAAAGTTATGTTTAATATTCCCATGGCATCACAATAATAAAGGTTATTTCTAAAAACCTCGAAAATAATGTCTAACTAGATTACACAAATATGTGTAATACCTCTAAATTAATTATACAAAACTCCCCTACAATAATTATTACTAAAATAATTTTGTGAAGCGGCTTTAGAGCATAACAAGTTAATGGCATACCCGTATGGGGAAGACCCTGCTTATTAATTTAAAATCATATAAATTAGATCTTCTTTAAAAGTTAATACTTTAATTAAACCTCATGTTTTTGAAATAGTACTGCAAGAAGCCTCAGGTCTTTCATATATTGCAAAATGTATTACTCCTCAGACATAACATTTAAGGTATCAATATAATTACAAAATCTAAGGTCAACAGAGAAAATAAAGGTTAACTTACGCTGACACGTGAGAATTATCACGAACTTTGCAGTGTGGTAACATATTAGGCGACTTGGCAGGTACAACTACTTGGATTAAATCTACAGAACTCTGCATTTTCAAATAAGCTAAGTATAAACCTCTACTTAATTTCAGTCCAGATACTTGATGATAACTGATTTGATCTTGTATTGATGCCATTAAGATTTCATTAATATTATTATCATCACTAAGCACCATCTTTTTATAAACTTTATTCATTGGTAACCATCGTGAATTTAAAACTGATACACTTTTAGGTGACTTCACATAATTTATGGTACTCAACACCATTGTTCCATGCATATCACGTAAAGGTTTATAATACAGCTGTCCTAAATCTTGCAAACACAATGCACCTTGCATTTGTAAAATCGCTGTAAGCAGCTTTGTGCGAAAATGTATCGTTGATGATGCATTTTTTTCCATATCGTTTCTAAAAAATTTGCTATCATCCCATGTACAAGCAACTTTCATTAACCAATGGAAGTCAGCATATATGCAACTTGGAAAAGTTTCATCTATTTCTATCACAGGCAAAAAGTCTTCATTTGTTACAAGGACCTTATCTTCATGGTATAAAACACAAGCTAAATATATTCCCCTAAAAATATTTTAATAAGAAAGAATAACATTATTTGCATTCCCAAAACAATACCTTTTTAAATTTTTTTGAAATTTACTAGCTGCTGAAAATAATTGTTTAATTGTAGTCTTCTTTCTTTGTGCTCTTCGTTGTGGTGCAGGTGTTTCTAACATTTCACTTCCAGGCCGTATTTGTCTAACTTCTTCAACTAAATCTTCTAACAATGATAATTTACCTTCAAACCTGAAATAAGATATAAAAGTTACTTTAAAAGCCGAAATCCAAAAATCCCAATCACATTCCAGTTGTAGCTCACATTTTAAAATTAATAGAACTAAGTTTTATTTAAAAATTGTTTTTCACATGAATAGTTAACAATTACATTTAAATTTTATTGCAGATCACATGTGTGACATGGCTTAAAACCAAACAATTTCTAAATAATTACACATTTGAAGAGTATATGGTGGACATTTTCCTATTTGTGGGTGAATGACTTATTATTGAACCATATTAATATTAAAATTAAAACCCACGAGATAAAATTATACATTTGTAACATGTCAATTTTACTGTTACATGGTCATGTTACAAATAACGTTTATTTCACAATTTTTTCTATTGATTTTTCCTCCTACTTGACTTTATTTATTCATCAGCTAATTAAGTAGTTTTAATCTAACATTGTTGTAATGCTAGTATGTTACTTAAGCAAATATTAAGCAGTAGAAACGAGTTTATTCATTTCAGTTATTTAAATCAGCTTTTAGCAAAAAATTATAAGCGTTGTTAGTTTATGTTCAATAACGTTACTATTTCAATATAATATTAAATTAGAATGAAAGAATTAAAATTGCAAAGCAGCCAGTAATAAATATCAGGAAATGAGCGGCATAATAAAGTTACTTGTACAAATTCACACGTTTATACAGGTTCAAGAAAATGCTACCATAGGACCAAACCGATACATCGCAATAACCGTATACTCATAAATTATACTAAAAAAAATGTGTTGAGAATGAAACAAATAACGCAGTTTCAGTATCAAGTATAAAAACGTGGGAACAATATGAGACAGAACGATATTGATCTCAAAAAACGAGCAGCTTAGAAGCACCTCCCCGTGAGAATGACAAATCATGCAATAATTCTGGGACATTGTAACTTATAAAACCCCTGGAAATTAGTAGAAGGGAATGAGTTTGGATCAGAATATTAGACAACAGGCACCAAGCACATCTTTCAAATTCGATCAAGGTGTGACATTTGGAAAGCAAGTATGATAGGTTGATGAGATGGTATTCAAAAATCAAGGCTGTTAGTAAAGAAACAGGCCTTTGGACACAAATAACATGAATTTTATCGTGGGAAAGTGACCAGTGCTGAAAAGCTTTTTATCAACCGCCACAAGTTAGATTTTTATCTGGAATGAGTTCTGTCCAGGATGTCGATAGAAGCTTCGAGAGACTAACAAAAACCTGTAAGTCAATTAAATTGTTATGCACCAAAATAATTCAATCACTCATATTTTACTTACGATTTTACATCGGTGAAGTCAAAGTCATTTAAATTACACTGTTCAAATAATATATGTTTATTCTTACTTATTTTGCAGCACATAATTATTTCAAATCTTCACTGCTTCACTGAAAATGCACAATTAATCCTTTCAAAGTAAATCTAATCTAATTTATGTTTGATTCAGATTACTGAACAATTTGTTCCATAACATACTCTTCCACACTTTCGTGCTAAACTTGGCAAACGACCAATAAACAATCATCTTTTTCAAAACAAAGGATTTTATTCGTGGGACGCTTCGATTGTTTTGATATTGCCGTTACCATAGCATGTGCTGTTTTTATATTACGAAATTAACTAGTCTACGTGACTATTTGCTAATAGTAGATTTTTAATAAGAATTTGAGCCTTCGCACAATCTAAACCATTTGCATGACTTTCTACATTAATGCAATTTGCAGCTTGAATAAATGTGTCTATCCCATTAATAACTTTCGATGCTAATTGAATGATAAATGTGCATAAAATGGTCATCAATTTCACTAATATAAAGCGTATTTTCAAATACTCTTAACAAAAGTTTGCTCCTATTTAGAAGTCTTTCCACATCAGTGGATTTGTCGTGACAATGAACTTTCTTGGCCACCTAGGAGTCCCGACTTACATCCTTTAGACTATTCGATTTGGTCTTGAATAAAAGGCATGGTGTGCAAAAAAACTGTTAATTCGCCTTAGGAGTTGTGGTTGGGGCTGCTAATAAAATCAAAGGCAATGAAGCAGCATTGTTTAGAACTCACTTGTCGCTTAGAAAACGTATGAGTTGTATTTTAAATACCTTTATCGACTCATTAAATAAAAACTATGACAGATCATAATGATGACTGCCAGATAGTAAAATATGCATACTAAAATATTATTTTTAGTGTGACATCCCACTACTGATTAAATCATCATCATTTTGTTTTCGACCTTACTTAAGGTCGGTTTGACGCAGCTCTAACTTCTTTTCTAATCTGTGCTAATCTAAAAAGCTCTACATACCCTTCACAACCTAAATTTCTAATAATTTGACTAATATAGTTTGGTCTAGGTCTTCCTAAATCCTTCTATCTTTTTCCTATCTAGCTGACTCTACATAGATATTAGCAACCTGATGGTTGTTAAAGAACTCTAACATGTTTACATGATTACCATTTATAAGGAAATGAAATATAACCTGGTTATCCTCTTCAAAAAGGAAAAGTGTTAAATTATATGTTATGGTAAGACTTAAGCAACGAATCGCTGCCAACATGCCAGACCGCTACCTAATTGTGAGTTGTGTCCTGGTGACGTTTATTAAATTATATGTTACGGTAAGGCTTAAGCAACGAAACGCTACCCACATGCCAGACCGCTACCTAATTGTGAGTTATGCCATGGTGACGTTTATTAAATTATATGTTATGGTAAGGCTTAAGCAACGAAACGCTACCCACATGCCAGACCGCTACCTAATTGTGAGTTATGCCATGGTGACGTTTATTAAATTATATGTTACGGTAAGGCTTAAGCAACGAAACGCTACCCACATGCCAGACCGCTACCTAATTGTGAGTTATGTCATGGTGACGTTTATTAAAGTATATGTTATGGTAAGGCTTAAGCAACGAAACGCTACCAACATGCCAAACCGCTACCTAATTGTGAGTTGTGTCCTGGTGACGTTTATTAAATTATATGTTACGGTAAGGCTTAAGCAACGAAACGCTACCCACATGCCAGACCGCTACCTAATTGTGAGTTATGCCATGGTGACGTTTATTAAATTATATATTATGGTAAGGCTTAAGCAACGAAACGCTACCCACATGCCAGACCGCTACCTAATTGTGAGTTATGTCATGGTGACGTTTATTAAATTATATGTTATGGTAAGGCTTAAGCAACGAATCGCTACCAACATGCCAGACCGCTACCTAATTGTGAGCTATGTGATGGTGACGTTTATTAAATTATATGTTATGGTAAGGCTTAAGTAACGAAACGCTACCAACATGCCAGACCGCTAACTAATTGTAAGTTATGTCCTGGTGACATTTAGTTAACTGATTTTTATTTTTTTTTGTTTTGTTTTCGAACTTACTTAAAGTCGGTTTGACGCAGCTCTAAATTCTTTTCTATTCTGAGCTAGTCTAAAAAGGTCTACATATCCTTCGCAACCTAAATCTCTGATAATTTGACTAATATAGCTTTGTCTAGGCTTTCCTACTCTATTTTTATTTGGTAGTCTATAATCTAAGACTTTACTAAATAGTCCCTCATGTCTTAACTGGTGCCCTATCATTCTATCTCTCCTGACCTTCAATTGTTTCCACATACAGGGATCCTCACCTATCCTTCTATAAACTTCCTCGTTTGTTACTCTATCTGTCCAACTAATCTTTAACATTCTCCTATAACACCAAGTCTCAAAAGCTTCTATCTTTTCTTATCTACTTCTTTAATTGTCCAAGTCTCACTACCGTATAGTAGAACGCTCCATACGTACAACTTTAAGAAACTTTTCTATTATCTAAACTAATACTATTAGCTATTAGTAAGTTTTTCTTTTAAAAACATTTTTCTAGCTTGAGCTATTCTAGCTACTATATCCCTTCTGCTACGTCCATCCTTTGTAATTATACTACCTAAATAGCAAAATTCATCTACCTCCTCTAACTCGGTATTACCTATTTTTAATTTTGGTTTAGAACTAGGCTGTAACTCACTTGTCATTATCTTTGTCTTTACTGAGTTAATTCTCATACTATAGTTACTCCGTAGTATCTCATCTAAAATATTTAAAAACTCTCCTAACTCTTTTCTAGACTCTGCTATAATGGCTATATCATCTGCAAAACGTAACATGTCTATTTTCTGTCCCTGTACACTAATACCTATCTCTTTTCTCTCTCTGGCTAAGTTTAAAGCTTCCTCAATATAAACATTAAAAATCAAGGGAGACAGTATACAATCCTGTCTATACCATTTCTAATCTTAGCTTCCTTTTCTATTTCATCAAATCTAATTACTACGCTTTGGTTTTTATATAGACTGTAAATAATTTTTCTATCTTTATGAGAGATTCCTATTTTTTGCAAAACCCTGAACATAACAATCCAATTAACCCTATCAAATGCTTTTTCTAAATCTACAAACGCGAAATGAGTGTTTTTATTTTTTTGTAACCTTTTTTCGATAATTACCCTAATCATTAGTATCGGTTCTCTAGTCCCTCTGTCTTTGCGAAAACCATATTGGTCTTCGCCTAAATAATTCTCAGTCAAAGCTTTTACTCGTTTTTTAATTATTATTATTAGTATTTTGGAAGCATGAGAAGTTAAACTAACCGTTCTAAAATTCTCACACCTATCAGCTCCTGACTTTTTTGGGATTAGGATAATAATATTTTTTTCGAAATCTATTGGAACCTCACCTGTGTCATATATTACATTTATTAGTTCATATAATCTGTCCAAAGTTTTCTGACTTGCATATTTTATTAATTCTGCGGGAATATCGTCTATCCCTGGCGCTTTATTTAATTTAAGATTCCGAATAGCTCTATCACTGATTAAAACATAATTGGAATTGAACGGTTTTTTCTTGAAACCAGATTAGAATATCAAAGAGATACATTTTATACATACATTTTATGTAAAAAGGGTTGCTCTTTCATATTTCGAAGTTGCTTGTATGCTAGATGTAGAAGGTAAAAGGTTATGGTACTCAACACCATTGTTCCATGCATATCACGTAAAGGTTTATAATACAGCTGTCCTAAATCTTGCAAACACAATGCACCTTGCATTTGTAAAATCGCTGTAAGCAGCTTTGTGCGAAAATGTATCGTTGATGATGCATTTTTTTCCATATCGTTTCTAAAAAATTTGCTATCATCCCATGTACAAGCAACTTTCATTAACCAATGGAAGTCAGCATATATGCAACTTGGAAAAGTTTCATCTATTTCTATCACAGGCAAAAAGTCTTCATTTGTTACAAGGACCTTATCTTCATGGTATAAAACACAAGCTAAATATATTCCCCTAAAAATATTTTAATAAGAAAGAATAACATTATTTGCATTCCCAAAACAATACCTTTTTAAATTTTTTTGAAATTTACTAGCTGCTGAAAATAATTGTTTAATTGTAGTCTTCTTTCTTTGTGCTCTTCGTTGTGGTGCAGGTGTTTCTAACATTTCACTTCCAGGCCGTATTTGTCTAACTTCTTCAACTAAATCTTCTAACAATGATAATTTACCTTCAAACCTGAAATAAGATATAAAAGTTACTTTAAAAGCCGAAATCCAAAAATCCCAATCACATTCCAGTTGTAGCTCACATTTTAAAATTAATAGAACTAAGTTTTATTTAAAATTGTTTTTCACATGAATAGTTAACAATTACATTTAAATTTTATTGCAGATCACATGTGTGACATGGCTTAAAACCAAACAATTTCTAAATAATTACACATTTGAAGAGTATATGGTGGACATTTTCCTATTTGTGGGTGAATGACTTATTATTGAACCATATTAATATTAAAATTAAAACCCACGAGATAAAATTATACATTTGTAACATGTCAATTTTACTGTTACATGGTCATGTTACAAATAACGTTTATTTCACAATTTTTTCTATTGATTTTTCCTCCTACTTGACTTTATTTATTCATCAGCTAATTAAGTAGTTTTAATCTAACATTGTTGTAATGCTAGTATGTTACTTAAGCAAATATTAAGCAGTAGAAACGAGTTTATTCATTTCAGTTATTTAAATCAGCTTTTAGCAAAAAATTATAAGCGTTGTTAGTTTATGTTCAATAACGTTACTATTTCAATATAATATTAAATTAGAATGAAAGAATTAAAATTGCAAAGCAGCCAGTAATAAATATCAGGAAATGAGCGGCATAATAAAGTTACTTGTACAAATTCACACGTTTATACAGGTTCAAGAAAATGCTACCATAGGACCAAACCGATACATCGCAATAACCGTATACTCATAAATTATACTAAAAAAAATGTGTTGAGAATGAAACAAATAACGCAGTTTCAGTATCAAGTATAAAAACGTGGGAACAATATGAGACAGAACGATATTGATCTCAAAAAACGAGCAGCTTAGAAGCACCTCCCCGTGAGAATGACAAATCATGCAATAATTCTGGGACATTGTAACTTATAAAACCCCTGGAAATTAGTAGAAGGGAATGAGTTTGGATCAGAATATTAGACAACAGGCACCAAGCACATCTTTCAAATTCGATCAAGGTGTGACATTTGGAAAGCAAGTATGATAGGTTGATGAGATGGTATTCAAAAATCAAGGCTGTTAGTAAAGAAACAGGCCTTTGGACACAAATAACATGAATTTTATCGTGGGAAAGTGACCAGTGCTGAAAAGCTTTTTATCAACCGCCACAAGTTAGATTTTTATCTGGAATGAGTTCTGTCCAGGATGTCGATAGAAGCTTCGAGAGACTAACAAAAACCTGTAAGTCAATTAAATTGTTATGCACCAAAATAATTCAATCACTCATATTTTACTTACGATTTTACATCGGTGAAGTCAAAGTCATTTAAATTACACTGTTCAAATAATATATGTTTATTCTTACTTATTTTGCAGCACATAATTATTTCAAATCTTCACTGCTTCACTGAAAATGCACAATTAATCCTTTCAAAGTAAATCTAATCTAATTTATGTTTGATTCAGATTACTGAACAATTTGTTCCATAACATACTCTTCCACACTTTCGTGCTAAACTTGGCAAACGACCAATAAACAATCATCTTTTTCAAAACAAAGGATTTTATTCGTGGGACGCTTCGATTGTTTTGATATTGCCGTTACCATAGCATGTGCTGTTTTTATATTACGAAATTAACTAGTCTACGTGACTATTTGCTAATAGTAGATTTTTAATAAGAATTTGAGCCTTCGCACAATCTAAACCATTTGCATGACTTTCTACATTAATGCAATTTGCAGCTTGAATAAATGTGTCTATCCCATTAATAACTTTCGATGCTAATTGAATGATAAATGTGCATAAAATGGTCATCAATTTCACTAATATAAAGCGTATTTTCAAATACTCTTAACAAAAGTTTGCTCCTATTTAGAAGTCTTTCCACATCAGTGGATTTGTCGTGACAATGAACTTTCTTGGCCACCTAGGAGTCCCGACTTACATCCTTTAGACTATTCGATTTGGTCTTGAATAAAAGGCATGGTGTGCAAAAAAACTGTTAATTCGCCTTAGGAGTTGTGGTTGGGGCTGCTAATAAAATCAAAGGCAATGAAGCAGCATTGTTTAGAACTCACTTGTCGCTTAGAAAACGTATGAGTTGTATTTTAAATACCTTTATCGACTCATTAAATAAAAACTATGACAGATCATAATGATGACTGCCAGATAGTAAAATATGCATACTAAAATATTATTTTTAGTGTGACATCCCACTACTGATTAAATCATCATCATTTTGTTTTCGACCTTACTTAAGGTCGGTTTGACGCAGCTCTAACTTCTTTTCTAATCTGTGCTAATCTAAAAAGCTCTACATACCCTTCACAACCTAAATTTCTAATAATTTGACTAATATAGTTTGGTCTAGGTCTTCCTAAATCCTTCTATCTTTTTCCTATCTAGCTGACTCTACATAGATATTAGCAACCTGATGGTTGTTAAAGAACTCTAACATGTTTACATGATTACCATTTATAAGGAAATGAAATATAACCTGGTTATCCTCTTCAAAAAGGAAAAGTGTTAAATTATATGTTATGGTAAGACTTAAGCAACGAATCGCTGCCAACATGCCAGACCGCTACCTAATTGTGAGTTGTGTCCTGGTGACGTTTATTAAATTATATGTTACGGTAAGGCTTAAGCAACGAAACGCTACCCACATGCCAGACCGCTACCTAATTGTGAGTTATGTCATGGTGACGTTTATTAAATTATATGTTATGGTAAGGCTTAAGCAACGAATCGCTACCAACATGCCAGACCGCTACCTAATTGTGAGCTATGTGATGGTGACGTTTATTAAATTATATGTTATGGTAAGGCTTAAGTAACGAAACGCTACCAACATGCCAGACCGCTAACTAATTGTGAGTTATGTCCTGGTGACATTTAGTTAACTGATTTTTATTTTTTTTTGTTTTGTTTTCGAACTTACTTAAAGTCGGTTTGACGCAGCTCTAAATTCTTTTCTATTCTGAGCTAGTCTAAAAAGGTCTACATATCCTTCGCAACCTAAATCTCTGATAATTTGACTAATATAGCTTTGTCTAGGCTTTCCTACTCTATTTTTATTTGGTAGTCTATAATCTAAGACTTTACTAAATAGTCCCTCATGTCTTAACTGGTGCCCTATCATTCTATCTCTCCTGACCTTCAATTGTTTCCACATACAGGGATCCTCACCTATCCTTCTATAAACTTCCTCGTTTGTTACTCTATCTGTCCAACTAATCTTTAACATTCTCCTATAACACCAAGTCTCAAAAGCTTCTATCTTTTTCTTATCTACTTCTTTAATTGTCCAAGTCTCACTACCGTATAGTAGAACGCTCCATACGTACAACTTTAAGAAACTTTTCTATTATCTAAACTAATACTATTAGCTATTAGTAAGTTTTTCTTTTAAAAACATTTTTCTAGCTTGAGCTATTCTAGCTACTATATCCCTTCTGCTACGTCCATCCTTTGTAATTATACTACCTAAATAGCAAAATTCATCTACCTCCTCTAACTCGGTATTACCTATTTTTAATTTTGGTTTAGAACTAGGCTGTAACTCACTTGTCATTATCTTTGTCTTTACTGAGTTAATTCTCATACTATAGTTACTCCGTAGTATCTCATCTAAAATATTTAAAAACTCTCCTAACTCTTTTCTAGACTCTGCTATAATGGCTATATCATCTGCAAAACGTAACATGTCTATTTTCTGTCCCTGTACACTAATACCTATCTCTTTCTCTCTCTGGCTAAGTTTAAAGCTTCCTCAATATAAACATTAAAATCAAGGAGACAGTATACAATCCTGTCTATACCATTTCTAATCTTAGCTTCCTTTTCTATTTCATCAAATCTAATTACTACGCTTTGGTTTTTATATAGACTGTAAATAATTTTTCTATCTTTATGAGAGATTCCTATTTTTTGCAAAACCCTGAACATAACAATCCAATTAACCCTATCAAATGCTTTTTCTAAATCTACAAACGCGAAATGAGTGTTTTATTTTTTGTAACCTTTTTCGATAATTACCTAATCATTAGTATCGGTTCTCTAGTCCCTCTGTCTTTGCGAAAACCATATTGGTCTTCGCCTAAATAATTCTCAGTCAAAGCTTTTACTCGTTTTTAATTATTATTATTAGTATTTTGGAAGCATGAGAAGTTAAACTAACGTTCTAAAATTCTCACACCTATCAGCTCCTGACTTTTTTGGGATTAGGATAATAATATTTTTTTCGAAATCTATTGGAACCTCACCTGTGTCATATATTACATTTATTAGTTCATATAATCTGTCCAAAGTTTTCTGACTTGCATATTTTATTAATTCTGCGGGAATATCGTCTATCCCTGGCGCTTTATTTAATTTAAGATTCCGAATAGCTCTATCACTGATTAAAACATAATTGGAATTGAACGGTTTTTTCTTGAAACCAGATTAGAATATCAAAGAGAGATACATTTTATACATACATTTTATGTAAAAAAGGGTTGCTCTTTCATATTTCGAAGTTGCTTGTATGCTAGATGTAGAAGGTAAAAGGTTATGGCTAATTGATCATAAAAAAAGGTAAGTAACGCCCTCTATGACCAAATTCAAAAATATTATCATATTCTTGTTCTTTGTGCCCAAAAATATAAAGATGCAAATTTTCAAGTCAATAACCCAAAAATTTTCAGAATAATGTCAAAAAATAGAAATAAAATTATAACCTTCAAACCATCAACATTCGGATAAGAAAAGTTTGATCCAATGGTCACTATTTGATGTATAGTATCTCCAGTTAACAGTTGTCCCATTGTTAATGGACAAAGAAACGCTTCGTCACTAACTGGTCAACCTATCATTTTGAAAATAGTACATGCGATTATATTGAAATGTCGCCGAATTGACAATGGGTTACTTAAGAATCGAACAGCTTTGCAGAAGCATACCTGCAATATCGACGATTATATACAGATATACTAAAGTTTTATATTTTCTTGGTGTAACTAGTATTTCTATTTATACATAAAATAACTAATTACATAAAAATAAGCATATTAACAATCCTTGTAAAACAGCATCGGTATCTGACAAGTATAAATCCACAATAAGGTTACCTCAAAACCATATACAATCCCCGTTGAACAGTATTGGTATCTGACAAGTGTAAACCCGCCATAGGGTCGCCTCAGATCCATATACAATCTTCATAGAACAACATTGGTATCTGACAAGTGTAAACCCGCCATAGAGTCGCCTCAGAACCATGTTAAAATCTACCAAAGAGGTAACTTAAATCATAATGAATTTTCCCCTCAAAATAAATATAAAAAAACGACTACTTAAGCCTTTCAATAATGCAATTGCACACTTCTTTAATAACCATCCTCTCAATTGTATAAATAGAAACATGTTACAAAAATGTTTTCCAATTCCAAGTTATTGAATTTATATAAAATTCACCAATAAAAATTAATCAGCTGATTTCACGTTAAGCGTATTGGCTACCTAAAGAAAGCCGATCCCAGGTCGCAACACAAATTGAAGGCAATCATTCTGTTAAACTTTAAAAATTTTTGCTTAGTATACTCAAACCAAATATTTCAAACATCAATAAAGCAAAGTCACCTTCAATTTATGTCATAAATGTCAAACTTGAAGTTTTTATTATTATTTTGACAAGGATCCTAGGTCATGGATTGAAACGTAAATAAAATTGATTTTAAAAACTATGAGTGGTTTAATTCCCAAAGAAGATTAACCTGAATACACATGCTGTGTGAGAATTTCAGGGAACTATGTAGGCTAGCTCAGAATATAAATAAGTGTAGGTACGTGTCCAACCAGTTTTGAGACGGAAAACCTAATGACGAAAAAATAAGCGCAGATAAATCTGATGATTAGTATAAACAACTAGTTGTTGGTTGCGAAATACCTGCAACCAATGTTGACTGTGCGAAAAGATAAATTGGAAAATATATTAAATCGCCAAATGGTTAAGTGTTGGGGGAACTTGGCAGCCACAGGCTGCTTACCTCCGTTTACAACCATTGAAGGTCGGAGAAATAGGGCATATAACTGTAAAACAACAGAAAGTGATCGAACTGCATCTAACAAGAAAGAACATCGCCTATGAGGAAAGACAACAAACATAGAATAAGAAGAAAATTGTTGAAAGCATATGTGTGGAGCACAGCACAGTATGCCTATGAAATACGGGAAGTCTGAAACGCACACAGAAAAACGGTAGCATCCTTTTGAAATGATGTGCTTCAGATGTATGAGAACGATAGCATGGACAGACAAAGATAATAACAAATAAGTTACAGAAATAGTAGGGGAACAAGGATATCTGGGGAAAAAGAGAAATAGTAGGACGGAATACGTTCTAAGGCATTTTTGGGGAATAGTATGTGATATATTACAAGCAGAGATAGGAAAAAAGGTAGATGTAGACCTAGATAAGACAGTTATAGATGCAAACTGTGCATATTTCAGGAAATCTGTAGGTTAGTTCAGAATAGGGGTCACATTTGATCGGAAGCTGACATGGAAACCTCATATAAATGATTTAGTCAATCGCTGTCGCAAGGCCTTAAACCCTCTTCGCTGCCTATCTAATCTTAATTGGGGCGCAGACAGAGACATTTTGTTAAATATGTATAAAGCTCTAGTACTGACTAAAATGGACTACGGAAGTGTTGTGTATGCGTCTGCCCGGAAAAGCCACTTACGTACATTGGACTCAATTCAGGGACAAGCAATCCGTCTAGCAACAGGTGCCTTTAGAACATCGCCATATGTACCTTGCATGAAGCTAACCTTCTGCCGTTAGATCTACGTCGACAAAAGCTATGTTTGAGCTACAGCATAAAATTGTGTTCCCAAGCACTCCATCCTGTCCGACCACTTATTTTCTCTCAGAACTTTTACAACTGTTCTCTACGCAGCAGACCAGATCAAGACCACTCGAGTGAGATGTCATGAAATGTTGTCAGCATTTAATCTGGATATCTCTTTATACCCAACATCATACATAGAAGTAGCTCCATGGACAGCTACACCTACACAAATTCGACTTGACTGTACTAAACTTTTGAAAAGCGATACACCTCCATCACTCTTTATCACTACATTCAACTGCATCATTTCAGAATATCCTCTGCATACATTATATATATTGGATGGGTCAACAACTAATAACGGTGTAGGTAGCTCAATTGCTGTATCAGGAACAGCTCATTCCTGGACGTTAAATAAATGCGCTAGTATATATACGGCAGAACTATATGCAATATGGCAAGCATTGCGCTTTGCGAAACATGCCTATAAATCAATTTTAATTTGCTCAGACTCCTTAAGTGCTATATTATCTCTTCGTATGCCCTATAGTTTTCACCCAATTATCAATCATATACTGTCACTATTAAACTGGTTAGAATTGAACGACAAACATGTTGTGCTAATATGGTGTCCAAGCCATGTAGGATTTACGGTAATGAAAAAATGATAAAGCTGCACACGCTGCAGCTGAAAACAATGCTATAGACATGTCAACCATTACAACAGAAGACTTCATTACAGTAATTAAAGAAAAATACAAACGGCATGGCACAATCGTTGGGATGATAGGTGCAGTGCCTTACATGCAACCCGTATTAACAAAGTCAGCGGTGAAGAGCTAACTAGAAGAGATACCGTTGTTCTCATCCGTTTAAAAACAGGGCATACAAATTTGACCAAGCAGTACTTACTTGAGGTAACCAAAGAACTACATGCACAAGCTGCACCTGACATCACGGTTGAACACCTACTTCTAAACTGCCGACAATATCAACAACAACGACTACAATACAACATCGCGCACACCTCCGAGAATGTTTTGAAGGAAGTACAAGTGCATCAAGGAATTTACTGCAATTTGTAAAAGCTATCAACCTGTATAGACACATCTGAAATGTTCTTCACCTGCAACAAAAATATATCCAAACTGTCCCGAAACCCGGTTTTGACACGTGACCTGTTGCTATACTATTTGAAGATAAAATATTAAATATAGAGTAATACAGCTAATGACCCAGTAGTTGATGCTGTATAATGAAAAAAAAAAAAAAAAAAGAAAAGTAAAAAAAAAATTTATTCTTAATTAAACATTGAATTTCAAATTTTGTTTCTATAAAAATTCAGATAATAAAGTTCAAAATTACTCTTTTGAATACATTTGGTAAGGATTTAGAACAGTAACATTATAAAACCACAAAGCAAACACCGGAGCACGAGAAACACTGTGTATTCAGTTTCCACAGATAAATATATTGTATATACTGTTGCATGACAATTTGTGTAGTAAGCTTAGATTAAACTCGAAACATTGTATTAACTACATGTCGACCATAATCAATATGACTAATATGGGAGAAAATTAAATTTGTTGGACGAAATTAATTAATTCTGAATTGGCGACATGAAAACATTGAATATGTTGGGATACGAAGACGCGTGGTCGCGGGGGAGTGGAGAGGGGCCTCGATGTGGAGTGGTATAAGGACAAGATAAAAGTTCAAAAAGAAAAATTAAGCGAAGTTAATTTAGAATGTAAAAATGAAGAAAGTTGAGTAAATTTTAAAATTGAACAAATGCAGCTTCAAGCAAAAATAAAGATGGATATACCCACTGGAACAGATATGCGGCAAACGATAAAACTTTGAACTTGCGCTTAAGGGCGAGATAGTTTAAATGCAAATGCGGGTGGAATTATTGTTATTTGATTGTTTAGAGGGATTGGAACTGGGATTATTCATTTTACCATTAAGTTGGAATTTTAGATTGTGTTAGGTCAATGGTAGCTGTTGTTCAAAAAATGAAATTATAAAAAAAATGGAAAGTTGGTGTGGTCTGGACATTTGCAACCTTATAGTAGGCGAATCAAATTCTTCGTGATTAATGTTTGTTTCCTTGTAATTTATATATGGGCTTTGGACATAAACGTGATTAGTATTTTATAATGTAAGATGGTAATTGATCATCACAGTGATTTTATTTCTATTGTTTAATTAGTGATTTACTGACGAAACAAATGGTGATTAAATTTAAGCATAATGTTACTAGTTTAAAATATTAAGGAATATGTATGTGTTGATACGAAAGAGTTATGAAAAGGACAATAAACAGATTATGAAAAGCTGGTATTTAACTGTTTTAATGTTGTTATTAAAGGCATTTCCAGTAAATTGAATTTACAAATGTGAAATTGAATAATAAAAACAGAAAAATGCAGAGTGAAGAATAGTTTTGTCAATGGCTTAGATATAAGGTCGTTTTAGAATATTTTTCTTTTAGCAATATCTGGCCAGATTTAAGGTTAAAAATTTGTTTTTAGGAAAGAGTATTTGTGATTTATATTGAAATTATTTTGTTAATAGAGATTTAGTTTAGGTTGATTTTTAATTCAATTTATTTAGGAACTAGGTAAAGTCAGTTAATTTTAAAGGATATCCAGCTACCTCAGTGATGGAATCCTATTTAAAAAAATATTTATTTTACAAAATTATTGAATTACAACAGAATTAATGTGGTACAAGATAATTTTGAGCAAAGCAAATATGAAGTGATAACATTTAGGATACCGAAGCAATGGAGATTTAAGCAGAAACACTGTCTTCCATATAGAAATATTATCATAAGAAATTGCTGCGAAAAACTGCTTGGTGCCGCTCGATTGTGATACAGAAAAACCTTTCAGGATAAGTGTTAAAGAAACAGAATTTTTGTATTTAAGACATGTTATTTATTATTTTTGGATTTTTTTATTTTTTCTCATTTATCCATAGGAACCCACTCCTGTATCACGGCACTTAGTCGATGTATCCTTATATTGTTACGGGATCCCAGCCTCTTCGGGACACATCAAAATTTAATTATGTTCATGCACATTTCACCCATAACAAATTTTCTAAACAATAGTCATTAACCTGCTTCTCACAACTATCCCAAATATAGTCTAAATAGGTAAAAAAGTGGCAGTACTGTAGCTAAACATGAGGTAATAAAGTTACATTTAATAGTTTGGAGTATAATTATTAATTTAGGATGAACAGAATAAATGTGGACGTACCCGGTATGTTAAGATTTTAAGAATGTTCAATGTTAAGTAAACAGAATACTTCAAATTCTTTTCATAGCATTGCATTCAGTAAGGAAATAGTGATATAACCATAAGTAATAAAATTATTTTTTAAAAATATACTGGAGCGTGTAATAAAACAAAGCATTGGTCATTAATAGCGACAGACATGCAAATAAGTTGCATCACATAAAAGACTAGAAAAAAAAGGCAAAGTAGGTCCCGATGGAAAAACCTTACAGGAAGAAGTTGCATCATGGCGTCTCACAAATAATTATAAAAACATGCAACCTATTGAAATAATGAGATGCACATGTAATAAGCCATGTGAAATGCTGTCAACCAGCTTATATGGGTGACTGTTATAACAACATAGAGTTTAAATGCAAGGAATGTAACTTACAACAGATTGAATGCACATTAACCTTGTACGCAGCACAGGTTAAACATGCCAAGTTGTAAGAAAAAAATATGACCCATGGTTGCATGCGTCACACAGCGGAGAGTAGATAAAATAGGTTGACAAAATAACACAGAGGAATTAATTAAGAAAAATGGGTGATGTACAGAGGACGTTGAGAATAGTAAGTGACAGAAGCAGAATAACAACAGTTATCATTATAGAACGAAAGATATCGCAGAAGTAAACAAGTGCTGGCTGTGTAACGTGAATTTAAAATCAGAGGGTAACCATTCAACAATTTATTTTAATTTTTTCCCTGCAATGGAATAATCGATTCTCTCATTAGCAATGAATATCAGCTGGAAAACTAGTAAACTGTAAGTTGCATAGTTATAATGAATCTCCACAGAAGTGCATGTTGAAGTTGACAGTTATTACATTTCACCCAATAGGAGAAATTATTACAACACCTGTTTATGCATCAATTACTACTCGTTAAACATCCCTTAACAAATAATAAATTTTATGATTTAGGCATGCAAATTTCTGTTCCAAGATTATAACAGATTTTTACTTACATTTTCATCGAGTTTTCAGGGAGCTGTAATCGCATTGATATTCCAATTGTAGTAGTGTCCTAAAAGGACGAGGTAAAGTGAGGAGAAGACCGATAATTAGGTCACTATATCAAATAATATGCATCAAACAGCACTCCGACAAAAACATAATCGCTCTAGTTGAGACCTAGTACAAAATTGGTTCAAAGTCCAATAAATTTCACATTATATCACCGAGAACAATAAAAAATTCTGCAAAAGCGATGTAAACTTCAAGGGCATTTTAACATATTTATAAATATTACACTATTTTAAACCTACAGTTTAACTTATAACCTACCAGAAGCCGGATCCAATAAACCCGGGGACTTGTTTTGCCTTTAAACAAAATACGGTAAATTTAATGAGTAGAAGAAGTTGAAACTGGTTATCAAATGATTGAAAAAATGTGTGTTTTAGGTTAATTCACTTAACATATAACAATGCATCGTTGTACTTATTAAGTGTGATAATAACAATGTGGAAACGGTTTTGAAAAAGACCGAATGATCAACTTTTGTACATGTCCATTCAAACTGTGCTGCAACAAAGTAAGTAAGACAATTAAAATATTACCATAATGGCATCGTTAAGAATTTGGAGGTTAACTAAGATTTATTTTTGGCAATGTTATCGAAAAAGTAACAGATTACCTGACTTGAAAGAAGAATCAGGGCCATATTGCGACAGCTACTATTAGACAAAATTAACTGATTACCATAATTCAAAGGTAAAATATTTTTGTTATCACTTCATAATCTAAAACTACGTTTGGAAAGCTAAACTCAGTATGTTTGTCATTACTTATTTAGTTAGAATGTAAATTCAGTAAAAAATTCTTAGCAAGCCTGTTCATAGAATCTAAAATTTTTTATTTAATAAAATATGTATTCTATAATTTTTTCTTCTAATTTTAAAATAAAGTCTCTCTTACTATTTTTCTAATTTATGTCTAATATACGAGACGTGTTTTAAAGTAAGTACCGTTTTGATATGTAAATAAAACAAGTACACTTTTTATAACGATTTTATTTTTACATGAAAAACAACACTTTTATTTACTTTTCCACATAACTGTCACCAATATTAAGGCACTTGTCAAATCGAAAACAAGCTTTTCCATCCATCGTCATAGAAGTTTGCTGCCTGTTTGAAAGCATGCCGCAATGATTTCGTAAATGACACTTTTTGAAACTTCAGGAAACGTATCTGATAGTAACGAAATCGTTAAGCGTCTATTCTCTGTCACTTTTTTGTCAATTTTTTGCATCGAATCGTCAGTGATTATTGAGAGTTGCCCACTCTGTTCCTTTTCATGAACATTCTTTCGGTCATCTTTGAAAGCTCTTGCCCATTTGTGTACCATCCCATCACTCATATTGTTTTGTCCGTACACTTCACAAATCTGAAAGCGAATTTCAACTGCTTTCACGCCTTTAGCACTATGAAAACAAATAACAGGGCATATGTCATAGTCGGCGGGATTTTCAATCAACGAAGACATTTTAAATATGCAAAAGCAAATGTATAAACGATCGATTGTTGCCGCAATGGCGTCTGTGGCTAGCCAACAAATGTAGATGCACACTGTTTATTTATATATCGCTTACGTGTAGTTAATTTACTATAAAATCTTTACAGTATAATGGTCTTAAATATCAAGGTTCCTCGTATGGACACAAAATGAAACAAACTTTATTTATAAAATCATGAAGTGCAGGGAGGTAAATTTGTATTTGCTGGAGTAGCAGAACTATAGTATTAACCATAAGAAATGACACCTTATCATTACTAGTATGAACGTGTTATACACATGCTGTATAAAAAACATTTACAATTAGGTTGTTGCATCAGATAAAGTGAGGAAATATTTGGTATATCCATTTTAATATCGACATACAACCAGTCGGATACGATGTAAATGAGAGAGAGAAGTGTATACTTCTGGAATGTTCAATTATTAGTTACCATCATCAACAAATACATACAAAAGCTCTACTGACTTCATTTTCATCCTATAAATGACAACTGTATAGATTTAATCTCAATATCTACTTAAAATGATACCAGATTACAACAATAATAGAAATTACAAAGTACGTGGATTTTACGTAATTAATGTGACAATATTTTATTCAGTATAGATAAAATATGTTACATTGTGAGAACAAAATTAGTAAAAGCGAAAAATAAGATCTAACAACTAAGCACCACAAATTTGAAGTTAAGAAAGTTATTTAGAAAGGTCCAAGTGTAATAATACAAGCACATAGTTAGCGCGGGGGGTGTTTTTGTTGGAACCTTTGCTGCAAACAAGTACAGCAAAAATTTCCTCGCGATTAATGGATTTTGAAAGTGCATGGGTAGAAATGAAGACAAGTTAAGGGTCATTGAATGGAACACAGCTTCAAGATGTAACGTACACTTCATAAAAAGTGCAAAAGTTAAACGGGCAAGCCTTTGTGCGACTTCGCTTGTAAGTTTAACAAGGAATGTTGACTGTGCACTGGACTTGGACACTCGTGTACTCCGAGATAAAAGGTCTACCTGCAGGTATAGCTCAAATAAGTGAGTTTTGGTTGTATGGAAGCTGCTACTAGAAGGAAAATGATGAAAGATAAACTGGAAGTTAAACCTTGAATAAAATATGAACTTTATTTGTTTATGTTTATTAATATGTATTTGTGTAATTTTAAATGTAAGTCGTAAATGGTTTATACTTATATAGCAGAAAAGTAAAAGAATGCAAAAATGATTATTTTCTTGAATTATGGAATACCAATGGAAGTCGTTTCGTTTTAAATTTAAATATAAAATTATCCAGAAATAAAGATCATTTTGAAAAATTAGGAAAGTCTGTATTGCAATATGTTTTCTACGTATTGCTACGTATTTTCAGAAATGGTATTTGGGATATCATGTACATCAATATTGGAAAATGGAACAATGTCGTGGTAGTATTGTTGATGGATTTAATGTTTTTTTTTTAGAGTTTCTTTTAGTGATACTTGGCAGTTTCATGTTAGAAAAATGTTTTGGAAAATATTTGTATTCTTATGGTATTTTAATGTTAATATAAGTTAACTGTATGAGGCGACAGATTTAGGAAACCAAAAGCAAAGGAGACTTATTCGGAATAACCGTCTTCCATATAGGGATATCGAAAAAGATTATCAAAAGAAGACAGTTTGGCAGCTCTTAATCATGGCAATAGAAAAGCCTTTCAATGAAAGTGGTCATTGTAAGGTAGTTTTGCATTTCAGCCATTCCAAATGTTTATTTTTATTATTTTTTCTCATAGAAACCCACTCTCACACCACTGTAATTCAACGGTGGACCCTTAAAATTGTTCCAGGGTTCCCACCCTTCAGGGTAAATCTAAATTTGAAACAAAACTCATTTTACCCTTAACATTGATTACATTACCAATATTCTTTGTTGACTCGCCTGCAAATACAAATTTACCATTGCTTAAAGCAAATTTTAATAATTATAGGTTGATTGTATCAATACTTATACATAACCACAAGGTAAATTTGGATGGAAAGTCCATGCTAATATGTGAGTCTCCAGACATTTTACTGCAAAAAGTATTTTTATTGCTAATTTCAAAATAAACTTCGTAATTTTTTTTTTTTAAATACACATCGCAGAATAAACAATAATCAGAACATTGCAGATTAAATTGACATAATCCTTAAACTAATTTCTTTGGCAAATAACATTTAATTAAGTTTATGTTAACGTAATAGCAAAAAACATTCTGAAAATCAATATTCTCCATTCCTAATATCATAATAGATTTGACAGTTAAAATGGATTGTCATGGCACCATCAACGTAAACTAAGGTTGGGCAAGTGAAAAAGTATTTTATAGCTTACTTCAACAAAAAAGCAACTACAAATTCAGCTCTACATATAGCGAATGATTTACTTAGAATTCTAACACGAACAAACCCATAAAAATGCTAAAAACGTATCTTGCAGTTAAATTTTTATTAAAAAAGTGGCAGACAGCTAAAAAACTTGCCTGCACTTGTGTAAACCACAGTGCAAACATATTTTAAAAAATGAGAATATGGTTCTAAAATAAGAAATCTAAATGAGACTGCAAAGTATTTGATTATTCAATATTCTGCAATAATGATATGTCTGAAATCCTTATCTAAACACTAAACGAACAAGGGTGAAACGAAGTAGTTCAAATACGCTAGACTGATAAAACTTAAAACAAAATATATTTAATGTTGTAAGTAAATATAAATTCAACCTGAGAAAAATAGTATACAGTAAACAGAACAGTTTAAATAGTTACATCAACGGAAACAAAACGTTACATGTCATTGGCATATGATTTTGTCATAAAAATGCAAAAACAACTGCAGGATACTGTTAATAAATGTAGATATACCAGGTCGACAAACAACCCTAAAAAATGATACAAATAATTCTATTTACAAAAGTATGAAAGAAAATTCCTATCAAATGAGTCTGGAAATGCTTCTTAAGGGGGTTATTGCTGTTTAAAGGTAGCGTTCCAAAAGTGGCTTTTGGTCAATTAGGCTTGAATTACTTTAGATTCCCATATCAAACTTAGTACATGAACTACAAGTAATAACTGCTACTTTCTATGATTATTGGTCAGTAAATATTGTATAAAGAGTCGGATTAGGGGCAAGAAACCCAATGGATTTTTGACCCCAACTTTTTTCCTCTGTATGCAACTATCAATTTTTTTACAAGCTTATATTTCTCTAAAATTCTCCACGTAAGATACCCTTGTTAGCGATTGCCAAAACCAAGCTAAGAAAATATTGAATTCTAAACTACTATAATAAATGCCCCCGCACGATGAGCGCTGATTTCAAAGTACAATGTAATTGACAAGTGGATATCGCATAGATGGTCGGATTGGGGGAGATGGCCTATACAGTTTTCCTTGTATTTAATTACCAATTTTTTGCAAGTTTATAATTCTCTGAAATTTTTTGAATAATAAAAGCACTCATGATAGACATTGTCAAAACCAACAGTTTTTTAGAAAATACGTCAGATGTGGAGCATGCAACTACTTTGTTATTTTATATTTTATTTCTTTTTTAATTTTATTCCATTAGTTAAACAACTAATTTATTAATTCGAATTAATTATTAATTTAAAAAAATTCATCATCATTTTGTTTTCGACCTTACTTAAGGTCGGTTTGACGCAGCTCTAACTTCTATTCTGTGCTAATCTAAAAAGCTCTACATACCCTTCACAACCTAAATTTCTAATAATTTGACTAATATAGTTTGGTCTAGGTCTTCCTATATCCTATCTTTTTCCTATCCACCTGGCTCTACATAGATATTAGCAACTGATGGTTGTTAAAGAACTCTAACATGTTTACATGATTACCATTTATAAGGAAAAGAAATATAACCTGGTTATCCGCTTCAAAAAAGAAAAGTGTTAAATTATATGTTATGGTAAGGCTCAAGCAACGAATCGCTGCCAACATGCCAGACCGCTACCTAATTGTGAGTTATGTCATGGTGAGGTTTATTAAATTATATGTTATGGTAAGGTAAGGTAAAAAAATTATGAAAATTTTTTTAGTAATAATAAACTAAGGTTTGATATTACAAAATTAAGGTAAGTACATGGCCTGAGAACTATTGTTACGTTTATTTTTCTACCTAAATTAAATACCCTTTTTGCCCCTGGTTAAGTCATTACCCACTCGAATAAATTCCATTTCTATTCTTAAATTCTTCAACAATACCCTATGTAGTGTACCTGTTCGGTATAAGCCTGCTTAACTTAATTTTAACTCAAATCCACTTTGCATTTAAAACGAAAAGTTATTCGATAAATTAAATAGTCTATACCTTGTTTCAGTTATCCGTTAATTTGTTAAATATTCCGATAACGTATAATTGCTTTCTCCGGTGTTTCCCATTTAAGGACTTGTCGAAATGATAGAGCCTACTATTATTTGATAGCGTGTTTTCCAGTTTTGCTAATCGTGCTTCGATAACGCGAGGATTGTAGTTTGAACTCATGTTATTTGAACTCATTTTTGAATTTGATTCCACAGCTTGTGTGTTGAAATATTTTCTACATTATTCCTCACAGTACTTCAAAAGCAATGCAAGTATTTTTTTGCGACAAGTAGGAGGTATCTTGCGTGTATTGCTCTTAGTTGGAGGCCAAATTGGTTCTTTCGAGTATGTAGACCCAACTGTTCTTTGCCACGGATCAACTGTCGTTGCCTGTAGATCGCTAGTGCAGTTATGGTAGCAGGGTAAACAGATCCCGACGGCCGTGGCGATGTGGTGCTGACTCACCCCCGACGACTTACAAGCTAAGTATCCAGACACATACAGGTATACAAATTACATTCTTTTGTGTATATCAAGGGCATATTCCGAATCAGCGTTTGGTGTAGTTACGTGATAAGAAACGTGACACTGTAAAACTATTGTTTGTTGCTGCGTATCGATATTATCGCCCTACAGGTGTGATGTACTATTGTTAAAAATGTTTGACAGACACACGCTTATTCTTTTCTACTGATTGGTTTATTTTACAAACGGTATTATGTACAATTTAAAAGAATGTCGGACAAAAGCTTTCACACGTTAATTCTTTCCTACTGATTAGTTTATTTTACAAAAAGTATTAGGTGCAATTTAAAAAAAAAACGCTTGACAAAAGCTCTCACATGTTTAATTTACTACTGATTAATTTTATTTTGTGTAAAATACGAGATGCGCACTTCGTATCTAAAGTACTAAATTGTACATATCACATAGTTGTTTGCTTTGAAATAGTAATGCTTAATTTATTGCTTTTGCTTGTTTGTACAGAATCCTTTATTTATTTTTATTTGTTAATAGATAATCGTGGGCGACGTGTATTTTTTTGGTTTTCTTGGTATGTAGGTGAATCCCCCCACTCTTCGCGTTTGGTAGTTAGTCTTGTGTTTACTTTTCTTCCGGCTACGTCTAGGTACGTAGCACTATGTAGTGAGATTGATTTTTTGCCGTGCATGCGGCAGGCACTGCGAATCTGACACTTCGGGTCATTAATCTCCCAACCTTAATCTATTAATAGATGTATTTGTGACTCCCATACGGACTCCAGTTGTGTTGTGTGTTTGAAGTCTGTGTATGTAGTGCGTGTTATGAAAATGGAACGATGTGATATTGGGTAACGGTCGCAATCAAGTTTTGTGTGAAACTCTGAGAATCTGCGACAGACACGTTAGATAAAGTGGTTAAAGTGTTTGGTGATAAAGCTATGAGTCATGCACAGTGGTACAAGGCCTTTAAAAATGGATGAGAAAGTGTCGCAGATGAGCCACGAAGTGAAAGGGCAGCTAAAGTGCAAACTGACACCAAAACTCAGCATGTGTATACTCTTGTGCAGCAAAACCATAAATCAACAATTATATCTCGAAGTACTCGAACGGTTGCAAAAAAGAGTTGCTAGGATCCATCCGAACATCGCAAACATATGAATCTTTTATCAGGAATGACGCGTCATGTCATCGTATTACATCACTCAATAAGTCCGTAGGATGATACATAGATGGCGTTGCTATGTAATAATCCATATGATTTGTAGGAAGTACTAACCTTAAAAAGATATCTGTCAAAATTTCATGACAATCCGACGATTAGTTTACAAGTTACAGAGGTTCAAGTGACGATACTTTTGAGTTTTTCAAAAAAATGAATTCCAAGCAATTTCGCGTGTTGATTTATCATTGCTTTTTGATGGGTAAAAATACCATCGCAGCCAAAGCATGGCTTGATAAGTGTTATCCGGGCTCTGCTCCATCGAGACAAACGGTGGAGAAGTGGTTTGCTGATTTTAAACGTGGCCGTACAGACACTGACGATGCTGAACGCTCTGGAAGGCCAATTGAGGTGGTTACACCGGAAAACATCAAAAAAGTCCACCGAATCGTTTTGGAAAACAGAAAAGTGAAATCGCGTGAGATAGCTGACACCTTGAAGATATCAGAAGGCAGTGTGCACACTATTTTGCATGAACATTTGTCCATGAGAAAGCTGTTCTCAAAGTGGGTGCCGCGTTTGCTCACAGTGGACCAAAAACAACAACGTGTCGATGATTCTGAGAGCTGTTTGGAGCTGTTCAACCGGAATAAAAGGACTTTTGCGTCGGTATGTGACAATGGATGAAACATGGATCCACCACCACACTCCAGAGTCTAATCGGCAGTCAGCTGAGTGGACTGCAGCCGGAGAACCACGTCCAAAGCGACCAAAATCGCAAAAGTCGGCTGGTAAGGTTTTGGCGTCTGTATTTTGGGATGCGCACGGAATTTTGTACATCGACTATCTTGAGAAAGGAAGAAGAATCAACAGCGAATACTACATGGCATTATTAGTGCGTTTGAAGGAAGAAATTGCCAAAAAACGGCCACACATGAAGAAGAAAAAAATTCTCTTTCACCAAGACAATGCACCGTGTCACAAGTCGATCGCAACGATGGCCAAATTGCACCAATTGGGCTTCGAATTGCTTCCACCCACCGTATTCTCCAGATTTGGCCCCAGCGACTACTACCTGTTCGCAGACCTGAAAAAAATGCTCGCCGGAAAAAAATTTGGCTCTGATGAAGAGGTGATCGCTGAAACTGAAGCTTATTTTGAGGCCAAAGACGAATTGTTTTACAAAAAAAGGTATCGAAATGCTAGAACGGCGTTGGACTGATTGTATCACTCTTGAAGGAATGTATGTTGATGAATAAAATCGAATTTCGCCAAAAAAATTTGTTTTTCTTAGTTATCCTACGGACTTATTGAGTGATATGTTACTTTCTAGATGATGCACTTTGTGACATAAAAAACACATCAGTGATGCCCCAGGCCCTGTATTCCCCTGATTTGGCACCATGAGATATTTTTTTCTGTTTCCCTGGGTCAAACAATTCGTAAAAGCAACCCATTTTGAGTCGGTAATTAGCATTCAAACATCTGTGACGAGAGTGCTCCACGGGCTGCCAGTAGAAATGTTCCACAAGAGTAACAAAAACTGAAAATAGCACTGGACTCAGTGTAGCTGCCCAAGGGGGGTATTTTGAATGGGATCATATTGATGTACTTTAATAAAATGTATGTGTTTTGTTCAGTTGCATTACTTAATTGTAAGACCTCGTAAGCATTGGATTCTAAACTGCTATAATAAATGCTCTACTTGATGACCGTTGGTTTCAAGGCATAAATTAAAGAAAAACAGAATGGTACTGAATGAAAATTGTAATTGTCATAATAACAATTTGATTTAATTTACAGTAAGATTTCAGTTTATATATATTTAAAAAATTGTTCTGTTTACTAATGAGGATTATGCAGATATGTACTTCATATACGAGGAAGTTTAGTGTAACGACACAATGTGGATATGCTAAAAAGTTTCCTTGTAGAACGCATCCCACTCATAGAACCTTTACGACCCTTCTCCCTAGGTTGTAGGAAACTGAATCGGTGTTGCAAAAAAAAGAAAAAAATGAAACGAGTAGATTGTTATGCCGCATTGGCTTTACAAGTTATTTTAATATTAGGGATAGGAATTTTTAAAAATCCGAGATGGAGAAAGCATTATTTCCCATAGTTAATTTAAATGTCACTATGCATAAATTGCTGTTGTTAAGTTCTCATGCACTATAGGGTGATGGACCTAGAGTTTATTATATGCGAACAGATAAACACGCATTTTCTCATGTTCGAAAGAATGTGCGGTTATTACCCTAACCATTGAAAACATTCAACGGTTGAAATATCAATAAAGAGTTTAATACGAAAGCACGTATTTTGGAGAAATCTGGCTTAAACTAACTTAGCATATTGAAGTGTACGTTCAGTACGTGTTAAAGTGCAGTGAAGTTAACTTTTGAATCCACTACCTTTCCCTTAATTACCTTACAGGTGTTCCAACAATTCTGTAGATTTCAACAACCAACTTCACTGCAAAAATTTGTAAAAACAGCTTTCAAACCTACTGAAAACCCTGCTGTATATTTAAACGCCAGAGCAGGTTTACCAAGAAGAAAAGGATGCCAGGCCCACTTTTAACTTACCTCTAACAACAAAGGTAAGCGACTTAATTAAATTGTTTTTCATTGTATTCAAATTTGTGCAATGTATGTTGTGCCCTTTGTAGAACCACGCCTGATACTAAGTACTTATCTGTAACTATTTGACAGTTACAATACATCCTGTTGTAGTGTAGGAATTTGAATAAGCTATGTTACGTGCCAAATTGGCACTTAAACATTTTTTAGTTTAATTTGACGTGCGGAAGTTTCGCGCCACAAATTCAAAAGACTTGGCGTATATTTCCGTCACGTCAGAGTGCGTTTGCGCCAGATCGCGCGACGCGAGTGGCGGAGAAAAAGTGGGAGAAGTGTTTCCGTGAGACTCTAACGTGGCCGTTTGCCTTTGAAGATCGAGAAGGGCGGTCGTGTCTGGTATCATATCTTCATTTTTATTATGTAGATTTCCTTTTGCTTATCTTTGTTTGACCTTACCTGATTAACCTATTCCTTATCGTTTCGCTACATATAGGAATCTGATACGACCCTGGAGCAGTCCCACGACCCTAGAACGAGCTGGATGTCCATGCTCCGCCAACAGCACCGGAGCAGTCACCATCTGTAAACTATCTTAAAGGGGGGCTCCAGCCATTTGGAAGGCGTACCCTCCGTAATTGCCTTAAAAGGGGCATCAGCAGCCCTGATGGACGTCAACAGAAGCCAACTTTAACTCAGGGACATATTCATGTGAGTATTTCGCTGTTATAAACTATTGTTTCAAAATTGGCATATTCTCCGTCAATGGCGTATTTAATTTGTATATTGGTGACGTCATTGACAGATGGGCGCGCCAAAATCTGTACAAAGGTTAGTGTTACCAACTGCCCGTGGCGACGCTTATTCCGCGCTTGCGCCATGTATTTATGAACTTTTAAATTGTAAGAATTTGGCACCTTCAACGTGTGAAAGTTGCAATAAGAGTTTTTCTTTTGTTTTTAGGACTATAGAATGTATTACCTAATGTTATTTATAGCTTTTTCACTAAAAAAAATCAATCAATTATCTAATATCTAATGACCTTAAAATCCTAATTCGTGTTTTGGAACACACCACATTGCTTTAGATATCAAAATCAATTGTTATGGTGATTTGAAGGTAGGCGGCCATTTTGACATTGAAATATACAGCTTTTGTATTTAAAATGTTTGGCTGATTTAATGTTTTCCCAATTTAAATATGGTGTGCTTTTGTTAACTTTAATTATATTATTGTGAGTGCATAGTTTGTTTTTAGATGCAAATATAAGTTTTTAGGAAGAATCAATCCCTTAACCCTACTTTTTACACGTGAGTACACATAAATAAATAAGCATTTAAGTAATTTCATGCCTTGAACACGGTTTATTGCGAAATTATCTACTTTATATTAAATTGAAACATAACCCTTGTCTGTTTTTTCGACTTTAAAAAACCGTTTTTGAAACCGTGAATACACTGTTTTGTGGTTACATTCTAAAGGTGTCTTTTACTAATCTAGCTATTTATTTAATGATATTTCAATTACCTTTACAAGAAACGCTGTTTAAAAGCACATAACGTAACGATTTGAGCTTTAGAATATCTTTTGAAAATGCTAGATCAACGGGATCTTGTTGCATTGGTTAAAT
This sequence comes from Platerodrilus igneus, assembly GCA_036346225.1. Classification (NCBI taxonomy): domain Eukaryota; kingdom Metazoa; phylum Arthropoda; class Insecta; order Coleoptera; family Lycidae; genus Platerodrilus; species Platerodrilus igneus. The sequence goes on along the minus strand of JARFIW010001108.1, from coordinate 4,244,935 downwards.
AACACATTACCTACCTTTTTTATAATTTGGAGTGTTTTCTATAACCGAAATCATTTAGTATAATTCACAATTACATATATATAACAAATTTGTTTGTCCAAATATAGATTTCCTACTTACCTGAGTTTTTAGTGTCTTTTAAAGCTGTATTTTGACTTAACCGTGATATATATTTTTTTCTTAGATATTATCTTGCTTTGATATAGTTTTAAAAGTTGTTCCCTTAAATGTTTATACAGTATAACCTACGAATGCCTTTTATAGAGGTTCTTGCCTTTATATATAGTTAACGAAATTACCTAACCATGTTGTAATAAACTGGATCTCTTTATATCTGCTCCTTTGAATACTGAAATAAAGGAATTGCCGTTCACGTTTTAGTATTTAAACTCATTTACAATAGTTGTTGATAACTCCCGCAATATCGCAAGAATATTCCTACAATTTGGAATACTACTTCTATGTATATGTATCGTGGAATGTTTCTTTCGTGTAGCGAGTATGATTTTGTCTTGATTGCATATTTTTTTAGATATCGATATTTCAACGTAGAACTTTAAGATCCATTAAGCGGAATTTACTGTCAGATTTGGTCGTCTAGCTGTCTATAAGTCTAGAACGAGACCCATAAAAGAGCCGGTCGTTAAGCATCATAAGTCTAGACGAGGATTTGGTTGGTAAGTTTGTCGTTTTAGAATTTGTAATCATTTTTTTTTAATAATGATGTTGAAATTTTTCTTTATTGGTTTGGGAGGAACTCAAATGAGAGCTTTCCATCCCAGTAAATATATGCTTTATAAAATATTTTTTTGTTTTTCAACAATTTTATTAGTGAATCGAGTTTTAATTACTCTTATCTCTTCACATATCGATTTAAACCTTATTAAATGCCTTAAAATTATCTTTAAAATCGTTTAACCCTACGTATATCTAAGAGCTTTTCACGTTTACTTCTTTGACAATGTACCTAATGTTTTCAGCTCTCACTTGGCCTAATAACTTAAAACAACCCGCAGGTCGTTTGGCAAGATGGAACTTGCGTATCTCTCAATTCACTTTTAATGTTAGACATAGGCCTGTCAAATTAAATATCGTACCTGATGCCTTATCTCGTGATGTTGTCTCTTTTAACATTCCAAATTTAATTCCTGATACCTGGTATCTTAATATGATTAAACCCTTACGATTTACCTAATATTTTTTTTGTTCTCACTAACAAATGGTTAACTTTAATTACCTATTCCCTCTCTCATACAGTATATAATCTCTTACACGTTTAACTTTACTTACCTTAAATTAGCTATCTTTTTCTTTTGGTTGACTTTTCCTTGACCATACCGTTACTTATATATCACTTCATTCTCTACACCCCCCAATATAACTCTGCCGTTTCATTTAATTAACCCTCGAACTTTTCCTACTGCATATTATTCGGTTTTAGTATTTTTCTTACATCGTTTAATTGTGTGGTAATTGTCGTAACTTTGGTTGTAATAACTCATTGAATTTTTATGATTGGTTTTAGCTGATGTTAGAGTGGATGTTTTTCTTCTTTGGGCTTACATAGGAGTCGCGGCCTATGCCATCGTAAGAAATAGTTCATATTCGCAGTTGCAAAAAACTAGGATTGCCTATTCCATGTGTTTTTCCTCTGAATTATTACAGACGCCCACATTATACTATATCATTATTTGTTTCTTTTCCTACTAAATCACCATAACTTATAAACTTTTTTTTTCATTGTTTTTTGTTGAACTTTGTGGTGAGGCGCTATTGCTTCTTATTGATATCTTATTAAATTCTCGGTTGTTTTAGCATATTGGGACAGTGTACCTGTATTTAACTGCTTATAATTAGGCATCGTTGTGTGTATAGGGTGCTACCGTTTTAAAAAAACTACCTTAAAACAGTGTTTTTGTGTGAATAATGTATCTGTATTGATACTTTTGAGTTGTTGTGTCAACTTTTGCCTGATTTTCTTATCGTAGTGGATGCACTCGTTAGGAAAATGATCGTACTAGTTCTCTTAAGAGTCTAGTGAATTTGTTAACGTATGATACCTTATCTTGTCGGATTAATATCGCAGGTGGTCCTTCAGACTGCGCTGTGTTTCAATAGGGACAACTCTCTACCTTCTCTCGGACGCTTGTCCAAAAACTCTACTTTTTTATATCCCGCTATCTCCGTTTATGCCTTATTCTTCTTTCGGTGGACCTGTTCTCGTCCCGGAACACCCGTCTGCCACATAAGAGTGATGATCCGTCACTCCGGGCTACTGGCCACATTGGCTGGTTGAGTAGTGCTTTGCTATCCACCTTTTTCTGCCTCTTTTGCTCAATGCGAGCCCTTCCTCTACTCTTTTTCTACCTGGAAGTGCCCCTTATGCATTCCAAATAACCACCTCCCTCTTTCTACCGTTCCTATTTCTCTGCCTTTTCATTTCCGTTAGTCACCGTGTGGTTGCGCGGGAGGTTTTCACAGACACCTGGACCCCGTCTCTGGGAATCTTTCGTGAGGTCATGCGGTGCCGCTGTCAGCGCATGGGCACTGGCAGTGAAGGTATGTATGAGTGTGAATGTGTGAGTGCATGTGTATATCGTTATATATCGTGTGGGTATCGGGTGATTATATCACCGATATCGATTAACGCCGGGTGCAGGGATGCACCCAAATGTCTTTGCCGGTCCCTCGTGCCGTTTCTTGTAAACGGGCCTGCTTCACAGGTCGCTCTTTTTAGAGGGTACGAGAAATGCCCATTTAACGGCTCCACGGAGCCACTCTATCGTTATCTTTATCTATTATCTTTGGTAATGATTAGATTAATATCTTTATCTTATTTATTATCTTAGATAATACCCTTAGTTTTAATATCGTTATCTTACCGATTACCTATAATAATAATTTTAGTTAGTCTCTTATCTTACCGACTACCGTTAGTAATAATTTTGGTTTAATTTCTCGTTATCTTACCGACTACCGTTAGTAATAACTTTAGTTAATTTCGCGTTATGTTACCTATTATATTTAGTAATAACTTTTGTTTAATGTCGCGTTACCTTACCTACTATCTCTAATAATAACCTTAGCTTAATATCACGTTATCTTACCTAGTATCTCAAATAATAACTAAAGCTTAATATCGTTATCTATTACCTTTGATGATAACAATTTAAGCTTAATATCGTTATCTTATCTATTATCTTTAACAACAATTTGAGATCTTGTCTTATCTTTTTATCTTCCTAACGTTTGGTATTTATGACCAGACGTGGGAAATATTTTTTTTGAATTTAAGTGAAAAAGCTAACCTGATGTAGAAATGTAATTTGTTAGGTTAGCCACATAAGGATTTAGTAGGGTGGTACTTTTGGTAAATTTGTTGATTCACAACCATGTCATGGACAAGTTTTGATGTGTATTGTTAGTAAACCAAAGTACCAGTAACAAAAATTTGCTAGAGTGTAGATTAACGCACTCTGTTGAACATTTTAAATTTGGGCACTTTTTGCCAACAAGGAACAGTTTTGATGCAGCGCTCATGTGTGTTTGCACGTAAGAACTTTAATGTTAGCTTTAGTTTAGATACGTTAGGCGACTTGTCGCATTTGTTTTAATTTAAGTAGTGTTTCATGCTCCCCGACAAATTTGTGCTGTCGATTATTAGTGTAGTCAAAGACAATGGGGCTACATTTTCCGTTTCCTGGTAATTCGGTAGACGTGTTATCGGTCGAAATAACCAGGTGGCGCCTTATATAAACATTTTTGTAGGTTTTAAGTTAGGTTTTACGTAGGGTAACTAGGATTTAGATTTTAAGCTGTTACTGTGCTAACAGGCTTTTTCTTTTTTCAAGTTTTTTCTTTTATGGCTTTGTCGCGATTGTTACGTGCCAAATTGGCACTTAAACATTTTTTAGTTTAATTTGACGTGCGGAAGTTTCGCGCCACAAATTCAAAAAACTTGGCGTATATTTCCGTCACGTGAGAGTGCGTTTGCGCCAGATCGCGCGACGCGAGTGGCGGAGAAAAAGTGGGAGAAGTGTTTCCGTGAGACTCTGTAACGTGGCCGTTTGCCTTTGAACATCGAGAAGGGCGGTCGTGTCTGGTATCGTATCTTCATTTTTATTATGTAGATTTCTTTTTGCTTATCTTTGTTTGACCTTACCTGATTAACATATTCCTTATCGTTCCGCTACATATAGGAATCTGATACGACCCTGGAGCAGTCCCACGACCCTAGAACGAGCCGGATGTCCATGCTCCGCCAACAGCACTGGAGCAGTCACCATCTGCTGGAGATTATCCCATGTTGTGAAAGAAACCAAACATCAGCATAGGTTTAGTATTAATAGGTGGATCGGTATTGTAAACAACAACCTAATTGGATCTGTAAAGTGGCCCTCTTGTTTAGCAAACATAGAGTACTTAAATTTTCTTAGAATATTTTACCCACATTACAAGAATAAGTTCTCTTAAACATTTGGCAAGCCATATTGTTTATGCACAATGGGTGTATGGCTAATTTTAGTAGAAGTTAAATGTGACGAGATGCTTTAGATTATTGTATTTTATATAAAAACACAAACTAGAATTATCGCATCCTAGTATTTTGTAGTACGAAAAACGTAACGTTGAATGTATGACAATTCTTTACAATTCCCAGTTGAAGACTTGTAGTTGCAGTTGTTTAGCAAATAGCGTCCAATATGTTATAGACAGTATTTAACAAAAACTAGTAAACCCCATTTATTTATTTATCGTACGTAATGTCCACGTGCTTTTTGCTTAATTAGAAAAAAATAATGTACGATAAATTTAGTGGTGGTCGTGTGATAACTCCCTAATATGTAGATCAGACTTATGAAAATCGGTGGATTAGCAGAGGTGTACAAGTTTAGTGGCCAACTAAGTCGATGACAAATTCCTCTAATTTTTGTAAATGGGGTTTTCTAAATTCTTATGTGTATTTTGTTCCACGACAAATGCGTGAGCAGCTTTGGGTATGCGTCAATAATGCTTGCAATAAGTTCCGATACAAGTGCAATATTTATGAACAAATGATATTATCTACACAAAATAATTATATTGTACATTGAAATCAACAGTCATCACGCAAAACATTTATTATAGTAGCGTAGTTTTCACGATGTCTCACAAGAGTATCATTTTACATGGAGAATCTTAGAGAATTATAATCTTGCACAAAATTGAAAATTAAATACAAAGGGAAAAGGTTAGGATCAAAAATATATAGGGCCTATGCCCTCAATCCAACTCTCTATGCGATATCCACTGGCCAATAATAATAGAAAGTAGCAATTATTACTTGTAAATCATGTACCAAATTTGAAATGTGAATCTGAAGTAATTCAAAACTAATTGACCAATAACCAGTTTTGGTGCACCATCTTTAAACAGTGGTACAAGCATTTTCAGATCAAACTGATAAAACTTTGTTTCATACTTTTGTATGTAGAATCCCCCTTTCATTTTTTAGAGAATGTTTGTGAAAATGGTGTGTAAACATATATCGTTATCTCCGGCAATTTTTAAAAGAACTCCTTTATGCAATGCTAATAATTAATCACTTGTTGCTTAGCTTACAAGTGCAACACAAAAACTTTTAGGTCCTCATACTAAAATTTTCAAAGTCATACTATTTCATAAGTTTCAAATAAGAAATATATTTTTGAAAAAAATTAATTCACACTTATCTCGCTTGTTTCAATATATTACGATAAGAATTCAGACCATTTAAAGTAAATCTAAAATTTTACCAATGTAAAATTTTTACCTGTCATTGCAGAAGTCGGATATGAGTTTCCAATTATACTAGAAAATGATGCTCTAGTGTTGAAAGGTGTTCCACAAGGTTCCTCTAATAAACCTCCAAATTCTTGCAGTCTTAGTTCCGCTTCGCCTAAAATATGTTTTAATTGAGATCCTAATTTTTCTGGACTGGAAACTACAAACAAAAAATACTGATTACAATCAGAAATCTAAACCATTACAAATATAATGATTATAAGGCACTATGGTCTATTTTAAACTAGAAGGAGTGATCTTAAAAGTCATATTAAATAATGTAACAGAAACCAAACATAACCAAAGGTGGTAAATTCAAATTTGACATTTGCTCTACAATCTCAAGCATAACTATATAGACAATTCCTCTATGCATCACAGAATTGCAGTCATTAATTAATCAATTTTTATATTGTCAATAAACAACCCTATAAAATGTATAGTATACTAATGAAAAAAAAAAGTTTTTGTCACAAAGTATAGAGAACATGGAATCTTATTGGGAGTGTCGAACAATTAAGCAATTTAATCCCTTAGCACTGAAAGATTGTTATGCACATTACACTTTCAATACCATGAACAACAAAACTACTTGAGCAATAGTTATTATTTGTCAACATCCTATAATTATGACGTTTGCCTACTTAAGGTTATATAATGAGTAAAAAGTAGGACTGAAAAGAACAATAGAATAATAGTATTGTAACGAACTAAAGAAAACATGACACGCTAAACGTCCTTGTGTTAATTATTATCAATAAATGAATAATAAGTGTTGTTCATTTTGATTTAGCTAGCTTAGTTCAAAAACCAGATGGCGATCTAATAAACAAATGTGTGGACCAGTGCAATGTGCTACAAAATTTGTGATTAGAATTAATTATTTAATTGCACTGATTGATATTTGTCTCTTATTTGAATCAACTGAGAGGTTGACCATTTCCATACAACTGATATACAAGTAGTGAATAAAAACTTGTTTGTTGTTGCCTTTTTATGTAATAAAATCAGAGCAAAAAATGTGTATAAACAATTGACACAACTTGAATGACATTTTTTACTAACTATATTATTTTGTTGCAAAGCACTCTATAAAAGAAATTAAGGTGTAACTAGCAATCTAGACATTTGTGAAATACTAACATGATTTAATTTAACAAAAACAATGAGAACATTCAAGACAGAACAACCCGCCGCCCTTGAAAGGCTAGTCTTTCAAAATGAACTTAATGTATCAAAAGAAAATTATAACCAAAAGGTTATCACAGGCATGATATAATTATGAAATCAAATTCAAACTAAAGCAAGAGTGAACGGGCAGTAACACAAAGATTAACAGCTACACAATTCACTGATCAATGAGCAATAAACACGTTTTTTGGTGAACGACGTGTTTCACCATTATTGTCTTGACAGTGACAACCCGAATAATACCATCTGAACCGGGAAAAACCTCAAGTATGCATCCCATTTTTCAATTCAAGGAGCGTGATTTTCTCCTATCAATACAATTAAAGCACCCAGTTTTAAATTATGATCAGCATTCTGTTTCCATTTAGACCGATCTTGTAAGGTTGTTAAATACTCCAGACTCCAACGACGCCAAAAATGTTGCACCATCTGTAGCGAACGTCTAAATCGAAATCATCGATTTAAGAGTTCTGCGACAACAATATTCTGTGGCACTGAATTAAGATAATCTCCGATGAGGAAATGGCCAGGGGATAAGGTGATTAGATCATTAGGATCGTTTGATAATGGAACAATAGGTCTGGAGTTCAAAGCTGCCTCTATTTGTGTAATAACAGTGTATAACTCCTCACAAGTTAAATTTACGTTACCGATTACTCTTTTCATATGAGACCTGGCTGATTTTACTGCAGCCGTCCACAAACCACCAAAATGGGGTGAGCGAGGGGGTATATATTTCCAAGTAATACTATTTTTTGATAAAAAACTTGAAACTTGATTATGATTTTGCAATGCTAACTTGTAAATTGCTTTAAATTTATTGTCCGCCCCACCAAAGGTTGTGGCGTTATCTGAATATATGCAATTACACAAACCTTGTCTTGACATAAATCGTTTCAATGCATTTATAAAGGACTCAGTCATTAAGTCTCCGACTAACTCCATATGAGTAGCCTTAGTCTAGAAACAAATGGAAATACATACATATGCCTTAACAATTTTACGATTTTTAAGTTTACCTTCTTTTAAATTGAACGGTCACGCGTAATCTATTCCGCAGATTTGAAACGACCTAGTTTGTGTGACTCGTGAAGAAGGAAGTAAGCCCATTTTGTAAGAGGCGCTTACTGGTTTAATCTTAAAACATGTTACACACTTTCTCAAAACACTGCGCACTGCGTTGCGACTATTCAAAGGCCAAAATTTTAACCTTACAAACTGCTTGAGCTCCAGCATGCAATTATCGATGATGTTTGTCACGTATAACTAACGTGCTTTTCTGGTAGTGGAATTGGAAATTCCCCATCTTCGGTAATGGACGACATGCGAGTCCACCATCTACACGTAATATTTTTTCTTATCCAAAAAAGGATTTAAGGATAATAATTTACTCTTGTGCGAAATCTGATTAGAATTTTCTAAATCACGTATTTCTGCCGAGAAGCTCTGTAGCTGAACTAATCTAACAAGCGCAATTAATGCATTATTTAATTCGCCTTGAGTCAAAATACCAACAATTTTATTTTTCCGATGGAGGTGTTTATGGCAAATCGTATACAATAAGCTATCACCCTTTGTAATTTAAAAAGTGCGGAAAACTGTTCAAAAATATTGACGCCTGATTGAATAGTGAAAAATGTGAATTTAGTTGTGTTTTTTTGGAACATTCTCTACAATTATATTGTTTTCATTTGGCGATAAATTATCACAAAAGTCACTTGATAACCATTCCGGACCTTTCCACCAAAGATCTGAATTTTCCAATTGAACTGGATCGATCCTGCACGATATATCTGCCAGGTTGTCAGCTATTGATACGTGTCGCCAATTTGAAATATTTGATAGTAATTGAATTTGTGCTACTCAATTAGATACAAACGTTTGACAAGTGGATGGCTCCGAATTTAACCATGCTAGTGTTATTGTTGAATCAGTCCAAAGAAAAATTCTGTTTATTTCAATCTTCAAACAACTTATAACCTAGTTAACAAGTTTTGCCGACAAAAGGATTCCACTTAATTCCAAGCGCGGAAGCGTGATACTTTTGAGTGGGGCAACCTTTGATTTTGCACATAGAGGTTGAACTAAAATTCTGCCCTTGCAGTTCTTTGATCTTAAATAAACACATGTATCATAAACTAGTTCTGACGCATCACAAAATGCATGTACATGTGTATCTATTACAGCATTTAATTGAACATGCCTTGTGGTGACTATATTGTTTATACCTGATAATTGATTAAAGAACGAGTGCCACATTGTGTACAATTCACTGGGTACTGATTCATCCAATTATAAGTTTAATTGCCAAAGTCTCTGCAGAATAATTTTTGCGCGAATTATTACTGGACCTATAAGACCCAAGGAATCAAAGATTTGTGATATTGTAGATAAAATTTTCCTCTGTTACACGATTTAAATTTGTGCGAAGCCGTTCTACATTGTACTTAAAAATATCTGAATTAGCGTTCCACAGTATTCCCAATGCTTTGGTGTCTTTATTTTTATTTTCTGAAATGTATTTATTCTAAAGGTTCATCCTTCTTAGAGCTTTCAAGAATGATTCCCTCAATGGAAACCCATTTTCGTAACTCAAACCCCGATTTACTAAAAGACTTGTGATGTCATTTTTTATAACTCACGCGTCCTTGATAGTGTCTAACCCTGTAAATAAGTCATCTATGTAAAAATCATTTAAAATTATTTTGCTAGAAATAAGATGCAATTTTTGATTTTCGTATGCATCTTGATGTAATGCCCTGATCGCTAAAAATAAAGCAGGCACAGTTCCATGTGTTACCCTATTTAAACAAAAATGCTAGATTTTGTTTTCTGGGTTATCAGGCCACAAAATGCGTTGTAGGTCATGCTGATCCTCAGCTATATTGACCTGCCTATACATTCTCACTATACCGCTGACTATCACATAATTATGTTTATGAAATCTTAGAAGAATATTGAAAAGATCATCTTGTACTTTTGGACCAACCCTTAACACATCGTTAAGCGACAAGCCACACATTGTTTTTGCGAATGCATCAAACACTACGCGAAGCTTCGTGGTCAAGCTGTTCTGCTTAAAGACCCCGTGATGTGGCAAATAAAATGTTTTTTGAATTTAAATTTAACTCATTTTCAGATACATTTGACATATGTCCAAATTCTTGATATTCGTTCATGAAATGCGTATTGATTTTTCAATTCTAAATTTTTTAACAATTTATTTTCGAGAGAACACAATCTCTTTTCTGCATATAAGTACGAATCGCCCAATTCATTTATCTTTTGCGAACCGGTAAACGAACTTCGAAGAGACACGATTTATCACGTTAAGTGTGTCAACAAATTCGTCTTCGCACTGTTGCTCTTCTTTCGTGTATTTCAACGTTTCCGAAATTTCTTCCATAACCCAAAATTTCTCCAATTGCTTTTCATGTTTCACATTAATTGAAAGCTTTTATGATGATGTTGCTTTTATATTAGGATTCACGTTGACTAGACTAGATACTATCCACCCAAGTTTTGACTTTTGTAAAATAAGATTTCTTAAACCAGTTTTAACTGACCCATGCACAACAATTCAAAAAAGATCAAAGCTCTTATTATTAAGTCAATTACTCCTTTTACTGAGTGATGAATCTGCCAATGATAAATGTGACTGAATGTTTATATTTGAAGTACTAAAAGATACACTAAGAATGTGTTTTGTGATTTTGGGCAATATTAAAAATGAAAGCTTAACCTTGTATGCGTTAATAAGCAGATTAAATAGTTGCTGTAGTACTGCGTGTAATATCAATTTGATTTTCATTTATACCTATTGCGGGCAAATATACCTGGTAATTTTAATTATTCGAACAGCTCTTGTGTCATGAAATTATTCTGCCAAGCCGAATCAAGTAACATTCGTCATTTGAATAACTCTCCTTGATAATTTTCAATATAAACGTTTGCTGTAGACAATAGGATAAGTGATTCGTGAATGTTTGTAGAATAGTTAGTAAGTGCTATTGAATTACTACTTAAGTTTTCACTCGTTAGCGTTTGTACCTGTGGTGTTTTCTTTTCGTTCAATCTAGTATTTGTCTTTTCGAAATGCAATAGCATGTTATGATGACCTTGACAAGTTTTACAACCGCCTGACTTACATTCCGAAGCAAAATGAGTATTGCACAAACAATTTACACAAAGTTTTAATTTTTGAACATTCGCTAAATGATCTTTCGCGTTCAATGTACAAAAATCTTTACAATAATAAATATGATGAGCGCTTTTACAAAAAGCTGCATGATGGATGATTTTGAACTGAAACGAGCATAAATGATTTTAGGTTACGTTTTCTTTCAAAATTTTTATAGATAGGTTTACTATGATTGTTACGAATAGATGTATTAATATTTTCTAACAACTCACGTTTTTGTAAAAAAGTGATAGTCAGATTAGGTAGGCAATTCGTCTTTTAAACAAAGTGACTGTACCTGCCATTCCTTTTTTGTAATGTGATCGAGGTTTGATTTAAACATATAAATTATTAATGAGTTCCAACTGTCTGTCGGTTCACCTAATGATTTTAGAGCTCATATTTTTCTCTAAATCGTTAACCACTTTTCGCAACAATAAGTGTGACTTTTGTGATTGAAGCAACTTCAAAAAGAGCCTGAATATGTTTTTCGATTATGACCTTTTTATTTTCAAAAAGCCTTTTTTTAACAATGACCACCCGATATCGTACTTCTCATTTGAAACTTCGATTGAATCCAAAATTTGCTCCGCTTCCCCTTTGAGACAACTGCGCAATAGAAGAATTTCTCTACGTTATTGAGGCTTGTGTTTTGATCGATCAAGGCCGAAAAAGTGTCATAAAAACGCATCCACTCGTGATAGCCTCCAGAAAATTCTGGTAGAACTACCTGTGGCAGTTTGATGTGCTTTTGCAATATATTTTGAGAAGTACTAAATGACTGTTGTTCTAAAGCACCTTCGCCATCCTTTGCTTTTGCTCTATTGAATAAAATATGTTGTTTAGCCATAGCTACTGTCTCATAAAATAAATTTTCAAATGTTTCAAGTTCCTCTAAGACTGCTTTATCGTCTTCGAGTAAACTCAATTTGTGACTGAACTGAATCAAATTCCATAAAAACTGAATTAATAGTGTCCAAGCGAGTTTGTAGTTCAATGATTTTGTCATCTTTAAAGGCCTTTACAATATTTGAAAAGAGTCTTAATCTGCCTTTAATTTGACCGCGTTTAATATTAAATTGCTTTAATTCCGCTTCCATAATTGAATCTGCGATAAAATGCAAGCAAGTCTCACACTATAAAACATCAAAATTTTATTAGTGTTTGCTAGTGCAAAATATTCAAAAACGCAAATCGTTAGTTCGCCTTTGCAAACTGTTTTCGTGAGAAGGAATCAACTAAATTGCCTTTGTTTCTTGTGCAAAAAGATTGTGTGTGCTTAAACTGAAATGCACACATAATATAAATCAGTTTTAAATGTGACTATGATGTTACTGTTACTACATAATAAAGACAAGACAAAGATAAAATTCGAACGGTACCTATAGGCTCACAGTAATTAGGCTGCTTAACTTCCAGTTATTGAATTATGTGCAACCGCTCGTGACCTGATGCTTGATTGACAGAATTCAAGTGTAAAATGCTTGAAAGTGTTTTAGCTTTCGTACCTGGAAGTCATTCCCATTGCTGCAATAACTCTACATGGTATGTTCGTCATTGCTCTTGAACATAATGATAGTACCATTTTTCCACTTCAAAGTAGTGCTATTTTTCTTGCTTAAAATGCACTAAATATCAGATAGGTTTCGCTGAATTTGTAAAAACCATAATAAATACCGTAATTTGCTTGATGTTTCTTTAAACTGACAATACGTGGTTGGTATTTATTAAATAAAATATCCAACTGGAAGACTGACCAATGTTTGAACCAGTGCGATATGCTACAAAATTTGTGATTACAATTAATTATTTAATTGCACTGACTGCTATTTGTCTCTTACTTGGATCAACTGAGAGGTTCACCATTTCCATATAACTGATATACATGCAGTGAATAAAAATCTGCTTGTTGTTGCCTTTATATGTAATAAAATCAGAGCAAAAAAATGTGTATATAAAATTGACATAACTTGAATGACATTTTTTACTAACTATATTATTTTGTTGCAAAGCACTCTATAAAAGAAATTATGGTGTAACTAGCAATCTAGACATTTGCGAAATACTAATATGATTTAATTGAACAATAACAATGAGGCCATTCAAGGCCGAACCACAACGAAAAACCAAATTTCAGTTCAGTTCATGTTGTACTGTAATATGAAACACTTCTAATAAATGGTTATTTTTTTGTAAAATATGCAATCGACCTTGGTGTGTAAAATTATTTTACTATTTAATCCAATGACCAAAGCGTGCCTTTGATGCTCATTTTAAATGGTCTAAAAGCATATAGTCATTTAAGATGCAATAACTCGTAACAAATATATTGGCCAAAATTAGATTTTGATGAATATATTTGTGGGATATGATTTTATGCAGCTAAAAATTCTTGTATACATCAAATGTGTAATAAAACCAGCACTGCATCAAATAGAAATTCCATATCCCACAAATGTAAATTCAAGATGACGTAAACCTCACGTCCATGCCATTTTTGAGGGTTACTAGCTATTGCAGCAGCAGGAATATAAAAATAAAGCGATTTCGCACATGGTGTATGACACATCGGTCAGTTGTTATTGAGCATTGCTAAAAGTAGCTAGTATTGTGTCTATACTTAATATTACAATAATTGTTTACACAGAATAAATAATACTTTTTCTCAACAGAGTAAACTTATTGTCGAAATTCGCAGAAAACCAATAAGTAGTATATTTTCTTAATCTATTTAATGTTTGTTTGCGGATATTAAATACACCTGTTAAAACGTCTGCTCTCAGAAATTTTCTGTTATGCTAGCATCTTTTCTTGAAAACACTTGAAGTGAATCTTTCACAGTGAATAATTTTGTTTCAGCAATATCTTCGCAAATGTGTTGGTATGGGTATTTACAATTATAAACTTCAGGGTTTGCACGGTGATGTAGCTGCAAGGTGAGACGTTGCCCATTGAAAATCACAATAATCATCCAACTTTATCGATGATAAATTTCAGATAACCTTGTTCATATTTTAATCTAATTCACCAAATGTAGAAGCAATTGTACTTCCAGCAGAAGACTTTACAGTCTGTGAGATAAATGAAATAGATAATACCATACAAACTACCACAGCACCATAATTGATGCAAATGGTTTGTACGAAACAATACAGAATGTAAATTTTGTTAATCTTAGTAATGGACAGCTAGTTCACATAAAGGAAGTAAGCACAATTTTGCAAGACAATACTGCGAATAACTTGGATTGTTATGTTACTGATAAAGTTACAACTATACAAAATGTTGTCAGTCCAACAAAGATTAACACTGAAGAAATTATGCTAGCTAAAAATAGTTTGAAGGATCAATACAAGATAGATTTGTTAATCTTAGTCGTGGACTGCTGGTTCAAATGATCAAAGTTGATGAAGTTGGTACAATTTTGCACAACAATACTCCGAATAGCTTGGATTGTTATATTACTAACAAAGGCAACCATTTCGTAAAATGTCGACAGTGCAACAATGCTTAACAATGAGTAAAATAGGTCAAGCAAAGAACGATAATCAAAACCTGACCCCAGACTTTGGAAAACAAAGCAAAATAAAAGACTACTGGAACACTGATAGAAATATATTGGATTTGAAAAAATAGTAAAACAAAAAGCATAAACAAACTGCTTTAAGGCTTCAAAGAAAAATTGTGATTTTAATGTTAGTAAAAAGACTAACTTGCACTCTTGCTCACCTGTATGAGCAAAAGAAACAAAAGAACTCTTTGAAATGTTTTGGAAGATGACATGCGCTCACCGAAATCTTTATATCGTTAACCATGAGTAAGTTTCTAGTGTCAAAAAAGAAATAACGAATGAACAATATTCAGGCAATATTTCAATGAATTACTCGTTACCAGTACATGAGAAAAAAATAAGAGTGTTAGAAACTATTTTTTATTTACATCAAGTTTATGAGAATTTCAAATTAGAACCTGAGTTAACACTACTGAACATAAAATGCACGTATCAACAGTTACCAAAAAAAGAAACAAGAAGAAAGAAAAATGAAAAGACAAGGTTTTCTTAATAAAATTCTTTCATGATTTAGCTACCCTGCCACTTCATTACTGTCATAGCACCTCCTCGAAATAATATTTGAATCAAACAGTGTGGTCAAAAGTTGCATCATATCAAGATTATGCTTCAAAACGCAAAACTGGGAATAAAAGTGTTATAAGTCGATGAACTCTTGATGATCTGTTTGCAGAAAAGAAATTTGCTCTGTATCGGCCTAAAAACGATAAATACGTGTTACAGGTGAATGAAGCATTAAATTATTAAATTTTGAATTACTCGGAAGAGATGGAAATCCCGTAACAAAATGAGGGTGCACCAACTAACTACTGTGGTGTGGGAGTGGGTCCCTATAGAGACAACAAAAGAAATGATAAAAATTCGAAAAGTGTACAATAAATAGGTAAACTTACAAGTTATGTTACCAATAACACTTATCTTGAAGACTTTTCACATTGTCTCAAATTTATGGACGCCAACTCGTCTAATCTAGTGATAATCCTCTGGGCGACAAATATTTCTGAGAATCCTAATTACATCGGTCTCCTGGTGGAATGGAATTTCTTTTATAAAATGCTGAACTATATGTTTAAACAACTAGTTTCAGCTTACTGCTTCACCTAAATCTATTTGAATACAAGCATCATCATATTATTCACATAAACAGGTACACACACAGAATTGTAAAATTACATAAATCAGTTTCTTTTCAATTAGTCATAACCTTGATGATTCAACTGTACTAGGTTAAAGCACGTCCTCAACCTTTCAAATAAAAATGCAATGCCCAGGTTTTACACACTATACCTTACACTGATGATGGACTTTGTATAATTCCATTTAATCAAACAAGCTTCATGTATAAATGCCACCAACAATCAATAAAAGAAATTTCCAATCAGCTTCTAAACTTACAGTAGAGTCTTAGGGTGGATAAAGAATTCTACGGAGCCAGGCTTGAGTTAATGTTCAGCGGGGTCCATCATTTCCAACTTCTGTTACTTTGGAACCAGCCCATCACAATACTCTCGGTGTCAGGTTCTGTTGAAAATTCGCCGATATCCCCACGTTTTACTCCTTATATGCTAATTCACAAGGGGATTTATTTACTCTCAACAATCACCCTTGCATGTTTTTGTATCCGGCTCATGAAAAATTAATTGCTTTCTGTCAGGTATCTAGCGCATGTCTTTTTTTCCTACTCTTGCATGCCTTTGGAGGGGTCATTGCACTACGGTTCTTAATATTGAGCCTGTATTGAATCATGTGAAAAATATGTGAGTAATGTTATTGTGTATATTCAAAAATCCTTTAATGAATACATTGTAACCTTTGATTAGTATGCTAAGTGAGATAGTTTGTAACCTGATATTTAAGAATTTTACTCAATAAGCGTCTGTATTTAAGTATTAGTTATATAGTAATGATTCACTCTCACAATCCCTTTAAGGGAAAATGGGAACAAATTAAGGTTTACATTCCTCCAGGACGTAGTGGCGTGTTACACCATGGGTGATGAATATGGGATACAGGACTTGCCAAGGCAGGAGCATTTTTGAAATGTAGTGGGGATTATAGGAGCTTTCATTTAAGCCAATATACAACTATCTTTCAGGCAGAGGTATACGCAATATTAAAAGTGGTTGAAGGCTAGGAGATAAGAGTAAGTAACACAATTACAAAAATATACCATAGAAAGACACAGAGGACGGGTATGTTGTATTGAATAAATGGTGATATCTTAATATCTTTAATGTCTATAGGGTTACATCCATTACACATCGTGGAAAAAGTTATAGTATTTGACAATCACACAAAAACTATTGTTATGATGTCGTATTCCACAAAAACAACATAAAATGGCAAAAATTCACTCTATGTGGGTCGAGCAATATCAGAACATAATATCGAATACAGGTACTAAAACAAAAATGTAACAAGTAAATTATGAATTACAAAATTAAATACACTTTATAGTAGCTGAAAATACTAGATCATATAAAGTAAGAAATCGAGTTACGGCAATAAGGAATATAAAAAACATGTCAATATTGGGTTATTGAAAGATTAACAGAGAAGTGTTCCGATATTCCATAAAAAAAGAGTAGAAGAATACAATTAGAGGTGCAATTAACACATTCCCTATACTGTTAAATTTTCATTCAATAAAGGGAAAAAAGTTTCAAAATATAGATACATTCCTTTAATATACCATAAAACAGGGCTACTTGAAAATACACGAGCGTCTCACGGCAGTAATGCCGTGGCTGCAATGATAGGTTAGGTTACTGTTAGAAATAGATATTATTATTAAAAAACACAAATCACTTAACATGCATATCAGAACAGTTGTTGCTAAAACTATTGCAGACTGTTCTGATATGCGTGTTAAGTGATTTGTGTTTTGTGTTTTTTATAATGATATCTAATTTCTGTTTTTTAATAAAAATATCTATTTCAAACAGTAACCTAACCTGTCATTGCAGTCACGGCATTACTGCCGTGAGATGCTTGTGAAAATACCTGGTTTACTTGAAAGTGGATGTGCTGCTTACTATAAAGAAGTGCTGCCAATAAATGGTTTAGTTTACAACTAATAATTTCTAAGGATTAAATAGAGGACATTGCCAGTAATTTATTAATTTAATGTCAAGTTAATTTTTGCAGTTACTTGTGTGAAAAAATTAAAGTTAGGTAAAAAATTTAGGTATTTTACTGACTAATTACTTCATATTACCCAGTAATTGTAACTACTCAAAAGAGGGTACTATTTTTTTCTAAGACTATTGATATCTCTAAATATGTAAATAACCTCAATTCGTACCCCTTGTATCTTTTAAAACCAGTGGCGCGTATTTATTTCTTAATGTTGTTTCAGGGGCTTCTTGAAAATGGTTAGAACTTACAAAAGGAAGGCGAGGAGCAGCTCATATCAGAACTATAGTCAGGAGACTCTGGTTGCGGCTGTACAAAGAAACGAAAAGGGTAATTTGATGAAAATAAGTGAAGAATTCAATATGTCCTATGTCAGAAGCTTAGTTGTAGTACTGCGTTGTCAGATACTGATGAGAAAGCTATTGTTAATGCAATTTGTATAGCTTCAAAGTGGGGTACTTTTGAACCCAAAATGTAAAAGTATTAGTTTAAAACTATTTAAAGAGAAAAGACACGGAAATAAAACAATTTGTAAACAACAAACCTGGGAAAGGATATATGTAAAAGTTTTTGAATTGCCACAAAGAAGACCTGACAAAAAGAATCGCTCAGTCAATTAAACAAAGCAGAGCAGAAGTTAATCATCAGACAATCAACAGTTACTTTGATAATTTGTCACGATTCTTAGAAAATGTATTACTTGAAGCTGTCATCAACTACAATGAGCAAACTTTACAAACGACCCTGGTAGCTTTGAAGTTAGTGTCAGAAAGCAGCTTGAATACGCAGAAAAAAATAATGGACACTTCATGGTCATCAACTTATAACACTAACAATAAATTCGATGTGAAAAAAAGAAAATTTAATTTTGAAGGGACAAAATATATTGACGCGCTTTGTATAAAAGATTTGGTAAATAATAATTCTTAATTAATTGGGATATTTTGAAATTTTGTGGCTATAAAAATAATTCAAGTAAAAGTACAAATTTATTCTTTTAAATACATTTTATGGTAAGAATGAAGGGTGATGCACAAACAAAAAACACAAAGCAGACATCGAAATGTGACAAATACTTGGGTATACATTTTCCACGAATAAATGCATTGTAAGACACTGTAAGCACGAGAACTTGTGTGATAAGCATAGAGTAAACTAGATACGGTTTATTAGCCCGACCCTGATGGTAATAAAATATAATTTACAGTGGGAGGAGTTGTTGAACACAACAGAAAAAGAAATAAAGTTACCTGAAAACATCAGATATCTAGGGATATGAGAACGTGAGACCTTAGGCAAAGGTGGAATTTGCGTGAGGCCGTAAAACAAACTGTAAGTTCAAAAAGTAAATATTAAGAATTTGCTTCTAGAAAAGTAAAAAGGTAGTGAGATGAGGGAATTGTAGAAAGTTGAACAGAATGCAGCGTAAAAATGTAGAAACGCAGTATTTGATAATATATGTGAACCTACTCTAGTGCAGTACAAGATATTTTCAATACACTTGCGGATGAAATTAGCATCATTGTGACCGTTTAGAGAAAGTGGAATTTAAATTGTCCATTCCACCATTAAAATGGAATTTTGATGTTGTGTATAGCTGTCATTCGAATGGTAGAAAAAACAGGAAGTATATTGTTAACAAAATGGAAGCTGGTGTGGTCTGGACATTCTAAACCTTAGAATAGGTGAATTAAATGCTAAATAATATTATAGGCTTGTTTATAATTCGGAATAATTTACAGGCGAGTGTTAGACATAGCTATGGTTAAAACTTTATGACATAGTACATTAATTGAACATCACAGTCATTATGTTTTTGATTGATTTATGATTTGCCAAGAGAAAGAGTAGTGATTAAATTTAAGTAGAAGGTTATTAGTTTAAGATATTAAGAAATATGTAGGTATTAATATTAAAGGATTTTGAAAGGACAATGAAAAGATACAGAAAAATCTTTTTGTTTTTGAAGGACATTGCTAAGAATAAATTTATGAATGACTTAAAATTAAATATGAAAGCAGAAAAATGTTGAAGTCGAGAATAGTTCTGTGAATGGGTCAAATTTAAGTTTTTTTAAAGACTTTCCTTTAGGATAATAAAAAGCATTTTACTTTGAGAAATTTCTTTAATTTTGATCAACTTTAGGATACCAAAGCAATGCAGAATAACCGTCTTCCATATAAAAATGACACCATAGGAATTATTTTCAGACCCATTAAAATAAAATGGCAATCAGTTCTCAGAGATTGAAAAATAAAAAATAATGGAGTTATAAGAAAGAACTGTATTCCTACACTGAAAAGGCAGTGTTTGAAAAAGATCGGTGCACTAATTGAAGGGATCATTAAATCTGGATCCGAAGCAACTGGCATTATACCGTTCATTTACATTCCCAATGCTCCACCCGAAGGTACTACATTGGCCAGGAGGCGAGTTTTTTGTTGCCTGGAAATTTAGAATTTTGCCGAACCCTTGCCGTTCCAGACAAGGTAGGGATCTTTAACGTGCGTGACAACACTCGCACACGGGACCTCCATTTAACCTCTCATCCGAACGAGGGCGTAATTTTTGTGAAAAATGCTCACCTGCCATTTTTCAAGCAGTCGGCCGTGTCGGGATTTGAACCCAGGACCTTGGGATCCGTAGTCTTACGCTTACTACATTGATCCACGGCGACGCCACTGGCATTATACCACTTAACCATGAAAAAATTATCTTCAAATTTCTGAAAGTACAAGATCTTGCAGCATCAGTAGAAGCACACAATAATTGAGGCAGGCCATGCACAAAATGTTTCAAGAAGCTAGATTTGGAAAGGCAGGAACATCTGGTGAAAAGCAAAAAAAAAAAGAAATTGTCACCAGAACCAGACAACAAGGAGATATTGAAAAGGCCATTGACATCGTTCACAGAAAAATCGAAAGAGAAATAAAATTAACCAAATTGAAAATCAAAACAAAAGATATTATTGCCAAGCTCTAATAAAAGTGAAAAAGATATATTAGTGACAACAGAAAATGCTTATGTTTTTGAAATTGATCACACTCAAGGAAAACCCCAACAAGACGAGCCTTAGGACGACGCTGTGTATGAAGAAATCGCCGTGGTGAAAAACTTCGACAATACGTTTGAAAACTTGAAATGTGGTGAATACATTTTCGTACAGCTTTCGTACAGTCCACAACAAAAAGTGGAACCTTGAAATTTGTGGTTAAAATAATTTTCCGCACGAAAATGGCTATTTTTGCACATTTTTGAGGCCAGGTGAAAAGGTAAAAACCAGCTATAAATATCCAGTTGTTGAAAATACCATCCTTGTTGATAGAAATGAGATTATAATGAAGCTAACTATCATGGAAATACTTAGATATGGTTAGATAAAACTTAAGGAACTTCCTGAATAAATTTTTGTTCCAATTCTTTGGATACCTAGTTTACTTAAAAGTTTAAGATTTGTTATGTTAAAAACTGGTTTGGTTGAGTTTACTAATGGCTCAGTAAGTTTATGAATAGCCTATTACCTTGTCTTTATAAGATTAATGTGAATTTAATAAAGATTTCCATTTTTTACTATAAAAATAATGTTTTATTCAATGTTAACCAACCGATGATCAAAATTGTAGTTCCATTTCAAATCGTTACTTTCATTTAGCCCCAATATAATATTTTCTTAAAAATCTTCACAGTCACCGCCAAATTTTTAAGCAACCCTACCGTGGGGCTACTTGAAAATTAGTATTTACAATTTTTTTTTTTAGAAAAGTGGTGAAAATTATATTGTTTATATTGCTGTAAGGCCTTGTTTAGACCTGCAATTTCAACACAGCTATTTTGGTTTCTGAAAAAGCTTACAGATTTGGCCCTGGCTGAATGAAGATTCTAAAAGGTTTTATCAAGCAACCTCGTTTTACGGTACTAATAAAACAACTTTAATACTAGGTACTTACATTGACTCCCTTCTCGAGCACCAAAACTAATTAACATTTTTACTAATGGACGGTTATTACTGAGGACAGCTACATCAAGAGGAGATAGTCCATCATTATTTATACTAAAAAAAGAATAAACATGGATTATTAATAAGTAATCATTCTGTAGTTGCCTAAGAGGATCGATCATGTGCACTAGTCTCAAAACAAAGAAAAATAGTAACTTACAACCAGAAGCTTAAAAAATGAACCGTTCGCCTATTATTAACAGTTTTATATATTATCTGGATGTGTGCATACATACACTTAAAACATAATTACTGTTGTAAGAAGTATCCTATGTCATTTGATTAAGTTGGAATAGTTTAAGTATTTATTAGTTAACCCTTCAGTGCCCAATGATGCATATATGCATCAACCACATTATTGCTTCACATCAGCAGAGCTAGATCATATTGCTCGATAGAAACTCCATTATGCATTTATGCATCAAACTATTCACCACACAAACACACGTATAACCTCATTCACACATGGTTTGGTTTTATTCAATTTAGTGTGCTGTCTATATAGATAAGGTTATGTTCAAAACTAAGTGCATTTGGATGTAAATTTTCTTAAATAATAAAAATTTTCTGGTAATATCTTGATACAAAGAGGGTAAACATTATTAGTTATAAAAAAAGTTATACACTTTCTTTCTATTTGCGAAAACAGATGTGATTCATTTGTGAATCATTGGGCAGTGTGGTACATACTGCATGGAATGTTGAATAATAACTAGTATATGTATTTTTTTTTATATTTTTATCAGCTATTTCAAAATTATGTTCTACATACCACTGATTTTAAACATATTTACAAAACTACAGATCTAGGGAGCTTGAGGGTAGACGAACTCTTCAACTTGATCGAGGAAATTAAAAGACAGTGAAGATGAACTAGACGATGACATTGATAATCTTGATTATATTGATATGGACGGATCCCAGAAAATATGGATGTTTTAAAACATAGTTTGAAAGAACCTTTTATACTGGATGCTCCAGAAAATAGCAACCTCATTACTGACCATTCTGCTATAGGAAATTTAAATTCTACAGGGTTTTCTAATTGTCAAAAGTCATCTAAAAAGGAATATGGAAGCTTCAGTGCTCCTGTTCAACTGAAGCGGAATGTGATAATGGCATAAAGATAATTAGGGAAAATGCTGTCGAATTTTATGGGAAATTCAACCTAGCCCGATTCTATCAAAGGACTAGAAATGCCATAGAAGTTTTTCAAATATTTCTTTTGCAATGTTTTGATGGAATCAGTTATTGAAGAAACTATTAGATATAGTGTTACAAAAAATCCATCAAAACCATTTTCTATCTGTAAGAATGAGTTGATGAAATATTTGGGAATTGTATTTTCACATCAGTGTGTGTTTTACAAAACGTGAGGCTCTTTGGAAAGAAGCAGTTGGTTTTCAAATTGTAAAAGGCTGTTACGTACATTGATGGAGCCTACAACCAAAGACCAAAAAGAAACAGTATTACCGGGTTCAATCGGCAAAGTGGGCGAGGAATTGTACAGATAAACCCGCAAAGGAGAGCCTGAAATAAAATAGTGAAAGAAAAATTATACACTCACGCATTCAAACTCAACACAAAATATACCACAAAGAAGAAACCTATAATTTAAAAAAATATATACAATGGCACATGAGTACCCAAACAAAAATTAGCAATCCATACGTAAAAATTACCCATATATACACAATGAACAGTAAACAGTTTTGAAATAGCGAGCTGTCGTTTTTAAGTATCTCCCCTTAAATTTTTCAGCAACAAAAAAAGAAACCCAACGCAACCCTAAAAACCGCAGCCCTAAATGGTTATAACTATAAAATCAGTTATGCCACATTGGCAGTACAATGTCTTAATCTAATAAAAATTTAGAACACAAAAAACCCCCACGGTAAACTAACAGTTATAAATTATGATTACATACAAATTCCCCAAAAACGAAATTAATAACTACTATTTCAATCTAACTAATGATCACCTCATCACGTGCATAACGATAATCTTTCTACCATCATTAAATTTAGTCCACCAGTAAAGCGGAAAGGTACTGGTTCTACCAGTTTTGTGAGCCCATAGAAATAAAATATGGAAGAACCACTCAACCTAGTAATCGTTGCAGTCTTTAATAATGGGGCAGAGGAGAGGTGTGCGTTATCCCGCTTTGGGGTGGTTCTCTCATCATAACCAGGAACGACCATTTATAGTGGCTTTACG
Organism: Platerodrilus igneus; assembly: GCA_036346225.1. Lineage (NCBI taxonomy): Eukaryota > Metazoa > Arthropoda > Insecta > Coleoptera > Lycidae > Platerodrilus > Platerodrilus igneus. The sequence goes on along the minus strand of JARFIW010001108.1, from coordinate 4,220,842 downwards.
GCCAGCAGAAGAAGCTAGAGCAATTACAATTAACACAATTAAATACTCGCCATGCCGCATTGCGTGCACGAAATCTTCATCAATCAAAACGGAATGGAAACAACCAAGAATATATTAAATGCTTTCGTGTTGCTGTTCGAAAAAAGAGTGAATATTAATCTTGTTTAACTAGCAACCAAAGCTTAACGTAGTATTTTTATTCATAATTAACCTGGAAAACCAGAGTTTATATTGGATAGCACTCGGCTTTAATTCAACGAATTCTTTCAATGAAAAACACATAAGAAGCAATTATCCGATACTTGCAACACTATCGACTATCTGAATATAGCGTAAATTTTACGAATTCTTAGAAAGGGTATTAATTATTAATTAGCAGAAAGATTTATCAAGTAAAATATACAGGATATTTAATTTATCAAATAAAGTTTCGTTTTAGAAGCAAAGTGGATTTTAGTTGAAAATTATTAGAATTAATTTATGCTGAAAAAGGATAACGTAACAAGGCACTATGTCTAGAAATTCATTTGAAGCAATTTAGTCAATGCTTCCTGTCAATAACACCACTTTGGAAACAAGCAACAAATTACAAAAACTACAACCGATTATTGATAGCCTTTCAGGCAATTTTTGCCTATTCCTATGGAGGAGAAGTGATCTATAGATGAACAGATTTGTGCTATCAAAGTCAACCACCATTTATAGATTTACTTGCTCCTCAAATCACAAATGGGGCTATAAATCAATTGTTCTTTGTGGCGTGTCTAGGTTCGCGTATAAATTTGACATTTATACTGGCACAGAAAATGATCTGACGAGGCGACCTTGTAACAGACCTGATTCGAGTGCTAGTAGTAGTAAGTTGTTCCTCTAGCATGCGATATGCCTAGAAATTGTTTCTAAAAATTATATTTTGATGACTATTATATGTCACTTCTTGTTATATCCTACTTAAAGAAAATCCGCATTTATTCCCTTGGTAGAACCAAAAGTGAAGAGAGGAAAATTAGGGGATATAACAAATTATAATAGAACTGAGATTTCTAATGTCTGTTGGGAGAACAAAACTGTTTTACTCTATCCTTTGTTGGTGAACATCCAATAACTAGACTACATTTGATTTTTCAATGCTCCACCCAAGGGTGCAACACTGGTCAGGAAGCGAATTTTTTTACCTAAAAATTTGGAATTTTGTCAAACCCTTGCTGTTCCAAGCAAGGTATGGATTTTTAACGTGCATGACACACTTATATATGGAACCTATATTTTACCTCTCATCCGAACGAGAACGTATTTTTGTGAAAACTGTGTGCTTAACATTTTTAAAATCGGCTGTGTCGAGATTCGAACCCAGGACCTTGGGCTTAATAGTCACACACATATCAACTAAGCCACAGAGCCGCCTAAACCAATACCTACAGCGAAATGGTTTGATAAAAATAAAAAGAAAACTGTTCAGGTACCCTGTCCAGCTATTAAACAATACAACGTTCCCATGGATGGAGTTAACTTACTAGATAGTTACATCAGCAGGTATCTGATCAAGATGCGATCTAGAAAATGGTATATGTAGCTTTTTATTACCTCTTGGATGTCACAATTATAAACGTTTGGCTCAATCACCAAAGGTGCAACAAAGGAAATAAAACAATGTCGCTACTAGATATTAAAATTGAACTAGCTACAGTATCTGTCCCACTAAGATTTGGAAAACCTTTTGTTACGCTCACTGTCAGCTAGCGTACTTAAAATACATCGTTTTGTATAGCTGGTTGTATAACGGTTGATTTACATTAATAAATAAATAATTATTCGTCTTTACGCTATCTATTGAGGTGGAGATAAGAGGTGCTCAGATGTTATGTTAATGAAGTCGAGTTTATATAGACGATAAGCAGTTATAATAGAGCGAGTTTATTAAACAGATTAGCGTAGTTTTAGTAGTTGTTCGTTGTTTCTTAAATTAATGAATTGTAAATTGGATTGTTCTTGTCTAACCGCTGTAATTAATGAGTAGATATGAGTGCTGCTTTCATATAAATGCTGTTCCTTATGTGGAGATATGAGTTTATTAAACAGAAGAGTCAATAAGCGGTTATAATAGCAAGCAGTTTGTTTTTGGTTCCTACATATAAATTGCGTTGAAAGTACTGTTGCCCGTGTTTTGCTTTTGAGAATAGTGAGAATTGCATGCGGTATAAATTTTCGAATTGTTTTTGCGGAACATTGACTTTATTGATACGCGTGTCCTACTAATGATGTTTTTTGGTTGTTTTTCTTGTGGAAATAAAGTGGTATAACTTGTTAAACTCGACGGCACGTGTTCTTACGGAACAATTGACGGACTTACGGAGTGTTTACATGTACCTTTTAATTGTGGGTTTTTTAGTGCATACTTTAGATTGTTTAAATACAGTTTTAAGCTTGGGTCTTGTTTCTGAGAATGATGATACAGTTGTAGCAGATAAAACACCCCGTGTTAACAGAAGCTTACTGCAAAAACTTGTCAGATGACCTGCATTGCAGCGTGCCTTGAGGGTCCGTGACTTTGAATTCCAAATTTTTATTACAATTTTTGCGATTTGTGTTGCAAAATATTTTCGAAATTGTTTTCTTAGAAAATAGAATTAACAAGGAAGTTATCAATGCCACATGGTTCCATTCAGTATGATAATGTCTAGGGCTAACACCAGTGAAGTGTGGTGAAGTGCTTCGGTAGTGTAAAGTGTACTAAATTCTATCAACCCCATCACAATCAAAGGTGAAGTACTTCGTTACTGCAAGACTTTCTGTAAGTGAACTTTTACTACTTGTTTATTGCTTTAAATATCTATCCGTTGCTTACCATATCTTTGTCGTTCTGCTATCTTTTACAAAAGACTTGCATGCTATTCTAAAACATAGAAAAAAAAAGACTCATACTACTGAATTACTCGTCAAATGTGCTTACCTATCTACCTTTGTTAAAAAATTTTCTTGATTTATGTTAAATTGGTGTGTGAGGAAACGTTTCTGCTACTCCCCAATATTACCTCACGTTGTGATAAAATTTTTTGTGATGCTTTACCGTTTGCTACATTATATAGATTAGCCAACTGTTTTTTTTTACATTCTTTTTTTTTCAGGTTTACTTAACTTTTTTTTTCAGGTATTCTAATTCTTTTCTTACAGGTACTGTCAGTGTGCTTTCTACACCCACCCCTAATCTCCGATTGAGCCCGGTCATTATGTGATTTCTTAGTGTTACGCACAGCTACGAGTCAACGTAACAACATTGAGACTAAAAGGAAAACCAACAACAAGTCCATAACTCCTCAGGATGCGAGACTTGACAAAAAGAATCATTTTCCCTTATGGAATAAAATCTGCTTGAGGTGCAAAAATCCATTATGCAAATCGCAAACGTTGGTCACCAAAAATGCAAAACCGCTCTTTGTTTTAATCAAAATAAGAATCTTTTTTTATTTCCTAATAAATAAATTTTAATTTGTAATTCGTACATAAATTTGTTTCTGCAGGTTAGAATGGGTACCTATATATTTTGTTTCGACATTACTGTTATCCACTGATTCATATATGCATCAAAGTAATAATTTGTTATTAATAATATAAAATCTAGAGATAGATTTATTAAATTATTTTTGTGTCACTTTTATGAACATAAGTTACGTGTGATTCGTAAAAAATCAGTTAAATTAAAAAAATTGGACACTGAAGGATTAACATTTCAAATGTTATAAAAATAATATGCAATGTAAAAACAATAACTAAAAGAGTCATTGCAAATTGAAAATAGTAAAAATGGAAACTGTTTATATATAAAGAAGTTCAAAAAACGTACCAAGTTACTACTCTTTTAATGTTGTTTGTCAATAGGCCACAGATTATCCTAATAGCAGCACTAATATGACAACATGCCCTTAGTGCATAGCTACAGCAATTTGCCTATAATCGATAATGCATTAACAAATTTACCTGTTTACATCAACATCAGTAGATTCTAGAATAGTTCTTGCTTTTTCCAAATGCCCATGTTCAACTGCAGAAAAAAGTGCTGTAACAAATATAATTTTACAAAATCAATACTTTACATATTATGTACGATTGAATAAAAATTTATGAGAGACATTAGTAAATAAAAACAATTAGTAACAAATACTGTTTAAAATCATACTTGGAGTGCCATACAAAACTGTACAATACCTTCGTTTGCAACAATTCAATAGTACTAAAACTCAAATAGTTAAAGGATGTTCATGTGCCCTAGTAAAACAAAGTGTGCTGTGTCAATCAAATGTTAGTGTTTTTAATCCCTAGCTTACCCTGTAAATGTATATTGATCCTTGCCAATCGTTCCAGACGTTGTTGCATTACTTTTGCTTGTTTTTTACTTGGTTTTCGACCATGATGTGATAATAATTCTGTATTAATAGGGGCATTCACTATTTCCATTTCGTGTTCACTGGGTAATGTAGATAGCTCTAATAAAAAATAAAAAACTAAAACAAGCTCAACTAAATAAAGAAGAATACGTATAAAAAAACACAAATCAAAAATATATAAAGTAAGCAGAAAAAGCATGCCACTTGCAAATAGTTTAAAAAATTTTCTTTAGAAAAAACTGTTTCAACAATATAAAAAATAAGATTCCTTTATATTAGCAAATAAATAAGTAATATGCATTACATCAAGAGATTTTATTAAAACTTTAACACAGAAAAATTAATATAAAAAAAAGATTGATTTTGAGCATTTTTTCACAACTATCTCTGCAGTGCAAAATAATCAACACACGTGTATTGGGCATTAGAGAAAGAGGTAGTGCTAATATTGGTAATATACGAGAACTTTGTAAATCAAAAATGGAAAATGATCCTGTTATGATCCCAAGCAACCCATATACTTTCATAGCACCTGTAATGGGGCAAAACCCTTTAGCTGCCATACAACGCACTGATCGTCATAAATATGTACCATGCTAGAGGTAAAATAAATTACTATTAGCCTCATAATAACCCATTGAAAATACCAGTATTGACCTCTAGCATTAATTGTTTGGCAGAGTAATAAAGACCACAGTTTGTCGTGGTGGCCTGTATAGAACAAAATCATAAGTAGAGATGTACATATATGTGGTAAAAAGGCATAAGCAGTAAAGTAATATACAAAATTAATTAATTAATTTTTTCAGAGTCATAACAGTACAGAAAAGTAATTTTTAACCTTGAGTAATTGTCCACAAAACACACCACACAGTTGATGTTATTACATTAGTCGGTTTTGATCCACAATATTTTTCAAAGTAACATACAAAGAAAATGCATTAAACATAAGAATAAAATAACACAAAAGTTATAAAAATAATATGGAATTAAAAAAAGTTATAAAAGACACGAGTAACATATTTATGATTTTGTATAATACATTTGGTTTTCCGGGCAATATAGGCAATAAGTAGTACCTCGAAGAGCTACAGTTGCCTTATCTGCTTCTCTACTTCCCAATCGTTTTCCATTTTTCGTGTAACAAGTTACACACCTTTTTCTTATTTTTCTGATTTTGTTTGATGTTCTTCCTCTGACTTGTCTAGAAAAAGTTTCTTTATTCGACTGGTTTTAGGTTCTTCATTTGTATCACCAATATTTAGTAAATTTTTAACCAGAAGGTCTTTAAATGCAGCAATTGATGTTTTTTTTTTATAACAGTATTATAAATAATATGGGCATTGACAAGAGTGATACCAAAGTTTAGTTCGAGTGCTATCTTGTGATACCATTTGATAGATTTTTGTACTGCACTGGGATAACTGGAGCACTGGCAGGATAAATCAATACCAGCTTTTCCAGCATTATAGTCTTGAATTATCTTGGGCTCCAAAATTTCTTTTCCTTTCCTATTTTTTCTATCTGCTGTAGTTATTTTACAAATCTTCCATTGACAGCTTTAGCATATTTTGCTTATCCTTCCATTTCAATACAATTATTCCTTTCTCATTATACTTGTATGTAATTTCGTTTTCTGATAATTTTGGTTTACCATATCGCTTGGTATGTTTCCTATTTCTTTTTAGTGTTCCTACGATGAGCATTTTCTGTAATAAATATTCTGCCAGTTCTAATGAAGTGTAGTAATTGTTGGCAATGTACGAACGTCCTTGACCCAAATATTTTTTGACTAGTTTTAGTGCTACATCAATTGCTAGAGATATATTTACCTGTCTCTTCATGTTTCTCTTGGTATATTTGAATACAATAAGTGCATTCAGTACTATTAGAAATTTTAAATAATTTAATGCCATATTTGTGCCGTTTGTTTACATGGTATGTACTGACAAAATAATAACCTTCCTCTAAATGGGACCATTGTTTCATCTATACACAAGAATTCACTAGGTACTTTATAATATTGGTATGCAACTTAAAGTTTGTCTTTCAAAATTTTTATTATATGTAAACGGTCCCCCTACAGCTTCTTCATTATCTGCAAAATACCACATGATTAGTAATATTTCAAACCAATTTCTAGACATAGTTTTTGGTGCAACATGGTTTTTATATATGTATCTTGTACTCCAATAATTGTATAATTTAGGGTATCTAATTAATCCCATCCATAACAGTAGCCCCAAAATTTCTTTATTTCTTGTGGGTTGGTGTTTTTCCAGTGGTTTAGCCTACTACTCCTACTATCGTTTTAGTAGCTAATACGTGTCTGGCATAAATATTTATTTGGTCAGATATAAGTTGAATTCTTTCTGCAGCTATGAGTTCAAAAAATGTTAATGGATGGTCATATACATGCAAATTTATGTTCTGTACTCCTTTATTCATGTTTGAGGAAAGACTTTTTGTATTACAGGTGAGGTAGTGTTAATGATTTTCCATACATTTTCTGTAATAGCAGTGTTTCTGTTGTCTTCTTTCTCCCCAATAGCCATTAATTTTTAGTCGAGTGATTCACTGGATGTTGATTCAATGTCAAAGTCATTCGGGTTAAAATTTACGTTAAGTACTAAATCATCACTAGAGAAATTTCACCATAAAATTCTGAAGTTGGTATTGCAATGAAATTATGTACTTTGAGGGTATTTATAAAAACCAACTAAATCTTGTTACAAACATTGAATTGCACGTTCTAGTGGGCTGACTTTGCAATGCAAGTAAGAAGTGCAGATATACATAAATAACTTAAGTTTTGTATAAGTCATGCTCATGCTGAAATAAAGAAATGTGTAGGTAGAGGCAAATCAGTTTAAAAAGAACCCAGGGCATTTGACAGATTGCGCAGAAATGTAGTAACAGTGGCATACTTGAATTATTACGGTGATGTTAGGGTGGGTGCATTTTATAAATATCCCTGCACGCAATAACAAACCAACCTAATTTAGTTCTAAAAAGAACTGTTTTATAGCAGGAAATGAAATAATATACAAAGAATAAAAAACAGTTGATGTAAATTGCAAAATGTCAAACCGACAGAAAACAAAACACCCTCGACACTGGGGCTGTGTTCTACAACGCAAGCCTAGGTAGACGAAAGATAATTTCTGATTGGTTGATTGTACAAAATTCCACACCACTGAAACCCGAATACTGCAATCCCTAATTACATACAACATACTCTCCCAAACCGATTTTTGCTGTGCGTGCATTATGACGATGGTTCTTCTTAAGGTGAATCGCCTTAAATATTTTATACAACTTTTTTACGTATGACTGATGGACAGTTTGCATGACCAGTTGGCAAGTACAAGTTCTCACCATGCCATACAACGGCTGGTTGTCGTTTGTTTATTTTTGTATAGACTTATTGAATTGAATATTTGAAACACATTTCTAAATTTAAAACTTAAACTGTAGCTCAAGTAATGAAAGTTGATTTTGGCCAAAAAGAGTATACATATCAAATATATGTGCAGCAGTTAGTGTTAATGTTATAATGATAAATCGACGCAATAATAATTTGTAGGTTAAAACACCTTTCATTTCAAAAATCAAAATGTAAATCGTTTGCAAAATAGGAATGCAAATTTAACTTGATTAAATTTTAATACTCTCTCGTTTGGAATTCTATATTAGGAGTGAGCTAAACAAAAAAACACAAAGTTAGCCAAGAGCAAGTCGAGCTCGCACTAGGGTTCCGTACCAATACTACAGTGAGCAATCAATAAACCAAATTAAGCTGTTTTTTTATGTATATTTAAATCTTATCCAAAGTTGATTGTGATAACTGAAAAATGAATATATTGTCCCACATTGTATTGGTACATTAGTAAATACGTTGTCAAAAAAACCTGCAGTTTTCAGATAATCTATGACTCAATAGCTAGTATCCCCATTAAAATCAAAATTTTAGCTTTGGAAATGTAGTGAACAGGGGGCGGTCATTTTTGGTACATTTTGAACTATATCCTGAAGATTACTGGACCGACAATTATAAAAAAATATTTTTAGAAGCCTTTTAGAATCCTCCTTCAAATGATACCTCACACGATATATTGATTAAATTTTTTTTTCTTTTGACCGAATTAACCCCCGCCATTTTAATCTAAAAATATTTTTTTTCTATTTTCTGACTGTCGATATATGTGCGCGCCATAAAGACCTAGCATTGTGCCAAATTTCAAATTCCTACATTACATAGTTTTCTAGAAAAACCTCTGTGACAGACGGGCGGACGGACAAGAGAGTGATCTTATAAAGGTTCTGTTATACCTTATAAGGTTTGGAAACTTAAAAACATACATTCATAGATTATCATTTGGTGCCAAAAATGTTTATCTCAATCTCTATGAACAAATAAAATAAATATGTGTTGATGAGCCTTATTGAAATCACAGTTAAGAATCGAAAGTTAAAAACGGATTTGGTTATTTTATATTTCGTTTTCAAAAATCTAGTAATATCTGGAAATGCAAAAATATTATTTCACTGCTTTATGAAGAATATTTTTTATTAATTGGAATCTAATTGACATCTATTAATAATGATGTCATCTACAATATGGAAAAACCCTGTAAACAATGTTTCCAGGACAATTAATAGCAAAATACCAATGGTTAATAGAAACATTTTTATCTCTAGACTTACATCATTGACTATACAAATATTAAAGCTGTAGCAACACACTACATTTGATTTTCCAATGCTTCAGCAAAAGGTACTACATTGGCCAGGAAGCGAGCTTTTTTACTGGGAAATTTCGAATTTTGCAGAAACCTTGCTGCTCCAAGCAAGGTAGGAGTCTTAAACGTGCTTGACAACACACACACATGGGATCTACATTTTACCATTTTACCAAGGGCGTGTTTTTGTGAAAATTGCTTGCCTAACATTTTTCAAGTGGTCCATATCGGAAATTGATCTTGGAACCTTTGGTGTAGTAATCACACGCATACCGATAGCCATAAAGCCGTCCAATTGTAGTGACAACACTTCTGTAAAATGTGGTAGAATTAAGATACTGACACAAACCATTAGCAAACTCACAATTTCTGCCCTTTACCATTGAATTTGACAACTGACAACACACTTTGACAATAGAGATTCAACTCAATGGTATGCACAAGTTGGATTATAAAAAGTGCACACTGCAAACAATAATTCCATGTTTATAAAGATATGACAAAGTTGCACAGTTTATTGTCATCTATTTTTTTTGGGATAGATGCTTGATCCATTCTAAAGACCTGCACCTTGAAGAAGTTCTAGATTACTAGAACGGTAGAATAACTTGTGCGTTCCAGTGATCTAGAGAGCCAAACTACAGGTCCAACCAAAGTAGTAGGGTCTCTAGTGAGGAACCAGACTAAGACAGGTTCCTGAAAGACGGCAGCAGCTTCTTCGATACTTTAAGTGGCAGAGACCATAGGGGTCGGTATGGAATTCTAAGACACACTACTGCAATGTGGAAGACAACAGGAAACCATCACATTACCCCACAATTACACAGCATACTTAAATTATTATTAAAGAAGATGGCATCCTTTGAGGTAAAAGATTCCAGATTTAATTTGTCCCTCATTCGGATCTCTGGGAGGGAACTACTTTGGAGGATGTAATCGGAAAGTATAAAAAAAGATCTGTGAACATTTTGCGAGTCGGAGCGTGGAATGTCAGAAGTATGAAGCACCTATATAAGCTAGAGAACTTGAAAATTGAAATGGATAGGTTGGCATTAGACATAGTAAAGATCAGAAACTGTGCAAATTTCAGGGAAATGTGCAGGTTAGCACAGAATAGGAAACAATGAGGGTAAACGTCTAACCAGTTCCAGGACTGAAGACCTGATGATGAGATGCTCAATCAATGCTGCTTCCTGTTTAACCAGAGGCAATATCAATTTCAGTATTTTAAATGGAACACCCTGTATATTTTATTATCGGGTTCTTTGTTAAATTGTCTTTTAAAAAGCTCAATAGCATCATATGCCTAAAAGCAATAGCTAGTGAGATATTCATCAATTAGTGTATTTAAGGCAGGCAGTGGAACACAATAATATCAAATAATGTTAACAAACGTCAGTAGTTCACATTTTCTCCTAGTGTTATACTGTTTAGTGTTAACCATGGATGACAATATGCTAACAGACATGATTAAAAGTATATTTTGAATGGAATAAAAATAGTGAGAAGGCTCTACACCTTTACACTGAGCAGTTCTCAATGAGAGCAGTTCCAAATCGTCAAAAATTTAGCCGACTTGAAGGAAATTCGAGGAAGTTTGGGGTTTTTAGAAAACCTAAAATAGAATAATGTCAATTTCAAAGAAATATAAAATTCGATGTTTTTCTTAGTGTTGAAGGTACTCCTAGAACATCCAATTCCAGACATTGCAGGTAACATTGGTTCATTACATGCAACTGTGTAGAAAATACTTAAAAACATATATTTGAATGATATGTGCCACAAAAAGTGCAAGCCATAGAAGAAAATCACAGAGGTTGCAAGACTGCCATTTTGTAATTTCTATTTAAATATAATGGCATAGTATCCGCTTTTTTATACCAAAATTATTTGATCGGATGAGTGCACTTTCAGTAATAGTGGCATTTAAAATTCCTAACCATTCTTGGTGTTGCAATTTCCATGTCACTGAATAAATGTTTCGTTTAATAATGTCGCTTTAACATTTAATACTTTGAAGGCCGAGACTGATTTGTAATAGAGTAAATGGATTGGTTTACATTTGAATTCTATAAAAAAAGCAGAAGTCAAAAGATTTGACAAACTCCTTGGCCACTTCCCTCTAACTTTTCACTTCTTTATTGATATGATGATAGTTAAAGGTAGGGTTCCTGATAATGTTATTACTAACCTTAAATCCAACAAAAAATGCCTCATAAACAACAACAATCAATGAAGGGTTAATAAATTTCAAAACGGATTAAAGTAACTCAGAGATTTTTGGATGTTAATAATATTTTTGTTGTTTTGTAAATTTTTATGAAAAATTTAATAAATTAATATTTAGTAATAAAATACTGATTGAATCGTATAATTTTATTAATATATTTGTGATTTTTAAAACATTTAATGATCAGCTTTACATAAATATGACAATATTGTGACGTTCTTTCCGTTGAACTTGTTCCAGTCCAATATAACTATAATTATTCACAAACATTTACAGACAATCTTTAATAGATTAAAATGCCACCACCTCCCACCTTCTACCTCCGATCTTCCACAACCTACCTCATACTTCCCACCTCCCACACTTTCACCTTTACCCTGTTCTCTGTCCTCCTTTTTAAATCTACTTCCACCAATTCTAATTTTCTTTCCTAAGTTGATAGTATATAAGTAGTCGATACAGGTTTTATTTCTTTTAAGGTGTATGGTAAAAGTTTATCGTATGTATTGGTTCGCTTTTTAAAATTTGCGAAGAACATTACTTGTAGCGATCAGTACTAGGTCGACAGTGTTTACATTTTTTGTCAAAAAATTTATCCTAGGAATCGCAGAAAATGTGCCTCCGACTTTAATATAACACTTACGGGTAATTAATACGCCATTCTTTTTGATCCATCTTCTATGACTTCCACGTACTTAATCAGTAAGCAGTTAAAACTGAATGCGGAAATTATATAATTTATATTTTGCTGTAGTTCTTAATATTTGGTAAATTAGGCTGTAATCCAATCTCCTTTATTACCGTTTCTCCGATAAATGTACTGTATGTTATTAAAAATACAAGACAGCAACTATTTGTCAGATTTTCGATTAGCTTCTTTCTTCATTGGTGTATTTCGCAAGTGTAATTTGCAATCTTCTAACAACGCTAGATAATCCTTTAATGGATTATATACATTATTTACCAAATAACAATCTCCAACCGTGTATTTATATATCGTGGCTTCTGATCTTGTAATATCAGTTCTTTAGCCATAGTAGATCTGAATATCTTCTTTAATAGAAAATTTGGATAGTTGATAAAATCCACTCTATGATTCCCTATCTGCTTGTCAATGCCTAGACTGGTTACTTGGCATATAAATTTGTTATAGATCTTAACGCGACTATTAGAATTTGCCCACGTTAAGCAGCCTTTGCTAGCTGTTTTACCATTATCCAAAACTACATTATCGTGTTCTGTATGTTTTCAAGGGCAGGCAAAGTTAAAACTATTGAAGTGTTCGACCATTTCAGTCTTGTTAAATATGTCGCTAAAATCTTGTATTATATCTAGATGTTGTAGATAGTAATCATCTCTTTCGAGCTGGTCCAGTATTGGTAGTTCTTCCAACAAAATCTATAACTTAACATCTGCTAGTTCCACTTTGTATGGAATGCATATTGTATTTATATACTTCATGTTTATAATTTACAGACCTTATTGCACAATTGGATTGAGTAAGTCGTTACTCCCTAAGAGTTTGTCTTCTATGGTATGTTTAATGTTTCCAGTATCGATGATTAAGTACCAAACACATCCGAACGAAACTATGGATTAGGTAGGAGAACTGAAATGAGAGATATAAAATTGAAAAACATAAGGCGCAATGGGAAAACTACGGCACGCGCACTTTTTAGAATCAACCAAAAGTTGTCAACGGCAACTTCAAACAAAGTTTGATCACCACCAAGAGTGTAACCCACTACAGTCCTGGCGCGCCATTTTAGCATGCCAAAATTCCATTCCAACATGACGACGCCACTATTTCGGTATATAAAGGAGCATTGCACCTTACGGAAAGACACATGAAATGTGAATACTTCTCATTAATATTGTTCAACCCTTCTATCCATTAATATGTTTACACCCACATGTTTTGGCTTTTACGTAATGCCATGTCCAGTAGATACAAAATTGTCGAGAATTTCCCGCGCAGACTACTATTAAAGACCTTACCCATTTCTATATCTCAAGAAATTAATCATTTTTGTATAAGTTCAAGCATATATTAGCCCACAATTTCGATGACTACCAATCTTTAACGGTTTTAACTTGTACTGCTACTAAAGTCAATTTACCCCATTTAAAAAAAAATCATACTTAATATAATAAAATATACAAAACTGGACTTGCTTACTAAGTCGGTCGTCTGGATTTACTGGCATAGACGCTAGAGTAGCAGGGATCAGTTATGTCCTCGCTGATTCCTCGAATATACGGACGCATTTCGGAAGTATAATTTCCCATCTGCCAACAAAAGTTATTTTAATGAGCAATATACATTTTATGCCATATAACACTTTTCGAACGCATGTGTATACATTATTGCTTCCCGTATCCTAATGCCATGTTCCTTAACCAAACTAGATTTAAATGTAGTATAATCAAGCACCCGGACAACCAATAAAAATCAACACCGTGATTCCCTATCTGTTTGCTATTGGTTAGACTGTGTGTTTGGTATATAATTAACCAAAGTATTAACGAATTACCCGCAAGTTGTCGAGAGCATCCCTAAGGTCCGTGACCGCCAGAAGTGCAGACTACCGAAGCCCTCTGTGTTGTTCGACTTACCTCAACTCCAGCATGAGCCGGTGCATGCTCCGACGCATCTGTCGCGATGGCTCCCCTCAGCTCCAACGAGAAATATTTCGCGGCGACTTAAACTGCAATCTCACAAGCTATATCGAATACGTATATACATTTGGGAAACCAATTTGCCATCTTCCAACAAATTAGATAGGCAATATACATTGTATGCCATATAACAAATTCCATCAATGTAGATATATATTAATGCCTCTAGTTTCGTAGTACCATATCCACTTGCAAAACTATATATAAAAAATTACCTAATTGAGCATTCGGACCGCTGATTAAATCCGTTATATGATTCCCTATATGTTTGCTAGTTATACGCTAAGCATTAGACCATTATCGACTAGTTAAAGATTCCGACTAAAATTTAAAACTTTTAGAGAATCAAATATCATTTAACATATTAAATACAAATGTCTAACTCGAATAAACGAAGAAAAAATTACGGATTAAAATGAATATAATTACTTTAAATGTAATTACCTTCAAAATATGGTAAAAACCTAGAAAAAAACAAAGATAGTTAAAATCGAGGTTGTGAGTAGTGTAGGGATGAATTAATGCAAAAGTATTAAATTTCTTGTTAAGATAGAGAGATGTGTAAGATCTTTAATAGTAGTCGGCGGGGAAAGTTCTCAAAAATTTCTGCCTGTCAGACATGGCGTACAAGCCAAATCATGTAAGTGTAAACTGATTACTGGATAGAAGGGTTGAAGAATATTAACTAGAAGAATACACATTCCATATGTGTTTCGTGTAAGGCGCAACACTCCTTTATATACCAGAATAGTGATATTGGTATGGAGTTTTGGGATGCTGAAACGGTGCTTTGGCCAGCGCAAATAAAACGGCCATTTTTAAATATGGATTTAGATTTTCAGCCGGCATGGGAACATAAGAATATATAGTTTAGGTAGTAGAAGTAGTGGAAGATAGATCGAACAAAGATGGTACACTACGTCCTAATCGATCGATTCTAGTTTGTATAAGAATGTATCATACAATACTTTTGCTGTGCTTGCAATTTTAGTTTCTCCCTTCCTGATTTTCGACCGCCGATTGAGAGTGCTTTCGACAACTTTCGGGTGAATCTAAAACGTACGCGTACTGTAGCTTTTCCTTCTACGCTTACGCTCTTTCAAATTTACGTCTCATTTTAGTTCTACCTAATCCACAATTTCGTTCGGATGTGTTCTAATGACCGATATTGTAAACATTAACTACAAAAAAAAACAAACTCTTAGGGGCAACGATTTACCCAATCCAATTACAGAACCTTTCTGCCATAATATAATGCAATGGGTGGCATTGTGGATTGCACCAACAAATTATAAAAATAGTGGTTAAAAAAAAGGTATATTGTTTTTTAATAGGAGTCTACGTAAAAAGTTCTTGAAATTTGTATCTGCTAGTCATGGAGTATGAGCTAAACTTCCATTCATGCAACAAAGCAAAAACAAAATAGCGTGAGAAGTAAAATATATCATTGTAAGAGGTCTGGAAATTATACAAAAAAGTATACAAATCGAATAAGCATTTTGAACAAAGTGGAACTAGTAGATATTAAGTTAGCGACTTGTATTGGACCAACTCGAAAGAGATGGTTACTATCCACTCCTGGATATAAGCCAAGATTTTAGCGGGACATTTAACAAGGCGGAAATAGTCGAACACTTGACGAATAATTTTAATTTTGCCTGCCATGAAGAACATACAGAACATGATAATGTAATTTTGGACAATGATGAAACAGTTATCAGACTGCTTGACGTGTGCAAATTCCAATAGTTGCGTTAAGATATATAACAAATTTATATGCCAAGTAACAGATCCAGGGAATTTATAGTGGATTTTATCAACTATCCAAATATTCAATTAACGCAAACATTTAGATCTACTGTGGCTAAATAACATGGTACTACAGCATCATAAGTCACGATATATAACTACACGGTTGGAAATTGTTATATGATAGATTATGCATATACTTCATTAAAAATTATCTAACTTTCTTGGAAGCTTACAAATTATACTTGCGAAATGCGCCGGTGTACTCGGATTCGACTACAAAAATGTGGAGGAAGCTAATCGAAAATCTGGAAAATAGTTGCTGTCTTGTATTTTTTACAACGTTCTACAGTACGTTTATTAGAAAAACAGTAACACAAGAAAGCTGATCGAATTACAGCTTAAATTACCAGACAATATTAAGAGCTGCAGCAAAATACTAAATTACATAATTTCCGCATTCAGCTTTAACTGCTTACCAATTATGTAGAAGTCATAGAAGATGAATCAAACGAGGATGGTGTTTTAATTACACGAAAGTGTTATATTAAAGCCGGAGGCACATTTTTTGAAATTCCTGGAATACCCTTCTTAATAATTCCAGAAAATATATAATCGGGGATCTAGGATTAATCGCTACAGGTAGTGTTTCTTCGCAAATTTTAAAATAGCGAACCAATACATGCAATAAACTTTTTTGTACACCGTAAAAAAAATAGAACCTGTATAGACTTTGTTGAAAGACTGCAAATTATACTTGCGAAATGCACCGGTGAACTCGGTGTCGATTGCAACAATTCCAGAAAATGTACACATCGGCGATTAGGACTAATCGCACAAGTAATGTTTTTCGCAAATTTTAAGAAAGCGAACCAATACATGCAATAAACTTTTGCCATACCCAGTAAAAGAAATAGAACCTGTATCGACTATTTATATACTATTAATTAAGAAAAGAAAACTAAAATTGTAAGAAGTAGATTAGAAAGGAGAAAGATAGAAGGCAAAGGCGAAGGGCGTGGGAGATGGGTAGTGCGAAGCGGGAGGTGGAATGTGGGAGGTGCCGGGTAGTGGTGCCGCAGTCCAGACATCCCTATTCTTCCTACTATTCCTTCGTACGTTAGACACTATTTCTAGAGACCACTTTGAGGAGAAAATGCAAGAGATTATAAAATGTGGTACTGACTTCAAACACTTGAACCTAGTTCTAGATATTTGCGACAGCGTTCGGTACTTATGACAGCAAAATTATTGGATCACACAATAATATCAATTATTCAAAAATTTTTATTGAAAACGCCATCAATTCTTCAATTTTTTTAACAATCAACAATACGGCTATTTTTTAAATTGTCCAAGTTCCAATAGTCAAAATGCTTTGTATACGATTTTGTTATAAAAGCAAGCAAAGGAAAAGTCTCAGCATTTTTAATAAAATATTTGTACAACCTTTACAAAATCCAAATCGATATTACTCAAACAAACACAACACTATTTCAGCTGTAGTATCTAAAGTTTCAGGTACATAACTGTTTCACATCAAACTGAAGTCAATCTACCTAATTTTGCACTTAACGTTGCTAATGTCACTAATTAATTTAATTTCCGTCTTTTCACTTCAAAGCGTTTAAATTATTAAAACTGTAATGCTTCTGAAAATGTTTCCGTTGCTTTTAATCTTAATATGAGTCTTTCTATGGGCAGCTTGAACCGATTTTTTCTGGAAACTAATGGTAAAAGAGAGCTAGTAGATCAACCCCTTAAGTCTGGTAATGGACAAGTTATCGAAAGGCAATAATAGAATGAACTAAAACACGTGTCTAAATGACGCGTGGCAAAACTGTTGTATTTTTTTTCTACGATGGAATGGCAATGCAATAGTTGAGAATTTCGATATTTTCCTTTTTATAGATAAAATTAACTTTCACATGAGTTTAGTGCACCGCGCTTAAAGCCAAATTAGGAGACGAGTTTTAATTAAATTAAATAAAAACACTAACCATACACTATTTTACATTAGATAGGTATTTCGATCAATAAGTGGTTATTAGCAGTAGCAATACTTCGAAATATGTTAAAACTCTTAAATTATTCAGAAACCTTTCTGAGGATACTTGCCTCACCGACTGAAGTAAACCTCTCCAACATACAAACTAATCTAGCTTTAAACAAGTTGTTACATTTAATTGTACCCTGCTTCGCTTCGATATTTTGTATAAGTATCTGTTATAGGAGACGCCCCTGATCACGCTTTATAATTTAATAACTAGATTTGTTCCTGTAAAGCTCAACCTAATACAATTGAAACAAGTATTTGTTTAACACTCTGTAAAATGTTGTTATTAGTGTATTTAGTTTAATCGAAAATAACTCAATTTATCTTTATTGTTTGATATAAAGCGGCAAATGTACTCGGTTATCTACAATCTTTGCTTCTGAAAGAATGTTTGCTCTATTTATAAGTCGTAATTAAGTTTGAATGGCATAAATTTTCTACTGGTGTGATTAACAAAAGCAATTGTATTCGAGTTTGCCGGTTTTCTTTATCTACTTATGCATTACCAAGACTTTAGAAGTGTTCTTTGACATGTGGGATTCTAATATTTCAATCGATTATCAGATCGTTTGGGAAACTGGGCTCATTTTGATTCCGCTTTTCATCATAACACGTACTGTCTGCTTTCGTGATGCTGTTAATTTGAGAGCAATGCACGCTTTCTTTAAGCTCATATGTCCTATGAATTGGTAAGTTTCTTACGTGCTTATTAATATCAGTAGGGTTCTTTTTTCTAGCTCTTCTAAGTAGGCCAAATTGCTTTTACAGAGATTTATCTTTTACGAAGACCTAATTGCTCCTTTGCATCGGCTGCTGTTGCAGTCTTAGTAGCAGCATGTATGATCCCGATCACAGTGATGACGACCCCGCTCTGAGCGAAAATCACGATGTTGTGCTGGTTCATCAGACACCTGGCCGAAACACAACGACTAGATATAATCTGCATACAAGAACCATACTGCAAAAACGGGAAATTACCGGAAATGCTAACGACAGCCAGAGAGATATGTAAGGGAGACAGACTAATGACGAGCCACTATAATATTCAACCCTAACATACAAGCAACCACAATACAAAGATACACGAACGAACACAACGTCTGTCTAGAAATATCCGGACAAAACATACACAACTGGATACTGACCAACACATACTTCCAATTTCCACTTTTTATGGCAGATGTAAACGGAAAATCCCCATGTGGCACTGTAGCAACACTGATGCGCGTGGGGAGAGGGTAGAGGACATGATCAACGAGCTACGGCTTGAAGTGATGAACTGTCCCTTCAATCCACCCACCCACAGACACCATCAGGCAGGAGCAGAGAGTAACATTGACGTCACAATAGCAAACGGACTAGCGCACCCCCACATACAAAACTGGAAGGTACATGACAACTTAATAATAAGCGATCACAACCTCATAACTTTTGACATAAACAAGGATAACATACCATTACATGCGGAAACGGGCAAAAAAAGACTAAAATACAATATACAAAATGCCAACTGGCAAAGACTACTGGACAACTTCAATCCGCCCCCTGATATCCAACGCAACGACAGCGTACACGCTTACGCCCAAGCCCTAACAAGAACAGTTAAAGACACTATGAAACAAACATTAAAAACAGGAAGACAGACTGCGCCACAAAAACCGTTAAAATGGACCACAGAGATCCAGATACTGAAAAGCAAAGCTCGCAAGGCAAGGAGACGCTATCAGGCCGCCCTAACACCGGCAGAAAGGGCCTTCCAGCTGACCAACTACAGACAACGCAAGACGACATACGAACAGGAATTATACAACATGAAACGAAAATCATGGGACACTTTCGTCGAAAGACATGTGCAGACGGATGCTTGGGGGGGTACCGTACAAGATAGTAACAGGAAAAATTGCACCACCGACAACATACTCGACTTTAACCAATCCTGACGGAACAGAAACCAAGGAGTGGATTGAAACCGCGACATTACTACTACATACACTCCTCCCTGATGACAACGGGAAGAGGACCCACAAGAACAAATACGCAACCGACAAAGAGTCACCGAACAAAACATGAATGGGAATACACCATGGAATAGAACACAGGACGACGTAACACCTTTCACTGAGGACGAGATTAGACACACTATTCGATCAAGTAAAACAAAAAGCTCCTGGGCCAGACGGGATCCAGGCAGAAATCACAAAGGGACTAGACACCAAACTCACACCAAAACTTATTAAACTGTACAACGAATGTCTAAGACAAACAAAGTTTCCAAACTGCTGGAAGCAAGCAGACGTAATCATACTCTCTAAAAACCGAGAAAAAGACCCGAAAAATCCGGGTTCGTATCGCCCCCTCTGCCTTTTAGACTCGCTCGGAAAAACTTTCGAGCGACTACTGGTCACGAGAATGCAAGAACATCGAAAGACGAAAGACATGCACCCGGCGCAGTACGGATTTAGACAAGGACGATCAACCGAACACGCCGTAAACAAAGCCATAAACTCTGCAACCACTTCAAATAAAAAATACGTGGCCCTAATCATGATAGACATAGAAGGAGCCTTCAACAAGTTATGGTGGCGAACACTGTTCCATAGGCTAATCAAAATTCAATGTCCAAAACAACTACAGCATACCTTTAGACGCTATTGCCAAGATAGATTTGTAACACTGTCTGGTACTAAAAACATCACAAAATCAATCACCAAAGGATGCCCACAGGGGTCAATCTGCGGTCTCGTGTTTTGGGACATTGCGACTGAGGAGCTTTTGGAGCAGCTGGAAACCGCAAATGAGGTGAGGTCCGTAGTAGCTTATGTGGACGACATCTTGTTGGTGGTGGAAGGAGGTTCCAGAAATGAACTACAGCACAATGCAAACACCGCATTGAACAAAGTCCTAGAATGGTGCAACGCAAATAAGATGACGATAGCACATGACAAAACAACTTATATGATAGTTAAAGGTTGTCTAGAAAGAGACCCTATCATTAAACTGAACAGAGGCAGAATACGAAGAACACGGGAGGCCAAATACCTAGGGCTAACCCTTGATGAAAAACTGAACTACGAAAAACACATTGCCACAGTGACTGCAGGTGCCAGTAAAGCTATGCAATGCATAGCAACTCTTGCACAACGTACGTACAATATCCCCCTAAACTGTGTAAGATTATACTTATCCAGCGTACTTGTAGCAATAATAAGTCATGCAGCGAGCGCCTGGGAAACCAGATTACATCTAGTAAAACCCAAACAATAAGTCAACAGTGCCCAAAGGGGGGCACTAATAAGACTTACTGGAGCATACCGGACCGTATCACACGACGCCCTCTATGTGATATTAGGAGTCCTCCCTCTTGATCTGTATATCAGGAAGAGAGCGGCGACATACTTGTTAAGAAACAACGAACCAGAAAAAGTCCGGGAAATCCTAAAACTAACATCAGAAATGCGGATAAAAAAGGAAATTCAGGACACAATACCAACCGAGTGGCAAGATAGATGGAACCAGAGCACAAATGGGAGGAGGGTATACGCACTAGTCCCAAACATCCGAGACAGGCTAAACTGTCACCACTTGGTCCCCTCACAAGGGCTCATTCATTTTTTCACGGGGCAAGGTCCTTATCCAACCTACAGGAACCGCTTCGACTTCCAAGACAACAACAACTGCACATGTGGTGAAGGCTCGTGAATCCTGACGACCGGGAGTGATACCAGTGAAAACGAAGTGAAAATAGTGAAAACGGCAAAAGTGCGGCAAACGTACCTCAAACACAAGTTTCCCCCAGAACACTTATTAGCATTAGAATACTAACATTAGTAAGATAAGGACTCAATACTAACCATCTAACCAAAAAATACAACTAACTAAAATAAACAAGAGAAAATACAAACCATATTCGTAATTGCTTTAAGAAATCTAACCCTAGCTTCAGTAACGTAATGTTCTTATTTCCAATGTTGTAGCGCAACTAAAAATTACTACAGGGGAAATATTCTGGTAACATAATTACAACACATCAGCAGGACAAAATACACACAAACACGCACACGCACAAGCACACACACACACAACAGAGACTGTACGTGGCCTCCTGGTTTCCGGCTGCCGACGACCAGGACACTTACAGGAATGCGTACTTCTCGGTTTCTGATTTCCGGCTGCCGACGGTCGGAAGCTGGGAAGGAAAGCAGTCTCAAGGACATTACCACAGACAGAAACACACACACACACCCAGACGCGCGCACAGACACCCACACACACACGAGTATTTCCAAACGCAAATAATATAAAACTAACCAATATAACTTAAGGTAGCAAATAATTCTGTTAGATTTCTTAGGAGTAACAGGTTTGCTGTAATTTTTAGGTAGCAAACTAATTGTAATGCTAGAATAAATAAAAAAAAGGTTCACCTCCACGGATGTAGGTACAAAATATGTATTTCGGCATAATGAGGTATGTTATGATGTTATCCTTATATTGAAA
This sequence comes from Platerodrilus igneus, assembly GCA_036346225.1. NCBI lineage: Eukaryota > Metazoa > Arthropoda > Insecta > Coleoptera > Lycidae > Platerodrilus > Platerodrilus igneus. Next base: position 4,198,507 of record JARFIW010001108.1, on the reverse strand, counting down.
GAATCGTGTTTATCAACTTTTGCTGTTTGTGCGTAACAAATGAATCACGGATAAACTCAAGTCACCTTGTTCCGACGGACGAAACCAGTTTACAAAACCCATTTAACAAAATAAAAAACTACCTTCACTAGTGGTCCTTACTGTTTTGAATTGCTCGCTAGAGATTCTTCTAAATATACTTACTATGACGACGAAAACATTCGTTGGTATTGTTATACTTTTATTGTTTCCGTTTTCTTTTTGGAATTTCGCGCACTCACTACAGCGTGCTTCTTTCGGAGGCCTTAAAGCCACGTTGGATTGCCGCTCCTGTTGTTATGGGAGGACACCCACAGACCGCCTGCGCTTTGGACACGTCGGTGAGTGTTAATTTACGATTTTTTTTTATTGTGGCATTGACCCTTGTGAAATGGTCACAACAATATGCTAATCAAGGTCGACTTGACGCCTAAATTTGATAGGTTTTTTTTTGTACTTGGGAGCATGATTATCTTTACGGGAGGGGCTAGTTAATATTAATATTGTACGTACGAGAACCATTCCACCTAGTTAATTGCATACTCACGATAGTGATTCAGCACTAGCAATGTTGGCTTTCCCTTTTTTTTCTGGGGTTGTAAACCTGTTAATTAAGACATTGTAACGCGGACGTATATATATGTAGTTTGAGATATCCTATAAGGATTTAGAACTGTGGATTTTAGTGTTGAATTTGTTGGTTTGTTGTTATTTCAAAGGGTTTTGACATAAAAACTGTAGCTCGCCATTTTAAGGGAGGGTTTATTACTTTTGTTTTCTTGATATATGTAACGGGCGGGTTTATTGCTTTGTTTGTTTTTTTTTGGTTTGCTCGTTATACTACTATGCTATGTCCATTTAAAATGTCATTTAGATTAATTATATGTATTAATACGTTTTGTTAACTTCTTATTTTTATTTCAAGCTGTCCTTCATAATTATATATTTTTTGTATTTATAATACCCCGCCTACTCGCAAACTGAGTCCGGGCATTATTTTCTTTTTTTCCTCGTTCCTTTCGTTCCACATCCTCTCCTTTTGCCTGTGGCTGGTGTTACTTTCTGTCGGTCTTCATGCTGACTTGGTTAAATTTTTTGATCCACTTCCTATGGTAGGTGCTTTCTGATCCGTTTTTCTTTTCTTCGGAAACCACGACTTAGTCGACTTTATGACTAGTTAGCATTTCTCTTCTTTGGTTCTTCGGTTGTTGCGATTCTTGGGTACCAACAGTTTGAAGTAACTTAATTTTTTTTCTATCCAGCATTTTTGTTGTTCCCGAACATACTTTGAGGCTTGACACTTTGATCATTTTGGCTGTTACTGTTGGTTTTTTTCCTCGCTTCTTTTCTTTACTTTTGGTTTTTCTGCAGGAAACCAATCTTCTTTTGACGTCGAAGACTTTCCTGTTTCTCTTCTGAAGAAACAGCCGCCCTTTGACGACTTTGACAGTGTTGACGCCGTTCTACCTTTGTCTTCGTTCACTGCTACTACCTACCTATTTTTCCCTGTGCTTCTCTTCAATTTTTATTTTTTTGCTTCGTCAGGTACTTTGGTTCTTCCAGCCGGAAGAGAGTTCCTTTTTTTATTGTGGAGTGTTTCTTTTGTTTGGGTTTTTTGTTTTCGTAAACGATTTTTTTTTGTGTTTAGTTTTTTATGGTACTGCCCACTCCCGTACTTTAGCTTTCCTACCCCGACCTTTTAATTTTGCTGGGGGTGGTGGTGGTGGAAGTGGTGTTACGTACATTTTACGACTAGATTAAAATCTACACCCTTTTGCTCCATTATTCGTGTACGTAGATTCTGCTAAGATCCTCCAACAACACCCGGTATATTAGACCTTCCTAATGACGAAAAAATAAGCGCAGATAAATCTGATGATTAGTATAAACAACTAGTTGTTGGTTGCGAAATATCTGCAACTAATGTTGAATGTGCGAAAAGATATATTGGAAAATATAGTAAATCAGTTAATGGTTAAGTGTTGGGGGAACTTGGCAGCCACAGGCTGCTTACCTCCCTTCACAACCACTGAAGGTCGCAGAAATAGTGTATATAATTGTAAAACAATAGAAGATGACCGAACGACATCTAACAAGAAAGAACAGCGCCTATGAGGAAAGACAACAAACAGAACAAGAAGAAAATTGTTGAAAGCATATGTGTGGAGCACAGCACAGTATGCCTATGAAATACGGGCAGTCTGAAACGCAGACAGAAAAACGGTAGCAGTCTTTTGAAATGTTGTGCTTCAGAGATGTATGAGGACGATAGCATGGACAGACAAAGATAATAACAAATAGGTTATAGAAATAGTAGGGAAACAAGGATATCTGGGGGAAAAGATAAGAGAAATAGAAGGGCAGAATACGTTCTAAGGGATTTTTGGGTAATAGTATGGGATATATTACAAGCAGAGATAGGAAAAAAGAGGTAGATGTTGACCTAGATCAGATAGTGACAGATGCAGACTGTGCAAATTTCAGGGAAATCTGTAGGTTAGTTCAGAATAGGAAACAATGATGGTACGCGTCTAACCAGTTCCAGGACTGAAGACCTAATGATGATGACAATAAAATACGCTTCTAGTAATTTTCAAGTTCAAATCTACTTGTTTTAAAATGGAAAGTTTATTCTATAAACTAAATAGTCAATACCCTGTTTTAGGTATCCGGGAACGCGATGTGCATTGTGATTGCGTGTGGTTGCTTTCTTTATTGTTTCAATTGGAAACTCGTTGAAATGAGGTATTGAACTATCCGATAAAACCGTCTTCCAAGTTTTCTAATCACGTTTGATAACAACAATATTACTTTGAGTTCTGGTTATTAGTTAAACGAAATTAATATTCATTTTCTTTTCCATATACACGACGAAAACATTCATCGGTATTGTTATATTTTTTTTGTTTCAGTTTTCTTTTTGGAATTTCGCGCACGCAATATAGCGTGCCTCTTCCGGTGGCCCTAAGGCCCCGTTGGATTGCCGCTCCTGTTGTTATGGGAGGTACACCCACAGACCGCCTGCGCCTTGGACACGTCAGTGAGTGTTAATTTACAATTTTTTTTATTGTGACATTGACTCTTGTGAAATGGTCACAACAATATGCTTATCAATCGAATTGACGCCTAAAATGGCGTTTTTTTTTTGTTCTTGGAAGCATGATTATCTTTACGGAAGGGGCTCGTATATATTAATATTGTACGTACGAGAACCATTCCACCTAGTTAATTGCATACTCACGATGGTGATTCAGCACTGTAGGCTTTGCCTTTTTTTCTGGGGTTGTAAACTTCCGTTAATTAAGACATTGTAGCGTCGATGTTACATATATATGCAATTTGAGGTATACTATAAGGATTTAGAGCTGTGATTTTTAGTGTTGAATTTGTTGGGTTGTTGTTATTTCAGAGGGGTGTTGACCTAAAAACTGCAGCTCGCCATGTTAAGGGAGGGTTTATTGCTTTGTTTTTTTTTTGGTTTGCTTGTTATATTACTATGCTATGTCCATTTAAAATGTAATTTAAATTAATTATATGTATTAATACGTTTTGTTAACTTCTTATTTTTATTTCAAGCTGTCCTTCATAATTATATATTTTTGGTATTTATAATACCCCGCCTACTCGCGAACTGAGCCCGGGCATTCTTTTCTTTGATTCTTTTTTTTATGATACGTCGACGTACCTAACAGGTTTAAATAAAATTTTTTACATTGTAGACAAAAACTCAGAGACGGTGTCCTTTTTTATCTATGTGAACCACCCAACTCTCCGCGTATGTAGTTAGCCCGAGGTTTCTAAATGTCCTTTACCTGTTATATGTGGCTATGATTCGTGCGGGCCCTTATTTTGCTTTCCTTTCAGTTTCTGTCTGACTCGTGCGTTTTAACCTTATAAATTGAGGATGTTCTTTTTACCGCGCGGGTTGGACATCTCCATCACACTAAGCGAATTCACTTATTTAGTACCTACTGTTAGAAATTAAATATGTTGTTTAATTTCTTTGATTAGTTATATATATTATTTACTGTTTCTACTTGATCATGATTGGTTGATTTGTATTATACACTGTTCAATTTTAGTTAACTAGTTTACGTACAAGCGCATCGTTCAAACGTAGTATTTGCTTTCCTTTGTGAAGGACAGCATCATCTCAATTCTTTTCACTTCACTTCTAAATGTACTCTCGCGCAACAAACATGTAGCCGCTAGCAGCTTTCGCTGTTTAATGTATAAAGTATGTTCAGTTGTCAATCATGTAACCATTCGCAGTCTATATCTACAGTTTACGTTTAAATAAATGCATTGATCATTTCTCCAGTTTTATTTTATCAGCGAAGGTTTGTCTAAACTTATTAAATTATTGATGAGCAGCCATCCTTCCAAACACCTACATTCACGGTTTTTTATTAATTATTTACATTCACAAACAATTCTCGACATTCTTTTCCATTTGACACGACTACCAGTGCACCAATTACCATAGTCTAAATGCAATGTGTCAGAAACATTTGGAGCAAGCATAAATACTTTCGATTTACGCATCTTTGCCACAAAGCTAGAATTGGAACCTTCAACCCACAGAAAGCTAGAGAAGACTGTTTGATATCTGTCTGTGTTGCCAACGCAGGTTTTTATTTAAGTATATATTGTTACGTTTATTTTCCGCATAAATTAATTACCCTATATTTCTCGCTTGTTCATTCATTACTCGTTCGAATAAATTCCGTTTCAATCCTTAAATTCTTTATCCGATAGATTAAATAATCTATGCCTTGTTTTAGGTATCCCGTAATCTTTTAAATTCTTCGACAACATCCCTGTTTACAATAATAAATACGCATTCTACAAATTTTCGTTTCGAATTTATTTATTTCGAAACGACAAGTTTATGCTATAATTAAATAGTCTATGCCCTGTTTTAGATAACATTCAATTTGTTAAACCTTCCGATAGCATATAATTGCTTCTTATGTGTGTTCCATCTAAACATTCGTCTACATAGTGTATTGGAACTATCCGATAAAACCGTGTTTTCCAGTTTTACCGCGCATCAATAAGCTAGGATTTGCAGTTCGAATTCGTGTGGTTTGAACCATTGTTGAGTTTGATTCTACAGCTGTACGTCGACGTATTTCCTACATTTTATTCGTCTCTGTATTTCAAAAGCGATGCACGTTTTTCTGTTCAACAACTAGGAAGTGTCTTGCGTGTATTTGGCGAGTTTCCCCGCGCGTATCCATTCCAATGAGATTCTTTTTTTAGCTTTCTTTTAGCTGGAGACCAAATGGATTCTTTCTTTATGTAGAACAACTGCTTTTATCTGTAGATCAACTACTTTTGTCCGTGGACCAGCTGCCTTTTGTCTTTGGATCGCTGCTATAGTTACGATGGCAGGGTGAATGAACCCTGAGACCATGGCGTGGCTATGCTGACTCCCCCCGGCGGTTTCAAGATACGCATCCCGACGCATAGAGGTATGTGACTCGTTTTCTTTTATGTACATCGAGAATCCTTATTTAACAGCGGTTGCTGTTGCGAAACCAGTTCACCATCGATGTTTGAAGGCTAGCTTCGCTAGTGCTTCCGGTTATCTTTCTTTAATTCTTACTACACCTTGGTCTACCTTTAATACTTTAATTTAACACACTTACTATTGAGGAAATCAACAGTGAATACTTTAAATCCGTGGATACTTCATAAAATTTGTTCTTTAAAATATAACTTAAATTTAATACTTTTCTTTGTACCCATGAATCAAAAATTTTAATTAATGTTCATTGTTAATAGATAATCGTGGCCAATGTACTTTATTTTTTTTTTATTTCTTTTGGTATGTAGACGAATCCCACAACTTGCTGCAGTTGGTAGTTAGCCTGGTATTTACTTTGCTTCCGGCTGCGTCTAGGTACGTAGCAATATTTCATCGAAAAGATCGTTAGTATTTTTGTAGTTCGACACTAAAAAGAAAACAAAGCCCAATATTTCATAAACACTTAAACGAAACCACGACAAAACCGTATACGTTTCCGTGGCTCACTTTTTTCAGTTACGAACAAAACTGTTGCAGTAGGAATGCAAATATAATTTTTTGGTAGACCTGAAGGTAGTAAACAGTGAAAGGCCGGGCCGTGAAAAAGCGATGGCGATCTGTGCTTTTTCTCAGTTGCACAAAACTTATTAATCAAACGCAACGTTGTTGTGCAGATTACATAATTTTAATTGAAAATGGTCTTTCGCTTATTTGTAAGATTTATAGTACGGTCAACGGCGCACTACAGTCTTTGTCAGTAGATGCTTTTAACCAATCCTGCAATAAAATATCCGCTCATATAACACAATGGGTAAGTGAAGGACTTTCCGCCCATTTAATTTACATGGGTATTGTCTCTATATGGGGTGTATTATGTGCAGAAGAGATAGACATATTACATATTCATTTTACGGATGACGCAATAACATTTGCAAAACTTAAGCTTTTAACGCGTTTGCGAGACGAGTTTGTGCAGTATTATCAATTTTTTAAACCTATAATCTATACATCTATGCAATCAATTGCAAATTAAATTCTTGTTCGTCTCTATCTCACACAAGACGGTACCTTATTTAGTAGCTCTTCGTCCATCTTACACAATATTCGCATCTAGGACATGATTGGCGGAATTCGCAAAATGTTTCATATCTATTAACCTCTTAACAGTATCTATAGGAATACACATGCAAGTCATTCTTCCACGTTACACAATATTTAATTGAATATCTAATAGAAACAGTAGATGTTTGTTGTGGTTTGTTTTGTATTTTTCATAATCTTCTTTGGGAATTAAACCACTCAGAGTTGTAAAAATCGTCTTTATTTACGTTTCGATCCATGACCCAAGATCGTTGTCAAGATAATAAAAATTTTTAGTGAACGTACGGTAATTAAGTTGAATATCTCGAGAAAAATCTCCAGAAAAATCAGTTAAGTTTATTGGTTTTACAACAAGAAAAAACGCGACTATTTGTAAATGTCATCGTCTGGTTTGAATCTGGAAAAAAAATAAGTAGAAATTTTTTGTTTACTGGTGTTTAATATTACTTGAAAATGTGCTGTATTTGATTCGTTCAATCCAAAATGTTACTAAACTGAGAAGTGAGAACTTTATCCTCTCAATATGTCTAAGAGACATACTTCCATATGATTAAAAAAACAGTAAATAGTGCAATAATTTATGTAGAAAATTTCGTAACAGAATTACATTATGTCGGGCACAAGTTAAATTGTAGTTGGTATGTAACAAGCAATGATCGAAATTGGTATTCTCTTTGTTTAACTTCCAAGTAACCGAGATGTTGTACTGTTCCAGATTCTGCACATCGTGCAGTGGTAAGTATTTTTGAATAGTAATCGGTTTCTGCAAACCTTTTACATATATCGTTGCGCAAACTGGTAAATCTCTTGCACGTACAAGCTTAAAAGAAGCATTGATAACCCATTTGTAGAAGGAGTATCTTATTCTAAACCATGCAGATTCTTGGTGACTCACGCGTTGTGTTTCTGGAAATCTTTGCTCAAATATACAGCAAGTAAAGGCATTTCCAGAATTTGATGCCAGAAGTCGCTGGTTCCCACATTCAAAATAGCTATTTCTTTAATAAATAAATCGCTCTTCTGATACTGGAATGACTGGAGATCTAGTAAGAATGCCATGTTATTAGTTAGTAGCTGTTCCCCGAATGCCAAAAATGCCAACAACTTGTATATTAAACTATGTTGTCTTTCTTTTCCACGTTGCGTCCTTGAAGCCATACAACTTAATCAACAATTCTCGGCCCTTGTTTCTCTTTTTTAGCAGCTTTTCGACTAGATAAGTGTCTGGAGCATTCGTAATCTGCAGTTCGACCGCGTGGAAAGACACCAAGATGGGTTTATTGTTTAAAACCTCAAGCAAATAAGTAATATGCTGGGTTTGTTGAATTCGCACAACTTTAAATAATTCCGTAGTCCAGTTGGGTAATTAACGTTTTTCGAAAATAGATTTGAATTTGGAAATTCTACCTATATCACCAACGTGAAACACTTTCGCACGAGTTATGGGTACGCTATTGGAAATATTCCGCACTCGCTCAGTATATAGTTCAGCTTGCACTGGAGTCACCCGTATTGACCGGTGTTTGCTGTTGTATTCGCCAATTACTTTTTGCAAAACGTCTATCCAAATGTTGTTTGAGAAATGGCCTTATTCAAACACCACTTGAAACACTCAGTGTGCAATTGGTCTCGGCTTGGACCAATCTCTCACTGAACTGCATATACGGTGATTAATTTTTCTTCTCCAGCCGGTAAGATTAACGCAAAACAAGTGTATAAAGATATTTCTATTTTAAAAACAACACAGAACAACAATTAAATGGAACAAATAAAACACAACTCGCAATTAAAATGGCTTGCGCTAAGTCTTACAACAAATACTTAAACAAGCAAGGCACAGCTACATGGAGTAAATACAAGTCAATTATTACCATGGAAATAACCTATAAAGTTGTAACTGACAAAGAGGAGGCTGTGCGTTGGTCTTAATTATCACAGAACTAGCATCCCTAAAATTACTAATAACAAATTAAACCTTGTTTGACTTTATGAGGCATAGGGTTTTAATAAACAACTTAAAACGCACACAAACCCACATTTTTTAAACCTCGCAAATTTGTAGTTTTCTTAGAGTTAATTTAACGCTTGCTTCAAATGCAAGCAAGAGGAACAATCAAGTATAAATACTTGTCACAAATAAATCCATTTCGGGGGCTTTTTTGGTTCTCAATGGCTTTTTAGAAGCGCATTTCATTTTCCATATTTTATAAGACTGATATTAAATCCAAAATACATAGAGCATCTATCAAACCTTCGTGTATTTTATGAGCGAGTAGTGGGAAACATCATGTGCAACATCTATTTAACATTCGTAGAGTTTGTATTTTTTTGAGCTACAGGGACACAAAATGTGTAACTGACAAGTGTAAAATAAATTAATTCATTCTTACATAACGCCTTTGACAGTAGTTGTCTTATTCAATTTCGGGTGATGTGATCTTATTATTTGACACAAATTGGATGATAAACCTTAAATGAAGTTGGGTGGAAAACTAATACGCATTCGTTAACATAACTGCCCCGGCCGAAGACTCCGTCCTCTGAATATCTCTCTGCTAACCGAATTCGTAAAGATTAAATCGCGAAGGTCGAAACATGGACTCATTTGCTCTAGAGAGAAGAATTGTAGGCTTCTAAGTAAATAGGCCAACAAATTTTAGTTATGGGACGAACAAAATCTCCGTTTTGAGTTTTCAATTTTACCACTCTAACCATCTGGTCCAGGAAACGTTTCCGTTACCTGTGCAAGGGGCCACTTTAATGGAACCGTGTTTTCCTCACAAAGTAACACGAGATCTCCTTCCCTTACATCTTCCACTGGCTGACGCCATTTGGGCCGGTTTTGCAATCGATTCAAATAGTCCTGAGATCACCTTTTCCAAGAAAGTTGATAAATTTGCGAAAGTCGTTGATACATGGTTAGCCTATTTTCGGGAATATTACTGAGATCCGTTTCAGGATACGTTGTAAGACCATGAATTACTAAAAAATGCGATGGGGGACAAAGCGGCAATCTCATTTGGGTCAGTTGATACGGAATAGAAGGCCCTAGAGTTCAAGACAGCCTTTATTTGACATAGCACCGTGTAAAAATCTTCAAATGTTAGCCGTTGCGCGCCTACGAGGCGTTTTAGGTGGTATTTGGCGTTCTTAATAGCAGCTTCCCAAATTCTGCCATGTTGCGGATAATGAGGCGGAATGGTTTTCCACTCAGTTTCGTTTTTGAAAGATATTCCTTTCGGCTCGTTACAGCTATTACGGTTTCTAAAGAAGTTATACAACTCCTTCAATTGATTGGGGAAACCTAAAAAATTCGCGGCGTTGTCGTTATAAATAGCGGTTGAATTTCCTCTTCGAGCAATGAAACGTTTTAGGCACATTATAAATGATTCTGCGAAAAGACTTACCACGAGCTCCATGTGAACAGCTTTTGTGGACATGCACACAAACACGGCAATGTATGATTTGATTTCTGGGGCCTTTCAAAGTTTTGAAGTTTCAATGTAAAAGGGGCCGCCAAAGTCAGCGCCAATGCCTTGAAACGGACGACAAATTCTCCCTCTATCTTTTGGCAAATCTGATATGATCTGTTGAGAAGATCGGGAAGAAAATCTAAAACATTTCAAGCAATTTCTTATTATCCGTTTTATAACTCTAAGACCGTTTTACGGTCAAAAACTTAAACGAACGTGGGACAGTAAGCTGAGGACCTGCGTGTAGCAAGCGTTGATGTTCTTGAGCGAGCAAGAGATTAACTACGTGATCATTGGTGTGGAGAAGTAATGTATGTCTATGTTCGAACGAAATATCGGTGTTCGATAGTCTACCACCGACGCAAATTAGCTCTTGCTCATCCAAAAAGAGACACAAAGATAACAGATTCTTGTTGGAAATGAGTTTGTTGTTCTTCAGTTCATTTATTTCCTTTGAAAAGTGAATTTCTTGCGTTACCCGAACGATAATTTCCAAAGCTAAGTGCAATTCTTTCTCCTGCAGTGAATCATTTTTATGAAGATGGAGAAATAATGTTGTGTATGAATCTATAGCAATAAGCAACGGTGCGTTGCAACCTCGAGAATTTTGAGAACCTTGCGAAAACAATTGACCAAAACTCACATCTGACATTAAGCTTCACCACGAGCAAAACCCTTTGACATTCTTCGGGAAGATTTTGCAAACTAAATTTTGTCACATTGTTGCGGGGGTTAAAATTAAAATCTAACAAAAACGAAGGACCATGCTTCCATATTAGAAGATCTAAAATCTCTTGAGGCATGATTTAAAGAGAAAGACAATCAGCTGGGTTGTCTGCGGAACGAAAATGTCGCCAGTGAAATTTTGAAGTAAATTGTAAGATTTCCGAAATTCTGTTTGCTATGAAAATCGACCATCTAGAAGGATGTGAACCAAGCCAACAAAGGACTATTTGTGAATCAGTCCACAAGTTGACGTTGTCTATCGTCACTTCATTCTTAAGTACCGTCATTACCTTGTCAACCAGCCGAGTTAACGAAACACATCCGCAGAGTTATAATCTAGGGAGAGTTGGAGCCCTTATAGGAGCTACCTGACTTTTGGCAGTCAAGAGAGTTGAAGAAACAGTGTGATCGGAGTAAAAGGTGCGAAGATATACGCAACAACCGTACGCCTTTAAAGAGGTATCTGCGAACCCATTAAGTTCTATAGACACCACGTTCTTGCGATGAAAAACACATCGTTGAATTCCAAATTGGGAAAGTCGAAAAGGAGAACTTGCAAAATTGTCCCATTTCTGAAGAATTTCTTCCTCAAGTGGTATATCCCATTCCAATTTGGACACCCATAGAGTTTGCATAAACAGTTTTGCTGTTAACACCAACGGGCCTAGGAGGCCTAATGGATCGTCCATTTGTGCAAAGATTGACAGTACCTACCTTTTGGTCAAGGTTCGAGATACTGCCTGAGTTGGGACAGTGACGTAGAGCATGTCGAAATCTGCCTTCCACTTTAAACCTAGCACCTAACATTGCGTGTTCTTAAAGAAAAAATCTTTGCCTAGGGAAGTGCGTTCGGCAATTCTTTTTAGGAGTTGTGGGGAGTTAGAACACCACTTGTGAACGTAAAATCCTCCGGAATTTAATAAGGCGTTCAATTGATTATGTAGTGTTTCCAATTCATGCCGATTGTCACGTCCACAAAGGACGTCATCAACGTAGCACTGGCGCATTATTGCCCAAGAAGCTAAGGGATATTTCGATTCGTTCCTTAAAGCGAGTTCTTGAAGAACACGAGTGGCTAAATATTTTGCGCTATTGGTTCCATAAATGAGAGTTGACAATTCAATGCATTGGGTCGGTTGAGAGGGATTTTCTCTCCATAAAATATTTTGAAGGAATGTTTGGGGGATTGATCTTCACTTGTCGGTACCTTTTTTTAATATCCGACGTAACTACAAACTTAAAGGTGCGAAAGCGTAGCGTTATGTCAAATAAATCAGGCTGCACTTGGAAGCCCTTTAATATAATGTCGTTGAAAGAATAATCGGTAGAACTTTTGCAGGAATCATCGAACACGACACGCAATTTCGTCGTAGTGCTTTCTTCGCGGATAACCGCGTGATGGGGCATAAAATATTTGTTTGCTCCAGAGTCATTCGTCAGTCGATGTGGTACTACCTTTGCGTGCCCTAGCGAGAGGTATTCATCAACAAAATTTTTGTAATCTTGAAAAAGTGCGGGATTTTTTGAGAACCTGCTTTCCAAGTTAAAGAACCGTTTACGTGCGATATAGAAAGAGTCACCTAGTTTTTATGTTCTGTAGGAGATATTAATGGGAGATCAACTTGATAAGTGTCATCCTCTAGTATCTTAGTGGTGTTTAAGAATAACGATTCAACTTGTTGATCTTCTGCGGAATGCGGAACATCCTGGGACATTTCCTCCAAATTCCAAAACTTTTCCAAAAGACGCCCTATTTCAGGTACTTCTTGATTACGGGTAAAACAGGAGACGTTAGTCAACGGATGTGAGACATTACACATTAAGGATCGTTGGGGTACGTTTCCAGCAATGATCCACCCCAGCAAGGTTTTTTGCATAACTGGGAGACCAATTCCTAGCTTATGAGCGTCGGGCAGCAAAATTTCGTAATACAAATCCGCTTCTATTAAGAGATCTATTGGAGAAGGATAGTCATAGGTGGGGTCCGCCAGCGGCATGCCGATTGAAACGTTCAATTTTCTCGTATTCAATTGAACTTGGGGAATCTTCTGAGTGATCGTTGAGAGTACAGAACAGAGTAAGTTCAACTGAGTAGTGCGTTCATGACGTGAACGAAGAGTTAAATTTACTCTTTCGTTGCAAAGAGTATCGTTTTGCGAGATTCCTGGCACACGCTTGAGTAAGCGTAAGTCCTAACTTGTGAGTTAGAGCCTTAGTAATGAAGGAATTTTGACTGCAATTATCCAACAATACCTTTTCCAAAAGCGGTTTCCATTACTATCGTAAACATTCACCTGTGGGTGACGAGCAGCACGGAAATGTATTCTTGAGAAGTAAACGACAATGTCAAAACATTTTGAGGGGAGTTCACTTGTGAATGTGAACTATCTTGAGATGAGGAAACTTTTTGCTGATTGCTTCTGAAAGGAGTCGGCATTGAATTTCAAGCCATTGCGACCTTGTCAATTGATGAAAGCATTGCCTTTACCCGCACTATTAGGCAAAGTGCGATGAAAGGTCGATGTACGTTCGACATTCATCGCGTTGTTAGAATTACAAGGGAGAGTGTGATGTTTTCCAGAGCAGTGGTAACACCGACCCGAATCGCAGTTTTGGAAGATGTGTGATGTCCCAAGACAATTGCAACAATATCCACGCTTGCGAATAAAGTTCTGTTAATAGATGCTAGAGCAAGATTTTTAAACTCGCTGCAAGAATAAATCTTGTGAGTACCTTTGTTACAACACGAGCAAATGCCTATGTGTGGCCTTTTATTACTGACATGTAAAGAAGTCCTTAATATTCTTTTAGGGGGAGATTATCTGTAGTTGACAGATTTTCTAAAACTTAACACCTGCGCTCTAAAAACTTTAAGAATTCGTCGGGTTTTGGCAAATGATTCAAATTTTTGACTTGCTCAAAGGCCTTAGGTGAGCCATTATCTAGCCTTTTTTCTAGTAATTACACAACCAAAACCTGCCACAATTGTGATTCAGTGTAATTTCAGTTTCTGAGAGAATCTAAGGAGCGTTTAACATTTGTACAAAAGTCACGCAAGTTCTGCGAAGTGCATTTTGTGATTGGAGGGCTGTCGAATAGTTGTGAAAAATGGGTGGTTAAGAGTGTCGGTGAATTTTGATACCGCTTCTCTAGGATTTCTAGGACCGTACCGAAGTTAGAATCCGTGACCGCCAAATTATCTATCAATTTTAAAGGCTCCTTTTTAAGGAACGCCTTCAAATACATAAACCGCTGAACGTTTGAGAGAGAGAGAGAGAGAGAGAGAGAGAGAGTCCTTTATTACCGCCTTGAATAATTCATAAAAAGACGGCCATTCGGCGATGTCACCTTTAAACGACTTTAAACTGATTTCTGGCAAACGAACCGAATTCGCTACGGGTGGAGCAACGTGTTCATTTTTGACAAAGAGCGCAGAATTGCTTGACGTTAACGGAAGATTTCAAAATGCTCTTTGTAGTTTGGAAATGAAACCTATACACCTTGATTCCCAATCATCGCGATTTTCGTTTGGATTAAGCGTATCTAAAGATTACCCAACAATTTGATCTCGAGAGTCATTATATTTTTGAAACGCGTTTGATACAAGAGTTTCTCGATTTCACAATTCCTCTAGTGAGAGTGTATCTATATTGTGTGCTTCAAACCAATTGCTACTGCGGATCAAAATGCCTTGGCAGAAGCTCTAAGCCTTCTGAGTTTCTAGTTCGATCATATTTGTAACATAAACAGTAGTGCTAATCTTACTTGCTCAAGTGGTGAGAATTTAAAGAGGAAAAGGTAAATTTGAGGATTGACTCAATGCCAAGATTCGGCTCGAAAGCCCATTAAATGTTTGACAAATGGCCTTATTCAAACACCAATTGAAACACTCAGTGTGCAATTGGTCCCGGCTTGGACAAAGCTCGCACCGAACTGCATATAGGGTGATTCATTTTTCTTCTTCAGCCAGTAAGATTAACCCAAAACAAATGTATAAAGGTATTTCTATTATAAAACAACACAGAACAACAATCAAATGGCACAAATAAAACACAATTCGCAATTAAAATGGCTTGCGCTGTCTTACAACAAATACTTAAATCTAATAATAAACAAGCACACGTATGTAATAATATCAAGGCATAGTTACATGTAGTAAATACAAGTCAATTATTAACAGGCAAATAACCTATAAAGTTATAACTGACAAAGAGGAGGCTGCGCGTTGGTTTTAATTATCACAGAACTAACATGCCTAAAATCACTAATAACGAATTAAACCTTGTTTGACTTCATGAGACATTGGGTTTTAATAAACAACTTAAAATGCATACAAACGCACATTTCTTTAAACCACGCAAATGTGAACTAATTTTTCTATAATGCAGTTTTCTGACAGTTAATTTAACGCTTGCTTCAAATGCAAGCAAGAGGAACAAACAAGTATAAATATCTGTTACAAATAAATCCATTTCAGGGGCCTTTTTGGTTCTCAATGGCATAAGCTTTTGAGAAGCGCATTTAATTTTCCATATTTTATAAGGCTGGTATTGAATCCAAAATACATAGAGCATCTACCATACCTTCGTGTATTTTATGAGCAAGTAGTGGGAAACATTATGTGCAACATCTATTTAACCTTCGTGGAGTTTGTATTTTTTGAGATAAAGGGACACAAAATGTGTAACTGATAAGTGTAAAATAAATTAATTCATTCTGGCATAACGCGTTTGACAATAGTTATCTTATTTAATTTCGGGTAATGTGATCTTATTATTTGAGAAATTGGATAATAAACCTTAAACGAAGTTGGGTGGGAAACTAATACGCATTCGTTAACATTTGTAACTACCTCTCAAGAAGAAACTTTTGTACAGTCTATTTTTGATTGAGCGAATAAGTCGCTCTGCCATTCCGGCTTTAAATATAGAAAACGTCGTGTAGTGGTTAATTTTATATTTGCGCATGAGTTTTTTAAACGGTCTATTAAAAAACTCCTTGCCCATATCCGTTTGCAAATTGATTCTTGTTGCAATATTCCTCTTGTTCTGTAACAGTGTTTTCAATATGTTAGTCATGGCATTGGTTACCTTTAGTGCAGTCTTATCCATTAGCGGTTTACCAACAACGTTAATTGTAATGCGTTGGCGTTACGTTAAATAGAAACCAGATGGAAAAGAAGTAAATTAATCGTAAACGGACAAAATAAATATTGATATATCCTGTATATTCTAAATCCAGGAATAGTAGTGTTCATTTAGCTTGACATTTCGATAAATTTTTAGTTCTATAAAAAAAATTAAGGCCATAAACTTAAAACCATAAAACCATAGCTATATTTCTGTGTAATACACATTTGAATGTAACTCAGGTTAATAAATTACTTCAAAACCGCAAAAATAGAAAACAGCTTTCAACATTACGTATTATAAACTCATATACAAAGATGAAAGCATGAGTAATTGTCCGAGTAGTTGTGTAAACAGATAATTACAAAGTACATTTTTCTAGCAAGTCATTTTAAGAAAGCTTTTAGAATAAATAAAGAAGAAAATAACAGTGAAATTATTAATATGCATGTTCCCATATCATAATTATCTCAAATATGGAAGGGCTATTTACAAACCTAAGTCAAATTAAGCAAAATTAACATTATAGGGACACACATGTAATTACAATACGAAGTAGCCTTCAGACAAGAAAATAACAGCAGTACAATGTAATACATAAGCTTATTTAGTGAAATACAAAAATCAGATTACATAGATACAATGAAACAGTTTTCGATGCATCCATTCAGACTGCTGAGTAAATGAAAAAACCATGAGCACTACATGAACATACGCACTCTTTAAGTCATTCAATCACAATCTCTATAGGAAGACCGTACCATGACATAACACCGTGCATTTACATTTCCAATGCTCCACCCGAGGATACTACATTGGCCAGGAGGCGAGTTTTTTATTGCCTGGAAATTTAGAATTTTGCCGAACCCTTGCCGTTCCAGGCAAGGAAGGGATTTTTAACGTGCGTGACAACACTCACAAACGGGACCTCCATTTAACTTCTCATCCGAACGAGAGCGTAATTTTTGTGAAAAATGCTCACCTGCCATTTTTCAAGCAGTCGGCCGTGTCGGAATTCGAACCATGACATAACACCCCGAACGCATAAAGAGTAGGAGAAAATGACGTATGCTAAACGGTCAACGGAAAACCGTGAATTAATTATTCGCGAGTCATAAACGAGAACACGTGTAAGGGGTAACCGGTGACAGAGTAGTCGAGTATGCCCCTTTAGATATGAATTAGCAAATGGGAATTAACGTACTGATATATCAGCATATTTTTGACAGCACCCAACAACACTGATGAAATTGGAATGGATTGGTTCCAAAGCAACAAAGGTTGAAAACGAGAAACTCAATGGAACATTAATTCAATCCTGACTTCTTGGAATTTTTTTACTTATTAAGATTCAACTGTAAGTGTAGTGACTAATTAAAGAATTCTTTCTTTTATTGATTGTTGGTGGCATTTATGCCTCTTGTTCAATCAAATACTGATGAAATTATAAAACGTTCACGAATAGTGTAAAGTAGAGTGTAAATTTTGTTAGGTATATAAAGCAAGAACATTACAAGTTAAATTATTTGAGAACGTGTTGTAAATTATTATAGTTGGATCATCAAGATTATGGCTAAATGAATATGAACTGATTTATGTAATTTCACAATTCTGTGCGCGTAGTTGTTTACAGGAATATTGTTATGTCGCTTGTATTTAAATTGATGTAGGTAACATTAAAATTATCTGTTTACAAAAAATGAAATGATGTCGGATTAAGATAAACGCGCCACTAAAGCTCCTACGACCAAATAAATTCTTGGAACAAGCAAAACACAGTTATTATTGATTGTGGGCTTATCACCAAAAGCAGCTTTAAATCGCGAATGCACTTATTGCTACTTTTTCTTCAGTCGAAAATAGAGCAAAATCATGACTAGAAAATGCTCGTGATATAAATGTTTCTTGAAATATTATTAACTTTCAAATTATGGTGTAAAATGACTATTCAATATTTTTCCACTCCGACAACACAAATGTTAAAATCTATGATTTCTTATATCCCAAGCAAATGATGATACACTGTTGCAACATCCTGAAATTTTAGCAGCAGCCCTTGTATGCAAGATATACATCAACTTATAATTCAGAGTGTTTTCTGAGCGGACTCTGTAACTGTTTTTGTGTATTGTTTATTGGTCTAGTTCTTTTTGCATCGTGTTCCTGTGCGTGTGTAGATGAGAATGGACAGGATGAATTTTTGAAAATTACTTTGGCGATCAAAATATTGTCAGTTACTATTTTTAAGAAAGCTTTATTTCTGTGAGGAACAGTGTTGTGGTTGAAAAGGCGGCATTTTCAAAAATTCAACGTCAATTTTCATCCACATATACCCAGAATACGATACAAAAAGAATTAGAACAAAAAGCAAGAAACAAAAAAATTATAGCGCCCACAAAAAAGAAAACATTTTTTATAAGAGTATTTTTTTCGTGCGGGCGCTGTAACTATTTTTGTGTATTGTTTACTGCTTTAATTCTTTTTGTATCGTGTTTCTAAATGTGTGTAGATAAGAGTGGATGCACTTAATTTTTGAAAATGTCTTAGCAGCCAAATGTCGGTTTTTATTTCTTAAGAAAGCTTTTTTCTGAGGAGTAGTATTGGGGCTGACAAGGGGCATTTTCAAAAATTCAGCCTGTTAATACAAATGAATAGTTTTGCCTGGCATGAGGAAAGTAATTCGAGCATAGGAAACGAAAATCAATATAAATTGTTGGTTATTTTGCAAAAAGAAAAGCCCGTGACCGATTTCACTGTTCTTGCAGATCATCAGACGGACGCATCTCTTTTTGCAAAACAACCAAGTTCTGGCATAATACACAAATTAAGGTGTATTTATAGTGCAAATGTTTCTCATGCGCCCACTATACTCAAATATAAGCAACTAACTATCTATGATTGTTTCCAGTCACTGACGTGATAGTGTAGATGGCAATGCCAGAGAAAATTTTAATAGCGAGTCAAAAGACAAGATGAAAAATGAAATAAACAAATGACCTGTTACATGTTAATACAGTAATACAATACAAAAAGAGTTAGAACAAAAAGTTACAGCGCACGCAAAGGAAAAATTTTTTTTTAAAAGACTGATTTTTTCGTGCAGGTACTGAAACCATTTTTTATACTGTTCTGTGTTCTGATACTTTTTGTATGGTGTTCCTGGGTGTGTTTAAATGAAATGGACAGGTTAAATATTTTGTTTTGGTATCTGTGTGTATTTTGTTGGATACGTTTTTGAGGAATACTTTTTTCTGTGCGTGTGATGTAACTTTTTGTGTATTGTTTATTGTTCTAATTCTTTTTGTATCGTGTTCCTCTGCATGTGTAGATGAGAGCGGAGAGGTCGAATTTTTGAAATTGCCCCTGGCAGGCAAAATATTGTTCTTTTATTATTTTTTAAGAAAACTATATTTCTGTGAGGAAGAGTATTGTGTTTGACACGGAAGAATTTTCAAAAATTCGACCTGTCCATTTTCATCTACATATACACCCAGGAACACATACAAAAAGAATTAGAACGAAAAACAAAACACAAAAGTTACAGCGCCTGCAAAGGAGAAAATATTCTTTTAAAACACTAATTTCTTCCGTGCGGGCGAACTTGGTTGATCTTGGCCCTCTCAGGGTGCGTGTTGTAATCAGAGTAAACCTTGTGGTTTTTTGTGTGTATCGTTATTTATCGGGCGTGTGTTCTAGGTGTTTGTTTTCCCACCTAGTGGTCTGTGCCATCTGCTGTGCTGTTACAGCAGGGAGAGTAGCTTTCAGGATTTTCTCCTTGGTTGCTCTCCAGCTATACGATACCCAAATCCTGGATCCTCGGGCCTGAGGTTTTCGAAAGACAGGATGGCTATTTGCCACAAGCCGCTCCATCATCAGGTAGCTCGTCGAACAGGACTGACGGATGTGTATCCCCAAGGATTTCGCTTGAGTCATCATTCATTGGCGCCCCGCATAGCTGGAAAACTTCCTCGAATTGTCACCGTTCCGCTACTCACCTAGTTTCGCCCGGAGGCGAAGGTAGGTAGATGTTGATTCCGAGAGGCCCGCTGTTGGAATACACCCCCGTGCGGGCGCTGTAACCTTTTCTTATATACTGTTCCTTGTTCTGATACTTTTGTAATGTGTTCTAGAGTGTGTGTAGATGAAAGTTGACAGGTTAAACTATTGAAAAATGTCTTATTTTGGTATCTGTGTGTATTTTTGCATGTTGGACAAGTTTTTAAAGAAAGTTTTCTTCCGTGCAAGCGCTCTAATTTTTTTGTTTTGTTTTTGTTCTAAGTCTTTTTGCAACGTAATCCGGGATGTGTGTAGATAAGAATGGACTGACTGAATTTTTAAAAATACTTTTTGAAGCCGAAATATTCTCCTATCGTTATTTTTTAAGAAAGCTTTCTTCTGGGGAATAGTATTTCGTCTGCCAAGGAGGCATTTTCAAAAATTCAACCTGTTCATTCTCATCCGCACATATCCTGGAATACGATAAAAAACAATTAGACAAAAACAAAACAAAACGTTTCAGCTTACGCACAGGAAAACATTCTTTATAAGATTGATTTCTTGCGTGCGGGCGCTGTAACTTTTTTTTAAAACTGTTCCTTGTTTTGATACTTTTTGTATTGTGTTCCTGGGCGTGTGTAGATAAAAATTGACAGGTTAAACGTTTGAAAAATGTTTTATTTTGTGTCTTTGTGTATTCTTACATTTAGAACAAGTTTTTGAGGAATAGTTTCTTTCGTGTAGGCACTGTAGTTTTTGTGTGTTGTTTATTAATCTAATTCTTTTTGTATCGTGTTACTGTGTATGTGTACATGAAGATGGATAGGCCGAATTTTTTAAAATGCCATTGGCAGCCAAAATCTTGTCCTTTTATTACTTGTAAGAAAGCTTTCTGTGAAGAACAGTATTGTGGCTGACTAGGGGGCATTTTTAAAAATTCTGCCTGTCCATTTTCATCTAAATATACACAGAAATACAATACAAAAATAATTAGAACAAAAGCAAAATACAAAAACGTTACAGCGTGCGGGAACTGTACCTTTTTTATTACTATTTTTGTTCTGATAGTTTTTGTATGGTGTTCCTGGATGTGTCGGGATGAAAATCGACAGGTTAAAATTTTTGAAAAATGTTTTATTTTGGTATCTGGGTCATTTTTGTATGTTGGCTTAGTTTTTGAAGAATATTTTCTTCCGTCCGAGCGGTGTAACGTTTTGTGTATTGTTTATTGTTCTAATTCTTTTTGTATCGTGTTCCTGTGCGTGTGTAGATGAGAGAGAGGTTGAATTTTTGAAATTGTCCTTGGCAGGCTAAATATTGTCCTTTTATTATGTTTTAAGAAAGCTTTATTTCTGTGAGGAAAAGTATTGTGAGTGGCAAGAAAGAATTTTCAAAAATTCGGCCGGTCCATTTTCATCTACATTTACCCAGGAATACGATGCAAAAAGAATTAGAACAAAAAACAAAACACAAAAAGCTGCAGTGCCGGAAAAAGAGAAAATATTCTTTATAAGACATTTCTTCCGTGCGGGCGCTGTAACCTTTTATTGCATACTGTTCTTTGTTATGATACTTATTGTATTGTGTTCCTGGGCGTATGAAGATGAAAATTGACTAGCTAAACGTTTGAAAAATGTTTTATTTTGTGTCTGTGTGTATTTTGTCATGTTGGACAAATTTTTGGGGAATACTTTTTTCCGCTGAAACTTTTTTGTTTTGTTTTTGTACTACTTTTTTGCATCGTATTCCTGGCCGTGTGCGGATGAGAATTGAGAAGCTGAATTTTTCAAAATGCTCTTTGCAGCCGAGATATTGTCTTTTTATTATTTTTTAAGAATACTTTCTCCTGTGCGGAATAGTATCTCGGCTGCCAAGGGGGCATTTTTAAAAATTCAGCCTGCCTATTCTCATCCACACATACCCAGGAATACGATACAAAAAAATTAGAAAATAAAACAAAACGTAAAAAATGTTGTCGGCGAAACCGACACTAAGCGTTATTCAAATTTCATATTATTTACATTTCAAAATTGCTTAAAGTGAATGGAATTGAAAAATGCAAAGAATCAATTGTAGTTTTTAATAAAGTTAAAAATAAAAGTTAAAACCTTGTCGTGTGCTTCAGCCTGAAAAGAATTCAAGACCGCAATTTTCCATTAATAATTGTTTATTTGCTCAACATCTGTAGATGTAATTATGCATTATTAAACAAGTTTTCCAAGCGAGGTTGATGATACCTGCAATTGCAGCAATTCTTATACAGACAAAAGATTTATGTTTAAATAAATCCTTGACGTACATACAAGGACCCAATTAAGCAAAATTACAAAAATGTTGGACGTCAGATATCCTGTTTCAACGTAACATAATAACATACTTTTACGTGAGAATCGAAGAATTGTATATATACATACATACAAGATACTGGACCCTATGGTCAGAGTTTTGGAGTCTGCAAAAATTATGTATTGTGAAAAGAAATTGAATTTTCTATACAACATTCAGCCATAATTAAAGTAACTAATCAAACTGCGCTCCAATGTAATTACTCCGGCAACATCCAGACCGATAGGCGCCATAATGCCTCCCTCTTTAAAGCTATTTTGCCCCACAACACCATGTGGCTCTGACGTTGTAAAACCCTGTGGCGGTAAAAACAGTCGAAATCAGTTCAGCATTTTCCTTGTTGATAGAAGTAGCGATCAACACTTTTCATAGCAGACGCCGAGCCATTTGAATTGTAATTACACACCACAGTCTGGACTCCGGTTTACTGGAACAGTATCTCTAGCATATTTCGTACCACACTTGAGTCTAACATGTCGAGTCAACAACTGATCTTGGGTATGGCCAACTTCTTGTCTGCAAATTCGATCATAAGACTGTCGAGGTCCGCTAACGCTTTCCACAGATCCTCTTGCTTAGTCATCAAGTAGTAGATGCCCCGATGTTAATCCTTTAGCGGTATGCTCTTTCCAGCCTCTGGTTGTTGTCGGTGAAGTTGATCCAGATCACTAAATTTGGTTTCAAACACCCGAGCAAGTTTTCAGGATGTATTAAGGTTCGCCGCTACGCAATTTGCCACGTTGTATTCCGATGGCATATCGAATAGATTACCTTGAATCTCTTCTGACTCCAAATCTCACTTCGCTTGTGCAGCTGTACAGATACCAATCATAGTTCGGTCCAGACTTCGTTCGTCCTCTCGAGCATAACTCTTTGTTTGTCTCATTGGGACCTTATGGTTTTCCGATGGTGCACACAGCTGACGCTCGCGGCACCACTCTTTTACATCGCCCTTGCAACCTACCCAGTAAAATCTTGCTACGATTTTCTCCAGAGTCTTCGTAACACCAAAGTGTCCTCCTGAGATTGCATTATGTAGATGTCCTAAATCCTCCGACACACGGCTTTTAGGAACCACCAACTGAAGCGTACTCAAGGATCCATATCCACTCTCCAACGATCGCACCAAAATCCCATTCTCTACTTTCAAGGAATCCTATTGTGTCCAGTACGACTTCAGGTTTCTACTCAATAGGCTAATGTTCTGCCAGAATCAACGCTCTCCTCTGGCTTTCCAACCCAGAATGACACCTAGGTTTTCGTCATTTTCCTGTTTCCATCCTCTGTATTAATTTCAGCGGCTCATGTTTTTCCTTAAACCATTTAAATCGATTCTGCCTGTGCCTAAATCCGCGGTCCTGGCATTGTGACCCTTTTTCTCCGATTGCTCGTCACGTAGAGTATGTTACGGTATAACCGCAACATGCACGAAAAGGATGCCGGACTCGCACTAGGCGTAGTTTGGGATGGGTGTAGGATCAAGCACGGTGCAATATATGGGCTAGCTGAAATAGAAAGGTTATATATACAAAGGTCGACAATGACTGTGCATTTACATCTCCAATGCTCCACTCGAAGGTACTACATTGGCCAGGAGGCGAGCTTTTTGTTGCCTGGAAATTTAGAATTTTGCCGAACCATTGCCGTTCCAGGCAAGGTAGGGATTTTTAACGTGCGTGACAACACTCACACACGGGACCTCCATTTAATCTCTCAACCGAACGAGGGCGTAATTTTTGTGAAAAAAGCTCACCTGCCATTTTTCAAGCAGTAGGCCGTGTCGGGATTCGAACCCAGGACCTTGAAACTTTACAACTAACGGCTACTTACCAATTAACCGGAAGGAAGAAATTCTGAATAGGAATTGGTAATTGCTCGCTTAAAGTTTAAACACATTACGTATAGAGACGAAACACCAACTAAAGTCTAAAAACGTGTCAAATTATTTTTCGTATGACAACTCTTAAAACAAAGTCAAATAGCTATCTATACAAAATTAAATGTAGTACTAGCAGTGTATACAGAGGAACATTGGTTGCCTAGTTACAACGTACACTGAATTTAGAATAAGCAGAAAAATAGCAGCAACGTGATATTTAATTAGGAGTAGACCAATTGTCAACCGGCAGAAAATGAACATAACAAGTATCAGTCGAATCTGCTTCTCCACGTTCTCTTGGCTCCGCCCCTCTTCAGAGCGTCCAACTTTGCCACAGATTAAATGCGTCGCTTGCTTTGCCGCCTCAAACTCTAAAGCATTAACCGACGCATCACGTGAAGTCTTTGACCGGACCAGTCGTAGTGCTTGTTGGATTTCCTTGTCGCGTATTCCAAGAGTGAAAGGCTACGCTACCGTCAACTCTAAGAAGCTATATGGTGCTATAGGGTGGGCTCATTTCACCAGGCGAGCAATATTTGCTTCAAACTCTTGCAAATTTTCGTTAGCCTGTTAGTAACGGTTCTTCACTTGAGCATGTTACACTTGTTGCAGATGAGAGTCGTCGCACCTCATTTCCAGACTTGACATTAAGGTCCCGAATCTTCTCTGATCATGGTCTGGTATTGTCTGCAGAACAGCCTAGGTCTCATCTCGTAACGCATCAATCAATGCGGTTGCCCTTTCATCATCGTTCCCACCGTTAGCTCTCGCGGCAGCCTCAATTTGTTTAAAATATGTCTGTCAAGGTGACTTTCCATCAAATGTGGATGCTCATATTCTAAACCTTGACGTCGGTTTGCATTCCCTGATATTTTAAAATTCTGGGTCGGGGTGTGTTGTATCACTGGCGCCTTCAATTTTAAGCGAAGTCTTTAATAGTTTTTCCGAAATGAGTGTGGCGGTTCGTACCACATCTTCTTCTAATTTCGCTGCGATTTAGTTTAGTTTTTGTCCGGCTTGCAAAATTTTCATTTAATTTTGCCATGAGCTCCGAGAACTGATCAGTCAAGCTTTCTTCAACGCTTAACTTGAACTTCTTGAATGACAAAAGAATTTCACTATCCATTTTCTGTTGAGTACGAGTTTTGGCATGCAAATATAATCGTTAAACTGTTTTTTTCCCACTAAAATCTCACCACTTGACACCAATGTAACGAAAACTCTTTTGCAATAACAACAGTTCTTTATTTTCAACATTGATTATACAACCCATTTTAGCAACTCGTAGTTATAATAAAATTTCTAAAAGCTCACATAATCATTTACTTTCACAACTAATCGCTACTAGTACAAGTACAATCTTGTTAAACCACGATTCTAACTACTTAATTAATCGATTCTCGAAGCACTACAATTACTTTATATACGAAGCACTAGTTGACTAATTTATATGATAACTACAGTATATTATATCAACAAAGAAACATTTATATCGACAGTGATTAATATCACATATGTGCCAAAGCTTTACACTGGAACATCTCGTAATTAAAGTTTTAATCGGAATCTAACAGCTGAAACCGTTAACGCTAATTTATACTATATCCGATTGGTCTAGATTAATCTACAACGACCCAGAATACGCAAATGACATTCTTGAGATTTTTTATTGTAATCTTTAAATAACCCTTAAATGTAAAGCCTTGTACCCGTCATTCAAAATTCATCCGAAAGGTGTAACGGCTCGGGGAGCCATCAAATATCTCTTGTGTACAAACACCTCACTGCTGTTCCAATGTAATTACTCCGGTGCTACAATAGCAACTTATGGCGTCAACAATTATTGATCAAAAAGTTGATTTTGGAAATGACAGGAAGTCACTGGGACTAACAGTGTACGCTGTTTGAGTTGTCTTGAAAGATTAATGGAGATACAGAGATACTGGACCAAGTTCATAACAATTTGCATATTGTATTGAGTAAAATATCACTGAGCTCACCATTTCACATCCAAATAATCTGTTTAATGTATTGAAAATACTCCCCGCACTTGTACAGTTGACTATAAAACAAAAATTCCATTGGTCACAATATGCGCCTTATAGGAAATCATAGATATGCATATAATACTCATAAACTAGAAACATTTCAAAATTACAATGATGTTGACTTAGAAATCAGGTCATATGGAATTAATGCAATTACAAACGTTGCTTCACAATCTCATTTACATACGTTGAATAAATAGATCAACTGTTTATAATTACGCATCCCTACTGAGTTACAAAAACAACTATAATTACACATTATAATGTGAACAATTTATCTTATCTACGGCTTCCGTCAGAGCAAAAGTTTCCGCGAGTTGAGAATGCTTTTGTGCATTCAACGCACTTTTAAATCAAGAAAGTAATACAAATATGAAAAAATTATTAAGGTTGTCGTCCAATTCATCCTGGAGAGATATTTTAAGTCTGATGCACTTTAACACGGTTGATGACGATTTGCTACGGGTTCAAATAACGTCACGTTATTAATTTCATGGGTGGTCCGGTTAACTATAGAGGTGCGAGAGTGGGTTTTTATGGAAAAATGAAAAAAATTAAAAAATGTAAAATGACCGAAATATAAAACTATTTTACAAGTATCATTTACCTTGAAATGCTTTACTAATTGTCAAATATAAGGGAGCCAAACCGTCTTAACCCAGCAATTTCTTTGTTAGTGTCACTACTTGGAAAAAAGTTATTCCGGATAGGTCCTCGTGCTTTCTATTTTCTAAATAACTCCCAATACAATTCCATATAAGTTCAAACCCTATTAACAATAAATTTTAAAAACGTAATTGCATGTACATTGTTTAAAAACAAACCTTATATACCTCCACTGGCCAGGCATTGTTAACAGAACTCTTTGACAAAAAAATCTTAATCCGTATATAATACTACCATTCCATTGTTCTAGTTTCTTAAATTGCTCTAAACAACATTTGAAACCCTATTTATTTGGAAATCTCATAACAATAGAATATAAAAAACAGCGCAATAGCAACTTCCGCTTTCGCCATTCCAATGTGATACATTCCATTTCGTATTAAATTTACTGCCTCCTTTCTACGCATTTGAATTTACGGGTGGCTACACTTCTATGATTTCATGCCTGCTTAGTTAGGCAGCCACTGTGCTTGTTCTTTATTAAATTCACGAGTTCGTTTGTCTATATTCCTTCTGGTCCCTCATCTAGAGGTGTAATCTTTACTAATTTGGAATTTCCTGAATGTTGTTAGTTTAATAGCAATTAGAAAAAGCCGCTGTGTTATCTTAACAAAATAAACACCTGCTCAATTTTATTTCTATTATATATAGGATATCCGTGATTATTTTTTCGGAAACAATTTTGCAACTACATTGGTTAAACGAGTTCGCTAGATATTTAGCGCTTGGTCGCGTACGTTCTTTTTTTGCTAAATCGGGCAGTTGCAAATCTTTATAACGAAAAACTCTTTTTCTTTTTACGCGACTGGTAAATTGAAAGGTGAAATTTCTTTAATAGAACTGTTCATATTTTTAGCCCGAATTTGTACTCAATATTTTTCGATTCATAGAACTAAGGTATGCTTCGTTATAGCATACAAACTTACGTTATCTTTACATTACATTTGATTTTCCAATGCTCCACCCTAAGGTACTACATTGGCAAGAAAACGAGTTTTTTTACCTGGAAATTTTGAATTTTGCCGAACCCTTGCTATCCCAAGCCCAATCGTTAACGTACGTGACAATACACACACGGATGTACATTTTACCTCTCATCCGAACGAGAGCGTAATTTAGTGAAAAACGTTCACCTAACATTTTTCAAACGAACCATGTCGGAATTCGAAACAACGACTATGGGCTTAGTAGTCGCACGCATACCAACTGAGTCACGGAGCAGCCCGTTATCATTACACTGTATTTGATTTTCCAATGTTCCACTCGAAGGTACTACATTGGCCAGAAAGCGACTTTTTCTTATACTCCAAGCAAGGTAGGACTCTTTAATGTGCGTGACAACACACACACACACACACACACACACACACACGCATGCACGCACGCACGCACGCCCGTCTGCCCGCACCCACGTCTTTGTCTTAGAATGTTGTCTATATCTTAGGATTTTACCTTTATCTTTGGGTTGCCTTTGGGAATTATCTTAAAATTGATGGATGGATTTATGGAAAATCACAAAAAATTGAAAAAGAAAATCACAAATATTTTACAAACAAATTGGTGGATCAGGTCAAAGACGTTGTTAATAAAATAATGGAGAATTTACAAACGGCAGAGGCAGAGGTACAGAAAGGTTCAGAAAAAATGGATGTTCAAGCAGTTGGAACCCGCAGACAGAAGTTAAAGATAGAGCGACTTAGGAAAGAAATAAACACTATCAATTGGGCACGAGGACATCGGGATAATCAGAAATTTATGAACTTCTGTAGGATACGTCCATCAGGAAATTTTAATGGATGAAGAAATATTTGATAATGAGTATTTTATTAATGAAATGTTCCTGGACATTAAGATATAAGTAAGAAGAGTAATAGAAATGGCACAACACACCCAGTTACGTCCAGTCGAAAACCAGTTTAAACTTCCACAATTGACGTTGCCACAATTTTATGGATCAATGGATAAATTTCAGAGATACCTTTGTTCAAACAATCGTGAAAAATGGAGCCCTAGAAGATGAGAGAATTCTGTATTTAAAATCACAAGTCAAGGGAGAAGCAAGCAAGTTGATTAAAAAATTAATAGGATCCGAAAATCTGCAGGCAGATATGATAATGAAAGAATACTATTCACAAAATATATGGACAATATTCTGAACGTACCTACCATGATAGTGGAATCAGCATCAGCATTGCTGCGAATTCATGACACAGTCACGGCGAACATACAGGCCACCGCAAACTTGGGCATAAGCACAACATTATGACTTTCGATTATGGTCCACTTGATATTACGCAAGCTGGACAAAGAAACAAAACGCATTATGGAATTAAAACGGGCTAACCCCAAACAATTAGGTACCCCCTTCACAGAAGTACTACAGTTTTTGGAAAACCGGTTTCAATCTTTAGAGCTGTGGCACAAGGAAATAAGAAAACCGGAAGCGAAGTCGCAACCACATCACCACCCAGGGGAAAGGCGTGTAAGAACCTTTGTATCACAGACATCATCGTGCCGGATTTGTAATAGAAACCATACATTGCTACAATGTGGAAATTTCGCAAGATCAACACCCAGAGAACGACTTGAGCAAACCAGTCGAACAGGGTTATGCATGGGTACAACTAGTAGATTATCAAGATAACAGACAGTCGTGGCGAGCAATAACGGACACTAGTGCCCCAAGCCTCATTCATGTTCGAAGAGGTAGAACAAAAGTTGGGTCTAGCAAGAGAGAAAATAAGCGCCACAATTGGAGGATTGGGTAAAGCGATAACAGGGACATGGAAGAGCCAGATCAACACAACCATATGCTCCAGGACGAACAGAGATTTTGAAACCCAGCTACATTTTCGGTTCTTCCCAAGTTGACTGGAGAATTACCATGAACAACCACAACATCCGCCTTCAGTGACTAGGACGAAGTAGAACTAGCCGACCCAAAGTATTGTAATCCTGGATCTGTAGATTTAATTTTAGGTATACATGTACAGAAAGAATTAATAAAACCGAGGTTATATAAAAAGGAAGGAAAACTAGCTCAGAATACTGAGTTAGGGTGGATAATCTTAGAAAATGTAAATAATACAGTATGCAAAAAACCCCCCATACAATGAACACAATAACAGACAGAGTAGAAAATTGTGAGAAATTGAGGAGATGAGAGAGGAACCCACAGACAAAGATGGTTTTGGCGAGCAACAGGCTCACAAAAGGCAAACGGATGGAACCTACACAATAGCTATCCCCTTCATTAGAGGCGGGCAATTCAAACAAAGTTCAACACGAACAAGGACATTTGTTTAAAACTGAACAAAAACAAGAGTGGGAAAAGTGTTGGATGGTCCAAAATAAAACGAAAAACCTCAAGGACATTCCTAAGCAGTACTTGCTTAACACAGTGAGGGAGATGGAGGAAAATTACGGATAAAAAATCATAAAAGCTTTCGAAAAAAAGGAGAAAAATCAGATAAGACGCAACCGGAAGGAGGCAAGGTTGAAACAACAGAGTTTTAAGGAGATTTCAACCGAAAGGAAAATGAAAATGCAGAATCTGAGCCCAGGACTATGCGTGGAGGATGTCGCTGATGCAAAAATAAATAGGGCACTCTTCAGTAAGGATTTGCATTAATCAGTCGAAGAAATAATGAAAGAATATGGGACTGTAAACACCACAATCAAGAAGGTGGAAGAATTATGCACAGAATTCAAAGAAGTGCCAGATACGAGATTCACTGCGTTGAGCTAAACACTCACCTATAAAATCGACTAGAGCACATTTTTCATGTATCCAGAAGAACATCAGTATCAAAACAGTTCAGTGGAAGGAACTAACCGTTCAAAACTCGTGGCTATATATAGTGAAAGGATCTACACCCGCTTCACTCAAATGCCCCGAATCGCGGAAGAAATTGTGGCCCAAAGATGTAGCAATTATTCAGGTTCCGCGAGAATGCACACTTCAAAGGGTTCAACATTTCCTCCACTCGTTAATAATGGATTAATATTGAAGTATCAGTGATCTATCAAAAAAACAATTCTTGATGCATGGTTCGAAAGGGAACAAGGAACGGATCAACATCATACACAGGTACATGAAACAATGGTAGAAAAGCATGCGATTGAATTCTCAGAACTGATGGATCAACAACGAGGCATCCAGAAAAGACCTGGAATTCTCTAACTGGTACCCGATACACAGTCATTCACTATTGGTAAGTGTAACAACAACTGCTATTATTGGCATATGCGGCACTGTTTTTATAATTGTATGTAGGAGAAGGAGGAGATTTAGAGGTAAGAAAAAAAATACTAAATCTGCATCCCCAATCGTAAAGAAAGAGAAAACTTGTGCTACGTAACATCCCCAAAGAGGACAAGCAAAATTGTTAAACACGCAACAATCAATGACATAAGGTGTTAGATATCTTTGTAGACGTGGCAAAATATTCGCAAAACTATTTAGACAAATTTACGGTTCCTATTACAATTAAGATTCAGGAAATTCAACGTGTACAGAAAATGAGGAAGAAGCTTACTCCTTATTATTGTTAGTATGTGTATGTTGTAATTAATGAGTGTAAGGTAATTTAAGAACGCAAATGGTATTATGTTCAGTGGGGTCAAGTATTTAGGAGCTTGATCTCACGCAATTGAAAGTCCACAAGGGAGGCCAAACCTTTCATGGTTTTTGACCACAGATACGATGCTTGTGTCGGTGCAAGAGCTGTCAATCAGCAGTGTTTTCTTACACATGGACCGTACCGGGGAGGTCAAAACTCTACTCCAGAGTGGAGCCGCTAAAGGGAGGCGTATGTTAGGAAAGAATTAAATTCTAATGCGATAAGATAAAAAAATATGAGCAGATCCCGAACGTTCCCTTAAGTGTCGGTGTTAAATTTTCGGACATACAATGAAACTAAATGCGTGCCACACACAATTAATTTTCATTGCAATACATGGTCAATAACAGATGTAATCAATTACATAACCTCAAACTAATAAAAGCATTCTATAAAATATAAAACGACACCAACGTAAACGAATGTACGTACAATTACGGCTTAGAACAAAAAAGCCCGAAGCGTTCATTAGATTGGTAATAAGTAGGTCGATGGGTTACTATAATACTATTAGCCTACCGAATTAGGAATTTGTAATTAATGATTATGAGCAAATGGAAAAGGCCGCAGGTTCGTTTCCAGCACATTATTTATTTACTGGACAGTAGGCGGATAAAAGCAAAGGTTCAAGTTAGAAATAAATTAGTTTTACGTAGCATACATTTTCTGGGTGCTTGCTCATAACTGGCGACTTTATTCTATCTCGTTCATTGATTAAGTTCGTATTCTTTAAAATAGAGAAAAATACTTAAAACCATCTAATCACGTAATCATCCTATACGAGTATTCCTATTTTAAAAAGCAACCGCTGCA
Source organism: Platerodrilus igneus (assembly GCA_036346225.1). NCBI lineage: Eukaryota > Metazoa > Arthropoda > Insecta > Coleoptera > Lycidae > Platerodrilus > Platerodrilus igneus. The sequence goes on along the minus strand of JARFIW010001108.1, from coordinate 4,166,157 downwards.
CAAGAATTTCGGAGATTTTCCATATCAAAATTAAGTTGTAGTAATTCTCACCAAAAGTAACCACAAAACAATTTTTTTCACTATGTCCGCAAATTGTAACTCCTTACATTTATATCTAGTTATTTATTTATTTAGATAATATTGCGCAACGCGTTGCGTTACCATAGATATGAAAATTAAATGGGTAAGGAAAATTAATTTTAAACGGACAAACTTATTGATGAAGCACCCTATATAATTTTGATTTCGTGTATAATAGTGTTCAAAAGTAAGTCGTTGCAGAAAACAGGTTGGTTTATTTAAATCATAAACTTAAAACCACAAAAATAATTGTTTTATATCTGTTAAATACGTAGAACTCGACTCAGGATTGTAAATTATTTTAAACCACAAAAATGTAAACAAAATATTTATAATTTATAATTAGAAAGTTTTAATTTTGCTTTTTAGTGAATTAAATCTTAAAACCAAGTTTGTATTATATATTTAAATATGGAGAATTTGGAGAATTATGGATTTCACGATATTATATGCATCAGGTTAGAATTTAATTTTTGATGAAAAGTAATGGAAGCAAGAAATTATGGCATTCCTGGAACTATAGAAACTGACAAATTTCGAAAATCACAAAGTAAAGTTAATGTATGTAAGATCTGTAACAGAACATTTAAAAATGGAAAAGGAATCAAAATTCATGAAAGGAAAGCTCATATAAATGAAAATATACCAAAAAAGAACAATTTTAATTTCAATGATAAACCAGACAACACCAGTGACATTAATCCATCGAAAATTAATAAAAATGTATGGAATTAAAAAATCTTTTGGCATTTCTAAAAAAGTAAGGGTAGTATAATTAAACGTATTCCGAAAAATGTTAGATCAAAAATTGCTGCTAAATTATCTGAAATTATAGATGAATGCGTAAAATTAAATACAATATCAACTTGGACAAGCTTTTCCTATTTACATATACAATAACGGGCTATTCCACATTTAGGATCAAAAAATAAATCTTACACCATTTTAAAAAGAATTTCAGTTAATATAAACAAATTCTCAATTACAGAACAAAAAAAGGTTTTGCCTAGCGATGTGTGGATTTCAAAGAAAGTTATTTCAAAAGTATCAGATGGAGACCTCTCCTCTGCCATAAAAATTTTATGTTCCGGTGAAACATTCTCAGAATATGACAGCAATACGTTTGAAAATCTTAAAACATCCAAAAGCTATTTCGACTTATATTCTACATTTTGAAACTTACACAAATTCAATTACTTCTGACAAAGATATACTTTCAGCAGTGAATTCTTTTAAAACCAGTTCAGTTGGTGGCATGGACTCTCTCCGCCCTTTTCACTTATAAGAACTTTTAAGTTTTTCTACAGGCATTCATCCACAAACACTTTTGAAATCTATAACATCGCAATGCAATTTAATGCTTTCTGGAAAAATAATAAGCGACATATGTCGTTGGTGGAATTAGATCGATTGCGATAGGCACTGTCTTCCGAAGGTCAACAGCTAAAATATGCTGTAAAAGTATAAAAGAAAATTTAGAAAAATCTGTTCAGGAGTAGATAAGCTACCTTCGCACGAGCGCAAAAACGTTCATTTTTACATGTAAATCTCCATAAGAAAATTTAAGGTCCGTTTTGCTAATTTTTGTACACGTAGGAAAATTTTAATGACCGTGGCAACATTTATTTAGATATTAAGATGAGAAGATTAAAGTGTTAGCGGCATTGACTGCTACATCCTAGCATCCTTGTGCTACACCATTGCCTTGCTGGTCCATTCTTATATCGACCAAAGAAGGAGCACACAGAGTGGAGTGGCCGACAATTTATTATTGCAGTGCATTAGGTGGGAGAAAATATTTAATTAACCGTATGATCACGACAGGTGTGATTGAGAACTCCGAGTATGAGTGTTAGCACCTTGGAAGATCTTTACTGTGCTTGGAATAGTTTAATAAAATTCTTCTGGTTGTAGGTGATTAACCATTGCAATAGAAATTGACCAAAATAAATAAATAAAGATTTACTGAACAATCTATACGCAGCAGTCCACAATACTTTTCCTATATCTACATTTATAATAATAGTACCTACTATCTTATACATATGTTGTATAGATGAATTTATATTTAAATACATAAGGAGCTATGCACAAAATGTACATATTTACAATATAGTTTATATTAAAAAAAAAATACACTGACATAAGACAATATATATCTAATAGTGAACAATAACTAGGATTTTAAAAATTTTATATACTATATTTACAACTTATATTATAACAGCGTATATTACAATAAATATTCTACATTTGCAACTTATATCCTAAGAGCATATATGTATAATTATACAACGACTATATTTACAACTTATACTCTAACAGTGTATATTACAAATAATTCTAATTCTATATATATACAGCTATCATGCAGACTAATCAGTATCCATGATTGAATAATGCCCAATTGGTAGTGTTGAATATGAACCTGGAATCAAGTAGCGCTTGTCATAATGCGGACTTAATGCGAGCTTCTCCTGAACGATGGTGTGAACCTTACACGACTAAATTAATTTCTGTCCAACAAACACCTCTTCTACGCAGCTGACATAATCATCAAAGGTAATTGTATTTTTTATTATGGATCTTCTAATTACTTTTATTTTCTTGGTAACGTCAAAATTTTGAATTGCATCTGATAGTGAATATCAATCATAATCTTCTATTAATCGTGGGAGTTCAGTCTCCTCTTCTTCACTTGTTTTAAAAATCTTTGTTATGTAATTTTTGATCTCAGTCCGATAAAATTGGTCATAATCCGCCCATTGCTCTCATCTTTCATCATCCCCAATACTTTATTGTTAACTAAAAGAATACCGTAAATGTTGTTGGAACGAAAGTACGATGTGTCAAAGTGTCTGATGCAGTTTCGTTTCAAGGTTTCATAAAGATTTTGATTCATAATTTTGTAGATTAGACTATCCGTATCCGTGTAAAGAATATGGCATCCATCTCCAAAAACAGCATTTATATATCCAAAGTGAAAATCATAGATAGTTAACTTGGATATATCAAGGATGCACATACCAACATATATAGGTTTATTAAAATATACTTATGATTTAAGTTCCACTGCAGCAAGGTTTTCATCAAAGACCGTAACGTTTTTGAATAGAGGGTTGGAGATTTTAGCTTCAGCGCCACATTTGCCTTCCCAATTTCGCACAAGTTTCACATTACAATGTTTGCGTATATTTTACATCGTCTTTCCGAAGACAGCATTATTCATCAACTTGAATAAATTCTTCTCAAATTTATTTCGTCATTAGGTTTCCGTCTTGAAAATGGTTGGACCCTTAACTTCACTTATTTATAATCTGAGCTAGTCTACACCGTTCACTGAAGTTCCCACAGCCTATATACAGCCCGGTTCCGCTTCTATTGTTTAATAATTATATTCCTTATTACACTGAAATTCAGTGGTATGTGAAGAGTTGAGCAGCCTGTGGCTGCCAAAATCCCACAACACTTAGACATTTGCTGAATTAATAGTTTTCCAGTAAATCCCTTCGCACAATTAACATTATTCGAGAATCTTGCAAAACCAATACACGCAGTTGCTTATAATAATCATCATGTAGTACAGTTATTTTTTTTCGTCATTAGTTTTTCCAACTTGGGACTGGTTGGGCACTACCTCTATTGATTTCTATTATTGGCTAGCCTACATATTTCCCTGAAATTTCCACAGCCTACATCCTTCACTATCTGTGTGCAATAGTGTAACCTAGGTCTACCACTACATCTATCTTTCATATCTTCTAATATATACCTTTTTCTTGTCCGCTTCTCCTACTGTCCAGGCTTCACAGCCGTACAGTGCTGTGCTCCACACATATGTTTTAAGCAATCTTTTCCTTGTTTCTATGTTTGTTGTTTTTGAACACAGTAGTTGCTTTTTCTTGGTAAATGTAGCACGACGTTGTGCTAATCTTTGCTTTATATCTTTGTGTTCCTCCCATCTTGCGTTATTTGGCTTCCTTTGTAGCAGAAATCCTTAACCTCTTGTAAGTTCTTGTTACTTATTTGTATTCTAGTTTTTAATTTATTGTCCTCTCCTTTGCTTATTAGTACTTTAATTTTCATACCGTATCTCCCTGATAGAACTGTTTCCATTTTATTAAATGCAGCTTTCCTTGCTAGATGCTAATACTGCAACATCATCTGCAAATCTAATCATATCAATCTTTTGTCCCCGCATAATAATTCCAAATGTCTTCTTGCATTTGACAGTATTCATTGCCTCTTCGATGTACAAGTTAAAAATTAATGGAGATAGGGCACATCCCTGTCTCACACCTTTCCTAATATTTACTTCTCTACGTTCCTGCTCTAATTCTATTACCCCTGTTTGCTCTATGTATAAACTACGTAACATCTGTCTATCCCTAAAACTCATTTCAATCTTTTTGAGTATTTCGAAAATTTTTTCCATTTTACACTTAGTGTTCGAAAATTTTCTATCTATCCGAGCCTCTCTTTTTTTCTATAGTTGCTATGATGTTACGTTTGAAATCTTTGGGTATCTCGCCTGTCTCATACATATAGCTTAGAAGTTGGAAGAGACGTTCTGTTACTGCTTGTTCAGATGCTTTTAGGGTTTCTGCTTGCACCTTATCTGAACCCGGGGCCTTACCATTTTTCAGACCCTTTAATGTTAATTCAAACTCATCTCTAAGTATAGGATATCCCAAGTCATCCTTTTCAATATCTGATGCTTGTTCTATTGCTGATAGTTCTTTTCCTGCATACAAATTCCCTATATATTCTTGCAGTCTGTCCACTTTCTCTATATTATATTTTTGCTTATGGTTTTATATGCCTAAAATTCATTTTAATTAGTTTGTATGCTTCCATCTTAGTTTGTTCCTCCTTGCACTTTTCACCAATCCATTGTTCTTTAGCTTTTCTGCATTTGCGAATAATTTCACAATTTATGGCTTTGTATCTCTGTTTTTCTGTAGAATCAGGATATCCTTTGTTATACATGGTTTCTTATTGTATTTTTGTGTATGCATTAGAATATCTCTGGCCGCCATGTCTAAGCTGTATTTAATGTTATTCCATTCTGTTTCTACTTCCTTATAGTATCAGAAATTTTCCCGATATCTTTCAGCAATTCATTTGACGTTTTTTCAAATCTTTCGTGGATATCTTTATGTTTTAGTTTCTCAAAGTCAGAGTGCCTTTTTCCATTCCTTTTTTTAAATTTTTAAATTTAAGATCGGCCTTCATAATTACGATGTTGTGGTCAGTGTCTAGATTTGCTTCTGGGTAGCTTCTACAGTCTTTTGCATGATTCCTAAACCGTTGTCTAACAAGAATGTAATCTATTTGATATCTTCCTATATCTCCTGGCATCTTCCACGTGCATCGTCTTCTAGCATGATGTTGAAATAATGTGTTTGTGATGGTTAAATTGTTCTTGTCGCAAAATTCTACCAGCCTATTTCTCCTGACATTTCTCATGCCTGCCACTCCTTCCCGACCCTCACCTACGACTGCATTAACATCCCACCGTAATTATTAAATTTTCATGTCCTTTTACGTATCTCACTATGTCTTCGATATCTTTGTAGATCGCCTCTACCCCTTCCTCACTGTAGCTAGAGGTGGATTTGTATACTTGTATTATTACTGGTATTGTATATATGTTAAGGGTGAATCTTTGATTAAATGTAATGTCGGATTTGAACTTCCAAAAAAATTTGAACCCATCAAATGCTTTACACCCTAAGAAAATGTTTATAAATAAAAAATTAAAAAATTCAGGTTTAGGGGTTGTAACTCGATAAAGGTTCGTCTTAGGGTAAAAAATTACATTCAAAGTCGGTGGTGGTGTCAGGAGGCGGCACGGTGGTAAAAGGCGTTAAGGCGGATGCGCTGTGTTCGTTCCATACAATTCCTCTACTCAGAGTGCATGGACAACCATCCGAAACATCGTCGTCAAATGTTGGTCTTCCATGATTGAATTCTGCGACCCATTTGTAAATCATAGTTTTGGACGGCGCTTCATCCTCAAATGGTTTACTGAGTTATCTAGACATTTTTGTGGTGTTAAACCGTGTCGAAAACATGAAAATTATCACTCGAAAACCACGAGTCGAAATTTCCATTTCTACATACAAATGTCACTTTGTTAAAGTTTGTTGAAACAAAAATGCTAGGTTTAAAATCGCTTGTCAGCTTATTTATATTGTAAGAAAAAACTCAATTTGCAATAACAGTTCCTTATTTTCAAACTGATTATATTAGCCTTTTCAACAAGTCGTAGTTACAATGGAATTCTAAAAGTTCTTACAATTATTTACTTTCCACCAATTGCTACCAGTGCAAGTATTATCTTATTAAATTACGATGCCATCTTCTTAATTAACTTAATATCGAAGCACTACAATTAACTATCCAAACACTATTTACCACTTTATATTAATTTATATGATCACTATAGTAATGTATATCAACAAAGATTTATTTATATCAACAGTAATTTATGTTGCATATGTACCACTACTTATTTCTTATCATAACCATCAAAGCTATTACGTTCAGTGCCTGCAGGCAAATATTTTTGTTCTTCCTTGATTAAGTCTTACATTGGCATTTCCTTTTACGGTCATTTGAGAATTTATTAACAATTTCTGTCCATTAAAATTTTCGCTTTGCTTATCTTACACGGCATTATTGAGATGTATCACTTTATATAATTTTATGCGAAAAGTTAGGCAACTCTCCGCACGCGTCGTTCATCGCTATGACCGGTTCTCATGAGGAGGCATAAAACCATAAGTTGGTGGTACGAATTATTGCAGTTCGTTCGTGAAAAATTAAAAATACTCAATCTCCTTTAATAAGGCTGCGTATAATTTGTGCAATGGTTAGAGAGGCACGAAAGCAGAATTGTAAAAGTCATGGGACTATTGGCTCGATTTTCCTGATACACCGTTGACAGATGTTATTAGTATTTTAAATTTAAATAACAATTCTAATACCTAGAAGTGGACACTTGGCACCTTTTGCTTGGAGATAAATAAATCCGCGTATTGATATGTTCCTATTCAGTCAAGTGCATACTCATATATTCGAATTAACAGTATGACGTGCCATGGGTATAACAGATGTCGACTCCAAAAAGTTGCTGTGACCCGACCGTCACTTATCCGAACCTTCAAGATCACGCCGTAGTAAGCTTGAAGCAGAAGCTTCATAATAAACTGTAAAACTTGCTGTTTCGTATCTGGATTCTTTTCTGCGTTGGAAATGTTACGTTGACATTAGTGGTCGAGTATTTACCAGATAATAGTTTACCATTACTGGTCCTATAAATTTTACTTGTGTATAGTTACAGTTACACAATTGTTTAAGTGTGAAATTTTTTTTCTAATCATATTTTGTTTCAGATACAGGAAAGAATGCATTCTACACTGTACATCGTTATTATTAATTGCTGTAGGATGTAAGTAATTTTTGTGTTCTATTAATTTTAATGAGAAAAATTATATTGAGGTAGTTAGTGTGTAAATCCTCTTGGATGTTCTAGAAAAATGTTTCGTTTGTAAGTTAGTTGTTTTTTTTTATAACATGTTGTCTGAAGCTAGCACGGCCTTTTTTGGATTCCTCTAGGTTTTGTTGTGCGCTTACTGTTTCTTTACTTACTATATTTTACTTTTCTCTTGTCGGCACAAATTACCGTAACAAAGCTTTAAACCAGAACATGTTGTAACCAAAGCTTCAATCGGAAATCAAATTTAACCATCAAAATCACTTAAAGGCTATTTATATGTATTAAATTGTACTAGTTATTTCACGAACATTCCAGAAATTATGCAGGTAACATTCTTGAGATTTTTTATTGTAATATTTAAATGCAAGTTTTGTACCTGTCAATCAAGAAATCTAGCACCGCAAGACCTGTCAATCATCTTTTGTGTTCAAATCCTTCGTTAGATTTCTAAGGTCATTATTCTGGTCACACGTAGATCAACAATGTTAAAAGTATCAAATTTTACGAATATTACAATTGCAGAACGCTGGAAATACAAGATGTACGGTCCTGGTAAAACCTTTTCAAAGATATTTAGAAACACTAATACAAACAATATTCATAGAGTATGATTTCGAGATCAAAATACATTTAATTTCCTCCTTATTTTCAAGCAAAGAGTTCGGTAAAATAATTATAGAATACAAACAGCGTAAAATTCCATGAATAAGTGTTAACCATAAAAAGTGAAACGAGGAAAAGCAGTATAATTCAATTATTTTAGCAAAATGACAAGCCTGTAAAACAAACCCTACAGCATGCAGATGTAAACTCTATTCCGCATTTTCACACACCACTACATTTGTAATCATCATTTTTGCAGCTTCGTGCGAATTGGGGCATAAATGAAAATGAGACGAAAAGGATAATGATGATTATCTTAGATTCTCAAAATTTTATTTCTATAACAGAAACAGAAAGTAACAATGAACCTGTGAACTTGCGTGATAAAACTTTTACATATATGGATGTATTTAAATTAACAATATTTATTGTTCATTGTGTCAAGTGGATCGCTTTATTAAACACAAATAGTAATGCCAATTACGATAAGAAAGCCTAACAGAAGATCTATAGTGTTTCTTTTAATAATTATAAAAATCCATGATCAAAATTCATCCATTTTCAACTTCTCCATACTTAAGTATTTTGGAAACTCGTGTAACGCGTTACGTTACGCTAGCTATAAATTGGAAGGGAAAGGAAAACTAGTAAATTTTAATGAATAAACTAAAATAAGAGTGCGCCTTGTATGATAGATTTCACAAATTATTAATCTTAGTTAAGCACAATATTTCAAATTTGGTTTCTATAAAGGTAATTCAGGTAATAACATATAAACATTTGTTACGTAAAAGCGCTACATGTGATCCATTTCTGCATCCTTCTAGTAAATTTCAATTTCCAACTACCTTAATTAAGCGCTTCCTAAAAATTCTAATCTAAACGACGTCCCGCTTTTTATGTTATTCCAATTTTCAACGAACTTCGTTCGTTTATGAAATCGATTTGTCGTCCGTCTGTCCGTCCGAGGCCTTTCTAATGGTCGGACATCAATGTGTGATACATCAATCGATTCAGCTCGGTGTCCTGAGCTTAAGTTTTGATGTCAGTTGAAATCGGGCCACGGGGATGCCGTGCCCCCGCGATATTCCGTCGGGAAAATTAAAATTTCAAATAGGTCCAAAATTAATGTGCGATACATATTTGGACTCCCCTAACATAGCTGAGTCGAAATATGGTACCCCCCACAAAATCTGACCACGGATACCCGACCCCCCCGGGGAATTAATTTTATTTTATCTGAATACTTATAATTATTACAACATAATAATTTTAATTTCTTTAAATTGTTTTAAAGTAAGTCTACATTTGGAAGTTCGTTGCGACAATGCCTTGCATTTTCAACTTGTTCTTTCTGTATCACCACCCACTCTGACGATTTTGAGCTAGTTCAAAATCTAATTTTTAGATTTCTATTCTACCCTTTTCCCGTTTTGTTGTGGTGTTCGGTACAGGCGATTTTCCCTACTTACTTTACTGCTTTCTTTCCTGCCTGTACGGAATACCGTAACATAAAATATGGCGTACCCAACGTGGGGCTACGATTTTTAAAAACTTTCTCTGGTTCTTAAAGCTTGCTCAATTTCTGAAACCTCTATTCTTATTCGACATTTGGTCCCAAATTTTCTGTACACACACCGTTTCGTCCTGATAAAAATTTTTACGTTCGCTTTATTGCTCATTGTCCGTTACGTGGTGCTTTGCTATAGATTTTTCTTTATCCCAAATTATCAGAATTGTGTTTCGCTGGAAAATCAAGATTTCTATTCCTCGATTCTATTTTGTTGCGCCAACTTTAATAGTGTTCGTAGATTCTATTTTGTCATTCCTACCAATTTTTCTTTGGGTTCCGTTAAATTGCAATTTTTCCTTTGGGTATACTTTAATTTGTGTTTGCTTCGATATTCTTTTATTTGGTTAACATTGATCTTTAGAGCATGTGAAACATTTACGCAAAACCGAGCTGCAGCACAAATTATTTCCTCGTGCTTTTTTCTAAGGTCTACTGAGATGAACGCCGCAGATCCGTGAAGGGTGTTTTTCGCCTGCAACGCGAAGGCGTACTTCCTCATATTCCGGTCAAATTCGATTACGCTGTCGACTATGCAGCAGTCATAACTTCTATACAAGAGCTTCAACAATCCCTTGCTGATTTTGTTGGTGACAAATGTTCAATTGCGTTCAAACGCATTAGTACCCTGTGGGTTCACACGGAACGTCGCAGTAGTGAGATGCTTCCAACAGAAGCAGGCCGTCGAACCCATTGGCAACTATCTTATACTTTGAACTATCTTCACACTTCTTCTAAACTAAAATAAACATATTCCGTCTCACTACTACTCCGGCGACTACTTCTAGTCCTACTCGCACCTTTACTGCTGAATCGAATTTTGCGTATAAGTCCGTTACGATTGGGAAAAATACTTTTACTTAACATGACCAAACTGTTAAGATTCTTGCTACGCCTACGGGTAGATCAAATACTTCTTCTGTAATTTCTGCTGTTCCTATTCCTGTCTACGTCTACTCGTCAGGTCACGTGCTTCAATTGCGACCAACCTGGTCAGGTGTCAACACGTTGTACTAGTCCTCAAGTACTCCATTGCCGTGGTTACGGCTATAAAGGAGTTACTCGCCACAACTGTCCAAACTGTTATCCTACTACTAATAGGTCTTCGAATAATATTCCGAATTGTGTCCTCAGCTCTAGGAGCAAAATTTCTTCTGTTTTAGTTCTACGTTCTCTTCTGTTCCTCCTTCTGATCGTCCTACTACCATCACAGCATACCCTTTTTAGCCATATGAGTCTTTGAACTACAAAATTGATTTCTACGGCTATCACGCCCCTACTTACCGAACACCTACTAATAAGAATCAAATTTCTTCTGTCCATAGCGATTCGAATAATGATCAAACGGATCATACGTATTCACTTCTCAGGCTTGCCTCCTCCACGATTGGAGCCCATACTTCAAACTAGTGACTTACAGGTAGCAACTCAAGAGTTTGTTCCTGCTTTCTTAAATGATTCTACCGAAGAAATTCCTGTCGTGTCTACAATAACAGGTGTAGTTGAAGTAACGATAACTTATAATACCGATAGAGAAGATCCTTTTGAAATTAGTGAACCCGTATTGATAATGCCTGTTGCTGATGTCAAAGCTTTACCTGCTCCTGTTCCTATATCTGCTGTTGTCGAAAAAGCAGTTCCTATTATCGATGATGTTTTGCCTGCTTCTACTCCTTTACCTAATGTTGATGAAACTCAACCTAATTATGCTCCTTTATCTAACGTAGCTGAAGTGTTATCTTATTCTGCTTCTTTTTGCAATGTCGATACTCTTACAGTCAATACTGTTCCTCCTTCTAACGTTGAAACTCTTACAAAAATACTAAAAACAAACGGTTTCTTCCATGACGTGTATTGAGTTCCCTAAACCACAACAACCATTACTAGCTCCACCATCACCACCGCTTCCTCAACCGCATGCTACAACTACTACACCCTCTGTTAATCCTACTTTGCTGAAAACTGACCAACAAATATTATCCCCTGCTCCGGTAACTCAACATACGAAACCGGTTAACAAAGAAAGTAGCAGGAAGAAAATATTCTATGCTGATTCAGAACCTGAAGATGTTGTTCGCCGAAACGCTAATGTTCTTGATCTAGCTTCGTCTTCCTTCTGAAGACGCGAACGTCTTAAGCTCCATTACTAGTCCTATGCATCCCCACATTTCTATGCTGACTCCGTTCTTCCTTAGGACTTGCTTTCTAAATAATTTTCTTGTTTTTATTGGTCACTGTCCCTTTTTTATTGTTCCGCTCGCACACTATTCACCCAACTCCGTGTTGGTTCGGATTAGAATAGTCCCACGGTACGACGTGCCTGTAGTAAGAAGCGACTAAAGCGGTCCAACACATAGGCACGCACTTCATACGCACACACATTTTGCCTGTTCTTCTTTTCTTTCGTTCTCTTTTTGTACTACTCCACCCGTGTGGGTACGGATTACTGTAGTCCCACGGTAAGATCTGCATGTCGTAAGAGGCGAATAAAGCGTGCTAACACGCACACACCCATCCACACTAATTTTCTTTTCTTCTCGCTTTTACTTAGTTTTGTCTTTTTTCAATTTGGGTGCTGCTTTCTTATATAATGTTTTATTTTTAGCTTTTCTTCTCCGTTCCTTTTGATCCACTTTCCTTTCCCTATCGTTCTGGTAGTTTTTTTACGGTTAGTTCTCATAAGAACTTTATTCAATTTTTCGATTCACTTGCAGTAGGTGCTTTCTAGGCCTGGTCTTTTTTCTTTTCTTCAGAAACCACGACTCTTTTTTGTCTCGTTTTGGATTGTACTGTTGGTTTTCCTCCTCGTTCCTTTTCTTACTTTTTGGAGAAACTAATTTCTTCTCTTGAGGTTCAAAACTTGACTATTTCTTTACTAGAAATATCCGTTCTCCGACGACTATCTTTGCAATGTTAGGCCTTTCCATCGTGGTCCCCAATGATCGCTACTTTCTACTTTTCCTTTTTCTACTCCTTTATACTTCTTGATTGGTCCGGTATACTGGTCCTTCGAGCCGAATAAAATGATGTTTGAGTTTTTCTTGCAGTTTTCTTAATCGAATTTTCTTTTGCTTCATTCTATTAGTGTGTATTGGTCCTTCAAGGCGGCCAATTTTTTGGTTTTTGCTTTTTTTTTAGCTTTCTCAAATGAATTTTCTTTTGCTTAGTGTAATTAGTTTACTGCCTGTTCAGTTCCTTCTGCTTCCTACCCCGACTTTTTAATTTTGCGAGAGAGAATTTGTTACGTGCGATCCGTTTCTGCATCCTTCATATAAATTTTAATTTCTAACTACCTTAATTAAGCGCTTTCTACACATTCTAATCCAAGCGACGGCCGGCTTTTTATGCCATTCCAATTTTTTCTTTCTGTATCACCCATCCCACTCTACGACGTTTTTGAGCTAGCTCAAACTCTGATTCTTTTAGATTTCTATTCTACCCTTTTCCCGTTTTGTTGCGGTATTTGGTGTAGGTGATTTTCTTTACTTACTTTACTGCTTTCTTTCCTGTCTGCACGGAATACCGAAGCACATTATTTCTTTTAAATACATTGTAAACGGAATATTTTAGGCCGATAGCTTGTTTTAAAACCACAAATGCAAATAACTTTAAATGTTGTAAGACGCTACCTATGCTCTTCTCATAAAAACATAATTTAAAATAGACAGATCTCGTTCGTCCCGACCATCAAAAACATGAAAATATTACCATATTACAACACTAATACATATTACATACAAAGCAACGTGACAATAACTTTGCATGTAGGCATAGATTAAAATAGTTACATTATATTACTGAATGATGACCACAATTAACAAGATTTTTATAGTAGGAGAAACGACAGGACAATAATTATTATTATTCGCGAGCAGGTAATTAGAAGTCAAAATGTAGTAACACGAGCCAGCAGCAGGAGTGGGTTACAAATTGTAAAGAAACAGCTTCAGGATGTGATTAGATTTCCCTCAGAAAATACACTGCGTGCGATATAAGGGTGAATTACGCTAGCAATGACAGAGAAAATTTAACAAACGCAAACGTGGATTTAATGTCATAACGGCCAAGGTAAATGGGTTAAGAAACGAGTTTAAACAGAATTAGTGGTCAAGCGAGGCCTGTTAAAACTCATTATTCTTAATTTTGACGTTAAAGTTTAAGTGTGTTTGTTTAAAAAGAAATAAACAATATAAAGGAAAAATTACTAGATTTGCAACTTCAAATAATAATAAATTCCAACGAATGTTTTTGTAATTATAATTTTAAAAATATATAATTAGTTATACAAACTTCATTTCTCTATATACAACACACCTCAAAATCCCCCATATTAATCTCTATATCGCTTATTACTTTGTCCTTAAATAGGATTCACATTGTATAACAAATTACACTGACACATTGTTACGCTTTTTTTGGCGTCACAAGCCTTATTTTTCTTTTTTGTTTTTCTTTTTGAAGCTTAGACGCGATTGTTAGGCTTCTTTTGGTGTCACTAACGTTATTTTAATGATTACGCATACGGAATTTACAATCCTAAATTGGAAAAATATTTCTGACCGCAATTTAGCTAGTATAAGTAGGTTATGGCGCATAAGAATGCGGTTTTGAAGTCCCATTCACTATTGGGGAAAAACTTACAATCATTATATGTATTTTGCTAGGTAAACGTATTCTCACGCTTCGAGGTAATGCGCGTCATAGCTTTAACTAATGAAAACGCTCAAATAGGAGGGGTTTTAAAAGTTGGTGTAAAACAAGCGCCATGGTGGGTAGATTATCTTACGCTTTTTTACTGAACAAATGAATGGCAGTACAGGAATTATGTTTAAAAAAAATAAGGCTTGTGTTGCCAAAAAAGTGTAATAACGACAAAATAACAGATCAGCAATATTTAAAATTTTTTTAAATAGAATTATTAGTTGAACAAGGCCTGATAAACCTCACCGTTCTAAAAATAACCAAAAAATTGAACATTTATACTATCGATGCTATACAACACAAGGGTACCTGAAATAAAACAATACTATTTATATACAAGAGACCGTAGTTTGCGTCTTAAAAAAATTAATATAAAAGAAATAATATGATAACAAGTAAAGCCAACTAAGTGTCCTGAAAGCATATATTGAGTCTTTTTAATTTTAGTTCAAATAATACTATCAGAGAAATAAAATGTAGAAGTCAAATTGAGACATGTATTCATACATTATTACTCAAGATTTTTTTGCCAATCACTAAAATAAATAATTATTCGCTAAGTATTCGTACTGAAATATCTAGTTCTTTGGCTTTATACACACAAAGTACAATTACTTTCATTCTAAATCAATTCCGAACGGAATTAACAAAATCTAAATAATGAAATTAATATTAGCCAATTACAGTTATAAATTACTTCCAGCCGGATCTAGAAGACTCGCACTTAAAAGACCTGAGTCTAAAAGGCTATTTAAATTTTTGTCTTTAAAAGTAAGCACAAGTTATGAAACTGCTCTTTTAAATACTTTGTAATAATTACAACATATGACGCTACTTGAACACAAATATTTATATCAAACAAAATTGAGTTTGATTTACAGAACTATTGTTTACACGTATCTAACCTCTACAGTAAGTTACAATTTTCTAATAATATCGATGTCAACATAATTACTACTTGTCAGTGTTAACCATTGTGCAGACAAACCGCAATACCTATACGTGGAATTTTCCTAAAATTCGTTTACCATAAGTTGACGCCGGAATAAACAACAACGGAAGATTAAAATATCACTTACCACCATTTGAATGTACTTTAAACGTAAGAAAAAGATAACGTAAAGATCGGCTTGCATACATTGCATCAGCTAACAGAGATTCCATAAATCCATCTCGTTTTGGGTATAAAGCATCCAAATATAGAGATGAACAAACTACACAAGTACAATATAAGTAGACACAGCAACGATGTATTAATCAACCAAACAAAACTACGTCACGTGTCTTAATAGTGCATGTTCGGCAATACACCGTTAATTTTAAAAATATTAATATCTTATACCAGAAATTAGTCGCTCTAAGAGCAATGAATAAATGAAATGAATGTAACTCACCATTGTAAAAGATGAAATAAGTATCTATTAGCTCCAGGCAATTTTCAAATCTGTTCTTCAATTGAATGATCAGAAGGTATCGTTCTAACCAAAAATAAAGTCGAATTGATGATCGCACACACGAGGTATTGTCTCATATATCGCCAAATGTACGGACAAAGACCTAGAACAGCATCCAACAATACTTGATGCTTAAGTTGTAATGCGGGTATACAATAATTAGGGGCTAGCGTATATAAACTGCAATTAACTAGGTTAAATGTGTAATCACAATGATCGGTTTTTAAAACGTTACAATATCACGAAAACAAAAAAATTAGCATCTGATTCTAATTCCTCATAAATTAACTTTTGGAAAATATAAGCATTGTTGTTCAATCGCACATTATTTTCAGTGGATAATAGCCAAAACTCTCGAGTATGAGTTTAAACTTATTGTTGCGATCCACTATTAGGCAACCCGTCAAACATACAAACGCCCGGGGCACAGCGTATTCTTCAGCATTCGAGAATCCTTCTAGAAAGTACTGGAGCATGAGTCATCCTTTTAATCCAGAGTATATATAAGACCGCTAATGAATGCAAGAGTCAGTCTATTCTTGAATGTCTAATATAAATTATATCGTTGTAAAGTAAACGTAGTTGAGCTTTTAGAATATAAACATAAATGATATGCTGTGTCTAATGTGCATGCAGCTTGCAGTATACATAAATAAATAGAAGTGTATAAACAAATAGTTGTGTTAGTGTGGTTATTGGACCTAGGGTAAAGAAGTTAGTTTAAGAAGATATTAGTGCTTGTAAATTCATTAGTGTAATAGTGCTTCATTGTTAAGTGGACTGAAAACATCTATAAATAAGGCATATACTGTTAATTAGACTTGTGAACAGTGAGTAATAAAGACCATTATTATTACTTGTTTTGAATTAAAGAAACGCGGTAGTAGTAGCCTGTTACACTGGTGTCAGGCATTTGTGGGGTATATAGTGATTAATTTAAAACACAAGTCTAAAGACATTTAAGTAGTTTATATATGCCAGTTACAAGGAGTCAAAATAAGATGGAGGCAGAAAGTTTAATGAATTTCCTTAAGGATTTTAAATCCGAAATGCAAGTGACACTTAGTGAAAATGCTGAGAAAATGGAGGAGAGGTCGGCTAAACTGGAAGTGACACTAAATGAAAAGTTTACTGAAAATGCTGCAAAAATAGATGAAAAGTTTACTGAAAACGCTGAGAAAATGGAAAGGTTAAGTGAAAATGCTGCCAAAATGGAAGAAAAGTTGAATGAAAGTACAGCCACGTTAGAACAAAGATTAATAGCAAGCTCCATTGCTAGATGTCACTGAACAGGTAAAAACAGTTGAGCAAAAGTTGGACAGTAAATTGGTAAAAATGGAAGAAGATATGATGAGGCTGCAAGAACAAGTGATTTCACTAACAACACAGCCACTTGAAATACCAAGCCAAGTTGTTAATCAGAACATTCCAAAAATAAGAACCATGGAAAGAAGCGAGTCAATTCCGTCTAAATTTAAAGTAAAACCACCTACATTCGATGGTAAAACACCTTGGCCCACATATTTGAAACAATTTGAAGCTGCTGCAATAGCCAACGGTTGGTGCAACAAAGAGAAGGCTATCTCCTTAATAGTGGCCCTACGGGGGGAGGCTCTTAACATCTTACAAACGATTCCCGATCACCAGCAGAATGATTACGGCCTCTTAACATCAAAGCTTGAGATGAGATATGGAGATGCTCACCTTCAACAGGTTTACCACGCACAAGTTAAGAACCGCTCGCAAAAGACAAGTGAAAGCCTGCAAGAATTCGAAGCTGACATCGCCAGATTAGTTAGATTGGCATATCCAACGGCACCAGATAGCTTCCTCGAACAACTTGCTGTACAAACATTTGTGGATGGCGTTAAAGATGGCGAAATACAGCAAGCGCTAAGATTAGCACGGCCAAAAATGTTAGATGACGCACTGGCTCATGCGCTTGAATTTGAAGCAGCTAAACAGACATCACACAGAATGAGTCACAAAGTTCGGTCTGCCTTAGAGGAACCTGATCATGCGCAGAACAGCATAGATGAAATAATCAACCGTGTGGAAAAGCTTGAAAGACAACGACCGCGGAGATGGGGTCTGCGATGCTGGAACTGCGGCGAAGTTGGTCATATACAGAGACGCTGCACTCAACCAGCAAAACAACCGGTTGAGCAGCAGGAAACTAAAGCAAGTCGACGTAAGGGGCGAACGTCGACAGCACAACGTAGTGCCCGGAGATTATCATCCGTGCTGCATCGTCGATGGGGAGTCTGGACAGCATTTATATCGATGGAAGAATTAATGGTAGGAGTGTCCGATTACTCGTGGATACAGGAGCGACAAAAACTATTGTGAGACCAGATTTGGTTGGTCGTGGAAAAGTACTACCTGTATCGGTGTGTCTTCGAACGGCAAGTGGTGAGAAAATTTGTACTCACGGAGAGACTGCCGTTATGTTGACAATTGGGGACAAATTAATTAATCATCGAGTGTTGGTAGCTGAAATTACAGAAGAAGTGATCTTGGGAATGGATCTCATGAGAGAATACGGGTTTCATGTAAACATGAAAGAAAATGTGCTTCGGATAGATGATGATGAGATTCCATTTCAAGGCAGGAGTAACCAGACGATGCAAGTTCGAATGATTTGCGATATGAAAATACCCGAGAAGGCGGAAATGATAGTAATGGGACGCCCGGATGGTACGCTCCGGGAAGGACAAGTATGCATGATGGAAGCAACTGAATCGGGAATGGGTCGGGAGGGACTCCTGATTGGAAGAACGCTGGTAAAGTCTCGAAATATGGTACCAGTAAGGGTGCTGAACATTAATCCCCATACAGTGACCCTGAAGAAAGGCATGATTGTGGGAAGTTGCATTCCAGTATGTCATATTAAACGTTGTGTGGACGACACGAAAAATAAACCAACCAACGGTTGCTCACAGAAATTGCTGGATATGTTGATACCCTCGTGTCAAGGATTAAATGGCGACCAACTGGGCAAGGTAAAAGAACTGGTCGGACGATATCGAGGTGTGTTTGCACTGGATGATAGTGAGAAAGGAAGGACGAATGTTGTGCAACACAAGATCAATACTGGAGATGCGCAACCGATAAGACAACACCCAGGCGGCTTCCTTTGGCAAAACGTAAGGAAGCTGAGCAAATTATCACCGATATGGAAGAACAGGGAGTGATTGAACACTCGAATAGTCCATGGGCATCCCCGGTAGTGCTTGTCAAGAAAAGGACGGGTCGACAAGGTTTTGTGTAGACTACCGGCGGCTTAATAATGTGACAAAGAAAGACAGCTATCCTTTGCCCAGAATTGATGACACCTTAGATACTCTATCCGGATCTAAATGGTTTTCGACCTTGGACTTGAAAAGCGGATACTGGCAGGTAGGCTTGGAGCCAAACGATAAAGAAAAGACTGCCTTTACAATTGGAACTGGATTATGGCAGTTCAAGGTCATGCCATTTGGATTATGCAATGCTCCTGCTACTTTTGAACGATTGATGGAGTCGGTTCTGCGTGGACTGTCCTGGAAGACATGTCTGGTGTACCTGGACGACGTGATAGTGTTAGGTCGGTCTTTCGAAGAACATCTTAAGAACCTAGAGGAGATATTCCAGAGATTACGGGGGGCAAACCTTACATTGAGCCCCAAGAAGTGTCACCTGTTTGGAAAAGAGGTGAAATACCTAGGACATGTCGTTTCGGAGACCGGAATAAGAGCTGACCCTGAAAAAATAAAAACGGTACAGGAGTGGCTTACACCAGCAGATATACACCAACTACGCAGTTTTCTAGGATTGTGCACATATTACCGACGTTTTATACTTGGGTTTGCGAACATTGCCAAACCGTTAACAAAATTAACCGAAGATGGACAAGAATATGATTGGAATGACGACTGCCACAGAGCATTTGAACAACTGAAACGGCTACTAGTTACAGCACCAATTTTGAGTTATCCACGGATGGAGGGGAAATTTGTGTTGGATACCGATGCCAGTAACACAGCTATAGGAGGCGTTCTTTCTCAAGTGCAGGACGGACAAGAAAAAGTTATTGGGTATTTCAGCAAGGTCTTGTCGCGGCCAGAAAGGAACTATTGTGTGACAAGAAGGGAGCTGTTGGCCGTCGTCAAATCCGTAGAGCACTTTTATAAGTACTTATACGGCCGTAAATTCCTGTTGAGAACAGACCATGCTGCACTGAAATGGTTACTACAGTTTCGAAATCCTGAAGGGCAAGTGGCAAGGTGGATAGAGCGGCTGCAGGAATATGACTTTGATACAGAACATCGTGTAGGAACTAGCCATCGGAATGCAGACGCTCTATCAAGGAGACCTTGCCCGATGGACTGCAATCATTGCTCCAAGATGGAAGAGAAAATAAGTGTCATCCATAGAATGACGGTAACCGATGATACTTGGCAACTCGAAAGAATACGAGAAGACCAGGAGAATGACGCCGAATTGGGACGTATTATTGAGTGGAAAAATAGAGGGCAACGACCAGCTTGGGAAGAAATTAGTATTTCAAGTAGGAGCCTGAAGGCATACTGGGCACAGTGGGGCTCCTTGATGATGGAAAATAGAATCTTGAAACGACGCCTGGAATTTGAAGATGGCACTGAGAGACTTCAAGTGATAGTGCCGAGAAGCAGAGTGCCGGAAGTGTTGCAGCACTTGCACGATGGTATTTCCGGAGGGCACTTTGGCGTGAAAAGAACTCTCGAAAGAGTGAGAGAAAGATTTTATTGGGTGAACTGCAAAGAAGATGTGAAGGAGTGGTGCCGGAAATGTGAATTGTGTGCCTCTGCAAATGGCCCGGTCACAAAACGGAAAGCCCCAATGAGACAGTATAACGTGGGGAATCCTTTTGAGAGGGTAGCCATTGATATAGCTGGTCCGTTTCCTGAATCAGGGAAAGGAAATAAATACATCTTGGTTGCGATGGATTATTTTACCAAATGGCCGGAGGCATATGCTATACCTAACCAAGAAGCCGAGACGGTGGCAGATGTACTAGTCAGGGAGTTGTTTTGTCGTTTTGGAGTTCCGTTGGAATTACACTCCGATCAATGTCGAAACTTCGAATCGGCGTTGTTTCAAAACGTCTGCAAGCACCTTGGAATCAGGAAGACTAGAACCACGCCACTTCATCCCCAATCGGATGGAATGGTTGAAAGAATGAACAGGACGTTAGGAAGTACCTGACCAAAGTTGTCTCTGAACATCAACGAGACTGGGACCAATATTTACATTTGTTCCTACTGGCGTACCGATCTTCGGTACATGACAGCACAGGATACTCGCCCGCTTGCGTAATGCTAGGACGTGAATTGCGGCTACCATGTGATCTTCAGTTTGGATTTAAACCTGGAGAAGAGATCGCAGGTGAAGATTACGTTAGTAAGCTTCGTGAAAGATCAAATAGTATTCACGAAAACGTCCGAAAGAATATACAGGCAGCAAGCGATCGAATGAAATCGCAATATGACACGAGAGCACAAGAAGGTGGTTATCAACCTGGAGATTTAGTGTGGTTGTACAATCCACAAAAAAAACGTGGATTGTCGCCAAAACTACAAAGACAATGGGAAGGGCCGTACAAAGTGTTAAAAAGGAGTAATGATGTAGTGTACCGGATCAGAAGATCCCCTCGTGGTAAACCGAAAGTGGTACACTTTGACCGTTTAATATCCTACGCTGGCAACAACCAGGAAGACTCGAATAATGATAATGGTGTTCGGCAAGTTATTAATCATGAGCCAAATGTAGATTTTGAGAGCTTTATGGCGGCGTATGGTGGTTCCGCTAAAGCGAGATTTGGCGTTGTTGTTGAAAACAGCAAGATCTGTTTAGAGCACCAGAAGAGTATTCCCTTGCACATTGCGTAGCTCAAGATTTGGCAATGTCAAGGGGAATAGCTGTTGTTTTTAAGAAAAAGTTTGGATGTGTAAATGAATTAGTACAACAGCAGCCAACTGTAGGAAAAGCTCTGGTTCTTCAAGATAAGAATCGTTATGTTTACTATCTGGTCACCAAAAATTCTTCATGGCAGAGACCTAGTTATGGACATCTATGGGAGGCTTTGCTGAATCTTAAAGCTCAGATGATGGAAAATGGAGTAACGAAACTAGCGGTTCCCAAGCTAGGTTGTGGACTGGATCGCTTAGATTGGAGGATAGTCCGAAATATGCTAGAAGTAGTTTTCCAGGAAACCAACGTCCAGGTTCTTGTTTGTGGTTATCGACCGGTTGCCTACCAAGACCAAGAAAAGAGTGTTGACTGTTACTTCCAACGACGCGGTGGATGCACCAGAGGAGATTGCCGATATCGTCACCAGTCATCGAATTGGCGTCAAGATGGATTTACAGTTACGAGACGTAACGGTTTTAAAGAGGGGGCAGTGTTGCGATCCACTATTAGGCAACCCGTCAAACATACAAACGCCCGGGGCACAGCGTATTCTTCAGCATTCGAGAATCCTTCTAGAAAGTACTGGAGCATGAGTCATCCTTTTAATCCAGAGTATATATAAGACCGCTAATGAATGCAAGAGTCAGTCTATTCTTGAATGTCTAATATAAATTATATCGTTGTAAAGTAAACGTAGTTGAGCTTTTAGAATATAAACATAAATGATATGCTGTGTCTAATGTGCATGCAGCTTGCAGTATACATAAATAAATAGAAGTGTATAAACAAATAGTTGTGTTAGTGTGGTTATTGGACCTAGGGTAAAGAAGTTAGTTTAAGAAGATATTAGTGCTTGTAAATTCATTAGTGTAATAGTGCTTCATTGTTAAGTGGACTGAAAACATCTATAAATAAGGCATATACTGTTAATTAGACTTGTGAACAGTGAGTAATAAAGACCATTATTATTACTTGTTTTGAATTAAAGAAACGCGGTAGTAGTAGCCTGTTACATTATATATAAAAATAACAAAAAGGATTTAAAAGCTGCTGCAGTGAAGGCTTTCCAAATTGAGGCACACCATGTTCAGAAATTTCTGGGACTAGTTACAAAATTCCGAGGTTGGTGGGATTGAGTTACCTGGCGCTAACTCAAAACATCGTTAGAATTTTGAGAAAAAATTAGATTTTAAAATATTTTTGCCCTTCTGTAAATATTTTTATTGCTAAATATAGTTTGGAGGCTTTACCTGATCATACCTAAAAAAATAATCAAATTTAAAATTTGCAACATCTACTTTCTTAAAATAAAGTGTCCCTTGCCCACGAAATGTATTGGATAGCTCCCCGATTTTTCAAATATGTAGAACTTGAAGTCAGGTTAAAAATTCAACGAAAAATTAAGCCTGCAGAAAATTCTACCCTGAACTACAGTTTTATAAGACAGAAAAATCTTAACCAATAAAAAGTGTAACTAATTTTTTTTTGGAAGAGTAGGTTAAAAAATCTATCCTTTAGAAGAGTGAAAAGTCTTAACAAATTAAAATATCCATATTTGGAACGATGAAAAATTGTTGATTAAAAAGAAGCAGACAGAAAAACCAGTAGCAGCATTTTGGAATGTTGTGCTTCAGATGTATGAGGAAGACAGCATGGACAGACAAATTCAATAACAAATAGGTTATAGAAATAGTAAGGGAATAAAGATATCTGAGGAAAAAAAATAGGAGAAATAGAAGGGCAGAATACGTTCTAATGAATTTTTGGGGAATAGTATGGGTTATATTACAAACAGAGATAGGAAAAAGGAGGTAGATGTAGACCTAGATAAGATAGCGATAGATGCAGACTGTGCAAATTTCAGGGAAATGTGTAGGTTAGTTCGGAATAGAAAATAATGAGGGTACGCGTCTAACCAGTTCCAGGACTGAAGACCTAATGATGATGATGAAAAAGAGTATCTTGGACAATGAGCTACCCCTCAATGCTACCAAATGATAAACTGTCACAATTCTATATAGCCTCATGTTATACAAATATCATGGTGGACATTAGATAAGCAACGACAACTACATGTTGCAACTGCCTAAAAAATGTATTCCTTTTGACTATTAACATACAAACTGCCCTACATTAAACTGAATTTAAAAAAGGTTATCGAAAGAATTTGTTATCAAGTTCTTAATAGTCAGTATTTAAAGGCAATATTATTGAAGTGATCATGCCTGCCACTACCTGTTTGTACCAGTCTATGTTCGTCGGTGTCTGTCTAGGCATACCTGCGTCCTCTGGGGCTTCTGTGTCTACCTGCGTCCGCATGTATTGGTATGTGCGTACCTGTTTGCATCTGTCTCGTTTGTCTGTGCCTGCTTGTTTGTTCGTGTTAGTCTGTGTGTCCGTGCGTGTCTATCCGTGCATGTTTCGTCTGTATGGGTGTCCGTTGTTACGGGTAAAAAGACGTTACAAAATAATGTTGAATTGCCCAGAAGGGGTGAAAACTCCGTAACAATATTAAATGTGCACCAGCTAACTTCAGTGGTGCGCGAGCGGATTCTTATGATAGAATGATAAAAAATAATAAAAATATAAAATGTAAAATGGGCGAAATGTAAAACTACTTTACACCTTGAAGGGTTTTATTAATTGACCAAATTAAGGGCGCCAAATAGACATGTCCTAGCAAAACTGGTAATGTATTTGCTTGTGCTAATTTAGATAATAAAATAGCCCCTTTCTAGCTGTAAATTAACAGAGCTATAAAATTATTTGGGCAGCTTATCATTTCGGTTCTTAAACCAACTAAAATTGAAAAATGTTTATCTATTGACGGACGAATGCTTAAACAACACGGAATCGTTACACCTTACAAACAAGACTTTTCAAAAATCTTTTACTCTAAACCACTAAAAATTATCTCTATCCTTCAAGTAATATGATCTAAATTATCCCTTAATCATTAAAACTAAAACTTTTTGCTCAACTCTGTAAATGCCGCTGAAGTCGAAAGGTCGTGAAGAAACCTTCTCTATCCTTCATGGGAATTGAACATATACAAGGGTCATGGCGCGTCGTATCTGGTGAGAGATTGCTAGAGTAATATCCCCTAAAAAATGAAGAACCAGCTGCATTCCTCAGTCAAGTATTACTTCAACCCTTTGGAAACAATTTTCGATTGGACTGTTAGTCAACAAAATCAATTCGAAAATCGACTCCAGCTTCCACTCTTTTCCCTCTTTATGATATACTATCCATAAAAAGGAACACACTCCCAACTGAAACCCCTTTGGAGGATCAAGAACCCCAGTTCCACTAACAATCCGCGATGTCCATGCGTTTGTCAACTCTAAATATAAATTCATATCATAAAAATAAAAAACCTGGCTAATGTTACCATACTATCCTATGCTAAAAATTGTTTTCTAAAACCCAATTATTAATAATAAGTAATCAATTACGCTAACTAATCTATCTTTCAACTTAAAATATTGTTAATAAATTTTTTTTTAATTTTCCTTTTTCATTCAAAGTTCTGTTGTTTTAAATTGTCCTCACACCAAATTCCACGGGAAAATTAGTGTATAAACACTCACCCTCGAGTCAGCACGGTCGAGTTGGCTCCTACCGTCTGTAAAAACGGTGCGAAACAGAGGTGCGCGTGATCCCGCCTTGGGATGGTCTTCCCATCACAACAAGTGGCGACCATTAATTGTGGCTCTAAGGGCCACCGGAAGCAGCACGCTGTAAGGCGTGCGCGCTTTTCGCAATTTTATGCACTGCGCAGCGCTTAATGCTTATAGATGTATATTTATATATTTACATAAATATTTATATTTATTTTTATATTTTTGCATGCTTTTATTGTTTGTGGCTTGATATTATTTGTTTGACGTTCTGCCGCCATTTTCGGTGGCAGCTTATATATAGGAAGGAAGATTGTAATTACAATATAAATCAGTTAGGGAATGATAGGGAAAGCTAGGGACGGACTTAGGCTAACAAATTACTTAGACCAGGGAAGACGAATTTGTAAATTTATAGAGCAGGTAAAATAGCTGGATTCACTATTAATATATATGGCGCATTCTTAGAAAATTTGAATCCATTTTAAATTAGCTAGCTAGATTTGGATAGTTTTAAGTCGACCCTTAAGGTCGCACCGGTAAGCAAAGCTGGCAGCTGCTATCCGGCATTACGGATCCCTCCCCATTCATTTTGTTTGTGTCTTATTGATCGGCACACTCCAAATCAACGCTAGAGATACCATCAATCAAACCCTATTTTTAGTTTTTGTTTCAATTGTTAGATTTTTATTTAGGATGCGTTAATTTTGAAGTTAGAATAATTAGAAGCACGTTTATATTTTCCCGTTTAAACCCAATGCAGTACCTTCGGATGGAGCATTGGGGACGTGGCAGCAAGCATAGCGGCCCTTAATTAAATTATAATGTAAGGCGTGCGTAAACTTTTCATACAGAAAAACGGAAACAACCAACAATTCTACACGTGTTTTCGTTGTGTAGATTGAAAAGCAAGTGAATATTAATTACGTTTCACTAATGACCAGAGCTCAAAGTAGTATTGTTGTTAAGGAAATAAAACTGGAAAAACACGGTTTATTGGGATAATACGCGGCTTTAATTCGATGAAGCTTTTAGTGGAAAACACATAAGAATCAATTATCAGATACCTAGAACCAGTTATCGCCTGTTTAATTTTAGCAGAAACTTTACGTTGAGGAATTCTTAGAAGGAGTATTTATTATTAATTAGGCTCTAGGATGTAACAATAGGAATCGAATTTATACAAATAGATATATGAATTAACACGTGAAAGGGTTATTTTAATTTACTGAATTAATTTTTGTTTTTAAGGCCAAAGGGATTTGAGTTGAAAATTATTAGACTTCGTATTTCTTATTAACAGAAAAAAAATGTACGGGATGTTCAAAATAAACGTAGCAACCTAACTAATGTTACCAAACTATCCTATGCTACAAATTGTTTTCCTAAAAACAAAATAATTTATAATAAGTAATCTATTACACTAAATAAAGTATCTTTCAAGTTAAAATATTGTTAATAAGAAAATTCTTCATTTTCTTTTTTCATTCAAGGTTCCGTTCAGCTTTCAATTGTCTTCACGCCAAATCTATCGGGATTGACCTATATCATCACTAATTTATACAAGTCCGTGAAAAACTTTGTAAAAAATCGTAAATAATCCAAAAATGTAAATATTCGTTCGGTCGCGTTTCAGAGAGAAATGTTTCTCCAAACTCAATTTGCGATTCAATAGCTACCTCATACCGTCGTAAATCGTAATTATGTTGTTTCCAAAAATATTAGCGGCTCCGTGGCGTAGTTGGTATGCGTGTGATTACTATGCCCAAGGTTCCAGGTTTGAATCCCGAGTTCGCATGAAAAATGTTAGGCAAGCATTTTTCACAAAAATATCCTCTCGTTCGGATGAGAGTTAAAATGTAGGTCCCGTGTGTGTGTGTTGTCACGCACGTTTAAGATCCACTACCTTGCCTGAAACAGCAAGGGTTCGGCCAAAATTCAAAATTTTTCAGGTAAAAAACTCGTTTCCTGGCTAATGTAGCACTTTCAGGTAGAGCACTTGAAAATTAAAGTAGTGTTTCCAAAAATATTCATTTCAATTCAGTAACTATCAAATCGTTCTTTACACTTCCGTCCTACCTCGTAATTTATAACTCAATTTAATTTTCTCTAAAAAGAAAATTTCCATCTCGATTCTCAAATAAAAATTTTTGTTGTAACAATCAGTTCATTTTTTTTAAAAACCTCTCGAGATAATTTTCCTTATGCAAAACCTTTCAAAAAGATTGTCCTCTATTTTATGAACTAAATATTAAAAAATGACTAACACGAATAACCAAACTATAAAAAACAAAAAAGCACTGAAGTTGATAACAATGACCCCATTAAAAAAAAGAGTCCCATAATGGGACACCAAATAGCTGTAAGATTGTCCTCTATTTTATGAACTAAATTTTAAAAAATGACTAACACGAATAACCAAACAATAAAAAAAACCCTGAAGTTGATATAAACGGTCCCTTTAAAAAAAAGATTCCCATAATTGGGCACCAAATAACTGTTACGGGTAAAAAAACGTTACGAATTAATTTTGAATTGCCCAGCAGGGGATGAAATTCCGTAACAGTTTTAAAGGTGCACCTGCCAATTTTCAGAGGTGCGGGAGTAAGCTCCTATGATAAAATGATAAAAAAACGTAAAATGTCCGAAATAGAAAAACACTTTACAAATACTACTCACTTTGAAGGGTTTTATTAAGTGTCCAAATTAAGGACGCCAAATGTCATGTCCTAGCAATACCGGTGATGTATTTGCTTGCCCTAATTTAAATATAATAAAACAACATGCTTCTACCTGTAAATTAATGGAGTTTCTATAAAATTATTAAAGTGGTTTTTTTACTACGGTACCTAAACCAGCTAAAATTGAAAAATGTTTATCTATTGACAAATGAATGCTTAAATAACGCGGAATCGTTACACCTCCCTTAAAAACAGGATTTTTCCAAAAATCTTTCACCCTAAACAACTAAAAATTATGTCTGTCCTTCAAGCGATATGATTCTAGTTATCTCTTAATCATAAAAATAAAAAGTTCATCGACTTTTTTACTCAACTCTGGAAATGCCGCCGCAGGCGAAATGTCTTCATGGGAATAGAACAATTACAAGAGTCATGGCGCATCATACCTGGTACTGGATTACTAGAGTAATACCCCCTGAAAAATGGAGAACCAACTGCATTACTCAGTCAAGTATTACTCCAACCATCGAGACATAATTTTCGATTAGGCTGTAGACCAAAAAATCCATTCAAAAATCGACCTCAGCAACCAATTTTGCGCAACTCTGTAAATGTGCTGGATAGCTAAAGTAATCACCCCTAAAAAATGGAGAAGTAGCTGCATTCCTCAGTAAAATATTTCATCAATCCTCGAGGCATAATTTTTGATTGGTCTGTTGGCCAACAGCTGTTACGGGTAAAAAGGACGTTATAAATTAATTTTTAATTGCCCAGAAGGGCCAAAAACTCTGTACAATTTTAAAGGGCATCGGCTGACTTTCTATGGTGCGGAAGAGGGTTATTGGTGCGGTAGTGGGTTCCTATGATAAAATGATAAAAAATATTCAGAATATAAAATGTACAATGGCCGAATATAAAACTACTTTACAAATACTACTAACTTGAAAGGTATTATTAATTGTCCAAATTAAGGGCGTCAATTAGTCATGTGCTAGCAACATAGGTGATGTATTTGCTTGTCCTAATTTAAATATAATGGTAAAACAGCCTCTTTCTACCTGTAAATTAATTGAGCTTTTATAAAATTTCCATTCTGAACGTACCTGCACCTTGACGACGTTCTAAAATATTAGAACCGGTAGAATGGCTTGCGCGTTTCAACGAGCTAAAGAGCCGAACTATAGGTTTAACCAAATTAGTGGAGTCTTTAGTGAGGAACCAGACTAAGACAGGTCCCCGAAAGAGGGCAGCAGCTTTTTCGGTACTTAGAGTAGCAGAAACCATAGGGGTCGGTATCACACTCTAAGACACACTACTGCGATGTAGAAGGCAACGGGAAACCACCACATTACCTCCCAAGCACACTGCGTACAGAAATTGTTAGTAAACATGATGGCATCCTCTGCGGTAAAAAAATCCTGAGGTAAAATAGTCCCCCATTCGGATCGCCAGGAGGGGACTACTTCAGTGGATGTGAACCAAAAGTATAGAAAAAGATCCGTGAACATTGTGCGAGTCGGAGCGTGCAACGTCAGAAGTGTGAAACAACTATAGGTAAGCTAGAGAACCTGAAACTCGAAATGGATAGGTTAGCACTAGACATAGTAGGAATCTGCGAAGTCCGCTGGCCAGAGGCGGAGGATTTTTGGAGTGGAGACTTTAGGGTAATTCCTAAAAGATCAGAAGAAGGAAATTCGGGTGTGGGGATAGTTATGCGAAAAAAGATAGGACGATGTGTAGAAAACTACTTACAAAAGAACAAACGAGTACTCATGGTTAGATTTGAATCTAAACCCCGTAAATACAGTATGTACATGCCCACCTCTAGCTACAGTGAGGAAGAGGTAGAGGCGATCTACAAAGATATCGAAGACATACTAAGATACGTAAAAGGACATGAAAATTTAATAATTACGGGGGAATTTAATGCAGTGGTAGGTGAGGGTAGGGAAGGAGCGATAGTAGGTTTATTTGGTTTAAGCACGAGAAATGACAAGGGAAATAGGGTGGTGGAATTTTGCGACAAGAACAACTTAACCATCACAAATACATTATTTCAACATCATGCTAGAACACGATACACGTGGAAGATGCCAGGAGATATAGGAAGATATCAAATAGATTACATTATTGTTAGACAACGGTTTAGAAATCAAGTAAAAGACTGTAGAAGCTACGCGGAAGCAGATATAGACACTGACCACAACATCGTAATTATGGAGGCCGCACTTAAATTTAAAAATCTGAAAAAGAGGAACGGAAAATGGCACATTCACTTTGAGAAGCTAAAAGATAAAGATATCCCCGAAAGATTTGAAAAAAAGTCAAATGAATTGCTGAAAGATATCGGGGAAATTTCTGATACTAAGGAAGTAGAAACAGAATGGAATGAATAACATTAAATCCAGCTTAGACATGGCGGTCAGAGATTTTCTGGGGAATACACAAAAAGAAATAAGAAACCATGGATAACAAAGAATATTCTGAATTTATTAGAAGAAAAACGAAAATACAAAAATAGATCAGTAGAAAGAGGAAAACAGATACAAAGCCATAAAACGGGAAATTATTCGCAAACGCAGGAAAGCTAAAGAACAATGGATTGATGAAAAGTGCAACGAGGTACAAACTAAGAGGGAAATAGGAAAGAGACACGAAGCATACAAATTAATTAGAATGAATTTTAGGGATATAAAACCATACAGCAAAAATATTAGGGACGCGGGAGGAAACGTCATTATTGAAAATGTAGAGAAAGTAGCTAGAAGGCAGGAATATATATATATATATATATATATATATATATATATATATATATATATACATATATATATCAAGAATTTATATTTAGGAGAGGAACTAATAGCATTAGAATAGAAATCAGACATTGAAAATGATGACCTGGGATATCCTATACTTAGAGATGAGTTTAAATTAGCATTAAAGAGTCTAAAAAATGGTAAGGTGCCGGGTACAGATAAGGTGCAAGCAGAAACTCTAAAAGCCGCTGGACAAGCAGTAACAGAACGTCTCTTCCGACTTGTAAACTATATGTATAAGACAGACGAAATACCCAAAGATTTCAAACGTAACATCATAGTAACTATACAAAAAAAAAGAGGCGCGGACAGAAGTGAAAATTTTCGAACAATAAGTTTGACAGCACACGTTTCAAAAATATTAACTAGAATTGTACAAAGATGAATAGAAAAACAAGCTTAAGAAATAATACTGGGAGAAGATCAATTTGGCTTTAGGCGCAACAGGGGAATACGGGAGGCTATTTTAGCTCTGAGGGCGATAATGGAGAAAACAATAGAGAAAGGGGAAAGCGTGTATATATATATATATATATATATATATATATATATATATATATATAGGGGTTGTAGATCTGGAAAAAGCATTCAATAATGTAAAATGGAAAAAATGTTCGAAATGCTCAAAAAGATTTGGAATGAGTTTTAAGGACAGACGAATAGTACATAGCTTACACAAAGAGCAAACGGCAAGAAAGTAGAGAAATAAATATTAGGAAACGGGTGAGAGAGGGATGTGTCTTATCCCCATTAATTTTTAACTTCTACATAGAAGAGGCAATGAATACTGTCAAATGTAGGAAGACATTTGGAATTAATATGCAGGGACAAAAGATTGATATGCTTAGATTTCCATATGATATAGCGGTATTAGCATCTAGCAAGGAAGAGTTAGAAGCTGCTCTTAATGAAATGGAAACAGTTCTAACGGAGAGATATGGTATGAAAATTAACAAAAATAAAACTAAAGTTCTAGTATGCAAAAGAGTGGAAATGGAAACAGTTCTATCAGGGAGATACGGTATGAAAATTAAAGTACTAGTATGCAAAGGAGGGGAAAATAAATTAAAAACTAGAATACAAATAGGTAACGAAAACTTACAAGAGGTTAAGGATTTTTGCTACCTAGGAAGCCAAATAACGCAAGATGGGAAAAGCACAAAAGATATAAAACAAAGATTATCACAAGGTCGTGCTACATTTAACAAGAAAAAGCAACTACTGTGTTCAAAAACCACAAACATAGAAACAAGGAAAAGATTGCTTAAAACATATGTGTGGAGCAGATAAAAAAAAGGTAGAAGCCTTTGAAATGTGGTGCTACAGACGTATGATGAAGATATCATGGACAGACAAAGTTAAGAACAAGGAGGTACTAGAAATAGTAGGGGAAGAAAGAAATAAGTGGAAAACAGTAAAAAATAGGAGAGATAGGATGATAGGCCACATACTAAGACATGAGGAAATAGTGCGGAATATACTAGAAGCAGAGATAGGAAAAAAAAGAGAAGTAGAGGTAGACCTAGGTTAGACTGCTGGACACAGATAGTGAAAGATGTAGGCTGTGAGAATTTCAGGGAAAGGTGCAGGTTAGCTCAGTATAGAAATCAATGGAGGTACACTTCCAACCAGTCGCAAGATGGAAAAACTAACGACAAAAATAATAACTGTACTTAAACATGGTGATTACTATAAACAACTACAGATATTGGTTTTGCAATACTCTCAACTAATGTAATTGTGCGAAAGGATTTACTGGAAAACTATTATTACGGCAAATGTCTAGGTGTTGGGGGATCCTTGGCAGCCACAGGTTGCTTAACCCCCACCACATACCCCTGAATCTCGGTGAAATAAGGCATATAATTAGAAAACAATAGAAAGGAATCGAGCTGTATATAGGTTGAGGCGGCTCCGTGGCGTAGTGGTATGTGTGTGACTACTGCGCCCAAGGTCCCGGGTTCGAATCCCGACACGGTCCGCTTGAAAAATGATAGGCGAGCATTTTTCACAAAAATACACCCTCGTTCGGATGAGAGGTAAAATGGAGGTCCCGTGTGTGGGTGTTGTCACGCACGTTAAAGATCCCTACCTTGCTTGGAACAGCAAGGGTTCGGCAAAATTCCAAATTTTCCAGGTAAAAAAAAAAACTCGCTTCCTGGCCAATGTAGTACCTTCGGGTGGAGCATTGGAAAATCACATGTAATGTATATAGGTTGACGAATCCCGATGGAGGTCCCGTGTGTGAGTATTGTCAAGCACGTTAAAGATCCCTACTTTGCTTGGAACAGCAAGGGTTCGGCAAAATTCCAAATTTTCCAGGTAAAAAAACTCGCTTTCTGGCCAATGTAGTACCTTCGGGTGGAGCATTAGAAAATCACATGTAATGTATATAGGCTGTTGTGAGAATTACAAGGAACTGGGTAGGCTAGCTCAGAACACAAATAAGATGAGGTACCAGTCCAACCAGTTTCAAGACGTAAAACCCAATGACGAAAAAATAAGTGCTCTTAAATCTGGTGATTATTATAAATAACTATAGGTGTTGGTTGTGAAATATTTTCAACTAATGTTGATTGGGCGAAATCATATTGGGAAATCTAGTAATTCGACAAAGTTTCAGGTGCTGGGGCAACTTGGCAGCCAAAGGCTGCTTACCCCCTTCTTCACAATAGAAGGTGACCGAACTGCATCAAACAAGTAATTCGACAAAGGTTCAGGTGCTGGGAGAACTTAACAGCCAAAGGCTGCTTACCCCTCTTCTTCACAATAGAAGGTGAACTAACTGCATCAAACACGATAGAACAGCAGCTATATGCAAAGGCAACGAAGAAGAAGAAAACTGTTCAAAGCATAGTGTGGAGTACAGCACAGTACATCTTTGAAATAGGGGCAGTAGGAAAAGCAGACGGAAAGAGACAGAAGCCTTCTGGAATGTTGTGCTTCAGATGTATGAGGATGGTATGATGGACAGACAAAGTTAATAACAAATTGGTTGTAGATATAGCAGAGGGATAAAGATATCTGTGGAAAACTGAAAAAATAGGAGAAAGAGAAGGAGAGGATAGTTCTAGGAAACGATAGGTATGGGTAGACCGAGATCAGACTTTCGCACACACATAGGGATAAATGCAGACTGAGCAAATTTCAGCGGAATGTGTTGGTTGTTTCAGACTAGGAAACAATGAGGGTACGCTTTCAACTAGTTCTGGGACTGAAGACCTAATGATGATGATGTATAAAATTATTCAGGTAGTTTTCACTACGGTTTCTAAACATTGAAAAACGCATATCTATTGACCAATTAATGCTTAAATAATGCGAATTCGCTATACTATCTATCTACATGTGTGCATGCGCGCACGCGTGTGTGTGTGCGCCTGTTTCTGCTTAGATTCATGCCGGTGTCTATGTCAGCATCGGGTTCATTAATCGCGTGTGTGTTTGTGTGTGCGCGCGCTCGCGCGTGCGTGCTTGTGTGCATGAGAGTGCGAGTGCATGTATTTTTGTGTATGCATGTGCTCATGAATTCGCGCATGTGTGTGTACTAATGTATGCGCGCACGTGTGTATATGCGGCCGTGCATGTATTCGTTCGTGCGTGCATATCATTGTATGTAACATTGGGTTTTATATTTGTCATGCTACGGTATAACTGCGTTATAAAATATATTATTAGAGCAAAAATACTATTACTAGAAAAAAACACATCACAGTTATTTGCAACGGTGGTGATTGTAAGAAACACAAACCTCATTTGAACGCATATTGCGTGTTTACTAAACATATAAATTGTTTAAAATTCAAATCAGGACTGAATCCGCTTATAACACTAATCAAACCTAATACAATAACATTAATAATAAAAATTATACCTACTTGAACTGGAAGTATTCCAAATTGAGCTTTTCCTTCTCGATGTAATTGACAATCGTAATGACGTCCTTTGTAGACCATTAAACGCCTGCGAGCGATCAAATTCCTTTAAACGAGTTTCCACATCGGATTCATTCACATGTCTGTACGTCTCCCAAACATTCTGGAATCGAGCTTCAGTTCTATAACAAATAGGGCCAAAATTCTCCTTCATTGGAATATGCAAAATGGCAGCTGCTTTCGGTGCAACTTTCTGAGGTGGTTGACTAACTACAATCTGACATTCCGCATTTTTCACTTTATGTTTAAAACTAAACGGAAGATGTATTTTTGGATTTTTCTCATTTATCGGCGTCTTTAAAATCATTTCCACTTTTTCCTTTTCAAACGAGTTATTCAAATTTGCTGATGTTTGATGAGTTCCATTAAAAAAGTTGCGTTTGAATTCTATAGAACGTCGGTGATCGCGCAAATTTGACAAAGAAGGACTTTTGTGAATTCTGTTATTTTCATCGTTTTCCTTGTGATGTAGAAAACGAGTTCCAATGAAGCGTAATGAGGCTCTAACTGACTTAGATCGTTTCAGTTGATTTGGACCGATTCGGCGTCTATCTGTTATGACTTCCGTCATCTTTCTGTCAGTGTATGTTGACGTTTTAGTTATTTTTCCCATAACTGTAACACATGCTTTTTGTTCATTTCAGTTATCCTTACAAGAGTTCCGTGCTGAACACCGGAAATGAATACTATTAATTAAAGAAGCCTTGGATTTGCGCCAAGCATTAATTGTTTCAAAATTATATTCTCAGTATTGTGAATGAAGCTTGAATACGTTATAAAAATTAAGTATGACATTGAAAGTTATAAAGAAAAATTTTTTCTGAATTATGATAGATAATAGAAATAAGTTTGCTTTAATCATAGATGTGATGGAACGCTGTCTTTGTTATGTTTTCTCAGGTATAATTAAACAGTTGATAGTATATGGTAATTTATCAAAGTGTCCGACCGGATATATCACTAGAACGATTTGTCTAACAGCTTCAAGAAAAAAATTGATATAATAAAATCAATAAAAAAAATGTTTAAAAATATTCTTAGTTTGTAGTTTGTTGATAGAAAACGCTTAGAAAATAAACTTGCATTTTGCAAAATATTCCCGACTTACAGTATGGTACACTAGTGTTAAAAACTTTTGTTGAAGTAATTTTTTGCATCTTCTATTTTTTGTAAGAGAAAGTACATTTTTCTTGAAAATTTATAGTTAGCTCGATACGCCTTAACCAATTAACTGAAGACTTATCTACTTAAAACTTCGTATCAAATTAAGAAAAATTACAGATACACACTCGGGAAATAACCGACATATTAAAGTTATTTGTGCAAGAAATGCCCCAATACCCATATACTCAAAAAATACAACCATAGAATTAATAACAAATGAGGCAGCTTTCAATATTAAATGAAAAAAGTGGAAATAAAATGACATTTATATTCGATATTTTCTCGGGTACTAAATTATTTCATAAAAATTTAAAATAAAATAGGGTAATTATTACAGGTTTAGTAAAAAAAAAAGCAATGACATCATTCAGATTTCAAAAACAGGGTTTAAATTTGGTTCAGGTTTAAATATAAAGCCTTCCCAGAAGTACTTGTTCTAAAAACACAAAATTTAAACCCAAATAATGTTCACTAAGCTTTTGATTCGCCTGTTAATTAACGGCAATAATAATTAAATTTGTTTGCAAACTAATTTCGTTACTAAAAAACCAACTATTTTCCACGTAGTACACGCAGTAGAAGCGACAATAGTCAAATATTTTTATATAAAAATAAATCTGTTGAAATAAAGCGAGAAATTTCTTAGTGAATTATCTGACGGTTGATGGATGCCTATCCTCCTGTTATAAAAACGTAGGGATTATACGTCAGCAAGTAATTTACTGTCCTTTCATTTCGCGAGTGGCAGCATTTTCGTTCTAAATATGTTGAATATAACTAAATAACAATGCATAAACATCCTACTTCACATCAATTCGATAAAATTCAAGAAAATATTTGTATAGGGATATTTGTGAAATGCCGGTAAAAAAGCATTACTTATTGCTGTTTGACGCATAAAACCATAATTATTAAGAGTTTCGTTCATGGCGTTTTAGATAAAAATAAAGGTATTTATTACGTTCGACGCATAAACAAAAGTTGATTGAAAAATTTTCATTCGTCAGATAGTTTATTAAAATACAGTGTTTGCGTAAATGTTATTAAAAGAGTGTCAACCATATTTTATAATAAAAACATTATTTTTAAAGAAATTTACGTTTAAATGTATTTAAATAATCAATTTTATGTAAAGTTACATAGTAAAAGAATTTACGTTACTATTTCAATTGAAAAAGTGTTAAATCAAATTCAAACCATTAAATCAGGTAGCATTAAAAGCGTAGTTAAATGACCCCATTTTCTAAAACGATGTAATGTTAAGATAGGTAAACGATACGCTGCGTTTTAAATAGCCCGAAGCGGTAGTGAAACAATGAACTTAAAATTCTCGAATGATCTGAAGCAAATCAATGGCGAAAAATCTTAAACCTACGAGACGCCCAGAAATAAAATACGTCAGAGAGGTTCAGCTTATAAAACAAAATGCCGGACAGCCATTAATATGGTGTTATTCGAATCGTTTGACGAAAGTCTATTATTTGACGTACTGGCAATACGGTACGTAAGTAATTGCCTACACAAAACGTATCATGTTTGACGGCGAGAATTATTGAAAAGTCAAAATGGAGAATAGGTAATTAAAAATAATTAAAACAACCACAACATAAAGTTTTCTTAATTGAAGTAGGCATATATGAATTGGAATAGTTTGTTGTTGATGAAGAGGTCAATTTGAATAAAAATATAAACTTTTAAACCAATTTAAAAGAAGATGGGGCGTTGAATGGTAATTATTATGTTTCGGAAAAGCCAACAACAAGAAGATCTGTAACGATAAAATTTAAATCATTTAATTTAGATATTTTAAGAGATTTCTAAAGACTCGTTTATTAATTTGAGTTTCAGTGAAAGATTCGTATGTAAAGGTCCATTAAATTTAATTTGAAGGGTTTTTGAAAAACTTCCACACGGCTTTTGTCATTATACAAGATAGAATTTGAACATAACCAAATTCAGCTACATTTAACGCGATTTTAAGGAGAATGATGATAAATTAGATTACTTCCAATGGAACTAGCGTACATATTAAGGTTTGTTTTAAATTATTTGGGATAAAAAGATTGATGGTTATAGGAGTGAGGATATAAACAATAACACTAATTAGTAAGTTTAACAAAAAGGTTTCATTTTAGGCAATTAAATAAGACGTATTAACGCTTATAGTTCAAGTGTGTAACTACTCCTAGAAACTAGTTTTCTAAGAGGCACATACGCAGGTAATTCTCTGCGGTCTATATCGAGTGCAGGTTGTTATTGTCGTCGAACATAAATTCTCTAGCATTGAAAAATATGAAAGTTGGCAGAAGTAAATATTGATTTAATTTTTGAGATTCCAACAGAGATGTTCTGGACTCTTCATTTTTAGTATATAAAATATGTGTTGTGGGGAAGTTATTCTAATCATCTATTTTGTTATGAAGACATTGCTTGTAAGAGAAACTTGTTGTGGATGCATTATTCTGTATTTGAAAGATTGCTTGTAAGAGGATTATTTTGTATCATTATATTTATACGATTCCAGTGGTTTCATTAATTCTAGAAGCTAGAATCTATTCATTCAGAGAACTAGCGGGTAGAGCTACAATTAGTCCTTACACAGCATTAAAATTCCACGCCAAAACTGGGGCTCGATTAGTATCCATCATCCATTGCAATATATATACACACAGACGCACGCAGGAATTCATGCACGCACGTACGCACGAACGCGCACGAACACATATGCGCACGAAAACACATACAGACACACACGTACACGCACACACAACACACGCAGACACGCACGCATGAACGCACGCACACACACACGCACGCACACACACAGAGTAATTCACAACTTCATAGAAATATTTTAACTGATGCTTAGGAAATGCTTGAATCTGTACAAACAGCGTTCAATGAAATAACTCCTGAAATGTTAAGTAGTGTGTTAGATTGTACAGTTAAACCAGCATACTGCTGTCTATAAAATGAAGGTATTCTGTTTGAACATTTGTTTAGTGAACGGTTATCGTTAGTATTTACTCTGGTGCGTATTGGCGCCAATTTTTAAATTCATTCCTCCACTCCATTGGTTTCACCCCACCACGCGTTTTTTTTTATTACCCTATTTGTCTGAACAAACAATGAAGATACAGCTCTGGTTACGCTAAGTCGTCTATTTTTCATTATATACACCAAAGTATTGTATTTAGTGAATCAACCGCTTTATTTTACTTAGTGAAAAACAGTTTTATTTTAGTGCTAATATAAACTTACATCCCATCCTTCCTTTCTAATCCTCAATTATTCTGTTTAGTTTTAAGCACATGTGCTGTCAAAGTACCTGGGAAAGCAGTGAGTGATTTTAAATTAATTTTATTTCTCTTAGCAGTGCCCTTTCTACCAATAAGGGCTAGTCCTTTCTAATACTATAAAAATCGCATATTTTTTTAATTTATTGTTGATTTATCCGCATAAGATTATTAGTAGATATGCAAGGGGCGTACGAGACCTAAAAACAGGTTTTCTTATTTGACAAGGTCCAAAAAGACAATTTTTGTGAGTTCCAGAGGTCATCCACCCCGAGGCCGCCATGGCCAACCTGGAGGGAGGATATCAGTTCTAGACCCACCACCACCACCACAACCACCGTCACCACCACAACTACCACCACAACCGCCACCACCACCATCACCACAACCACAACACTTGCAAAATATTCGCACATCTAGTAACAGTATTAAGTAACATTTTCATCTTAAATCTGCACAATAGTTCTTCAACTAAGCATTTTTTAGCCCCAGGCATGAATAATTTAATTAAATTCTAGTTTGCTAGTGTCTTGCAGTATACCCTTCCACCATATTAGCAAATATTCGCACATCTACTAACAGTATTAAATAACATCGTCATCTTAAATTTGCACATAGTTTTCTTCAACTAATCATTTTTTAGCTTCCGGCATGGATCGTGCTCTCGACACCCTGATCTGGACCGTCGGGTCCCGGCATCTGTCAGCAGAACCTCGGCATTCTTCCACAGGATCACCGGATCTGCAAATTTTTTCGCTTAGGCACATTTTTATCAACTTTATTGTTAAAATCTGTGGATAGATAAGAACCACAGCAAGCTAAATGTTAAACTAGGAAGGCTCAACTATCAGGATGTGCTTAAATTTATTCATTATAGTACATATATTCACGATTAATCCATTAAAATCCTTCTTTTCCTCTCATGTATAGATTAGTTTAATGGATTAATATGTGCAAATACAGTGCTTAATCAATGTTACTAGAAGATTTATGCAAATATATCGAGACAAATAAGAATTTAATTTGTATACGATTGCATTAGATTTAATGGATTAATCTAGTAGATTTATACAAATATTACCATAAATTAGCGAAAGAATTTGCATGTCTATTCCTTATGAAAGGAAAGGAAGGATTTTAATGGATTAATCGTGAGTATATGTGCCATAATGAATAAATTTAGGCACATCCTGATAGTTGAGCCTTCCTAGTTTAACATTTAGCTCGCTGTGGTTCATATCTATCCACAGATTTTAACATTAAAGTTGCTAAAAATGTGCCTAAGCGAAAGAATTTGCAGATCCGGTAGTCCTGTGGAAAGATGCCAAAGTTCTGCGGAAGGATGCCGGGGCCCGACGGTCCAAATCAGGGTGTCGAGAGCGCGATCCATGCCGGAAGCTAAAAAATGATTAGTTGAAGAAAACTATTGTGCAAATTTAAGATGACAATGTTATTTAATACTGTTACTAGATGTGCGAATATTTGTTAATATGGTGGAAGGGTATACTGCATGATAATGGCAAATTAGAATTTAATTAAATTATTCATGCCTGTGGCTAAAAAATGCTTAGTGGAATTCACAAAAATGGTCTTTTTGGACTTTAGAATTTCCCATGTTAAATGCCATAAGAAAACAGGTTTTTGGTATCGTACGCCCCTTGCATATCTACCATTATTTTTAACCGCATAAAAATATTAAAATAATTTATGAACGCAAGCCTTAAACATTTATCTTCTTTGCCGGAAGCTAAATTTGAATCATCCCCTGGAATT
This sequence comes from Platerodrilus igneus, assembly GCA_036346225.1. NCBI lineage: Eukaryota > Metazoa > Arthropoda > Insecta > Coleoptera > Lycidae > Platerodrilus > Platerodrilus igneus. Next base: position 4,125,025 of record JARFIW010001108.1, on the reverse strand, counting down.
TCAGTCTATTCTATTGTGCTTGTCTTGTATTCCATCATTCTTCTACTCTTCTTCTCCTCCGCTTTGTTGGCCTTAGAGTAGAATAATTAATTTACACTCTGGTCCAGATGGCCATGTTCGTGTCGCTACTGTGCGAACTGCATCAGGCTTGCTAACGAGGCCGTTAACTAAATCGTAACCACTATTTAGTGAATAGTAATCATGTAGTTTTAACTTAATTTAATGTGTATTTTAGTAATTAGTACATTTTAAGCTTCATTACGAGTAGGGTAGCCATTTGGATATCATAAATTTTCATTATTACAAATGATATTCATTTGGATAGGTGGTATGTTTAGTGAACGTTTATCGTTAGTATTTACTCTGGTGCTTATTGGCGGCAATTTTTAAATTTTCATATTTTATTACTTCACCCCACCACGCCTCTTTTTTACTACACTACTTGTCTGGACAAACAGTGAAGCTATAGCTCTAGTTACGTTAAGTTGTCTATTTTCATTAAATACACCAAAGTATTGTCTTTAATGAGTCAACCGCTTTATTTTACTTGTGAAAAACAGTTTTGTTTAAGCGTTAAAATAACTTTAACTTATATCCCATCCTTCCTATATAACCCTCAATTATTCCGTTTTGATTTAAGCACCTGTGCTATCAAAGTACCTGGAAAAGTGATAAGTGATTTAAAATAATCTTATTTCTCGTAGCAGTGCCCTTTCTGCCACTAAGGGCTGGTCCTTCCTAACAGTATAGAAACCGCATTTTTGTTTGTTTATTGTTGCTTTATCCACATAAGATTATTTCTAAACGCATACAAATATTAAAATAATTTATGAACGCAAGCTTGAACACCATTTATTGTAGGACTGTTCTATTTAACTTCAAAACATGATTAGTGACATTAAAATAATTTAATTACTAGAATAACAACACCTTGGAAATTTATTAAGAAGCCTTTTTTAAATAAAAACACACGGCAGCCATACCATGCCATACATCATTGAATTTGTAGCAGAAAACACTATTCAAAAGAGAGTGTATCTTTTTACGGGCCATATAAAAAGGTACATAGCTTGTACAAAGAGCAAACAGCAGCAGCAGCAGTAATAGAATTAGAGCAGGAACGTACAAGAAGTAAATATTAGGAAAGGGGTAAGACAGGGATATGCCCTATCCCCATTAATTTTTAACTTGTACATTAAAAAGGCAACGAGTACTGTCAAATGCAGGAAGAAATTTGGAATTACCATGCAGGAACAAAAAATTGATATGCTTCGATTTTCAGATGATATAGCGGTATTAGCATCTAGCAAAGAAGTTAGAAGCTGCTCATAATGAAATGGAAACGGTTCTAACAGAGAGATACGGTATGAAAATTAAAGAAAATAAAACTAAAGTTCTAGTATGCAAAAGAGAAAGAGGAGATAATAAATCAAAAACAAGAATACGAATAGGTAAGGAGAACTTACAAGAGATGAAGGATTTCTGCTACCTAGAAAGCAAAATAACGCAAGATGGGAAAAGCGCAAACGATATAAAACAAAGATTAGCACAAGGTCGTGCTACATTTAACGACAAAAAGCAACTACTGTGTTTAAAGACAACAAACATAGAAACAAGAAAAAGATTGCTTAAAACATGTGTAGAGCACAGCACTATACGGCTGTAAAGCCTGGACAGTAGGAGAAGCGGACAAAAAATAGATAGAAGCCTTTGAAATGTGCTGCTACAGACGTATGAGGAAGATATCATGGACCGACAAAGTTAAGAACGAAGAGGTACTGTACTAAAAATGGTAAGGGAAGAAAGAAATATGTGGAAAACGGTAAAAAATAGGAGTGATAGAATGATATACCACATACTACGGCATGAGGGAATAGTGCAGAACATATTAGAAGCAGAGATAGGAAAAAAGAGAAGTAGAAGTAGATCTAGGTTAGACTACTGCACACAGATAGTGAAAGATGTAGGCAGTAGGAATTTCAGGGAAATGTGTAGGCTAGCTCAGAATAGAAATCAATGGAGGTATGCATCCAACCAGTCCCAAGATGGATAAACTAATGACGAAAAAAGTAACTGTACTTAAACATGATGATTATCATAAGCAACTACAAGTAGTGGTTGGGCAATATTCTCAAATAATGTTAATTGTGTAAAAGGATTTACTGGAAAACTATTAATTTGGCAAATGTCTAAGTGCTGGGGGATCTTGGCAGCCACAGGTTGCATAACTCCCTTCACATACTACTGAATCTCGGTGAAATAGGGCATATAATTAAAATGGCAGGTGCGCATTTTTCACAAAAATTACGCCCTCGTTCGGATGAGAGGTTAAATGGAGATCCCGTGTGTGAGTGTTGTCACGCACGTTAAAGATCCCTACCTTGACTGGAACGGCAAGGGTTCGACAAAATTCTAAATTTCCAGGCAACAAAAAACTCGCCTCCTGGCCAATGTAGTACATTCGGGTGGACTATTGGAAATGTAAATGCAATGTATATAGGCTGTGTGCGAATTTCAAGGAACTGTGTAGGCTAGCTCAGAATATAAATAAGTGCAGGTACGTGTCCAACCAGTTTTGAGACGGAAAACCTACTGACGAAAAAATAAGCGCAGATAAATCTGATATTTATTATAAACAACTACAGGTGTTGGTTGTGAAATACCTGCAACTAGTGTTGACTGTGCGAAAAGATATATTGGAAAAAATATTAAATCGGCAAATGTTCAAGTGCTGGGGGAATTTGGCAGCCACCGGCTGCTTACCCTCTTCACAACTACTGAATGTCGGATAAATAGGGTATATAATTGTAAAACAATAAAAGAGGACCGAACTGCATCTAACAAGAAAAAACAGCGCCAATGATCAAAGACAAGAAACATAGAAACAAGAAGAAAATTGTTGAAAGCATATGTGTGGAGCACAGCACAGTATGCCTATGAAATACGGGCAGTAGGAAAAGCAGACAGAAAAACGGTAGCAGCCTTTTGGAATGTTGTGCTTCACATGTATGAGGATGATAGCATGGGTACACAAAGTCAATAACAAATAGGCTATAGAAATAGTAGGGGAATAAAGATATCTGTGGAAAAAAAATTGGAGAAATAGAAGGGCAGAATACGTTCTAAGGCATTTTTGGGAATAGTATGGGATATATTACAAGCAGAGATAGGAAAAAGGAGGTATGTGTAGACCTAGATCAGATAGTAATAGATGTGGACTATGCAAATTTCAGGGAATTGTGTAGGTTAGTTCAGAATAAGAAACAATGAGGTTACGCGTCTAACCAGTTCCAGGACTGAAGACCTAATGATGATGATAAAAAAGCAATGTTAATAATTTCTTCGAAACGAAAAGTTTTACAGAAAATTTGTAAACGCTGTCTTGTACATCTAAAATAGTGTTTTTTTATACCTTTTCAAATAACTTAAAAAAATAAAATAAAAACATAATGTGAATTTCGAATATTTTCGAATATCTCCGGAAGTAAGGCTTATTTTGGGATTTTCTCAAGAGCATATTATTGACCCCCAAATTGCACAACTTTTTTGTAATCTAATCGTCTTTGTAACTTTTACGGTTTCCGAGATCCCTATGCTGTTCATCCTTATCTTAGCACATTGCATACACACACCCACGCTCGCACGCACTCACATGCTCCCATACATTATGTTTTGTCTGAATTAAAACTGTGGGCAGTGATCAATCATGCCTAACAAAGGCGATTCTCAGGCTCTGTAATTATAATGAAATCGCGATTATTTCGATCAATCTGATGATACAAAGGAATATAATTGAGAACAGAAACTTGAAAGAGAAAGTTATTAAACAATAAACAAGTTGAATATTACAAGCATGAGCCACCATTGTTATGTTGTTGTAGAGCATCTTTAATTGAAGTCATAAAGCTAATAGTTACAGGTTGGTTTAACTTTTATTTATAGATGATTAAGTGTGTCTTCTTAAACCTTTTCTTTCGGTTTCTCACTTATTCAACACGCACGTTTTGATTTATATACTTTACTACAGTAATATAAACACAGGAAACCGCAAAATTGAGCTTTGATCTTTTCCAGCATTAGCCGAATGAATACAATGAATCTGGAAATTCATGTGACCCACTAGTTAAATCAGAAAATTTATGGAGAGATTGCAGGACTTTAAAAATAACGTAACCACATTTATATTTTATATTTTAAGTACTGAAATCATCAAACCGCATTTTTATGAAATACGTGTGCTAAAGAAATGTTCATAGCAACTTGACACAGTGGACGTATATAGATTAGGTCATTGCCCCGTATTATTATTGGAAATGTTTAATTATTCAACTAATCGCCTATAAAAAAGTAGATCACCTTGTTAGAAGAGAAATAAATATTTGAGAATACGTCTGCGGAAAGCAAACGAGATTTCTGATAGATAGGTGCTTAATCATTGCCGGTTATTCCACGGGGAAGAAACATATCTTTCGGAGTTGACAAGATACCATTCAAAAGCATGTTTCTAACCACAGGTCCATTAAAAATGGTTATCACCAGTCAATTTAGCATACGACCTATTTCCACTGTTCAGCACAAAATAAGAAATTCGATTTTTTCTTGTCATTTCAGGGCCCCAAGAAGAGATTTGGGAGAAATAAAAAAATACCGCTAAATTGTCATGTTTAAATCCTCCATAATTTCGTGGCATTTGTCGATTTTTGGTATCAAAATAATGTAGTGCTGCATTTTCTAAATTCATAAATTACTACAAATTACCGTATAACTATGTACTAATAAGCTTGGACCTGGTATCTTTATTTACAAATGTACTAAAAGAACTCGTCCTTAAAAATATTGAAACTATTTGGAAGGAAATTAACAAAAATTGTAATATACCAGAAAACACGTTCTTAAAAATTGTAGATTTTATCTTCAGTACAAGTTTTTTCTCATTTGAATACAAATATCGTAATCAAATTTCAGGATGTCCAATGGCTTCAAGCATAGTTTTAGAAGAAATTGTAATGAACTCGCTTCTGGACGATGCTATACTATTTCTTCCATTTAATTTATCATTTTCAATGAGTTGCAAGCGTTACCGAAATTATAAATCAACGCCATCCCTATAGCATGAGAATAAATTTTATATTAGAATTCAATAACAGAGTAAGAAATCTATTACATACATCTATACGCATAAAACAGCATTTTTGGAAGACCTATTAATCATCATCATTTTGTTTTCTTACTTAAGGTCGGTGTGACGCAGTTCTAACTTCTTTTCTATTCTGTGCTAATCTAAAAAGTTCTATATACCCTTCACATCCTAAAATTCTAATAATTTGACTAATATAGCTTGGTCTAGATCTTCCTATACTCTTCTATCTTTTTCCCATCTACCTGGCTCTACATCGATATTAGCAACCTGATAGTTGTTAAAGAACTCCAACATGTTTACACGATACCCATTTATAAGCAAATGAAACATTACCTGGTTAACCCCTCCAAAAAAGAAAAGTGTTAAATTATATGTTATGGTAAGGCTCTCCGAATCGCTGCCAACATGCCAGACCGCTAACAAATTGTGAGTTTTGTCATGTCCTACTCTATTTTTATTTGGTAGTCTATAATCTAAGACCTTACTAAATAGTCCCTCATGTCTTAACTGGTGCCGTATTATTCTATCTGTTCTGACCTTTAATTGTTTCCACATACAGGGTTCCTCACATATCCTTCTATAAACTTCCTCATTTGTTACTCTATCTGCGCAACTAATCTTTAACATTCTCCTATAACACCAAGTTTTAAAAGCTACCTCGTTAATTGTCCAAGTCTCACTACCGTATAATAGAACGCTCCATACGTACGACTTTTAAGAGACTTTTTCTATGATCCAAACTGATACTATTAGCAATTAGTACGTCTTTCTTTTTTTAAAACATATTTGTAGCTGGAGCTACTCTAGATTCTATATCCCTTCTACTACGTCTGTTCTTTGTAATTATACTACCTAAATAGCAAAATTCATCTACCTCCTCTAACTCGGTATTACCTATTTTTAATTTTGATTTATAACTAGGCCTTGTCAATATCTTTGTCTTTCCTGAGTTAATTCTCATACTATAGTTACTCTGTAGTATCTCATCTAAAATATTTACAAACTCTCCTAAATCTTTTCTAGACCCTGCTGTAATGGCTATATCATTTGCAAAACGTAACATGTCTTTTTTTTGGTCCCTGTACACTAATACCTATCTCTTGTCTCTCTCTCTCTCTCTCTCTCTCTCTCTCTCTAGCTAAGTTTAAAGCTTTCTCAATATGAACATTAAAAATCAAGGATGATAGTATACAGCCCTGACTAATGCCATTTCTAATCTTAGCTTCCTTTTCTATTTCATCAAATCTAATTACTACGCTTTGGTTTTTATATAGACTGTAAATAATTTTTCTGTCCCTATGAGAGATTCCTATTTTTCGCAAAACCCTGAACATAACAATCTAATTAACCCTATCAAATGCTTTTTCTAAATCTACAAACGCGAAATGGGTCTTTTTATCTTTTTGTAACCTTTTTCGATAATTACCCTAATCATTAGTATCGGTTCTCTGGTCCCTCTGTCTTTATGAAAACCATATTGGTCTTCGCCTAAATAATTCTCAGTGAAAACTTCTATTCTATTTTAAATTATTATTGTTAGTATTTTGGAAGCGTGGGAAGAACTAACTGTTCTTAAATTCTCACACCTATCAGCTCCCGACTTTTTTTGGGATTGGGATAATAATATTTTTTTCGAAATCTATTGGAACCTCGCCTGTGCCGTATATTACTTTTACTAGTCTAAAGTATTCTGACTTGCATATTTTATTAATTCTGTGAGTAGATCGTCAATCCTCGGCGCTTTATTTAGTTTAACATCCCTAACAGCTCTATCAAATTCCTCTCTTAAAATTGAGAACCCTATTCCTACACCCTCTTCTTGGTCGTTCTCTAACTCATCCATATGGTCTCCCTTATATAAATGTTCTAAATATGTTTTCCATCTATCTGCTACCTCAACTTTATTTATTAGAAGCTCATTATTCTCTTCCTTAATAACATTCTATTTTTTCCTATCTTCCCCAAAAAACTTTTTAACTGCCCTGTAAGCCTTGTCTGAATTACCTACTCTCAAATCATCTTACAATTCTCCTCCATTCATTTATTTCTAGCTTTTCTGCACTCATGTACTATCTTATTTCTAACTCTATTATATTTCTGCTTACTTTCACTGTCCAATTCTCTGAAAGGTTTAAGCTTTCTTGTATTCTCTATTGAATCTAATATCTCTTTTGTTACCCAGGGTTTTCTCGCTTCTACTTTCTTTTTACCTATAGCCTGTGCTGTATCATGTACAGCCCATTTTATTTTTTCCATCTATTTTCTACGTTCCCTCCTATAGCTATCTCTTTGATCTTATTATGTAATACTTGTTTAAACATTCCTCTTTTACCTCACAATCATTAAGCTTACCTAGATCCCACCCCTCTCTTTTAGCATTTCTCAATTTTTTGAATTTTGAATTACACTTCATTGTAACTAAATTATGATCGCTATATGTCAGCCCCTGGATAACTACGACAGTTTTTAACTTGGTTTCTAAATCTTTGTTTAACTAAAATATAATCTATTTGGTATCTCTAGCCCTATCACCTGGCGCTTTCCAGGTATATCTTCTTCTATCATGTTCGAATAGGGTGTTTACAGTTACTAATCTATATTCCTTGCAAAACTCAACTAATCTTTCTCCTCTATCATTTTGTCTACTATACCAAAATCTTCGGACCATTTTTCCCTCACTACCTTCTCCCACTGACGCATTAAAATCGCCCATAACTTGTAACAATTTCGATTTTCTGTTATTCAAATACACAATTTTTGTTCAATACACCTAACTAATTAATGTTAAATTTCTATTGAAACCTTTTATTATAAAATTCATACATAGTACGCCCTCTACATTAGAATAGCAAAAGTACACTTCAAGTGAACTTCTAGTTGTTTGTATCTTGTTTCAATATCCTCCGTCCCGGCGCATGCTCATACAATCAAGATTGCCTCGTGGAATAAGCCATTTTTAATATCGGATATAGTCCGTAGACAGGTATTATTCTAGGCTTGCAAGTTTTTAATTAAACATGCCGCCGGAACAATTATTTAAGTGGAGTCAACATGTACCATAAGTTAGTTTTGGTAATAGCATCGGCCTAAAATGGTTGTAAATATATTTTTACGCTCAAGTTCTTCAAGAGATACTAATTCTTCAAGTTTTTATTCCTTTTTTTGTTTAGAGTTTTAAGGATTAAACTACCTATCATTAAATATGGAGATAATTATAATTCCGAATTTTAAAATATTAAAGTCAAGTTACAAGTAAAGAAGTTATGGAAATTTAAGTATTGTAAAGAATACAATCGTTAAACATAAAGCATACACTAAAGTGAGAAGCAGTTTCAATTGTTACTAGTCAGGAATGTAGAAATCCGCACACGTTATTGGTTTGTATGAAGGTTAAATTCAGACATCTGCGTCAGCCACGCTCAACTATAGAAGTAAGGACGCAGATATTTAAAATATAATTTATATAATGAAAAAAACCGGCTAGAAGCAGATGGCCAGCGGTGAGTCATCCTCCATTTTTATACTTATATCTTTTCAAGAAACTTTCAATTAAAAAGCTCAGATAAATTTTCGAATAAGCTATATCTAAGTTTGTTTAAAATTAATTCTCAAAATTTTTGCTAAAGTTCATAGTTCAATTAATTTGGTTCATTTAAAAATTTAATTAAAAAATTTAATATTTGAATAAGGCATAATTGACCTTAACATTTTAAGATCTTTGTATAAGATTATGTTTGAAGTTACAAAGTTGTATTGAAGGGTTTGCTTTATTGAACATGTGATATGATAAGAATTGCTTGCCGAATTATAATGTATAACACATGGTGATAATACACCTGAAGTATAATTCAATGTCGACAATAAGTACTTTTCTTTGACCTTTGATTTTATCAGAAATTGCTATTAAAAATGTAAAACCATAACCTGAGAAATTATTTTTGAATATGTAATTTTTTTGTGAACTGAAAAGGATCCTATTCAAGTAACATGAAGTCACTGTAACAAAAAGTAAAAGTAACATATTTTTGTAAAGAAAACTGAAATAATTTATGCAATTAATAAAACAATATTCCAAGAATGCTTAGAGATTAATATTGAATAGTGAAAACGGAACTGTTTCGAAAGTCTCCGTATAAATAAGTTGTATAAACAATGTATATATAAATGTTTTTTTAAAAAAAAAGTTAATAGAAAAAATATTGTGTTGTCTCAAAATTTTCTTTCTTTGAAGTCAACAGTAATTATCCTACAGAAGCAAACTGTTTATAATTAAGAAACATTAGTCCTGAAGAAAGGTATCATTGGTGTTAGAGTTAAAAGTTTTTCTTGAAAGTATAATTTTGATTAGTGATTTACAAATAATTATTTTTGTGATAAAGTGACTAGGCTTTAATGAAGCCCTAGTTTGAAAATGTTTAGGTGTGATTAAATTTTCAGATAGCACGAGATCGTCGTTCCTATTCCAGGTTGCAGAGACCACAGTAAGTATTTTTGTTTATGTTGCTTGTCGTAATTTTTTTTTCTTTCGAAGATTTCCGTATCTGATCTTCGAATAATTTCTTATAAAACACTCATTAAGATACGGTGGCGTCCAATAAAATTTCTTTTGTTTTATCGTATACCATCCTACGACCCTAGCTCATAGCTCTGCCCTAAGTTGAAGAAACTTAGCTGGCTGGAAGAACTCTTTAGAGGGACCCTTTTTTTTTCTCAAAGCCATTCAACATCCTTTTTACCCTGGGCTTGACTATCAAATAGGAACCCCTCGTAATCTAACTGCCGCCTGTATGGTAGAGCAGACATATTATTTTCCTTTTAAAGAATATAATTTTGTTACAAACTATTAAATTCTCATCTCGCTTTACTTTTCTCACTATACTATTTATATCCTCGTATACCATCTAGGTTGGTTCAGATTAGGAAACAATGAGGGTATGCGTCCAACCGTTCTAGGACTGAAGACTTAATGATGATGATACCTTTTCTACTTCCTCATCCTCGTACTGAGTTGTTGGTATGTAAACCAGTACTAAAACCGCGTCTGTAGGTTTCGTACTCATTCTAACCAAAATTATTCTATCACTAAATTGTATGTACTCTTTAACTTTACGTCCTAACCTTTTACCTAACACTATTCCTACCCCTGCCTGTTCATTAGTTGAAGAAGTTGTAATTATTCTATAATTATTTTTCTAAAAGTCATTACTATCTGGTCATCTCACCTCACTAATACCTAAAATGTCAAGCTTTCCTTTTCTCATTTCGACTAATAAATTCGTTAACTTATCTACTCTTAGTAATGACCTTAAGTCCCTATCACTAAATCGAACCGTTGTTTTAAATTCTTACGATGACCAGCCCCGAGTATCCCCTCCCGAAGATCTGAATGAGAGGGTATTTTACCTCCGGACAAGAATTTTACTTGTGAGCACTCCATCATACGTAGTTCGTGTTTTAGACCACGCATACCTGGGAAATATTTCTACAACGCAGTTTTTAAAGATTTTAGCAGAAAGCCGTATCTGTCACAGCCAACCCCCAACAATCTTGTACATTATTGAGGATTGCCCGAGACCAACCGACTCTCCTCCAATATCCTTTAGCCAGCAAGGCTGCAGCACCTTGCTGCGCCTTTTAATCGCCTTTTACGATAAGCAAGCTTTTTATAGTAGTATTTAACCATCACAAACACATTATTTCAACATCATGCTAAAAGACGATACACGTGGAAGTTGCCAGGAAATATAGGAAGATATCCAATAGATTATATTCTTGTTTAGGAAACGTGTGTGAAGTTGGAATGGACACTTAACAATTTTTAAAACAAGTATATACAGTTCGTTTGTGCTGCGCAGTGCCAAAAATTCAGTGTTTGTGCTCAAAAGTAGCGAAAGTTATTTGTGATTTAAAGTCGCCAATCCAACTTCGCAGGAAGTTGGAATGGCCACCATGAAATATTGATATTTTTTCAACTTCCTTTATTGCGTTTGTTTGTGCTCCGTTTGTGCCGCGCAGTGTCCAAAAACATTTGTGCTCAAAAACTGTTCAAGTTATTCTTGATTTAAAGTGATCAATCCAACTATGCAGGAAGTTTGAATGACCATCATGAAATATTGATATTTTTTCAACTGTATTGCGTTCGTTCTCAAAAACTGTGCATGTTATTCGTGATTTATAGTGGTCAATCCAACTTCGCAATAAGGTGGCATAGCCATCACGAAATACACAATTTTTTTCACTTTCTTTATTGTGTTCGTTTGTGGTCCGTTTGTGTCGCACAGTGTCCAAAATTCAGCGTTTGTGCTCAAAAACTGTGCAAGTTATTTGTTATTTAAAGTGGTCAATCCAACTTAGCTGAAAGGTGGAATGGCCACGACGAAAATTGAAACTTTTTTTAACATTTTTTATTGCGTTTGTTTGGTATTTCATTTGTGTTGCGTAGTACTAAAAATTCAGCGTTTGTGGTCAAATATTGCGCAAGTTATTCGCGATTTAAAGTGGTCAATGCAACTTCACGTGAAGCTGGAATGACCACCATGAAAAATTGAAAATTGTTTTACTTTTTTTTAGTTCATTTATTCGTGCTTTCGTTTGTGCCGTGGGGTGTCAATAATCACAATTTTAAAAGACTCGTTAATTCATATAAGGTAATACAAATTGAAAACAAATATAATTTAATAAGAAACATAAATCAATAGATGGGGTTGCACAAAATCAGCCTGTGTTTTTATCTTAGATCATAAATCATCAAAAATCTCCCACTCATTAGATGATCGTTGAATATGACACAGATAATGCCCACAGAAATCATAACTAAGCGATAATTTTTGTCTAATAATTGAACAGTACGTGGAATTTCGCATAATTTAACATTAAAAGTTCCACTAGTATTTTTGCCATATCTAGGTTGAAGATTTCAAAAAAAAAAAATATTCTGAATGTTATACTGAATATTCATATTTACTGATGTTTTATGATCAATATTGGGGCATGCTTCAGTGATTCGGAAATTAATAATTGCTTCTTGCAATGACTGTAAACCAAACATTGACAATATGTTATAGTCTAGCGGAATAAATGGTGCATTTACTGATCTTGAAGATGTAGAATTATAGCACGTCGTTGATTAGGACATTGTGTTGCACAAACGCGATAACAAGCATTTTCAACAAATTTCATGCAGTTTCAATCCTATATTTTACCTTCATTCATTTCATTTCTACAGGAACCCCAAATTGTTTTTAAAAATCTCAAAATGGGAGTAGCACAAACAATGCGGTGTTTGCAGCACAGATGGAAATGAGCTAAAATATATCGACTATATAGTTTTTTAAGCATTTTGAAATGAAAATGCTGAAGGGATTTGCCCAAATACAGAAAAATAACTATTATGTATTATTGTAATTCGTTATGTATGAAAATCCAAAAGTTCATTCCAGAATTTTTAAACAAAACATACCCGTGTTATTTATTATTTATAATCATGGATTATCCTGTATAGAAACAAACTACAAATACAACCCAATTAGTTTTCTTTCACTAAACACTATAAAATATAGAAAGAATTGGAAATAACTGTATTTGCATATAAACTCCTTGTGTTGCGGTTCGAAAGTATGGATATTATGTAATAAAATACTTTAATGTATAAGATTATCCATTTGTAAGTTTCAATTTATTTTCAAATTTAAATTCATTAAGACACAAAAATTCACAATCCCACTGCTTTTACAGTACAGTACATTATTTTTTTGATTCCTTTCCATAGCTTTAAGTTTATACAACTACATAGTCATTATCTTTTGAAAATTACAATACTTTTAGAAGTGGTTTTCATTTTACAGTTATGTACAGTCCACGGCATTGTCAACTGCTTCGCCAGAATCTATTGAAAACACCTATTGTTAGAAAACCTACATTCCTAGAAGTGTGATATTTTTGTAATGACCCAAGTACCTGCTACTTAATACCTTTAACAACATCCCTTTCAATAGGTGTATTTTGAAAGATTTCTAACTTAAATTTCATTTGTAGTTCTTCACTTGAAGTGACAGGTTTAAGTGCTTGAATATGTCTTTATATCGGATTTAAAATATTTAAGATTAAGTAACCCTTGTAACAAAAATATTCGTAGCTGTGCCTTTTCTACACCTTGAATTTTTGATCTTTCATAATTACCATAAATCAATGAAAAATCGCAGTGATACAGTTTTGGCGGTGTATTTTAACAGCAGTGCCTGAATTTATTGGATGGAATTTGAAACAACTTGGAACATTATTCTTCATAATACTTAGTGCTGCGCTAATTCCGATCGTATTGTATAAGATAAAAACAAGTAATAATTAGTATTATTTACTATTGTATATAGTACGGGAGGTAGCGTTACATTTTTGATGGTCATTTTATCCCGCTTAATTTTTTGTGTAATTGATAGTTGAGATACAGCTAATAATCAAAACAAGCGTCAGTCGCGGGAATCGTGGTGGGGCAGATCGTGAGAAAGTGTACATCTTGTAAAAAACAATTTTTCAAAAGTAATTTTAAGCCACTTGAGAATTTGCACAATTATTGTTTAGGTGATGGTAATAACAATAAAAATAGTCAGCTGCTTGCGTAGTGGGGGGTTAGTCGTCAGTCGCTTGTGTAAACCTATCATAAAACAAATTATGTAAAGTCATTTCAAATTCAATGAAACTCAGACATCAAATTTAGTATACAATTAGAATAATAAAAACATAAATCAGCTGTTTACATAATGGTGATAAAACCGTCAGCTGAGGGACTGTAAGTGCTAAGTCGGCATTTGGCTAAATATTTTATAATGTTATCGATGATGCAACTGACGATCTTTACCCCGTTATGTAGGCAGCTGCCTATTATTTTTATTCAATACAATATGTGAACTACTCATTATACAAATTTCATGTGGTTTGAAATCGGTCAAGCTATAATTTCGTTGATTAATCTATTTTTGAATGATATTATTGAATTATTTCAATCTATGTAATTGTTCAGTTGAATAAGAATATCTGGATCTGGTAAATAGTAATGAATCATTTAGAAGAAAAATATGTTGTATATTTATTGATCAAATATATTTTTAATAATTAAAAGAATTCTTCATCTTCATCAGTGGAATCTGTTGATGTGTCAGATTGATTTTCATAGTTCTGGAAACTGTCATCAGAACTATCAATGATACCTTCTGCTAATTCAGCTTCTTCTGGTGCATCCTCCTCAGCGGAATTAACTCCTACTCCTTCCGGATTCTCCAATATCATGATTTCTTCATCCATTTCGGTGATTTCTGTGTGATGTAATGATTTATGATGGATTTTTATTCTACATTCCATAACAGACGTCCCACTTACATTTAAAAATATTTCACACAAATTACTTACAATATTTACTGTCACTAATGCTCTTTCTATTATAATAACGTTTGACCGTTATATTTGCCCATCAATAAAAGATCATGAAGAGAGGTACTATATCAGGTGAACATTTTAACATAAAAAGTCCAGATCAAATACGGCAAGCGAATTTCATTATTGAGTTAAAAATCATACATTTCAAGGATGCATTAGCCAAGTTTTTCTGTGAGGATTGGCAAAATGATCATATGGCTCCCTTCATCGGTGAAAAAACTATTTACATAAATTATGAATCTTGTTATACATACCAAGTAGAAAATGAGAAAATAGTGAAAAGTACAGTTCCAGAGTTAAACTGCAAAGCTCACGAAGAAGCCGATACAAAAATTGTCTTTCATGTTTGTCACATAGATTTTGATGCGCACATGACTATAAGATGCTCGGACACGGATATTCTGATTATACTGTTAGACAACATGCTGCATATTCAACAAAATTTACAAGTTAGCGTTTTATTTGGAACAGGGAATGCGAAAAAATATATAGATGTAAATAAAATATACGAAATTCTCGGACCAGATTTGTGCGCATCTTTACTAGGGTTCCATGCCTTCACCGGATGCGACTTCAATCTACCATTGTATAGACGAGACAAAAGAACACCTTATAAGATATTAAAAAATTCAACTTCTGAAAGCCTTTACAGACATTGCAAACGTGAATAATTATCATGAAAACGAATTAAAAAAAACTATAGATGAATTCGTCTGCAGAATGTATGACTTTAAGGGTATTGGTGACGTAAATGTAGCAAAAGTTGCTACATTTACGAAAGCATATAAAATGAACTTTAAAACAGATGTTTTTACCTTCAAAAAAACTATTGAAGGCGCGATATTTCCGCCCTGTAAGTCGGAGTTATATCAACAAGTTTTACACACTGCATATATAGCCCATCTCTGGAGTCATGCTTATCTGCCAGTTCCAACTGAATTTTCACCAAGAGATTATGGATGGGAAGAAAGAGATTATAAATATCATTTTAAATGGTTCGATGATGATCAACTCCCACTGAGTATTACCAGCGTCACAGGTGTTATCACCCCTACAGGTATTTATTAATTTGCATAATTTTTAGCAAAAGTTATGCGTATCGTAATGAAATAAAAGTAATTACGACGATCGAATTTGGTTTAGTTTCCAGAAAACACCGAAATGGACGAAGAACTCATGATACTGGAGAATCCGAAAGGAGTAAGAGTTAATTCCGCTGAAGAGGTTGCAGCAGAAGAAGCTGAAGAAGCAGATAGTGTCATCGATAGTTCTGATGACAGTTTCCAGAACTATGAAAATCAATCTGACATATCAACAGATTCCACTGATGAAGATGATGAATTCTTTTAATTATTAAAAATATATTTGATCAATAAATATACAACATATTTTTCTTCTAAATGATTCATTACTATTTACCAGATCCAGATATTCTCATTCAACGGAACAATTGCATAGATTGAAATAATTCAATAACATTATTATAGCTTGACCGATTTCAAACCACATGAAATTTGTATAATGAGTAGTTCACATATTGTATTGAATAAAAATGATAGTCAGCTGCCTACATAACGGCGTAAAGATCGTCAGTTGCATCATCGATAACATTATAAAATATTTAGCCAAATGCCAACTTAGCACTTACAGACCCTCAGCTGACGGTTTTACCACCATTATGTAAACAGCTGATTTATGTTTTTATTATTCTAATTGTATACTAAATTTGATGTCTGAGTTTCATTGAATTTGAAATGACTTTACATAATTTGTTTTATGATAGGTTTACACACGAAAGTTAGTGAAGTTAGTGAAACCGGGCGAACTTGTTTCTGTAAAAGATATGGGTTGTTTCAGTACACCTACACTAACTGCCTACCAAGTTTCAAGGGCGCAGGTATTACAAAAGCTAAGAAATTTTTTTTTAAATTTTCTTATAGTGTCATTACGAAAATTCCAAAAAGTTAGTGAACCGGGGCGAACACGTTTCTGTAAAAGATATGGATTGTTTTAATACACCTACACTAACTGCCTACCAAGTTTCAGGAGCCCAGGTATTACAAAAGCTAAGAAACAAATTGTTTAATTTTTTTATAGTGTCATTACGAAAATTCTAAAAAATTAGTGAACCGGGGCGAACACGTTTCTGTAAAAGGTATGTGTTTTTTTAGTACACCTACACTAACTGCCTACCAAGTTTCAAGGGCGCAGATTTACAAAAGTTAAGAAAAAAATTTTTTAATTTTCTTATAGTGTCATTACGAAAATTCCAAAAAGTTAGTGAACCGGGGCGAACACGTTTCTGTAAAAGATATGGATTGTTTTAATACACCTACAATAACTGCCTACCAAGTTTGATGGGCGCAGGTATTACAAAAGCTAAGAAACAAATTGTTTAATTTTTTATAGTGTCATTACGAAAATTCTAAAAAATTAGTGAACCGGGACGAACACGTTTCTGTAAAAGGTATGTGTTTTTTTAGTACACCTACACTAACTGCCTACCAAGTTTCAAGGGCGCAGGTATTACAAAAGTTAAGAAAAAAAATTTTTAATTTTTTTATAGTGTCATTACGAAAATTCCAAAAAGTTAGTGAACCGGGGCGAACACGTTTCTGTAAAAGGTATGGGTTGTTTTAATACACCTACACTAACTGTCTACCAAGTTTCAAGGGCGCAGGTATTACAAAAGCTAAGAAACAAATTGTTTAATTTTCTTATAGTGTCATTACGAAAATTCCAAAAAGTTAGTGAACCGGGGCGAACACGTTACTGTAAAAGATATAGGTTGTTCTAGTATACTTACAGTAGTTCTCTAACAAGTTTTAAGAGCGCAGGTTTTACACAAGTTAAGAAAATGACATGTATTTCAATTTAAAAGAGCAACCGCTTAAAATATACACCTAAGAATAATATAGGAATCTCAAAGTTATTTATTTTCAATCACCCTTAGATTTAAAATGCGTAAAGATAATTGGATCAATATACGAAACATAATTGAACAATAGAAATGCTTGTTCAGTTCAGTAGGCATGGTTTTGTTGTGTTATAGATTGGTAGGCGTATCCATATTTAGCGGCCGGTAAATAGTGGCCGCTAGCTTCACTAACGTCTTAATTCATACATAATGATCAGACGCAGTTATCGGGTTTGTGTTTCAATACAGTGCACACGTAAAGAGACCACAAGATGCCAAAAAAATCTAGCGTGTCCCGTACTGATATTATAAACGCCTTTTTGGTATATAAAGAACAATTATTGCAGGGTCCATATTGTGTAACTAAACCAAGCGATGTTATATATCAACAGGTATCAAAAAATTTAAATTCATTAATATCTCCAAAAGCTTTGTATACTTCCTTATTAAGAAACAATACAGAATTATTTATTTTATTAGGTGGTAATTTAAATCAATTAAGTAATAAGATTAACAATGCCACACAAAACTTAAATATAGATAATGAAAATTCTGAAAGTAGCTGTAACTACAATAGTAGTGAAGATGCAGAAAATGAAATAAAGTTTAAAATACATTTAGCTACTGATGGGACACAATTGAGCCGCAGTACGTTTATGGAAGTCGAAACGAAAAACAAAGACCCAATTTAATATTTAAAACAATGAAAACTCTGCCAAAAGGAATGTGGACCGATGTAATTAATGATGCTGTGTACGAAAAGATAAAAAGTCCATGCACATGGATTTTTAAAATAGGTAATATAAAAACAATTTATTGCATAGGAAAATGTAAACAATATGAAGCGATACTTCAATGTGATATGAATGAAAAGCCAGTTCACGAAAACGTTGAACTAGTATGAACTATAAAAAACTTCGTTAAGAACTTTATCCATAATCAAAAAATTAAAAGGCCATTAGCAGGTATCAAGCGCATTAAAATTGCTCAAGAACTAAAATATAAATCATTTTCTTTGTTAAGAAAGGAATTGGCAGATAAGCTCATGAAGTATGTAGAACCTGAACCTCCCAATATACCGTCGGATTTGTTCTGAGAAAAGTGTAAGAACAAAATAGGAATGAGGATCGCTTGCATTCTGATCCACTGCTAGGGATTTGGCTGTCCAAGTACACCATGCCATATATGGGTACAATTCGTCATATTGGTTTGGATTCGTTCTTTGTGCATTATTGAGTAACTTCCAAATTGCATTTTACAAAGATTATATATATAAAAAAAAATTTATTTCATCGCAATTGATGCTACGGCCAGTGTAGTTAAAAGTATTAAACTGATTCCAAAGCCTTCAAACAAAAACCTACATTTCTATATTCCGCAGTAATAATTACTAACAAAAAAGCTGTTCCAATATTTCATATGCAGCTCTCTCGCGAACATACTACAATTGTAATGGCACACTGGTTGAAAAATTGGTTGAAAAGCATTGAAATCGGACCACCGCACGAGGTAAGAACTGACGCATCAGCTGCACTAATTAATGAAGCGGTTGAAGTATTTACAACATTTAAGAAACTGGATGGCTATATTATCTATAGCCTCAGATGTTTGGAAACAGACGAATGTATAGACGATTGCTTTATAAGATCAGACAGAAATCGTTTCATTAAAATGATGTCAGCGTGCAAGTGCTTTAAGGATGATAAAGAGGTAAACAAATTTTGTTGTCATGCACTTGGTCTATTGGTTGATGAAACGTCATTTGATATAGTAGAGTTGGTCATAAAAGATATTTTGACTGTAGAATTATCAAAATATGAAACCAATATCTGTAAGATTTCAAAAAATAACATCATTGAATTCGTTTCGAAAGGAAGTTTAATTATTCAAGACTTTAATGATAATACCAATTCAGATAATGAAGAAACCGTAGAAGAGGAAATCGAAACAGAAGTAGAGTTAAATTGCAACTGGTTCGAAACAGTTTATAACTCCGCACAGAATGAGGAACAGTCATCTATAAATAGCAAGAGCAATTTTGAAATTGGCTTAGACAACATGTACAGTCTTCCAGAAATTATTCCAGTTTTAAAAATCATGTTGGAAAATACCATTATGCAGTGCTATTATGACGGTTCGGTTCATTATGAATATGCAAATACGAAATGCACAACTGCTTCAATTGAAAGTGATTTTAAGGATATTAAGCATTTAATGTTTAATGACATGTTGCCTCTTCGACCAGACATCTTTTTAATGAAACACATTGATGTTCTTAACGGCCATAAAAATTGCACATAGCAATACCTTCACCAATTCGGAGGTAAAAGAAAATAATTCCCATTAACACTGCCTTTAGTAAGGAATCTGTATTTCAAACTATATCACGTGAGGAGGAAAACTGGAAAGGGTTAAATACTAAAAAGGGTAATCGTAAATCTTATTTAAAAATCCAACCCGACTGTAGTAATGTACGTAAACCAATTACTAATAATAATTGTCGTATTTTGCAAAACGGTCATTTAAGACCACCAGTTGCTTTAAAGAAAACACGAATATTTGTAGAAAACGCGTGTGCATTTGATGCAATAGCACATGCATTTCAAGTTTTTTACATAGATCATTAAGGCGTTAATTGATGAAAAAAAAGTTGATTTTGACTTTTGTAAACTTTTCTTTTCTCTGTGTCATGATAAAAATTTGAAGCAAGTCTATAAATTTCGTGCCAAAATTTTGGATAAAATATTTTCTAGTTATGAACAGAAAAGCAACTATAAAAAGATTAAATGTGATTGTAATATTTCTGATTTTGTAAACAAAGTGATTTGCGACTTTTCTCCTAGTATCACAAAATCAAAAAGGCGTGAATCAACGACGTGCTATAATTCTACATCTTCAAGATCAGTGAATGCCCCATTCATTTCGCTAGACTATAACATACTATCAATGTTTGGTTTACAGTCATTGCAAAGCAATTATTAATTTTTGAATCACTGAAGCATGTCCCAATATTGATCATAAAACATCAGTAAATATGAATATTCAGTATAACATTCAGAGTATAACTTTTTTGAAATCTTCAAATTATGCGAAATTTCACGTACTGTTCAATTATTAGACTAAAATTATCGCTTAGTTTCGATTATCGATTTCATATCACCTGTTAAGGCTAATTATTGTGGGCATTATCTGTGTCATATACAACGATCATCTCATGAGTGGGAGATTTTTGATGATTTATCATCTAAGATAAAAATACAGACTGATTTTGTGCAACCCCATCTATCTATTGATTTATGTATCTTATTAAATTATATTTGTTTTCAATTTGTATTACCTTATATGAATTAAAGAGTCTTTTAAAATTGTGATTATTGACAAAAGAGTTTTTTAAAATTGTGAATTATTGACACCCCACGGCACAAACAAAAGCACAAATAAATGAACTAAAAAAGTAAAACAATTTTCAATTTTTCATGGTGGTCATTCCAGCTTCACGTGGAGTTCCATTGTCCACTTTAAATCGCGAATAACTTGCGCAATTTTTGACCACAAACGCTGAATTTTTAGTACTATGCAACACAAATGGAGTACCAAACGAACGCAATAAAAAAAGTTAAAAAAGTTTCAATTTTCGTCGTGGTCATTCCACCTTTCTGCAAAGTTGGATTGACCAATTTAAATAACGAATAACTTGCACAGTTTTTGAGCACAAACGCTGAATTTTGGACACTGCGCGACACAAACGGAGCACAAACGAACACAATAAAGAAAGTGAAAAAAATTTTGTGTATTTTTTGCTGGTCATTCCACCCTATTGCGAATTTGGATTGAACACTTTAAATCTCGAATAACTTGCACAGTTTTTGAGCACAACGCTGAGTTTTTGGCACTGCGCTGCACAAACGGAGCACAAACGAGCGCAATAAAGTTGAAAAAATACCAATATTTCATGGTGGCCATTCCAACTTCCTGAGAAGTTGGATTGGCCACTTTAAACCACGAATAACTTGCGCTACTTTTAGCACAAATACTGAATTTTTGGCACAGCGCAGTACAAACGAACTATATACTTGTTTTAAAAATTGTATAGTGTCCATTCCAACTTCACAAATTAGTTGAGGAATGAGGTAAAGACTGTAGAACCTAACGAGAAGCAGATATAGATACTGACTACAACATCGTAATTATAAAGGCCGCTCTTAAATTTAAACATTTGAGGAAAAAAAGGGAAAAGGCAATTTGACTTTGAGAAACTAAACGATAAATATATCCACGAATGATTTGAAAAAAAGTAATGTGATTTGCTGAAAGATATCGGAAAAATTTTTGATATTAAGGAAGTAGAAACAGAATGGAATAACATTAAATCCAGTTTAGACATGGCGGCCAGAGATACTCTGGGGTATACACAAAAGAAAATAAGAAACCATGGATAACAAATGATATCTTGAATTTAATAGAAGAAAAACGAAAATTCAAAAATAGATCAGACGAAACAGGAAAACAAAGATACAAAGCCATAAAATGGGAAATTATTCGCAAATGCAGGAACGCTAAAACAATAGATCGATGAAAAGTGCAAAGAGGTACAAACTAAGATGAAAATAGGTAAGACAGACGAAGCATATAAACTAATTAGAATGAATTTTAGGGATTTAGGGATATACCAAAAATATAATGGACGCAGGAGGTAATGTCATTATAGAAAATGTAGAGACATTGGTTAGATTGCAAGAATATATAGGAAATTTATATGCAGAAGAGGAACTAACAGCATTAGAATAGGAATCAGACATTGAAAATGATGACTTGGGATATCCTATACTTCGAGATGAGTTTGAATTAGCATTAAAGGGTCTGAAAAATGGCAAGGCGCCGGGTACAGATAAGGTGCAAGCAGAAACTCTAAAAGCTGCAGGACAAGCAGTAACAGAACGTCTCTTCCAAGGCGTGCATAGATGTGAAAATTTTTGAACAATAAGTTTGACAGTACACGTGTCAAAAATATTAACTAGAATTGTACAAAGAGGAATGAAAAACGAGTTGAAGAAATACAAGGAAAAGATCAATTTGGGTTTAGGCGAAACAGGGAACCACGGGAGGCTATTTCAGCTCTGAGAGTGATAATGGTGAAAACAATAGAAAAGGGGGGAAGCGTGTATATAGGGTTTGTAGATCTAGAAAAAGAATTCGACAATGTAAAATGGAAAAAATGTTCGAAATACTCAAAAAGACTGGAATGAGTTTTAGGGAAAGGCGCATAGAGTGCATAGCATATCCAGAGAGCAAATAGCGGTAATATAATTAGAACAGGAATGTAGAGAAGTAAATATTAGGAAAGAGGTGAGACAGGGATGTGCCTTGTCCCCATTAATTTTTAACTTGTATATTGAAGAGACAATGAATACTGTCAAATGCAGGAAGACATTTGGAATTACTATGCAGGGACGAAAGATTGATTTGCTTAGATTTGCAAATAATATTGCGGTATTTGCATACAGCAAAAAAGAGTTAGAAGCTGCTCTTAATGAAATGGAAAGTTCTAACGTTCTAACTGAGAGATATGGTATGAAAATTAACAAAAATAAAACTAAAGTTTTAGTAAGCAAAGGAGGGGAAAATAAATCAAAAATAAGAATACAAATAAGTGACAAGAACGTACAAGAGGTTAAGAATTTCTGCTACTTAGGAAGCCAAATAACACAACGTTAGAAAAGCACAAAATATATAAAACAAAGATTAGCACAAGATCGTGCGACATTTAACAAGAAAAAGCAGCTACTGTGTTTAAAGACCACAAACATAGAAACAAGGAAAAGATTGTTTAAAACATATGTCTGGAGCATAGCACTCTACGGCTGTGAAGCCTGAACAGTAGGAGAAGCGGACAAGAAAAGGTAGAAGTCTTTGAAATGTGGTGCTACAGACGTATGATGAAGATATGATGGACAGAGAAAGTTGAGAACAAAGAGGGGAAGAAAAAAGCGTGTGAAAAACAGTAAAAATAGAAAAGATGGGATGATAAGCCACATACTAAGGATGAGGGAATAGTGCGGAATATATTAGAAGCAGAGATCGGAACAAAGAGAAGTAGATGTATACCTAGGTTAGACTATTGTACACAGATATTGAAAGATGTAGGATGTAGGAATTACAGGAAAATGTGTAGGCTAGCTCAGAATAGAAATCAATGGAGGTACGCATCCAACCAGTCCCAAGATGGAAAAACTAATGATGAAAAAATAACTGTACTTACATGATGATTATTAATAACAACTACAGGTATTTGTCTTGCAATATTCGCAATCTAATGTAAATTGTGCGAAAGGATTTACTGGAAAACTATTAATTCGGCAAATGTCTAAGTGTTGGGGGATTTCTGGCAGCCACAGACCGATTAACCCCCTTCACATACCCCCTATATTTGATTTTCCCATGCTCCATCCGAAGGTACTACATTGGCCAGGAAGCGAGTTTTTTTTACCTGGAAATTTTCAAATTTTGCCGAACCCTTGCTTTTGCAAGCAAGGAAGGGATCTTTAACGTGCGTGGCAACGCTCAAACACGGAACCTTCATTTTACCTCTCATCCGAACGAGGGTGTATTTTGGTGAAGAATGCTCGCCTAACGTTTTTCAAGCGGACCGTGTCGGGATTCGAACCCGGGACCTTGGGCGTAGTAGTCACATACATACCACTACGCCACGGAGCCGCCTCTCCCCTTCACATATCTTACATGTGATTTTCTAATTCTCCACCCGAAGGTACTACATTGGCCAGGAAGCGAGTTTTTTTTCACGTGGAAAATTTGGAATTTTGCCGAAAACTTGCTGTTCCAAGCAAGATAGGAATCTTTAACGTTCGTGACAACACTCACACACGGAACCTCCATTTTACATCTCATCCGAACGGAGGTGTATTTTTATGAAAAATGCTCGTCTAACATTTTTCAAGTGGACCGTGTCGGGATTCGAACCCGGGACCTTGGGCGTCCCCTTTACATACCTTACATGTAATTTTCCAATGCTCCATCCAAAGGTACTACATTGGCCGGGAAGCGAGTTCTTTTTCCTGGAAGATTTGGAATTTTGCCGAACCCTTGCTGTTCTAAGCAAGGTAGGGATCTTTAACGTGCGTGACAATACTCACACACGGTACCTTCATTTTACCTCTCATCCGAACGAGGGTGTATTTTTATGAAAAATGCTCGCCTAACATTTTTCAAGCGGACCGTGTCAGAATTCGAACCCGGAACCTTGGGCGTCCCCTTTACATACCTTACAAGTGATTTTCCAACGCTCCACCCAAAGGTACTACATTGGCCAGGAAGCGGGTTTTTTTGAACCTGGAGAATTTGGAATTTTGCCAAACCCTTCCTGTTCTAAGCAAGGTAGGGCTCTTTAACGTGTGTGACAACACTCACACACGGGACCTCCATTTTACCTCTCATCCGAACGAGGGTGTATTTTTGTGAAAACTGCTCGCTTAACATTTTTCAAGCAGACCGTGTCGGGATTCGAACCCGGCACCTTGGGCGTAGTAGTCACACACATACCACTACGCCACGGAGCCGCCCTCCCTTCATATACCACTGAATATCATGGAAATAGGGTATATGATTGTAAAACAATATAAGGTGACCGAACTGCATCTAACAAGAAAGAATTGCGGCTATGTTCAAAGACAACAAACACAAACAATAAGAAAATTGTTCAGAGCACATGTGTGGAGCACAGCACAGTACGTCTATGAAATAGTGGTAGAGGAAAAGCAGACAGAAAGAGATAGAAGGAAGCATTCTGGAATGTTGTGCTTCAGATGTATAGATATATGAGGATGATGGCATGGACAGACAAAGTCAATAACAAATAGGTTATAGAAAAGGTAGAGGAATAAAAATATTTGTGGGAGAAAAATAGGCGAAATGGAAATGCAGAAGTATGTTTTAAGGCATTTTTGGGGTATAGTGCGGGATATATTACAAGCAGCGATGGGAAAAACGGGGTAGAGGTAGACCTAGATCAGACAATCGCACGCAGATAGTGATAGATGCAGACTGTGCAAATTTCAGGGCAATGTGTAGGTTAGTTCAGACTAGGAAACAATGAGGGTACGCGACTAACCAGTTCAAAAACTGTAGTTGTAACTGGTATACACACTTACCCCACTCAGCGGGGCAAGTGTGTAATATGGGACTGTAAAAATAAAAAATAGGGATACATTGTAAAATTTTTAACGAATACAGCTGAAATGTAGTATACATGTGGGTAATACCTGTAGGTTTACATAACCAACCCCAAGGTGACTTTGACACTATGAATACTGTCTTTAAAACTTTGATCTAAACATGAACTTTAAGAATTTTAGTACACACTTTACCTTACTTAAGTATATAAAACATACGTCTTTAAACCATTTTCTATTATATCTTTTTATTTGACTGGTCTGTAATACTCCATACGACCCCCAACGCATCCCCAAATAAATGTTGCATTTCAGTAGTTTGACTTTCATCGGAATGAAATAAAAAAAAATTACGTATCCATCCCGTTAACATATTTCAAATTACCTTGATTGTAGGTTGCAAAATACGGGTGTAAATGCCAAAATGGGCAGCAATGGAGTTTTTGGTTCAAAAACAAGCTGCTCGAAAACGGGATACAAAAACACATTTTTAGACAAAACAGAAAAACAATTGAATTTCTTTCCTAATTTTCAAGCGTTTTTTTCACGTTTCCTGAAAAGTTTACTTTTGGCTCATACGCTCTCCATATATAAAATGATTTTTACCACGGTGTAATCAATCTGATTAAGTATCTTCAATTTATTTAGCGATTAGCTTAAACTTGATGTTTGTACTTTGTAGCAATTCCCTAATGGAAGTGATACACTTTCGTTAACGGTTTATTTATGCGATATATAACCAGATAAAACGAGAACATTAGTATGGGCATCTACTTGCAAAAAATTCAATGGTTTTACTAGGTCATTTAAAAACGAATAAAAATAACTGGCATAGATAACTATCATCTATAAATCATACTTCAAAAGGGCCGAAAACTGGAATTTATGAATTGGCGTGAATCTAGAAACAATAATGCTTGGCTCTAAATTATAATAGTAATTATTTAGAAGTACATATACCATTATTTACAGAAACGCGATAAAAATAATCCTCTTCAAACTAATAATCCACTACGATATGAGTGCGTCCCACTAAATCACTAATTAATTTTTAAAACTACATTTTTATAAATTTCCGTCGATGTACACAATGTTTATTACTACAACTTGCGATGACACGAGACGCCCCGTTACTAGTTTTAAATACACCAACACCAACAGCTGTGACTACTTTCCAGTGAACGATTACAATCGACCTTCGAATTCAAACCTAGAACTACTACTGGACTAGAGTCAGACTCGGAGTATAGGGGTTCCGTAATACAATACTGAATACCGGAATGAACGATATTATTATAGCGCGCTTATGGTTGAGAATGGCACGCACTTAAATAAATGCCGGGGATGTTTGTAAGGGTGCGACTTTCAACTTTAGTTGTATACAGACACACCTTTCTTAGCTTGCGATTTGAGTTATGGTAGCTACGTGAACAAATACGTAATCGGTAATGTATTACCGAAATAAAATGAAGAAGAATGTGAGAAGTAATTGACCTCGAGTTTTCTCGGTCTGATTACGTTCAGATCGTTGGTACCTGATTATGATTACTTAATGTGTGTCTAATAATAAAAGTGAAATACTAAACTTTATTGTAAGGAATTACACAAGTGATGGAGATTGTGATTTATGACGCATGACATTTTAATTTGACGCAGTTGCGGATCTAGGAGGATATTCCTCTTCGACTACTTAAGCGCCTTGCGGTCCACGGATGCCCTTTCGTGTTTCAAATTTCAGTTGAAGACCGAAGTAAAAATTTAATTTGAAACGCGTTGTAAAGTTGCTGTTTATTACTATTACACTGAACAACAAATTGTATTTTTCTTGTTTTTTAAAGTGCAATGAGTGACTGTTAAAAGATTTTACCCGCCGTCTACGGCTCTGTTACAGAAATTTTTCTATCACCATCCAGAAAGGTATTTATGTTTTTAGTGGAAAACGCTTCTTTAGTGTAATGTTTACATTTGTTTCAATAGAAATTATGCACACCACACCCCTACCGAATCTCGAAATTGTTTTACATGTGATTTTCGTTTCTAGGGTACCTCTGGAGCATCCCTGATTAGGTTCCATTAATAACACAGACGAACAAATTTTGACTTTTTGAAAGTTGATTCCGATCTGATACCTGATTTTGTATAATTTTGATCTGCTGAATTCAAATCCGAATGTTGAAAATAAATTAATAAAAAATTTGGTCAAAATAAATGCTACTTTCATTGATACAGAGACAAAAGCAAATACATCATCGTCATTAAGTCTTCAGTCCTGGAACTGGTTAGACGCGTACCATCATTGTTTCCTATTCTGAACTAACCTACAGATTTCCCTGAAATTTGCACAGTCTGCATCTATCACTATCTGATCTAGGTCTACACACTCTTTTTCCTATCTCTGCTTGTAATATATCCCATACTATTCCCCAAAAATGCCTTAGAACGTATTCCGCAATTCTATTTCACCTATTTTTTTCCCCCAGATATCCTTGTTCCCCTACTATGTTACATTACAAATTTGGAGGTGTACACTTTTAAATTTGTGAGTGACTTCCCGCCATTATTTTTAAAATAGACTTGTTCATTTTCGTCTTTCGGACAGTTGCGGTTGCGCAAAAGGAATGCGCAGGCGCGGAGTGGCATAAGTGCATGGGTTTGGACACGACAGGATTGTTGTTAGCCACGAGACGTCGAACGGTGACGTTTGCCTGTGTCGTTTTTTGTTGTTTCTCTTTGGATGTAGGTTCCAGTATCTTATCTTCCTTCTATCGTACCTCTACCTTTATCCTTCGCCCTACCTACGAACGACGAAGGGAGAGACGAATAAATTTGGTTTCAACGATGGCATGACGCAACCCACTCCCAAACAACAAGGACCCTGACTTCAACGGCATAGCGCGTTTAAGTGAGTACTTTTGCTTTACTTTTGTGTAAATATAAACTTGTATCATTGTAAACGTATTTGGTACGTGATACAATTTGACACGTAATTATGTCATAACATCATTATTGTGCAATACTGTGAACGTGGATCGTATTAGTGTTGCCAACTGTAGTAGTGGCGGTGAACACGACGCCGGGGTTATAACAACTATTTCTATAACCTATTTGTTATTAACTTTGTCTGTCCATCCTCATACAACTGAAGCACGGCATTTCAAAAGGCTGCTACTGTTTTTCTATCTGCTTTTCAGACTGCCCGTATTTCATAGGCATACTGTGCTGTGCTCCACACATATGCTTTCAACAATTTTCTTCTTGTTCTATGTTTGTTGTCTTTCATCATAGGCGCTGTTTGTTCTTGTTAGATGCAGTTCGGTCCCCTTCTATTGTTTTACAATTATATACCCTATTTCTCCGACATTCATTGGTTGTGAGGGGGAGGGGGTAAGCAGCATGCGGCTGCCAGGTTCCCCCAGCAGTTAAACATTTACCGATTTAATATTTTTTCCAATATATCCTGTCCCACAATCAACATTAGTTGCAGATATTTCACAACCAACACCTGTAGTTGTATATAATAATTATCAGATTTATCTGCGCTTATTTTTTCGTTATTAGGTTTTCCGTCTCAAAACTGGTTGGACGGATACATGCACTTATATATGTTCTGAGCTTCCTAGGTAGCAGAAATCCTTAACCTCTTGTAAGTTCGTGTTACATATTTGTATTCTTGTTTTTGATTTATTTCCCCCTCCTTTGCAGACTAGTACCTTAGTTTTAGTTTTGTTAATTTTCATACCTTATCGCTCTATTAGAACCGTTTCCATTTCATTAATAGCAGCTTCTAACTCTTCCTAGCTAGATGCTAATGCCGCTGTACCATCTGGAAATTTAAGCATATCAATCTTTTGTCCCTGCATAGTAATTCCAAATGTCTTCCTGCATTTGACAGTATTCATTGCCTCTTCTATGTACAAGTTAAAAATTAATGGGGAGAGGGCACATCCCTGTCTCACCACTTTCCTAATGTTTACTTCCCTACGTTCCTGGTCTAATTCTATTACTGCTGTTTGCTCCTTGTATAAGCTATGTCTATCCCTATCACTCATTCCAATCTTTTGAGTATTTCGAACTTTTTTTCCATTTTACATTGTAGAATGCTATTTCCAGATCTACAAACCCTATATACACACTCTCCCCTTTTTCTATTGTTTTCTCCATTATCACTCAGAGCTAAAATAGCCTCCCGTGTTCCCATGTTTCGCCTAAACCCAAATTGGTCTTCTCCTAGTATTTCTTCAGCCCGTTTTTCCATTCGTCTTTGTACAATTCTAGTTAATATTTTTGACACGTGTGCTGTCAAACTTATTGTTCAAAAATTTTCACATTTATCCGCGCCTTTCTTTTTTGGTATAGTTACTACGATGTTACGTTTGAAATCTTTCAGTATCTCGCCTGTCTCATACATATAGCTTACAAGTCGGAAGAAACGTTCTGTTACTGCTTGCCCAGCTGCTTTTAGAGTTTGTACTTGCACCTTATCTGTACCCGGCGCCTTACCATTTTTCAGACTCTTTAATACTAATTCAAATTCATCTCTAAGTATAGGATATCCCAAATCATCATTTTCAATGTCTGATTCCTGTTCTAATGCAGTTAGTTTCTCTCCTGCATATAAATTCCCTATATATTCTTGCCATCTACTCACTTTCTCTATATTTTCTATAATGACGTTTCCTCCAGCGTCCCTTATATTTTTGCTATACGGTTTTGTATCCCTAAAATTGATTCTAATTAGTTTGTATGCTTCATCTGTCTTTTCTACTTCCATCTTAGTTTGTACCATTGTTCTTTAGCTTTCCTGCATTTGCGAATAATTTTATATTTTATGGCTTTGCATCTCTGTTTTCCTGTTTTGTCTGATTTATTTTTGTATTTTCGTCTTTCTTCTATTAAATTTAGGATATCCTTTGTTATCCATAGTTTTTTATTTTTTTTTTGTGTATACCCCAGAATATGTCTGGCCGCCATGCCTAGGCTGGATTTAATGTTATTCCAATCTGTTTCAACTTCCCTAGTATCAGATATTATCCCGATATCTTTGAGCAATTCACTTGACTATTTTTCGAATCTTTCTTGAATATCTTTATCTTTTAGTTTCTCCAAGTCCAAGTGTCTTTTTCTGTTTTTTTTCAAATTTTTAAATTTAAGTGCGGCCTTCATAATTACGATGTTGTGGTCAGTGTCTATATCTACTTCTGGATAGCTTCTACAGTCTTTCACTTGATTGCTAAACCGTTGTTTTTCAGCTCGTTTTTCCATTCGTCTTTGTACAATTCTAGTTAATATTTTTGATACGTGTGCGGTCAAACTGATTGTTCGAAAATTTTCACATCTATCCGCGCCTTTCTGTTTTGGTAAAGTTACTATGATGTTACGTTTGAACTCTTTGGGTATCTCGCCTGTCTCATACATATAGCTTACAAGTCGGAAGAGACGTTCTGTTACTGCTTGCCCAGCGGCTTTTACAGTTTCTGCTTGCACCTTATCTGTACCCGGCGGCGCCTTACCATTTTTCAGACTCTTTAATACTAATTCAAATTCATCTCTAAGTATAGGATATCCCAAATCATCATTTTCAATGTCTGATTCCTGTTCTAATGCAGTTAGTTCCTCTCCTGCATATAAATTCCCTATATATTCTTGCCATCTACTCACTTTCTCTATATTTTCTATAATGACGTTTCCTCCAGCGTCCCTTATATTTTTGCTATACGGTTTTGTATCCTTAAAACTGATTCTAATTAGTTGGTATGCTTCATCTGTCTTTTCTACTTCCATCTTAGTTTGTACCTCTTTGCACTTTTCATGAATCCATTGTTCTTTAGCTTTCCTGCATTTGCGAATAATTTCACATTTTATGGCTTTGCATCTCTGTTTTCCTGTTTTGTCCGATTTATTTTTGTATTTTCGTCTTTCTTCTATTAAATTCAGGATATCCTTTGTTATCCATAGTTTTTTTTTTGTGTATACCCCAGAATATCTCTGACCGCCATGTCTAAGCTGGATTTAATGTTATTCCATTCTGTTTCTACTTCCATAGTTTCAGATATTTTCCCGATATCATTCAGCAATTCATTTGACTTTTTTTCGAATCTTACTTGAATATCTTTATCTTTTAGTTTCTCTAAGTCCAAGTGCCTTTTTCCGTTCCTTTTTCTCAGATTTTTAAATTTAAGTGCGGCCTTCATAATTACGATGTTGTGGTCAGTATCTATATCTGCTTCTGGTAGATTCTACAGTCTTTACTTGATTCCTAAACCGTTGTCTAACAAGAATGTAATCTATTTGCTATCTTCCTATATCTCCTAGCATCTTCCGCGTATATCGTCTTCTAGCATGATGTTAAAATAATGTGTTTGTGGTGAAGAAATTGTTCTTGTCGCAAAATTCTACCAGCCTATTTCCCCTGTCATTTCTCGTGCCTAAACCCAATAAACCTACTACCGCTCCTTCCCTACCCTCATCCACTACTGCATTAAAATCCCCGTATTTATTAAATTTTCATGTACTTTTACGTATCTTAATATGTCTTCGACATCTTTCTAGTTCGCCTCTACCTCTTCCTCATTGTATCTAGAGGTGGGCATGTATACTTGTATTATTACTGTGTTTACCGGTTTAGATTCTAATCTAACCATGAGTACTCTTTCGTTCTTTTGTAGGTAAAAGCAAATTACAAATAGTAAACTAAATTGAAAAAAGTCTTTAACAATCTTTACTTTCTTTTCTTTCCAGAAGATCATTCCACATTGGATGAAAAACTTCGTTTAGTGGATTTTTTCTGTACTCCATGGCTGGATTGTCCCTTTTTATTGACAAGAAGTAATCAGCCATCATTGAAACATTCCACAAACCTTGATACCTGCGTTCCATTTCTTTCATGTCTTGGTGAAACCTCACACCTTGCTCCTCCCTCTCACCACCAAGATTTTCGGAGAAGTAATCAAGATGCGAGTGTAAAAAGTGAACTTTTATGCTCCTTGTTGTGTCCCAAGAAACCTTCAATAAAATTAGCAAATGAAAGTCATGCATCTTTCTCAGTTTCGGTCATGGTATTAACAAATTCTTGATCTTTCGTTAATCTCCTTATTTGAGAATCGACAAAAATTCCTTCCCTTAACCCTCCATTAGTCGCGGCAATAATATGTGTCAGATTGGTCACTGCGATCTAACAGAACACTTTCATGACTATTTTAGAAGTAAGAAGTACGCAAGTACTTTTGATGAACAACATAGAAACAAGCAATAAAACAGCTACATTAACTCAACAATGAAACAGAGTAGGTAACAGTTAGTTCAAAATAAATCGTAACTTTCATGATGATGGTACCTACTTACATAATACTCACCTACTAACTTTCATAATGTAGGGAAAAAACATAAGAAGTTGAACATAATCAATAACTATATTTATAGATATTATGGAGAAAAAATTGCATTAGATACAAAATTAAAAAATGAGAAACTATAACGAATCAATAAATCAGCAGAAAATTCGAACAATAATATATAGCTACACTTGTCCCTTTTCTTCAGATACATCATCATAGGTCGTATTGCAGTCCGACTGACACCTCATCTTAGAATGTTGGAGGCAAAGTGGAACTTTACAGACGTGGCATTTGTATTTAGTAAGACGCCTTTTCTTCCCAATCCTGCATGATAAACATGGCTACCGTTTTTCATCAGTCTCCGCAGGCGCTACAATGTCGGATGTGCTCGTATGTTCTGAGTGAAGTCTCTTCAAACCGATTGATACTGTCAACGGAAGTCCATTATTGGTCGTCCTTCTTTTCTCTAGCTGCTTTTCTATAAGTGAAACTGCAAGTTGTCTTAGAAACGCCCTCTTGCTACTCACTTTATTTTTGTTGCCAGTGAACAAGATTTGACTGTTTATTCCCGCTCTATTCAACATCGAGAAAAAGATGACCATTGGCCAACGTTTAGTAGTTCTAGAGACATCATATGTAGTGCACATCTTGTCCACAGTATCAACGCCCCCTTTGGTTTTATTATAGAAGGTTATTATTTCAGGTTTTTTTTTGTTCTTCTGTTTCTTCATCGATTTTGGCATCAAAGTGTAGACTGGATAACAAAATGACATTTTTGTTGGTTTTGGGAGCATCTCGAATATTGTTCATTTTTTGAAGATTTAATAAATAATGGAATTTGGGGTTTATTTTTTCTTAGGGCCCCAACCATTGACAACTGCATAGCTTTCAAATCGTTTAGGATATAGTAGCTGGTGAATTAGTTGTCAATGGTCTGGTTTCTCCCTGATCCACTTACAGGGCAAACTAAGCGCTTCACTACATCATCTGACGGGTTACTCACAATAAAAGTTCCTAAATACACTTCCAAATTGAGTGTGTAGCCCATTCTAGCATCAGCTAGATTGAATATTCTAATTCCACAACGAGCAGGTTTTCTTGGATTATACTGGCGGAAAATGCACTTTCCCCTAAACGCAACCAGCATTTCATCTAGCGTGAGATTTTTTCCGGGACAGTAATGTTTTCTGCAGTTTTCAACATAGTGTTCAAAACACTCTCTAATTGCTGCAAGGCGGTCGAATGCTCTTCCTTCTTGCCTAGTTTGGCTGTTGTCAAAACTAACACAACGAATAATGAAGCGGAATCGTCTTAAGCCCATGGTAAGCCTGAAAAGCTCAACCCACCATCGGCTGTCCAAAGCTCTTCTAAGTTTAGGCGGCTTGCTCTATAAACTCCGGCGAGGTACAGAAGACCTATAAAGGCTCTCAGTTCAGCCATATCTATCACCTTCGCATCTCTTGGTCGAGAAAATTTTTCTTGAATTTTTATAATGTATTGATTCGTATATTCGAGAATCGTATTCAATATTTGATCATCGATTATAAGGTTCCAAGCTCCAAGAACATTGTTCACATTTCTCGCAGCACCTTCCACCCCAGGAACGTGCATTATGATATTTTGTGCGCCTCGCCTTCTTACTTGCTTGTAAGGCGTTTTTTTCCATTTCCAACTATCTATGATTTGTTTGTTCTTCTTTTGGTGGGCAACATAAAATTCGTAGTCATCATCAGATTCGTCATTAGTGGGTTCGCCAGAATCGGACTGCCATTCGTGCTGAATATCTTCATCACGGACGTCTTCATCTGTGTCTGTCTCTTCTTCAAATGATAAATCTCCTGCACTGTCATTGTGGTCGTCTTCTTCAAGCATGCGAAGTATTTCCTGAACATGTTTCTCATTTTCAAGGTTATACATGCGACGTTCCATCTTGTCTGAAAAAAAGGTATATTAGTCGCGGCGATCTGAGAGATCGTAGGAGTTATTTCAACCAATTCCGTAATATATATATATATATATATATATATATATATATATATAACAAAAGTAAATATTGGCAAATGGTACAGTTGATGTCATAAAATGAATAAAATAAAAAAGTTAACGCTTATATGAAGTAGGGTAAACTTACGATCTCGGACGTGGCGATCTGTCAGAACGAATTTGTCACTGTTTAATACTACGAACTCACTCAAACAAGGTTAGAAAAGTACTAACGTCTTCCATTCTATCCATCAGACAGCTGTTAGAAAGGTAAGCTCATGGTTGCCAACCCTTAGTGAGGGGGAACAAAAAATATCCCCGTCTGATCTATCAGATCGCCCGCGACTAACGGAGGGTTAATTTTGCATCTGAGATAGCGGGAAATTTTCTACAAAGGTATTTGAAACAGTCTCCATCCTTATTTAAAGCTTTATCGCATTGTTTCATTAATCCTAGTTTAATATGCAGTGAAGGTAATAAGATTTTTTGTGGATCAACAAGACTTTTGTGCAGAACATTTTTTGATTTGGGAGTTAAATTATCTCTTCTTCATCATCATTAGGTCTTCAGTCCTAGAACTGGTTAGACGCGTACGCTCATTGTTTCCTATTCCGAACTAACCTACAGATTTCCCTGAAATTTGTACAGTCTGCATCTATTACTATCTGATCTAGGTCTACATCTACCCCTTTTTCTTCCCATCTCTGCTTGTAATATATCCCATACTATTCCCCAAAAATGCCTTAGAACGTATTCTGCCCTTGCTCCCCTATTATTTCTATAACCTATTTGTTATTAACTTTGTTTGTCCATACTCATACATACTGTGCTGTGCTCCACACATATGCTTTCAACAATTTTCTTCTTGTTCTATGTTTGTTGTCTTTCATCATGGGCGCTGTTCTTTCTTGTTCCCCTTCTATTGTTTTATAATTGTAAGCCCTATTTCACCGAGATTCAGTGAAGGGGGTTAAGCAGCCTGTGGCTGCCAAGATCCCCCAACACTTAGACATTTGCCGAAATAATAGTTTTCCAGTAAACCAGTAAATCCTTTCACACAATTAACATTATTCGAGAATATTGCCCAACCAATATCTGTAGTTGCTTATAATAATCATCATGTTTAAGTACAGTTACTTTCTTCGTCATTAATTTATCCATCTTGGGACTCCTACAGCCTACATCTTTCACTATCTGTGTGGAGTAATCTAACCTAGATCTACCTCTTCTTCTCTTTTTTCCTATCTCTGCTTCTAATATATTCCGCACTATTCCCTGATGCCGTAGTTTGTGGCCTATCATCCAATCTCTCCTATTTTTTACCGTTCTCCACATATTTATTTCTTTCCCTACCATTTTTAATACCTCTTCGTTCTTAACTTTGTCTGTCCATGATATCTTCATCATACGTCTGTTTCAAAGGCTTCTACCTTTTTCTTGTCTGCTTCTCCTACTATCAAGGCTTCACATCCGTACAGTGCTGTGCTCCACACATATGTTTTAAGCAATCTTTTCCT
This sequence comes from Platerodrilus igneus, assembly GCA_036346225.1. Lineage (NCBI taxonomy): Eukaryota > Metazoa > Arthropoda > Insecta > Coleoptera > Lycidae > Platerodrilus > Platerodrilus igneus. The sequence continues at coordinate 4,088,519 of JARFIW010001108.1, read as the reverse complement.
CGTTACTATGTTTGTTGTCTTTGAACACAGTAGTTGCTTTTTCTTGTTAAATGTAGCACGACCTTGTGGTAATGTTTGGTTTATATCTTTTGTGCTTTTCCCATCTTGCGTTATTTGGCTTCCTAGGTAGCAGAAATCCTTAACCTCTTGTAAGTTCGTGTTACATATTTGTATTCTTGTTTTTGATTTATTCTCCCCTCCTTGGCATACTAGTACTTTAGTTTCAGTTTTGTTAATTTTCATACCGTATCTCTCTGTTAGAACCGTTTCCATTTCCGTTTCCATCTCTTCTTATTCAATCCTTTTTCTTCCAATGTTCATGTCTACTTCGACTGTTCCACTCACGCAAAAAACATGGGTGCTTTGTATACCCTGACTGCTGTCCTAGTAGAAGCCCCACAATTTTCAAATCCCCACAAATTTTCTAACTATGATCAATGTATTTGATTTTTTCAAGCATTACTTTAAGATTTTCGTACCTTTCCGTCATTTACACAGAATGAGCAACCGGTACCGATGAAAAAACATTCCCATTGTGCAAGAGAACAGCTTTAAGGCTTCTTTTGGAAGAATCAATAAAAAGTCTCCAATCATCGGGATTGTATGTGCCCCCAAGTTTGTTTATCAGACTGGAAATGTCGGTGCAATAAACTAGATAACCACTTTTTTCAAAATAGCCTGAATACTCGGACTCGCGTTTCCTAAAATACGAGATTTTAACGTCTTCTGCCAGTAAATTTTTACTTTGAAGTCTGGATCCTAAAATATCGGAAAGATCCTTTGAAAGACCTAAGTCTAACTAATTCGTTAAGTTCGGTCTTGGAAAATCACTGCGGTTGCTTAGAAACGCTCGATATTCCACTGGCATAGGTAAAGTTGTTTTCATCAACTTCAGGTTCAGAACTGCTTGTAACACATTCTGAACTTGTTGGTTTCTCAGGTATTGGCACGTCTGGGCCATGTGGCACTGGCCTAATTGCAGACTTGAGGTTCGGATAAATGATATTTTTTAATTTTTTTGTGTTATATCCACATACATTGCACATACAGAAATAACAGTCATCATAGTGATTTGTTGGCTCTCGCCAAATCATTGGTATTCCAAAGGGTATGGACTTTCAATACCTTAAACCCTCTTCACACATCTTACATACAACATGTGGTGCCCACTGTTTGTCTTGATCACCAATCTTTACTTTAAAATACGCGTGGTATTGGTGTTTCAACAGTGATGTAATTTTACGTCTAAATTTCTTGACCACAAAACAACCACACACATAGCAAAAAGTGTCTGGATTATTTTGACAAAGTCTTGGCATCTTAAACACGAATTGAACTACCTACATTGAACGCAAACAGACTAATGCATTTGTTACACAAAGACGTCTATTTATATCTCATTCGCCGACAGTCTGACTGCAAATCAGGGACTCCCAGCAATTAAATTTTACTTTCGGGAATTCCCCTATACTATTCTATTGGTTTGTACACAATTTAATCTCTGGGGCGTTGCAATTTTTAGAATGTCATTGAATGGCAGATGATATAGCGGAATTAGCGTCTAGCAAGGAAGAGTTAGAAGCTGCTCTTAATGAAATGGAAACGGTTCTAACAGAGATACCGTATGAAAATTAACAAAACTAAAACTAAAGTTCTAGTATGCAAAGGTGCGGAAAATAAATCAAAAACAAGAATACAAGGATGTAACACGAACTTATAAGAGGTTAAGGATTTCTGCTACCTAGGAAGCCAAATAACGCAAGAAGGAAAAAGCACAAAAAAGATAAAACAAAGATTAGCACAAGGTCGTGCTACATTTAACAAGAAAAAGCAACTACTGTGCTTAAAGACCACAAACATAGAAACAAGGAAAAGATTGCTTGAAACATATGTGTGGAGCATAGCACTGTACGGCTGTGAAGCCTGGACAGTAGGAGAAGCGGACAAGAAAAAGGTAGAAGCCTTTGAAAAGTGGTGCTACCGACGTATGATGAAGATATCATGGACAGACAAAGTTAAGAACGAAGAGGTACTAAAAATGGTAGGGGAAGAAAGAAATATGTGGAAAACGGTAAAAAATAGGAGAGATAGGATGATAGGCCACATACTACGGCATGAGGGAATGGTGCGGAATATATTAGAAGCAGAGATGGGAAAAAAGAGAAGTAGAGATAGACCTAGGTTAGACTATTGTACACAGATAGTGAAAGATGTAAGATCCGGGAATTCCAGGGAAATGTGTCGGCTAGATCAGAATAGAAATCAATGGAGGTACGTATCCAACCAATCTCAAGATGGATAAACTAATGACGAAAAAATAACTGTGCTTAAACATGATGATTATTATAAGTAACTACAAGAATTGGTTGGGCAATATTCTCGAATAATGTTAAGTGTGTGAAAGGATTTACTGGAAAACCATTATTTCGGCAAATGTCTAAGTGTTGGGAGATCTTGGTAGCCACAGGTTGCTTAACCCCCTTCGGTGAAATAAGGCATAAAATTAGAAAACAATAGAAGGGGAACGAGCTGTATACACATGCTGTGTGAGAATTTCAGGGAACTATGTGAGTTAGCTCAGAATATAAATAAGTGCAGGTACGTGTCCAACCAGTTTTGAGACGGAAAACCTAATGACGAAAAATAAGCGCAGATAAATCTGATGATTAGTATAAACAACTAGTTGGCCAGGAGGCGAGTTTTTTGTTGCCTGGAAATTTAGAATTTTGCCGAACCCTTGCTGTTCCAGGCAAGGTAGGGATCTTTAACGTGCGTGACAACACTCACACACGGGACCTCCATTTTACCTCTCATCCGAACGAGGGCGTAGTATTTGTGAAAAATGCTCACCTGCTATTTTTCAAGCAGTCGGACGTGTCGGGATTTGAACCCCGGACCTTGGGATCCGTAGCCTTACGCTTACTACATTGATCCACGGCGATGCCCTCCCTTCACAACCACTTGAGAAATAGGGTATATAATTGTAAAACAATAGAAGGTGACCGAAGGGCATCTAACAAGAAAGAACAGCGTCTATGAGAAAAGACAACAAACATAGAACAAGAAGAAAATTGTTGAAAGCATATGTGTGGAGCACAGCACAGTATGCCTATGAAATATGGGCAGTAGGAAAGGCAGACAGAAATACGGTAGCAGCCTTTTGGTATGCTGTGCTTCAGATGTATGAGGACGATAGCATGGACAGACAAAGATAATAACAAATAGGTTATAGAAATAGTAGGGAAACAAGGATATCTGGGGAAAAAAAATAAGAGAAATAGAAGGGCCGAATACGTTCTATGGGATTTTTGGGGAATAGTACGGGATATATTACAAGCAGAGATAGGAAAAAAGAGAAATAGAAGGGCAGAATACGTTCTATGGGATTTTTGGGGAATAGTACGGGATATATTACAAGCAGAGATAGGAAAAAGGAGGTATGTGTAGACCTAGATCAGATAGTGATAGATGCAAACTGTGCAAATTTCAGGGAAATGTGTAGGTTAGTTCAGAATAGGAAACAATGATGGTACGCGTCTAACCAGGTCCAGGACTGAAGACCTAATGATGATGATTTAATTTTTATTCGCAAATATTTAAAAACCATAAATATGACACCTAGTAAATTTATTAAAAAATTGTGCGTAATGGAAACAAAAAATGTTGTTTTTTATTAGATTAGCCACCAATATTTAAAAAAAAAATGAACAACTCCAAATCACAATTTTGTTGTTCGCCTGTGTAATCAGCGAGTATGGTACTCCACTGACTTTTCACAATACACAATGCCTTGGTGAAACCTTTTACTATGTTCGTCACTCAAAGGTCCTTGATTTGCGGGGAAAAAGTCTAGGCGGGCTCCATATTATCATCAGACAGGTTCACGTGTGACTGCGAATTCCAAAGTCTCGAGTTCGATTTCCAACGCAGGCCGTTTGAAAAATGCTAAGAGAGCATTTTTACAAAAAATAAGTCCTCGTTCGAATGAGAGGTAAAATGTAGGTCCCGTGTGTGAAGGTTGCCACGCACGTTAAGGATCACTACCTTGCTTGGAACGGCAAGGGTTCGGAGAAATTCAAAATTTTTAGGTGAAAAAGTCACTCCCTAGGCAAGATAGTACCTTCAGGTGGAGAATTGGAAAATCAAATGTAGTGTTGAGGTGGAGGCTCCTGTGTGGTATACATTGTTGGTCCTTTTCTAGCTATACTCGGTGTCGATGGTCAATGTGGTTACCTTGGGGGGAGCAGTGAAAAAAATCAAATGTAGGGGAAAGTTCAGGGGCCCCGTGGATCACACAGGTTCGCGTATAACTAACGATTCCATGGTCCCGGGTTCGATTCCCAACACGGACCACCTAAAAAATGTTAGTCGAGCATTTTCACAAAAAATACGCCCACGTTCCGACGAGAGGTAAAATGTAGGTCCTGAGTGTATGTTGTCAGTACGTTAAATATCTCTACTTTTTGTTTAATAGATAATTCATTTGGACTGTAATTATTAAATAGAATACAAAAACTGACTAAATGTTTATTTGCCGTAAATATACATGAGTGACTGTTCACTCTAGTAGTACTCAAACGCGAATGCACGAAAAAAGTAGGACAGGGCGGTACAAGTAGTTAAGCGGCGTTGCCAATAATCTTATCATCATCATTAGGTCTTCAGTCCCGGAACTGGTTAGACACGCACCCTCATTGTTTCTTATTCTAAACTAACCTTCACATTTCCCTGAAATTTGAACAGTGTGCATCTGCATTCGAAAGCCTGATCTCGGTCTATCTCTACCTCTTATTTCCTATCTCTACTTGTAATATATCCGGTACTATCACCCAAAAATGCCTTAGAACGTATCCTGCCCTTCTATTGCTCCTATTTTTTGTTTGTTTTTCACAGATATCTTTATTCCTCTACTATTTCTATAACATATTTATTATTAACTTTGTCTCTCCATGCATCCTCATACATCTGAAGCACAACATTCCAGAAGTCTTATATCTCTTTCTGTCTGCTTTTCCTACTGCCCCTATTTCATAGATGAAGTGTGCTGTGCTCCACACATATGCTTTGAACAATTTTCTTATTGTTTTATGTTTGTTGTCTTTAAACATAACTGCAGGCAGTTCGGTCACTTTCCATTGTTTTACAGTTATATACCTTATTTCCCCGATATTCAGTGGTATGTGAAGAGTGGTAACCAGCCTTTCGTTGCCAAGTTCCCCCAGCACTTGAACATTTGTCGAATTAATAGTTTTTCCAATATATCCTTTCTCACAATCAACATTAACTGAAAATATTTCACAACCAACATCTGTAGTTGTTTATAATAATCATCAGATATAAATGCACTTATTTTTTCGTCATTAGGTTTTCAGTCTTGAAACTGGTTGGACGCGGACGTCCACTTATTTATGTACTGCGCTAGCTACACAGTTCCCCTTAAATTCCCACCCAGCCTATATACAGCTCGGTTTCCCTTCATTTGTTTTCTAATTATATGTCCTACTTCAACGAGATTCAGTGGTATGTGAGGGGGGGAGTCGCCGTGGATCAATGTAGTAAGCGTAAGACTACGGATCCCAAGGTCCTGGGTTCGAATCCCGATACGGCCGACTGTTTGAAAAATGGCAGTTGAGCATTTTTCACAAAAATTATGCCCTCGTTCGGATGAGAGGTTAAATGGAGGTCCCGTGTGTGAGTGTTGTCACGCACGTTAAAGATCCCTACCTTGCCTGGAACGGCAAGGGTTCGGCAAAAATTCTAAATTTCCAGGCAACAAAAAACTCGCTTCCTGGCCAATGTAGTACCTACGGGTGGAGCATTGGAAATGTAAATGAACGGTATGAATGTGAAGCGGGGCGGCTCCGTTGCGCAGTTGGTATGCGTGTGACTACTACACCCAAGAGGTCCCGAGTTCGAATCCCGACACGGTCCGCTTGAAAAAAGGTGAGCATTTTTCACAAAAATACGCCCTCGTTTGAATGAGAGGTAAAATGGAGGTCCCGTGTGTGAGTGTTGTCACGCACGTTAAAGATTCCTACCTTGCTTCGGCAAAATTCAAAACTTTTCAGGTAAAAAAGAACTCGCTTCCTAGCCAATGTAGTACCTTCGGGTGGAACATTGGAAAATCACATGTAAGATATGTGAAGGGGTTAAGCAGCTTATGGCTGCCAAGGATCCACCAGCACTTAGACATTAGCTGTATTAATAGTTTTCCAGTAAGTTCTTTCGCACAAATAACATTAGTTGAATATATTGCAAGACAAATGTAGTTCTTTATAATAATCATGTTTAAGTACAGTTATTTTTTTCATCATAATTTTTCCATCTTGGGACTGTTTGGATGCATACCTCCATTGATTTCTATTCTGAGCTAGCCTACACATTTCCCTGAAATTCCCACATCCTACATCTTTCACTATCTGTGTGCAATAGTCTAAACTTAGGTCTACCTCCTCCACTTCTTTTTTTCCTATCTCTGCTTCTAATATATTCCGCACTATTACCTTATGTCTTAGTATGTGACCTATCATACTACCTCTCCTATTTTTTACTGTTTTCCACATATTTCTTTCTTTCTCTACCATCTCTAGTACCTCTTTAATCTTAACTTTGTCTGTCCATGATATCTTTATCATACAACTGTAGCACCACATTTCAAAGGATATGTTTCCTGTTCGCTTTCCTACCGTACACGTTCCACAGCTGTACATTGCTGTGATCCACACTATGCTTTAAGCAATTTTTTTTTTGGTTTCCATGTCTGTGGTTTCGAACACAGTAGTTGATTTTTCTTGTTAAGTGCAACGCGACCTTGTGCTAATCTTCGTTTTATATCTTCTGCACTTTATCAATCTTGCGTCATTTGGTTTCCTAGGTAGCACAAATCCTTAATCTTTAGTTAATTCTGGTTTCCTACATGTATTATGATTTTTGATTTAATACCCCTCCTTTACATAATAGTACGTTAGTTTTACTTTTATTCTTTTTCATAGGGTCTCTCTCTGTTAGTACTGTTTCTATTCCATTAAGAGCTGTTTCTAACTCTTCCCTGCTAGATGCTAATACTGATATATCGTCTGCGAATCTAAGTATATTAATAGTTTGTTCCTGCATAATACTTGAAAATGTCTTTATGCATTTAACAGTATTTATTGCCTCTTCGATATACAAGTTAAAAATTAATGGGGATAGCGCATATCACTATCCCATCCCTTTCCTAATATTTAGGTCTCTACGTCCCTGCTTTAATTCTATTACCGCTGTTTACTCTTTGTATAAGCTATTTACTATCTGCCTACCCCTATAACTTATTACTATCTTTTTTAGTATTTCAAACTTTTTCCAATTTTACGCTGTCGAATGATTTTTCCAGATCTTCAAACCCTATAGACACGCTTTCTCCTTTACTATTGTTTTCGCTATTATCATCCTTAAAGCTAAATTGGCTTCCCGTGTTTCCTCATTTCTTCTAAACCCAAATTGACTTCTTCTAGTATTTCTTCAGTCCTATTTCCATTATCCGTCTTTGTACAATTCTAGTTAATATTATTGACAGGTGTGCTTTTAAACTTATTGTTCGAAATTTTCACATCTATTCGCGCCTCTCTTTTTTGGTGTAGTGACTATGATGATACGTCTGAAATCTATGGGTATCTCGCCTGTCTTATACATATAGCTGTCCAAAAAGAGGGCAACAGCTCTTTCGGTACTTAGAGTGGCAGAGACCATAGGGGCTGGTATGGCATTCCAAGACACACTATTGCGATGTGGAACGCAACGAGAAACCACCACATTACCTTCTAAGTACACTGCGTACTTAAATTATTATTTAAGACGATGGCTTCCTCTGGGGTAAAAAAATTCTGGAGTTAAAATAGTTCCACATTCGGATCTTCGGGAGGAGACTACTTCGAAAAGTTCAGGAAGGGTCGGAAACATTCTGCGAGTCGGAGCAAGGAATGTCAGAATGAAGCAAGTAGGTATGCCAGAGAACTTGAAAACTGAAATGGATAGGTTAACATTAGACATAGTAGGGATGAGCAACGTTCGGTGACCAGAGGCGGGGGATTTTTGGGGCAGAGACCTTAGGGTAATTCATATAGGATCAGAGGAAGGAAATTCAGGTGTGGGGGATAGTTATGATGGGACACTGTAGAAAACTACTTACAAAAGAACGAAAGAGTAATAATGCAAGTATACATGCCCACCTCTAGCCACAGTGAGGAAGCGAAAGAAGCGCTCTACAAAGATATCGAAGACATACTAGGGTACGTAAACGGACATGGAAATTTAATAATTACGGGGAATTTTAACGCAGTGGCAGGTGAGAGTAGGGAAGGAGCGGTAGTAGGTTTATTTGGTTTAGGCGCGAGAAACGACAGGGGAAATAGGCTGGTAGAATTTTGCGACAATAACAATTTAACCATCACAAACACATTATTTCAACATCAAGCTAGAAGACGAAACACGTGGAAGATGCCGGGAGATATAGAAAGATACCAAATAAATTACATTCTGGTTTGACAACGGTTTAGGATCAAGTAAAAGTCTGCCAAAGCTACCCAGAAGCAGAAATAGACACTAAACCGCTCAAAATTAAAAATAATGGAAAAGGCACTTTGACTTTGAGAAACTTAAAGATAAAAATATCCAGAAAAGATTTGACAATAGACCAAACTAGGTTTTATTTTTATAAATTATATGTATCTGCTAAAATGGTTTATACATGCATAATATATATATATATATATATATATATATATATATATATATATATATATATAGAAGGAATACATGTTTAGCAATTAATCACTCGTACAGAAAAAAATTTCTAATTCTTTGTGTTTCCTGATTTTTAGGAGGTTTATCAATTTACAGTATACGAAAATGAAAGTTGGTTGATGTTTAATGTGGCGTTAGACTTACAATAACTTGAATTGTACACAATAATAAAGCTTATCTAAATTTGGAAAATTGGTTCTAGAAGCTACTTTACTCCACCGCCATAAACATTTTCTATAATTACTTACGAAGGAGAGTGGTACATTTCGAATTATTGCCGGTATACTTGAATACACTTCAGGTACCTTTTATTAAGGTCAATTTTTAAAAAAATGTAAACAGGAGGCTGGGGGTATCATTAGCCCAGTCCCTCTTAACGATTTTCATAATAGCTTCCGAAGGACAAAGGTACATTTTGAATTATTGACGTAACTATTGCGTACATTTCGAGTACAATTTGGGAGTGCATAAATTGTTACCTTTTTCAAAAATGAGGGCGCCAGGGTAATGGACCGTTTATATTGATTCCCAACAACTGCTGAGCGATTTCTGTACGATTTTTGCGATTTCGGTAGGTTTTAATGCGATTGAGGGCGCTTCTCAAGTCCATGGAATTCGGGCCAGTTTGGGACAGTATTGCGGAGGTAGTACATCCTCTAGTTTCCTACTGTTTGTAATTATCAAAACCCAACTCGAAAGACTTTAGAATTTTCATTAAACTGTAACGATGTCAATGTCCAGCTAATTTTGAAAATTAAGATGAAACGAATGGTGAAATCATGACATGAGGCCAATGTCAGTATCCCGGGTTTATGAAATGTACCAATTGTATATCTAACTACATCTTTTAGGGTAGAAATAAAAATTTGCTAACATAAAAGAGTTCAGAGTAACTATCGTAAACGCTTCTCTTGCAAATGATTCTTGCTTTGAATAGTGGCTTGTGGCTTGAATTTAGTTCTCATCTAAATTCTAGACTACAGATCTTAACTCTGCTTAGAATACAAAATTACCAGCAGATGCTTATTTTCTTGGCGTAATTTTATCCGAGAATTATTCTTAGTAGGTGTTAAATAGTGCTTACTGTTAGTTAAATGCACTAGATATGAATACGTGACTATTATGTACAAAAAGAAATCAGGGAACATTCAACCAACGGAACTGCAGCAGTGATGACACAACAATTTAAATCATTACAATGATAAAGACTTCCTGTCTTGTTTAAGTAGATAACTAACTCGAACAATGTAAAGTCCTATTCTAGTCTACATGTACCACTTTTCCAATTACATATTTATGAAAGACAAAACGATTATATGTTAACGGACTATAACATCAACAAATAAAGATTTTCATTGCTGCGAAGTTAATTTTCTTATGGAAATGAAACATTCTTACAGATTTGGTTGGCGCAAAGTCCAAAGAGTTTTTGTATATTTTTATTTAAATAAACGCTATTATTGTTATTATGAATCAGTAACTTAATCTCAGTCATAATCACATCTGTCAATTGTCGGGTAGATTGACGGCGTTGAAACGAAATTTTGCACCCCTCCTGTGTAACAAGTTATTTGAAAAAACTATTTTTCCGAACTACCTAAAAGCGCGAAGTTGGCCGCGACTTTTTTGAATTTTGAAAAAATTTTTGTACCACAATTAAGCGGTAATTATGCGCCATTTTGCGCGGTTGAACCTAAATTTTGCGCCCTCCTGTGTAACAAGTTATTTGTAAAAAACTATTTTTCCGAACTACCTATAAGCGTGAAGTTGGCCGCGATTTCTTTAAATTTTGAAAAAAATTTATACAAAATTTAAGCGGTAATTAGGTGCCATTTTGCGCCGTTGAAACAAAATTTTGCGCCCTTCCGTGTAAGAAGTTATTTAAAAAAAACTATTTCTCCAAACTATCCAAAACCGTGAGGTTGGCCGCGACTTTTTGAATTTAGAAAAAATTTTGGTACCACAACTAAGCAGTAATTAGGTGCCATGTTGCGCCGTTGAAACGAAATTTTGCGCCCTCCTCTGTAACAAGTTATTTGAAAAAGACCATTTTTCCAAACTACCTAAAAGCGTGAAATTGGCGTTACATGTGATTTTTGTCCAATGCTCCACCCGAAGGTACTACATTGGTCAGGAAGCGATTTTTTTTTACCTGAAAAATTTTGAATTTACCAAACCCTACACCCGAAGGTACTACATTGGCCAGGAAGCGAATTTTTTTTTACCTGAAAAATTTTGAATTTACCAAACCCTTGTTGTTCGAAGCAAGGTTGATATCTATAACGTGCATGACAACACTCACACGTGACCTCCATTTTACCTCTCATCCGAACGAGGGTGTATTTTTGTGAAAAATGCTCGCCTAACATTTTTTAAGCGGACCGCGTCGGAATTCGAACCTGGAACCTTGGGCGTAGTAGTCACATACATACCACTACGCCAAGGAGCCGCCCGTGAAGTTGGCCGCGACTTTTTTGAATTTTAAAAAAAAATTTGTACCACAATTAAGCGGTAATTAGGCGCCATTTTGCGCCGTTGAAACGAAATTTTGCGCCCTCCTGTGTAACAAGTTATTTGAAAAAAACTATTTTTCCGAACTACTTAAAAACGTGAAGTTGGCCGCGACATTTTTGAATTTTGAAAAAAAATTTATACCAAATTTAAGCGGTAATTAGGCTACATTTTGCGCCGTTGAAACGCAATTTTGCGCCCTCCTGTGTAACAAGTTATGTTAGCAGCAGAGCGTTATTATTCTGATTCTACAATATTGGCACCAACACAAATTCTTGTTTGTACTGAAGTGTACACTATTTATTTGATGTTCTCCAAAATTATAAAATTCCTAAAAGGGACATTTTACAAATCTAATATTAACTAACTACTGTATATATTTACATTTAGTATTCCTGCTTTAGCTAACAAATTAATAAATAAATTGCGACATTTATCAAATTAAAGTTCTTTCTGTCACCAACTTGCTTCGATTCCTGCATTCACTCTCTATATTTAATCTAGTGTCCGTTTTAGCGTAGTGTCGCTACACCGTTCGTAACACTCCCCCCTGGTATGGCGAAATTCTCAGTCGACTTACCATCATCCATCTTACCGACGACGTCTAAAACCGCTAGATTTACTGCTGGTCTTTCGTAGATCCCTGTAGCTGTCTGAACAATAGCTTTTCTAATTTGCCCGTCTTTTCCACTAATCGTTCTCAATACTCGTCCTTTTGGCCAACAACTACGCGGATTGCTGTTGCTAACAATTACAACGATATCGCCTACTTCAATGGGCTTAACGGGGTGAAACCATTTATTTCGTCGAGTTATGTTAGGCAAATATTCCACTATCCAGCGCTTCCAAAATATGTTGGCCAGTTGCTGGAGGTACACCAGTTTTTCATCACCAGACTGTCATCACTCAGGCGGCTTAACGGCTTGGATCCATTCGACGTACCCAAAAGAAAATGGTTTGGGGTTAACGCTTCTTGAGAAACGTCATCCAGTGGTAGATATGTCAGCAGGCGTGAATTTACTATTGATTCTACCTCCATGAGCAGGCCGCGTAGGAGCTCATCGGATGGAGTTCGGGCAGGCAGGATTTTATAAAGCGTTTTCTTTACGGACCGCACCAACCTCTCCCAACTTCCACCCATGTGTGGACACTCTGGAGGATTAAAATTCCACTTCATTGTTAGGCTATTAAATTCTTTTGCCAGATCTTGGCAATTCACCTGTAATAAAGCGGAGCGCATTTCTTTATCGGCTCCTCTTAAGTTGGTCCCATTATCGGAGTAGAATTCCAAAGGTTCTCCTCGTCTAGCTATAAAATTTCGTATATTTAGTATGCAAGAGTCCGTGGATAAGTTATGGGCAATTTCGATATGAATCGCACGTGTTGTTAGGCATGTCAGCAGAACACCCCACCGTTTTTCTACTCTTCTTCCTAAGGTTACTGGCATTGGACCAAAATAATCGATGAAAATGGTCGACAAAAGGCTGCTAGCCTAGCTTTAGGAAGATTTGCCATTTGCGGTGGATTTGGCTTTGCGTAGTCATTTTTGCAAACCTGACAGCTTTTAATTTCACGTTTCACAACTGCTCTGAGACGCGGTATACAATATTTCTGTCTTAGTTCATTTATAACCGTTTCGTGGTTATGGTGGTGGTACTTTATATGATAGGATGATACTATGAGATGTGTGATGTAGTGGTCTTTTGGTAGCAAAACGGGATGTTTTGTAGCGTATGATACACCAACCATCGCGTCAATTCGACCATAAGCCCGCATTATACCGTCACTATCTAAATACGGCCCTTGCGTATAAATTGGACTGGACTTGGGTAACTGTTTACTCGAACCATAATTATCCTTTTGAAGACACGCAATTTCTTCGGGATATGATTCTTGTTGAGCCAACCGATACAAGAAATTCGTTGCTCGACGTAACTCATCTTGCTTTAGCACACCCGTTTGTCTAGTTACATGTCGCATAGCTGCCGGTAAATTATTTACGTAACGGAATACGTAGGCCATTGTACGCATTAAAAATCTCCATGATGATATTCGTTCTATCAGTATTATTCTTTCATATATCTTCGCTTTATGATAGAAATGGGGACGTATTTCTTCGGTGGTCGTTACTGTGTTCATTTTATCACCTGGCCACTCCTTTTCATTTTCCAACAAGAATTTGGGACCAACGAACCAACGGCAAGACATATCTAACCCAGGACAATTTTTCCATTTCGTAGCCTCGTCAGCAACGTTCAAATTAGTTGGAATCCATTCCCATTGATCTTCTTGAGTAGTTTCAAGTATTTCACCAACACGAAACGCCACAAACTGTTTATATCTGCGGTGATCTGATTTTAGCCAAGACATAACGGTTTTGAATCAGTCCAAAATGGCAGCTATCGATTTTACAGTTTGGCTTTGAACTATATTATTGGCAAAGCGAGCTCCCAGTACCGCCGCCTCTAACTCAAGCCGCGGAATTGATATAATTTTAAGTGGAGCCACTCTCGTTTTCGAGCCGATCAATGATGTCTTTATAACATCTCCATGTTTGATTCTAAAGTACGCTACAGTAGCATACGCCACAGCACTCGCATCTACAAAAACGTGGAGTTGCAAGGTTTGATTTTTACGCAATGTGGTACCGTACCACCGGGGAAGTCTTATTTTCTCAACAAGTTGCAACAATTTTAGCCACGACTGCCGCTTTTCATTTTGCTCATCAGTGAGTTCATCATCCCAGCCGATTTTGGATAGCCAAATTTCTTGCAAAAGTAGCTTTATGTTGATAGTATAGTGAGCGATAAAACCCAAAGGATCAAATATGGTCATAAGAATCCGTAGTACTTCTCTTTTTGTTGGCCGAAGGTTTTCATTCAGAAATTTTTTGCTTGGTTTGTTGTTCGCCAAAGAGAACGTAAAGGCGTCTGACGATATGCACCACCACATTCCAAGAACCTTTTCGAATGGCGATTCACAGCCCAAGTTAAGATCCTTTTTGTTTTGTTCGCCGCTTTTACTAAGTGCCCTTAAAACTCTTTGTGAATTACTCATCCATCCCAAAATTTCAAAACCTGCTTTTGCATGGATCGACGTTACATCATTTGCTAATTTGAGTGCTTGTTCCTCGGTGTCTGCACAATCCAATAAATCGTCAACGTAATGATTATCTGTAATTGACTTCACAGCTCGTGGATGGTCATTTACAAATTCAAGGGCATGTTTTTTCATTACGAATTGCGCAGTACTCGGCGAACAAGTAGCACCAAAGCTCATAACGTTTAGTACGTATGCTTGCGGCTCTTGTGTTGGAATATCGCGCCATAAGAAGCGTTGTGAATGTATGTCATCGGGTTGTATCCGAACTTGGTGAAACATTTCACGAATGTCACCACATATTGCAAATTCACCTTCACGAAATCGCAACAGTATAGAGAACAATGAAGAAAGCTGATCGGGTCCTTTCAGTAAGCAGGAATTTAATGAGATGTTATCGGCTTTAGCTGCGGCATCCCACACTATTCTTACTTTACAGGGTTTATTCTGATTGTACACCGGGAATATTGGCAAATACCAAACTCGTGGATGCCTAACCATCAATTCAACTTTTGCCAATTTCCTAGCGTACTTTTTTTCTACGTATTCAGCTATTTTATTACTCATTGCTTTTGCTAGTTCGGGCTCACGCGAAAACCTTTTTCTAGACACTCAAGGCGCCTTTTGCCATGGGATAGCTGTTTGGCATTTCAATGCCATCGTATTTCCACAACAAACCTGATTGATAATGACCATCTTTAAATACCGTGGTCGACTCCAATATCGTAAGTGCTCGCAGATCGTCTTTTGACACCGGCGTTGATTGATTCTTAAGGCCACAAACTCCTTCTAATGAGAAGAACTGCTTCATTAGCGTTAGTAACGTAGGGTCAGAATTTTGCAGTTACATATGTGATAGTTATAATACGTTGGTGATTGTATAGAATCGCCATTATTGTAATAGCCAGACACTACCCAACCTAAACGAGTTTTAGTTGCAACAGGCTCTGTTTCTTTCCCTTCTCTGCACTTCAATGGTATACTGAGTTTCCAGTTATCTAATCCAATTAAAATGGTTGGCTTTGCTTGATTATAGGATTGTACTGGGGTGCCTTTAAGATACATATGCTTTTCAATCAATACCGGTGCGTTTAGCGACTGAGTCGGTAAGTCTAGTGATTTTACCGTGTGTGCTTGAATTTTGAACGTTGACTCTTGATTGTTAATACCGGAAATTTCAAAGGACACCCGTTGCGACTTATTTTCAATTCGATTCGTGTTTCCCGTCCATTTGAGACACAGAGGTTGAACGTCGCCATGGACTCCTAGCTGACCTATTATTTGCTCCTCGATTAACGTTACAGAAGAACCGTCGTCTAAGAATGCATGCGTATTAATAGCCGAATTTTTCCCATAAATTGTAACAGGCACTATACGAAACATGACGCTTTTATCAATTAAGTGATGCGTAAGGCAGTTCGATGTGTTGACATTTTCCGTTGTGTGGTTCGGTTCACGTACAATAGGTACTTCTTCGGTGTTAGTTTTATGGAGAAGACGGTGATGCTTAAAGGAACAACCGTTTAGTCCACACACTGCATTTTCCCTACATCCTCTCATTCCGTGTCCCTTCAAGCACTTTCGGCACAAGAAGTATTTCTTTATCGCTTTCCATTTCTCATTATGGCTCGATTCTTGAAACGTTTTACAACTTTCAACATCTTGACAAGTAGAAGCGCAAATTTTGCAAACATGTTTTAAAGCGGACTTGTTGCCATTATTTACACACGTCGTTGAGGTCTCTGCGGCGTGGACGTTGACCATGTTTCTATTGAAAGAATTTAGTTTTGATGCACGCTTGTCCGATTTGTTTGATTTTGAATGTGTGTTGAAAGCCGACGTGATTGTAACATCACTAGCGGCATTTCCAATAGAAGTTAACCAGGTTCTAAAACTCGGCAAGTTAGCACCAGGGATAGTCTGCTTATGTAACGCCCAATTCAACTTTAATGACGCTGGTAGTTTGTCCGTTAATTCTTGTAATACGGTTGGGTTTGATAAATGCGTTTCAAGATGCGATGCTTCCATTACAGCGACAAGATTTTCTACTGACAACGCAAATTCAATTAATGTTTCAAGCTCACCATCCTTCGGGTTTGGCTCGTTACGAATATTTTGAAGGATAGAATTTATGATTAGCTCAGGTCGACCGTACAATGTTCTTAGGGAAGATATAACACTTGGGACTTGTGACGGCAACATAAGACGGCATCTGACGGCGTCTAAAGCTTTGCCTTTGAGGCACCTTTGTAAGCGGATAAGGTTTTCGTCATTTGTAAAACCGCAAGTCTTGGTTGAACCTTCAAAGCTGCTGATGAACAATGGCCATTCCTCTGGTTTTCCCGAAAAGTAAGGAGATCTTTAGATCGCACGTGTCTGGCAGCAACTTGGTTGTGGCTCAATTCTGTAGTAATAACTGGTTCGGTCCAAGCATGCTGATTATTTGGATAAAGTTGCTCTTCGCGAGGCGGTTGCGGATTTGATCGCGATGGATATTTAAATTGCGGTGATTGTGCTCTAGAAATAGGTTGACTTGCCTTTAAAGCTGTGTGCCCCTCACGGTAACCAGAAGCTGTAAAGGGATTTGTTTTGTTTAACCAGTTTTCTGTGGATTCCTTTCGGGTGGCCGTGAGTCCTACTGGCGAATCTTCGTCATCGTCGACATCATCATCTGTAGTGGCCGTTTCGAGTAGAATCTCAAACTTTTGTTTCAAAAATTCCTCATCGCTTTTTGTTTTCAATGCCCGCGCTTCAGCATACTTCTTTTCGAGATATTCTAGATCACTCTTTTCTCTCATAAGACGCTGTTCTTCAATTCGTTGTAGTTCAAGTGCGCGGCGGTGTTTTGATAAAGCCTTTGAACTTGTAGAGCGACTACTCGAATTGATAGATTTGCTACGGTTTTCACCGCACCTTGCTTCTTCGATTATGTCTGTCGGCGGGTTTAATGCCGGCATCTTCACTGCTCGAATCAATGAGAGTGGTTTATGTGCCTCATTAGTTGTAGTAGTACTAATGTTACATGCATCACATTTCCAGTCGCGATTGGCAATAGTATTATCTACATGCACACATTGGTAATGATACCACAAATCACATAAATCACATTGAACCATTTCGTTTGTATCAACATCCATGCACAATGGGCACGACGAAGTACCTCCTTTGTTGTTCAATGTAATTTTAGTGGGGTTTGTACTCATGTTGGACTTTGGCGTTGTAACATAAATCTGGGTTTACTTAATATTACCAGTATCTCGCCAATAAATGAATTTTATAAACTTTTGTTAGCAGCAGAGCGTTATTATTCTGATTCTACAATATTGGCACCAACACAAATTCTTGTTTGTACTGAAGTGTACACTATTTATTTGATGTTCTCCAAAATTATAAAATTCCTAAAAGGGACATTTTACAAATCTAATATTAACTAACTACTGTATATATTTACATTTAGTATTCCTGCTTTAGCTAACAAATTAATAAATAAATTGCGACATTTATCAAATTAAAGTTCTTTCTGTCACCAACTTGCTTCGATTCCTGCATTCACTCTCAATATTTAATCTAGTGTCCGTTTTAGCGTAGTGTCGCTACACCATTCGTAACAAGTTATTTGAAAAAACTATTTTTCCGAACTACCTAAAAGTGTGAAGTTGGCCGCGACTTTTTGAATTTTGAAAAATTTTGTACCACAATTAAACGGTAATTAGGCGCCATTTTGCGGGAGCATTGCACCTAATATACGCCGCTCGGTTCTTTCTCTAAGATTGCGTCTATTGACATCGCAATGGAAGAGATGATCAAGACGACGACGAACAGCCCGCCCCGACAGCTTCACCTCCAGCAGTTCTTGTCAGAATAGTGGAGGATGAAACTAACGCCATCTTCGGAGAGAGATCCGAAGGTCGCCATAAAAGGACTTGCGGACAACACCACAGACGAAAACATCAAAACCGAACTGGAAGACAGAGGCTACACTGTCATATACTAAATTCAAGAACAACTCGCCTAACAATCCAGAGATAAGCAGAACCATATACAATATACGGACCCTCTTATACTGTAATAGCATGCGAGTAGCAGCATACGAATCCCTACAACCCACAATGTTTCTCCTGCTAATGTTTCAGCCACTGAAGTGTCAACTGCGGCTACAAACCTTGCTGCTTTAAGTGCAGTAAAACACACTACGCCGCAGAGTGCAGAAAGAAGACCGTCAACTACCAGAAATGCCAAGCATGCCAAAACCAGCTCCAAAGAAAACAAAAATAAACCATTACCCGCACCTAAGCTACAAGTCACATTCGGCATGGACAGCGACACCGTAGGCGGTTAGGTAAGGACCAAAAATAGACACCACACAGGAACCTCCACCTCAACTCTACATTTGATTTTCCAATGCTCCGTCCGAAGGTACTACTTTGGCCAAGAAGTGAGTTTTTTTTACCAAAACATTTTGAAATTTGCAGACATGTTGCTTCTGTAAGCAAGATAGGGATATTCAACGTGCGTGAAGACGGGACCCACATTTTATAAAAGTGCGCCTGAAATTTTCAAGCGGATCGTGTCGGGATTTGAACGCGGGACCTTGGGTTTAGTAATCATACGCATACCAACGTTGCGACGGAGCCGTTTGCCTCCACCTCAACACTACTTTGGTTTTCCAATGCTCCACCCGAAGGTACTACAGTAGCCAGGAATTTTGAATTTTGCCGAACCCTTGCAGTTCCAAGCAAGGTAGGGATCTCTAACGTGTGTGACAGTACTCGCGCATGGGACCTACATTTTACCTCTAATCCGAACGATGGCGTATTTTTATGAACAATGTTCGCTTGACATTTTTCAAGCGAATTGTGTCGGGCTTCAAACCTAGAACCTTGGGTTTAGTAGCCACGCGCATGCCAACTGACTCATGGAGCCGCCTGCCTCCAGTTCAATACTACATTTGATTTTCCATTGCTCCACCCAAAGGTAGTAAATTGGCCAGGAAGCGAGTTTTTTTTTTTACCTAGAACGTGCGTGACAACACTCGTGCACGGAACCTATATCATACTTCTAATCCGAACCAGGGTGTACTTTTATGAAAAAGGCTCGCTTGACATTTTTCAAACGGATCGTGTCGGGCTTTGAACCCGGGACCTGGGTTTAGTAGTCACACGCATACCAACTGAGACACGAAGCCGCCTGTCTGCATCTCAACACTACATTTCATTTTCCAATGCTCCGCCCGAGGGTACTACATTGGACAGGAGGCAAACTTTTTATTTAGAAATTTTGAATTTCGCAGACCCCTTGCTGTTCCAAGCAATGTAGGGATATTTATCGTGCGTGACAGCACTCATTCGAAGGACCTACATTTTATCTCTCATTCGAACGAGGGCGTACTTTTGCGAAAAATGCTCGCCTAGAATTTTTCAAGCGATTCGTGTCAGGAATCGAACCCGGGGCCTTGAGGTCAGCAGTCTTACGCGAACCTGTCTAATCCACAGCATTTTGCTGACCCCTACATTCGACTTTCCAATGGTCCACACGAGGCTACTACATTCTCCAAGAAGCAAGTTATTTGTACCTAGAAATTTTCAATTTTGCCGAATTTACATAAAAAGGCTTAGTTTTTATATTATTAGATACTACTTCACTCAATCTTAAGTAACGACGTTTCTCTTTTTACGAACGTTATAAATAATATAAAGAGAAAGAAACGCTTTCGTCCACAAATGGCCCCAATATCGTCGAATAACCTCTTTGAGGTGTGTGCCATCAAGAGGAAGATAATTCAACAAATTGATTATCCTGTATCCAAATTTTCACATCAAAGAAAAGCAATATTCTCAAACTAACTATGGCTTCTACAATTTTCGGTTTACTTAGTCCAATCGATTAGAAAGTGATTTAGAAGCAACTTGTAGTGAGTGCAAACCCTCGTGTAATCTGTATGTTTCGCATACTTTATAGAACTGATTACTCTCGTAGGAAGCCTTTAAGTGCAGCCCGAAAGAGCTTCTACGGAAAGTGTTTCCTTTTGTATTTAACGGTTACACGGATGTTGTATGTTATAAAAGAGAGGCACGTATATCCATTAACAATTTCGCATCGTCTTTTGAGTCGAGAAAAATGTTAAGTTGTATTTTTATTATCAATTGAGGAATCTGACTTTAGTGTAGTAGGGTTTTTATTTCAATGATCAAGATAATTTTGTGAGATCATCACAATCTCTAGGCAATTCCAGACAAACTAGAAATTGCACTCAGATCTTGCGGTGTTACGCCTCAAAAAGCTCTTCACAAAAGATTTTAGTTAATATTTAATTGTAGGGAATTTTTCTGTACAATTAATTTAGGTATATTACACATTATGGTGTAATATAGTTTTAGAAATTAAAAGATTACGCATACTAAAAATGGTCTTGGTGTTTCCATGCGATATTTTGGGGGGACTAACCTTTTCTATTATCGTGTAACTTTGTGATAAAGTAGGTTCTCACTGTTTGGAATAGATATATAACGATATCCGACCAATTAAGAAGTGTACAAACCAGTGGTGGTAGTAGATAAATTGTGAAAAAAGCAGCCACCATGATTGATTCCGGTCCCAACTATCTTATCTTCAACTATCTGTGCGGGAGTAGTGCTTTATATACAATACAGTGAAGCATTTCCCCGTGGATTTCCTTAACTACTCCTTATTATCTGTGATCTTGTGTTTGTTTTAGAAAAAATCAGCGTGCTCCACTACGGTCGACAAAAGACAATCCGCTTCCACAACGTACAACCCTGAGATGAAAGAACAATTATCTGTTACCCAGCTTTCTAATATGCATTAGTTTATAAGGTAAGCAAAATTTTATTTAATTTACATTTGAAACGTAAATTATGCTAACTGTGAAACCTAGTACGCCCTCTATGCAGGCACGCGATCAATTACCGTAGTTTTGTTTGCACTAGTAATAGCGTAATTCGATTCAGTCATTAACACGATTATATTGAAATCCCATGCAACTCACATGCGGCTGCATATAACCAGATCATTAGCAGATTTCAAGCCCTTGTGTTGCGGGAAAAAATTTTCGCTAGCAATTTTGGTCAACTTTTAATATCAGTTGAGGATGTTATATGCTCTTGTTTTTGTTTTAAATACCAAAATATAATTTTTTAACAATGGCGGGTTTATACGTTCTCGAAAACCCGTGACAACAGTAAATTCAATTGAGAAAAATTCCACGCAGTTCAGTAGATTTACTAGAGATTTCGCTCCGCTAAAATTGATCGAATCAGAAAATGTTATTAAGTATCACGCTTCCTGGCCAATGTAGTACCTTCGGGTGGAGCATTGGAAAATCACATTAAGGTGCGGGATGGGCTTTATAAATGCAAATTCAAACTTATTAGGGGTATACAATTATGATTATTCTATTAGATATCTACACGCTTACTTAGAAAGATCGTTGAAGCTTTTGTGCGTCAACCAACCTGATGAAACCCTAGTTAAAGCCTGCCCCGGAAGTAGGGTGTTCTGAGAGACGGTATAGCGGTTATTACTGCAGTAGCGGTTGATGAAGCCTTGTTTACATGTTTCTCACCTACTACTGTTTAAAATAAAAACAAATAATAAAAACAAGTTCGTTTTGTTTGGCTAACCTGTATTGTCAAACAGTAAATAACAACAGAGAAAAACTAAGATTTACCCCTACTTCTCCAAATATGCGTGCAGCTAAAAAAGAAATAACTTAAATTTATTAATTATAGACAATCAACCAATTTAATTTGTACATTGAATTGTGCGGATACAATTCTGAACTTTTCCATATGAGAATTTCTTGGTAATACGCTTTAAACAAGCGTGCACCAACGTCTTCCTTAATAATGCGTTTTACATATTTTTTTATTACCACCAATCACAATTATTAAATATATAACAACATGTAAGGTTTAGATGTTTGTAAGTCAAAATTTAATAACTTAGTTTTTGTTCGTCCTTTCCACATCTCTCACGACCTTCTAGTGCTGGAAATAGTTGCGGGTAATTAAATACTTCAACTTGGCATTAAATGAAAGTTTCCAACGCAAGGCACTTTAATCTTTAACGGTATTTTTATATCCGTGCCTTTACTCGCGTTTGGAAAAATGTTTACTAACTATCCCGGGGATTAATACTGTCACTTAAATTATCCGATAATCAATCCTGTTCCGCACGGTGATGGTTGTGGTTCAATAGAATTCGAAGCTCTACTCTGATCTCTGTTCTCGAATAACTGAAGATGGTCATCTCCGTTATTAGCCGTGGTTTCTATGTTTCAACAATCCAGGGTTATTCCACGATCCGTCGTTCTCACGAGTTGGTGCGTCTAACTGTTCCATTTACAAGGTAAATGTCGTTTTGTTTATGTAAACCGTCATCTTGTTCTCACACTTTTACACTGGACTCCAAAAGCTGCGTCATTTGTTTACGTCCGCAATACATTTTTATGCCTGTAATCTATGAGTATATGATTATTGGGGGTAACATACCATACAACTAACCATACAAATAACTTTAATATGCCGGTTATTTTTCGAGTGTCTATCTGTATCTTTATAAATTTAATACGAAAAGTGCAAAGTTCCGATCTTTATTATTTTTTGTATAAAGTGTACTAGGCGATTTATTATTTTAATTGTTTATCCTAATTTGATATCATATTAAAATAATCACGCTATTAAACGTTACAAACAAGCCTCTATAAGTGTTCCAGAGTGGTTTCTTGCTAAAATTTCATTTAACTAACTGAATTTAATAAATTCATTTCTATTAGCTAGTGTTTCACACGGCAGTACATGTAATCTGTGTATAGTTCAAATTCTGCGGAAATTGTGATACAAACGCGAGAACATCTGTTTTTATGCCAAGTTTGAAGCCAAAATAAACCCTTTTATGCATTCTATTGGTGATTGAAGTAAAGAAGATGTTGACGAGATGACCGATAATGAATGTATTGTTAAATCCAATATCCCAACTACTAGAAAAACAAAGGTAACTATTGATATTCTTCAAAGATATATGCAATATTTGACAATATTCGTAAATGTTTTATACAGGTAATGGAATCTTCCGCCGACATTTGTAACATTTAACCACATTTGAAAGATATTTTCACTAATTGATAACATTTTTGACCATCTGCAACATTTGATGATATTTTAAATATTTGACAATATCTGCAAGCCATTTGTAACATTTTTGTTGACATTGAAAACATTTTACATTTGTCAGCATTTGTACAGCACACATCAGTAGATAAATAAGGCCGGTCCTAATTCAAAACGCGACAGACGTATTTTCCATGTGTAAAATACGTCTGTCACGTTTTGAATTAGGATCGGCCCTATATAATTTCAATGTAAAATAGTTGTGAAAACATTTGAATGTAAAATAGTTGTGAAAACATGAATTCTTCTATACTTTCAATGTAAAATACTTGTGGGCGCGTTTTGAATTAGGATCGGCTTTATATTACTTTCAATGAAACACACACGTATGTTGAAAAAAATGTAAGTGCAGAGAAGAATGTGTGTAGCTGTTTTGAATTCGGTTTTCTAGCGAGAAGTTACACGTGCACCGTTTTGAATTAGGATCGGCGTTATATACTTTTAATGTAAAATGTGAAAACCTGAATTCTTTTCAAATGTAAAATACTTGTGGGCACGTTTTGAATTAGGATCGGCTTTATATTACTTTCAATGTAACACACGTATGTTGAAAAATGTAAGTGCAGAGAAAATGTGTGTAGATGTTTTGAATTTGGTTTTCTAGCGAGACAGTATGACAGATGCAAAAAAATATCGCATTCAAGTCAATTGTGTTTTAATTAAAGTGAATTCTGATTTATGTTTAGAGGCTGCAAATACACATGGGCCGGTTTTAATTCAAAATAAGTTCACTCTTGTGATAGGTTGAAAAGTGGGTTGGCAAAGTACGCAGATGGTGCTAATCTGCTATATAAGGAGATTGCTCCTAATATTAATTTAATTAGTCAAAGAAAAGCAATATGGATTTTAATACTCTTAATAAAACCACATATCGCAAACCTTATGTAAATTCAAA
The DNA here is from genome assembly GCA_036346225.1 of Platerodrilus igneus. Taxonomy (NCBI): domain Eukaryota; kingdom Metazoa; phylum Arthropoda; class Insecta; order Coleoptera; family Lycidae; genus Platerodrilus; species Platerodrilus igneus. Next base: position 4,064,045 of record JARFIW010001108.1, on the reverse strand, counting down.
AGATCTTGTAGTGAATAAGAGGTTTGAAGTTTTAAAAGTGGAAACAATCAAGACAAAATATGGAGAAAGAGTATTAGTGGAAACAGAAGAGTTCAAGAGTATATTGCCATTGAGATATTTTGAATACCTTCAAGCACATGGAGTGAAACAATTAAATGAAAGTATTGGCTCGAACAAACACGTATACATAACTAGTAAGGGATCGATCGGTCTAACTGTCAACATAGAATTTTCAGAATAATATGTCACTAATTTAAGAAATTAGTTTATTATTATAACACATCTAAGTCGATTGTATAAAGAATGATGTATCAAATTAAAGTGGGTTCTGATTTATGTGCGTTTTACTTTGAGTTTACTACCTTGTTTAGAGAAAGTCTTGTTTCAAAAGAGAAACTTTTATAAAATACTTTTTTATTTTACAAATTGTTGAATATTTTGATCTAACTATTTATAAATGAAAAAGTATTTATGAACTCCCGTTCTTGAAGTATCTGCTGCTCCCTCCTGTTAGTTCCTCTCTTTTTTGCTTTATTATTTCTAGTTCCAAATCTATACGACGCAGTAGCTTCTCTCCACGCTTTTTAAATGCGTTAAGCAACTCTACTGTGTCATCTTCGTAGGATTTGTCATCTTCACAGCAAACAGCCATATTAGATTCTGTACATAACTTTTCATAGTCGACATGTTTTTGCCTGATCTGTGAGCATAACATAAAAGATTATTGTAGGTTCACCTTTTCTTTTGTATACTACCTGATGTTTCTGAGAGGACTAGAGTGTGTCAACGATCCTACGATAGCCTCAGAATTTCCAGAATGGTTTTTGATCTAATGTAACTTATAAATTAGTACTGTTTTAAAACACATGTATAAATGTGAAAAAGCACTTACCGTGATATATCTATTACGTCACTATCAAAAATAGCAGCAGTGTTGAATTGAGGCGAAGAACAGCCAAAACTTCTTTAATCACGTCTTCGTCAGAATGTAATATAAATTGCTCTAGAACTTTTACGTTGGTATTATTACAATTTTTGATTGATGACAAGTTACTCATTTTTTAAAAGTTGCTAGTAATAGTAACTAATAATTATACAAGAAATCTGATTGAATACTGTTGGTAAAATTTACGTGAAGTATTTATATTAAATAATAAACTGATCTGTTAGAAAAATTAAAATTTGCATCGTTTTCTGAAAAAATTCAGCTCTGTAATCTATTCTAATGAACAAAACAGTATGTAAGCGAATATAATTATACCTCAGCAGAAATAATGAATTAGTTTCATTGTCTGAAAAGAAATTGAAATGAATGCACATAATAAAACCCTAAATTAATTAATTTCGTTTTAGATTACCGCTGACATAACTTATGCTGTATAAGAAATTTTTTTAAAGGTACTGCTCAGCAGAAATAATGAATTAGATTCATTGTCTGAAAAAGAAATTGCAATGAATGCACATAATAAAAAACCTAAATTAGATTAATTTCGTTTAGATTACCGCTGACATAATTTATATGCTGTATAAGAAATTTTTTTAAAGGTACTGCTCAGCAGAAATAATGAATTAGATTCATTGTCTGAAAAAGAAATTGAAATGAATGCACATAATAAAACCTAAATTAGATTAATTTCGTTTAGATTACCGCTGACGTAATTTATATGCTGTATAAGAAATTTTTTTAAAGGTACTGCTCAGCAGAAATAATGAATTACATTCATTGACTGAAAACAGAAAATTGCAAGAAGGCGCATAATAAAAACCTAAATTAGATTAATTTCGTTTTATATTACTGCTAGCATAATTTATTTTCCATAAAAAAATTAACAAAAATTCATGCACTGGAAAATGTTTTTTCTTAATAACGGGTTTTAAAAAAAAACCATGAGTGCGTGTAAATTATGATATTTTTCTTCAGATTAATTTTTCGTTTAAAATAATGCAATGCAAATAAATCCCTTTAAGTAGTAATATTTATAGAATAATTTTTTTTTTAGATTACCGCTGACACAATTTACATGCATATATATGGGTAAATTGTGTGAAAATTCTTTAAAGGTACTGTTATATAATAAAACTGCAGAATGTTTTTAATACTGGGTTTTTAAAAACCATGAGTGCGTGTACATTATTAAACAAGACGGTTTAATCTGAGACATTTTTTTCAAATTTGCTTTGTTTTTATTTAAAATATTTCAATGTAATCATAAAAAATAGCGCTGTAATGATAATGTATTTTCTGTACACATAATAAATCAAAGGTCGTATAAAAACATTTTTGTAGTAAACGCATACGGAAATGAAAATGATGTTGAATGCATTCCTTTTGCAGTTGTTTTGCTGAGAGTTGCATTCAGTATGTAAATATTGGAAACGCTTGCATAGCGAATTATTTGTTATAGACACGTACTGAAGGCAACTCTGCAATTTTTAGACCGCATGCACAACTCAAGCTTGAAAATCGTCTTGAATAAAAAAAACGTAAATAAAGGCGATTTTTAACAATTGCATTCAAGCAATTCGTTATGCAATTATTTCGATTTGTATGCTATTTTCTTTTACAGTTGTTTTGCTTACGCGTTTTCCGTAAACTCAGATGAATGAACCTTTTGCAGTTGTTTTGCTTACGTCAGATGATATTTTATATAAATAATAAATAGAGAAAATACTTGTATTATTAAGTAGTGTATTTTGATTTTATATAGAATCATGAATGCTGAAACCGTATCCGAGATTAGTAGCTCAATTTTGAGATTAACTGTAAAATGCGTGAATCTAATTAAATCAGTGAATGAAATAACGAAACACATTTTAATTATCAAAGCAAATATTAGTATATTGAAGCTTGCTATTAAAAATAAGGTATACGAAGACAATCAACAAGAAAATCCTAGTAGGCTGGAATCTAATTTAGCAAATCTTAAAAGCTACCTTGTACGATTGAGGCACTTGAAACGTACTTTGGAATATCGTGGTAAAGGTGTTGATGCAACGCTTACTAGAGGTCATACTCGAAAAAATTTGATTTGGCATGATGTACAATCATGTTTTGGAAGTCGAATAATTACGGGACTTATTACCAATTTAAATTATAGAGATCCTCTAGTGTTCTTAGACAAGGCGTTCGCTAGTTTTAAACGCAAGATTGTTGCTTGCTTAAAAAAGTCAATGTTGAAAGTTAATGTAATATTTGCCGCTAACTTTGTTAAGCCTACAACTGGTGAAATAGATTTGAAAACGTTTCCTACTGCAAATCGTCACATCGATATAAATACCAATCTCAAGCTGTGGTATAAGGAGAACGTATTGAACAAGATTTCGAAGCGATTAGAAGAATTTTGCGAGAAAGATTCTGGTTGGGCAATCCAAGAAGTTTTACACTTGAAGGTAAATATAAACAATCATGATCCACTTAAAGGAGGGTGTTCAACGTTTGTACCGGTTCCGGACTTTATAAAAAGAAAAAGCTGTGGTAAATGTAATAAATAACGATCAACATTGCATTCTTTGGAGCTTGGTTTCCGCTTTATATCCTGCTAAACAAAATAGTCAGAGAATATCTAGCTATCCACATTTTGATACAGTATTACGCTACAATTCAATTCAGTTTCCAATCGCATTAAAAGACATAAAAAAAATTGAGAAGCTTAACAATCTCGCAATTAACCTATATTGTATAGAAAATACTAAAATACTACCATTTTGTTTAAGTGAAAATTTTAAAAAAATTGAACCTATTAATCTGTTAGTTTTAAATAATGATTCCTTACAATATTCTCGTCCGACAAATGCTGATGAGAATCACTTTCATTTTACTTGGATTAAGGATATGTCAAAATTATTTGCAAAACAGTTGTCTTCACATGAACATAGAAAATTTTTTGTTATAGATGTTTAAATAATTTTAGTACAGCAGCATTACTTAAGCGTCATTCGAATTATTGCGAAAAACAGAATACTTGCTCAATAAGATTACCCGAAGAATCCGAAAAGTATCTAACGTTTAAACATTTCCACTATCAAGAAAAAGTATCATTTGTAGTTTATGCAGATCTCGAATGTATATTAGAACCATGCAATGAGTCGGAGGTAATACTAAACACAGTCTCTTACCAAAGGCATATACCCTTTAGTGTAGCGTATTATTTGAAATGCTCGTATGATAATAAATATTCCAAATTTCAATTGTATCGCGGAAAGGATTGTATAGAATGGTTTGTTGCTCAATTGAAACTGATTTCAGAAACGACTAATAAAATTTTCTGTAACCCAAAACCTATGAATCCTTTAACAGAAGAACAAAAGTTAGCATTTAAATTTGCCCTTCACTGTCACATTTGCAATAAACCTTTTAGTATAGATGATATTAGAGTTCGCGATCACTGTCACTTTACAGGTGAATTTCGAGGAGCGGCTCATCAAGATTGCAACATCAATTATCATAATTTTTATATGATACCGGTAGTTTTCATAACTTATCAGGCTACGATTCGCATTTCATTATTAAAAAATTGCGTTAGAGTTTTCAGGTTTGTTAAGTATTCTACCAATAAATAAGGAAAATACATATCTTTTACAAAATATGTAAATGGTACGAAAGTTACTTTTAGATTTATCGATTCATTCAGGTTTATGGCATCTAGCATCGAAAAATTAGCTTCATACTTAGATGATAATAAAAAATCCATCACCAGGGAAAATTGTAACACCGATAATGAGTTTCAGTTACTTACGCGTAAAGGTATATTTCCTATGATTACATTAACTCTTGGGATAGGCTCAATGAAACCGATTTACCCTGTAAAACAGCATTCTTTAATCGTTTGCGCAATGAAGAAATCTCAGATGAAGACTACAATCATGCTAAACACGTTTGGCAAACATTTAATATAAAAACACTAGGGGACTATTCAGACCTATATTTAAAAACAGATGTACTGCTCTTGACTGATATATTTGAAAACTTTAGAAAACTTGTATGTTCACGTATAAGTTAGATCCGCTTCACTACTTTACGGCTCCTGGTTTAGCTCTAGATGCGATGTTAAAAACGACGAACGTTAAACTCGAGCTGCTTACTGATATTGAAAAATAATGTTTTAGAACGGGGAATTCGTGGCGGTGTTTCTCAATGTTCGAATAGATATGCTAAAGCAAATAACAAATATATGAATGCAGATTATGATCCAAATTTCGATTCTAAATATTTAATGTATTTTGATGTTAATAATTTATATGGGGCTGCAATGTCTGAATATCTTCCATATGGAGAATTTGAATTTTAGATGGTACCAGTCCAGATATAGTACGTTTAGACATACTTAATATTCCCGATGATTCTGATGTAGGATATATTTTGAATGCGATTTACACTATCCAGTATCTTTACATGAAATTCACAGTGACTTACCTTTAGCGCCTGAACATATGATACCACCAGTACCTTCTAATAAATCAAACTTAAAGAAATTACTTACAACTTTATATCCAAAACTCAACTATATTATTCACTACAAGAATTTAAAAATGTATTTAAGCTACGGTTTAGAACTGAAAAGATTCATAAGGTTCTTCGGTTTAAACAAGCTCCTTGGTTAAAAGAATACATTGATTTGAATACGAAATTAAGACAACAGTCAAAAACAGTTTCGATATATGCTTTTATAAAATATGATAAATTCGGTTTATGGAAAGATGATGGAAAACGTACGGAAAAGGAAAGATGTGAAATTAGTGACCAAATGGGAAGGACGGTTTGGAGCTCGTAGTTACATAGCGAAGCCTAATTTTCATAGTTGCACTGTGTTAGACAAAGATCTAGTCTTAATAGAAATGAATAAATTAGAGGTTTACTTAAACAAACCCATTTATGTAGGTTTCTCTATTCTAGATATTTCAAAACCTATTTATATGAATTTCACTATAGTTATATAAAATCGCAATTTGCTAACAAAGCAAAGCTGCTGTACACAGATACGGATAGTTTGATATACGAGTTTAGCGTTGAAGATATTTACTCTTATATCAAACAAGATATTCATAGATTTGATACTTCGATTACGACCCTCATAACAAATATCATATTCCATTATCAAATAAAAAAGTTCCTGGTATTATGAAAGATGAAAACAATGGTGACATCATGCTAGAGTTTGTAGGACTTAGATCTAAAATGTACACTTATAGAGTTCAGGATAGGATAATAAAAAGTCAAAGGGATCTTCCTTAGCAAGTATTAAGCAAATTTCTTTTGATGATTATAAGAATGCTTTGTTTTATAAACAGACTGTACAGAAACAGCAATGTTTAATTAGATCAGTCAAACATGATGTCTGTACTATTAAACAAAACAAAATTGTTCTTAATCCAAGTGATGATAAAAGAATTCTTAGTACCTTAACCACTGATACTAAACCTTGGGGTATAACTATACATACAGAGATGACTTGTAAAGCTTCAACCACTGGCTCAAATAAAGAATGCAATTTATTTTATCTAGATTAACATATAATATTTTTAGTTATAAAACTTCAGTGTTATGTTTATACCTGCACAAGTACACCGATTTTCGTTTTGGATGTATCTAAAATAGGATACCTTTCAATCTGCCCGAGTTTTGAACTATATATAGTAGTAGTAGTAACCGTTCTGTTTAAAAAATCCAGTTTGTTACTAACATACCAGTTAGTTTATTTGAGAAATGTATAACAAAACTTTTATTTAAAATTGTCAATGTTTATGGCTGTTTACTAAATCACTTAATAATTCAAACATGTAAAAGATATTGTAAAAACATGTAAAAATATTAATAAATAGACTGTGATTGCTAAATGATTTATTGTTTTTTCATAATTTGTAAAGGTTCAGTTAATAATAATAAAGTAATTATAATATTCTTATGCTGTTTGAGAGTGGATTGTATTTGACTATCTTATCATGAAGTATAAGGCAATGACAAGATGTATTTGGCAAAACGTTTCTGCTAGTTTCAAATTCTAATCTAATATCGACAGTACCAGATTTTAACGCTTCGTTTTGTCTAGAACAATCTATGACTACTAATGGTGCAATACTTCGTAAATCTTCAGGATTAAAAAGTGGTTCATTTTCCTTTTCGTAGTATGATTTGAAACTGAGCATACATCTCATATAACAACGCAGTCTGTTTATTCTCGAACCTCAAATTTAAGTTATCGTACGGAAAATTTCTGAATTTAAATATAGTTTCATGTTGGTTAAATAGCAATGATCAAAACGACTGTAGTTGCTCATGTATCTATTTTTCGGTTGGTTTGAAACCAACAATCACAAATCTTGGTTTTTCTAATTTGTTGTTGTTTTAATGTTCCATGTATGACGTTTCGTTTCTTGTAGAAGTTGATATTCATGCAACTCCCATCCTCTAAACGGAATATGCAAATCCTGATTTTGTGCAACGCATTCTATTAAATTAATTCGTTGAGTATCATCAACGGCTACATGCGGCATTTTCCATAAAACTTTGTTTAAAACAACTTTTATTTCTTCATCGGGTGTAGGATTAATTATAGCATTAGTATCAAAACTAGAACGTAGTAAGACTAACTCATGACGGAGGTTTAAAATAATTTTTAAAATCTTCGCATAATCCGAGAACCATTGAAAGGTTTATTGCAACATTAAAATTCCCATTAGCATCAACTATTTGTGAATCATCCATAGGAAACCACCCAGCGTTTTGTAAATGTTTACTTTGATTGCTATTATATGAAACATATCCCTTCATTATAGACGTTAATCCAGGATTCCGAACACGATCTACAATGATACCACCAATCTCATATCTAATTTCATCAAAAGCAGCAAAATTCCATTATTTACAAACTTTGCTGTCTGAGACGGTGTTCCATCTGTTTTAATTAATTTGCCTTCTATGTACAGCATGCTCTTTGATGGTAAGGTGTATACATCTTGTTGTTGTATAGGATTCGAATTTCATCATTATTGTTTAAAGATGTGTTAGCATAAGGTTGATGAGTATGTTTTCAATATTAACAATTGCATTGTCGAAGTAAACTTTTCACGCACGTTCAGTATTTCACTATTCATTCTACTTTTTAATTAAATGCAGTCCTAACGATTGTAGAAACTGCCGGTTTTGTGTTGTTAGGTCTTGAAACAATCAATCGAGTGTCGATTGCTTTGAAATTTCCAGCATTTATATCAATTCTTGACATGTTGCGTGCATTATACTTAATACCCATGGCTATTGCAGATTTTTTTAAATGCAACCTTACAGTTAGCAGTTCTCCTCTGAAATTAACTAAATTTCCATCTTGATCTAACACTTTAACTATTATTTCATTTATTATACGTGACCTGATTGGTAGATATATAATCGTAGGTGGACACTCGACAATTTTAAAACCTGCAGGTACTTGAGGAAAAATTCGTGTATTACATGGGCTGGTTTACTATTTAAATAGGATCCACTTGCAATATTACAATCGATTAAAACTGCATTCACTTTACAAATGTTGATCGCGTAGTCTGCTTGATGCGTGACAAATGCTAGCAATTTTCGCGGATTGAAACCAAGTAGAGAACCAATTGAATCCTTTTGGTAAAATCCACATCTAGACTACATTTAATACTACATTTAAGTGTATTATTGTCAGCTGTAATTTCTATATACACTGGCGTCTTTCTAGCGCTTCGTGATTGATCCATACGACCACGCCATCTTTTATCAACCTAAAGCTTTTGAAGATATTTATTAATTTCTCTAATCTCATAAGCACCTTCAGGTATTTCTATGAATTCTCCGTTAGATCCATAATAAAATTTATTATTTATTCCTTTTTCTATGTTTGGAATTGTGTTATAAGACTCAAAATTTGTTAATCCTAATACGTACTCCGAATCATTATCCAAGTTTATAGGCGGATTAAAATTGCTTGTTAAAACTGAAGTGTTTCCCGTTAGAGTAAAAGTGTACGACATAACAACTTCGTACGCAGTTCTATGCACTACTTAGAAATTGTAAGCATAAATGACCGCAAAACACAGTACCGTACGATTGTTCTTGGTTAATGTTATAAAGAATTTTACATTTACCCCGCTATTCAAATAACTTATCAACTCTGTTGGCGGTCGCAGGTTTCCGTAGCTGTCATAGTAAATAGCGCTACTACCGTACTTTTTGTAAGAGGTCCAATGCGTGCCTAAACCTTCTATTCCATCTAAATTAATTATACCACATTCTTTTAAATTAACTTTCTTGGGAAGATTGTTTCTCATGAACACTCCACGGAAATATGGTACTTCTAATTGCTTAACAAACTTTATTAATTCTACATTGCTTAGTGCTCGATTAGGTAAAATCAAGTTGCGTTCCTTTGAGGTTTTGCAGGGCTAAAAAAGACCAAAACCTTTTTATAAGGTTTGATGTACATGTTGTTTCCGACTGCAATGTCCTCCATTGCCTTGTTATGACGTTGTTTTTCCGCTAGTTGTTCCTTAGCTATTTTAGTATCTGAAACTGCTTTTGCAACAGCAGCTGCACCTCCAGTAAGAGTACCAAGAGCGCTTAGGCCTGCAAAAATTGGTATTAGTGGTAGAAAACCTCCTGTTTTAGGAATTGATATAATACGAGCTGATTTAATATGCTTCTTTTGTTTTGCTGTATTGGCGGCCTTAATTGCTATGTTGATTGCATCCATAATATTAGATCCTTTAGTCTTTTTTAAAGCTGTACGTGCTTGTTTGATAATACTTTTAATACCTAGCGTACTTCTTATTTTACGTTTCTTTATCAGTTTTCTTATTTTATTGATATTTTTTGTTCTCAGTGATGCACAGGCACCCATACCAAGTTTTACTTTAGCTTTCATTGCGGTAGCTACTCCAAATGCTGCTACTTTTTCACCTAAAGACGAGTCACCAGAATTTAGTCTTTCTGTAGCTAACTGAGCTAACTTCGAATCTGCTTGATGACGTTTAGATAGATCCTTTTCTTTGGTGTATGCAATATCGTGCCTTACAAGCCTCGTCTAACTTGTTTATTCCCTTGTCTCCCGAGCTAACCGTTCGATTAGTTTTGTACCGGGACCGCAAAATTTGTAACCCGGAATATGCGCTTCAAATGGTAAATTGTTAAACATATTTTTCCTTTATAGTTTTTTATTTATGTTATTCACAAACCAGTTTTACAAATTAAATAAAAAATAATTATATATTATATATATATTATATTGTTTGTGTTATATATATATATATATATATATATATATATATAAATTCCACTTTTTACAAATCGAATTTAGTACTTCAAACATGCGTGTTGGAAACAATCAACACCTTTAACCATAAACAATTGACATTGGGCAATCCTTAGCTAAAAAGAAAAACATAGTGTTCTTCTGCCTTTCATTCGATGTCTAGTTGTTGGTCCATCAAATTGCGGTAAAACCAACGTTATGATTGGGCTGATAGAACATCCTAATGGTTTAAAGTTTGAAAACGTATATGTTTATTCTAAATCACTTTATCAACCAAAGTATCAATAGAAAGTCTACTGCAACCAATAAAAGGGATCAAATATTATACATTTTCCAGTTCTGATAATATTATATCACCATCTGATGCTCGAAATAATTCTATATTTGTTTTTGATGATGTAGTTTGGATAAACAAGGTATCATTAGGGAATACTTTAGTTCGTCATAAACAAGTAGACAGTTTTACCTTTGTCAAAATTTAACCTAAGCACTTACTACGTGATAATGCTAATCTTTAGTTTTATTTAAACAAGATGATTTAAACTTAAAACATATATGACGATCACGTCAATACTGACATGAAGTATGATAAACCGTGAAATAGTGCTGCTTGTTCAAGACAAATACGGTTTCTTAGTTGTAGACAAAGATAGTGATCCAGATCAAGGAAGGTACCGAATAGGTTTTGATCACTTCAACATATTTAAACCTTGAGAGACGCAAATATCGTTAGTATCGAAGAATTTTTTACTACAATAAACTTTACGCAATGAACAAGGAGGCGATAAAACTTAAAAGAATTTTAATTAAGAAAAGAAACATTGTAAAAACAAATTGCGTCAGTTAAAAGATAATGAAGTCGTCCAAGTGGAATCAATCTTACCCATAACATCACGATTAGAAACTATTGCTAATAAACTGGATGGGGAAAGTGGGAAAGAAAGAAAAAATTTAAAGAAGAAGAACTGCCTCATAGCAGTGTAAAAAATTAAACCTAAATTGCTAGAAAGGAACGTTGACTATATTGATTCCCCGGTTATTGCTCAGCATATACCAAATATAAAAATGATGCCATAGAGGTAGATGATGATAATGATGACGATGTTGAGAATGAATATGAGCAGAAATTAATCGTAAAGAAGCCCAGGAATATATTCAAAGCTTTGCCGATTCACCTGGTATGACACATTATCTCGAACAGCTACATCCGCTACCTCGAGAATATATTTACAATATGTTTAAAGATGTTAAGAACGAATTTGATCATAAATATGGTATTAGGTTTAACCCTGATTCAAATGGTCTTATGATAGGCAATTCGAATTTCGCGTTGGATGATGAAAATGTTCTAATAAATGATTTGAAATATAAAGGTACTCCTGGATTATACGAACTACTGTTTAAAAATATCCTGTCGGGTACAGTCATCAAGATCTAAAGTCGTACCTTGATATTGTAAAAGAACAAATGCTAATAGAAGATATTATTCTGAAACAGAACAAATTCAGGGTAATACTTCATATAAGTACAAAATATAATATCTACATTAAACATACTTCCCCAAACACCCTGTAGACCTAGAACATTACCCTATAGAAAGCGTCTTGGAGACGGTATGACAATGGAAGTATCAAATAACGCTATAGATTATTTATATTGGAATGATCCCAATGAACTTGTTGATAGATTACGACTTTTAGTTTCATCTCAGACTGCTGGACACACAGGTCACGGCAACGAAATAAATTCGATCATTGAAGAATTGCGTGAGGCGAAAGTAATTAGATGATATGACAATTGACAAATTTGGAAAGCACTTACATAACCGTAAAATAGATATAACTGAACAGGAATATGAAAATAAAAGTGAAGGTTTTGAAACCTTGATTGAGTACAAGTTACATATGCTACATTACACGGTAGTAGCAACGTTTTACTCTAATACATTCTCGACGGTGACAAGACATTCCTTATTTTCAACATTAAACATAATTATGAATTTCCTTATGAGGAAGCAGTCATTGAGAATATTAAAGGATACCCGCAAGACATTGAAATTCTTATAAACGAAAAAGTTATGTAATTGCACAGTTACAAGGATTTTGCTTAAACGTATGGATGTAATCAGCTTTCGTGACAGCGGTGCTATCATAAACAATACCACAATGTTTCTTGATTTTATATTAAAAGTTCCTTTCAAAGCAAGTGGAGCCCACGACATTCAAACATAGAAGTATTTCATTAATTGTATTTAATAAATCCTGATTATAAAAAAGTATTATGATAGTTGCTCAATCAAAAGTGAAAGAGGATATAGTAAATGAACTTCATAAACCAGCAAGAATAAATTTCAAGAGACGCAAAGTGATAGTAAAAGGTTTAAATGACCTTCTTCAGACCGATTTGATTGAAATGCTACCATATTCGCAAACAAACAAAGGATTTAAATACATTTTAGTAGTTATTGATTGTTTCTCCAAATACGTATGGGCTGTACCACTTAAAAGTAAAACGGGTATTGATGTTACTGCTGCAATGAAAACAATTTTAAATAAATTTAAAAATCCGCCAAGAAATTTGCAGTCTGATTTTGGTAAAGAATATTATAACAAACACTTTCAATCCTTAATGCAGACATATGGCATAAACCATTATAGTGTTTTTTCTACAAAGAAAGCATGCATTGTAGAACGTGTAATTAGAACTTTAAAGGAAAATGTGGCGCTTGTTTAACCTGAACGGTTCTTACAATTGGATAAAAAATTTAAGCGATATTGTGAAACAATACAACAATACAGTTCACAATACTATCGGAGTCAAACCTGTAAAAGTTGATAAATCAAATGAAAAAACTATTCTTAAATCATCATTTACCCACATCAAACTTGCAACCAAAATACCAAAATATTCAATAAAAGACAGTGTGAGGATTAGTAAACACAGGGAAGCATTTACGAAAGGTTACACGCCAAACTGGTCAAATGAAATTTTTAAGATTAAAAAGGTAAACGTAACCAATCCTACAACATATATATTAGAAGATCAAGATGAGAAAGAAATCAAAGGTGCATTTTATGAAACGGAGTTGCAAAAGGTTAAACATCCAGGAATTTACCTGGTAGAAAAAGTACTAAGAAAGAGTGGAAATAAAGTATTTGTAAAATGGTTAGGCTTCTCTAACGTACACAATAGCTGGATCGATAAAAATAATGTTTGCTAGAAGTTGTTATAATAATAGTTAATAAGGCTAACATTGTAAAATTATATTAAAATAAATAATACAGACAAAATCTTTCTATTGTTTTTTATTATTATTATAAAGGAATTTTGTAAGGTAACATTGTAAAATTATATTAAAATAAATAATACAGACAAAATTTTTCTATTGTTTTTATTATTATCAAGCCATTCTTTTAATAAAAGATATTTTGTTTTGGCATTGCAAATTTTTATTGCTTGTCTACAACAATGGATGTTATATTTTAAACGATTGTTGATTTTTAACTCCGATAGCTTAGGACAACCTAGTGGCATATCAGTTACAAAGTTTTGCATTATATATGTTTCAATCAATTTCTTCTTTTCTAGACCCTTCACAAATACCTTCACCGGGTCGGATAATTTGCTTCAAATAAAGCGCTATATATGATGACACCATTCCAGCCGTTGAAGATTCATCCCAAGAAATACCATGAATATTCCTTGTCACCCAGTCGTTATGTTTTATATGATCTTGACTCAAACAACTGGACTGCATTGGAAGTTTAAAAATTTGATGCCAAACATCACCTTTCAACAAGTCCAAAACCGCAATTTCTTTACAGACAAACTCGTTTTTCTTGTATTTAAATCCCTGAATATCAATTATATACATGTTTGTATGTAAATATATGCAGTAAACTTCGACTAATTAAATTAATATTAGGAGCAATCTCCTTATATAGCAGATTACCACCATCTGCGTACTTTGCCAACCCACTTTTCAACCTATCACAAGAGTGAACTCATTTTGAATTAAACCGGCCCATGTGTATTTGCAGCCTCTAAACATAAATCAGAATCCACTTTAATTAAAACACAATTGACTTGAATGCGATATTTTTTGCATCTGTCATACTGTCTCGCTAGAAAACCAAATTCAAAACATCTACACACATTTTTCTGCACTTACATTTTTCAACATACGTGTGTTACATTGAAAGTAATATAAAGCCGATCCTAATTCAAAACGTGCCCACAAGTATTTTACATTTGAAAAGAATTCAGGTTTTCACATTTTACATTAAAAGTATATAACGCCGATCCTAATTCAAAACGGTGCACGTGTAACTTCTCGCTAGAAAACCGAATTCAAAACAGCTACACACATTCTTCTCTGCACTTACATTTTTTTTTTCAACATACGTGTGTGTTTTATTGAAAGTAATATAAAGCCGATCCTAATTCAAAACGCGCCCACAAGTATTTTACATTGAAAGTATAGAAGAATTCATGTTTTCACAACTATTTTACATTCAAATGTTTTCACAACTATTTTACATTGAATTAGGTTGATCCATAAACGTGACAGACGTATTTTACACATGGAAAATACGTCTGTCGCGTTTTGAATTAGGACCGGCCTTATTTATCTACTCACATCACATGTAACATTTCAATATTGTAAAACATTTGCAATATTTGACAACATTTGTATCGCATTTGTAACGTTTTTGTTACTTTTAAAAACCTAAGTAAACGGTGAAACCTTTCTAAGGTATTTGCAATGTTTAAACGTATTTGAAAAACATTTCTAATAATGGCACATTATTGAGACATTTCTAACATTTGACTACATTTCACAATATTTGTTAAACATTTCTAACATTTGGCACTACATGTGATATTTCCAATGCTCAACCCGAAAGTGCTACATTGGCCAGGAAGAGAGTCTTTTTTACCTGAAAATTTTGAATATTGCCGAACCCTTGCTGTTCCAAGCAAGGAAGGGATCTTTAACGTGCGTGACAACATTCACACACGGGACCTCCATTATACCTCTCATCCGAACAAGTATTTTTGTGAAAAATCCTCGCTTAACATTTTTCAAGCGGGGCATAGTAGTCACACGTTTACTAACTACCCCACGAAGCTGCTTATAACATTTTACAACAGTAGTGCGTTGTCTTCAACAAATTGATCCATTTCTTCCGCGGACATTTGTAACATTTAACAGCGTTTGTAAGATTTTGCAAATTGATAACATTTTTAGGCCATGTATAAAACTTTTAAAATATGACAATATTTGCAACGCATTTGTAACATCTGCAAGGCATGTGGAACACTTGACTACATTTCAAAAACGTTTGTAACTTTGATAACATGTACGATATTTGTAAGTTTCTTTAGATTTGAAATATTTTACAATATTTGTAAAGTTTTTGTAACTTTTGGCAGCATTTGTAGCGTATACGTAACACTTAAATTGACAATATTGTAAAACATTTGCAACATTTGACAAGATTTGTATTGCATTTGTAACGTTTTTGCTACCTTTTAGAAATGCTTGTGAACATTGAAACATTTCTAAGATATATGCAATATTTGAAAATATTTGAAAAACATTCCTAATAATGAGGCGTTGCTAAGACATTTGTAATATTTGACCACATCTCAAACTTGTGACAACATTGGTAAAATATGTGTAACATTTGGCAACATTTGTATGGCATTTCCAACATTTTGATCCATTTGAAAACAGATGATTATTGAAACTCTTGTAAGACAAATGCAAATTGTGACCATATTCGAAAAAACTTTCAAATGATGGAATCTTCGGGGGTTATTTATTACATTCAACCACATTTGTAAGCTATTTGCAATAATTGACAACATTTATAGGTCATTTATAGCATTTTAAACATTTGACAATATCTGCAACATTTGCTTTATCTGTCCACATTTGAAAAACATTTGTAACTTTGATAACATGTTGGACACATGTAATGTATGCTAACATTTGAAACATTTTACAATATTTGCAAAGCATTTATAATCTTTAGCAGCATTTGCACCGCATATATAACAAGTAGCATTACAATATTGCAAAATATTTGTAACATTTGACAGTATTTGTACCGCATTTGTAACATTTTTCCTACATTTGAGGAACATATGTAAACATTGAAACTTTCAAAAAATATATACAGCAAACTTGACCGTATTTGAAAAATACATCGAATAATGGAACACTACTAAAACATTTGTAAGGATTTGACCATATTGCAAGCGTTTGACAAAATTTGTACAGCATTTCCATTTTGTTCCACATGAAAAACATGAGAACCTGAAAGCTCTTCCAAGATATATGGGATATCTAAACATATTCGAAAAACACTTCAAACATGGAATTTTCCGCGGACATTTGCAACATTTGCCAGATATTTGCAATGATTGATAACATTTTTAGACCATCTGTAACATTTTAAACATTTAACAATATTTGCAACGCATTTGTAACATCTGTAAGATATTTGGAACATTTGACCACATTTGAAAAACATTTGTAACTTTGATAACATGTTGGACACTTGTACGGTTTAATATGTATAACATGTAACATGACAAAATTGAAAAACATTTGTAACATTTGACAACATTTGTAGAGCATTTATAATATTTTAGCTACATTTGAACAACATGTGTAAACATTGAAACGTTTCCAAAGTATATCCAATATTTGATCATATTTGAAAAACAATTAGAATAATAGAACGTTACCAAGACATTTGTAATATTTGACCTCATTTCAAACGTTTGACAACATTTGCAAAACATTTGTGGGGATTTCCAACGTTTTGATCCACTTGAAAACATAGGTAGCCATTGGAATTCTTCTAAGATACATGCAATATTTGACAATGTTTGAAAAACGTTTCAAACAATGAAACCTTCTAGGAACACATGTAATATTTAACAGCATGTGTAAGATATTTGCAAAAATTGATAATATTTTTAGACCATCTGCAACATTATAAACATTTGACAATATTTGCAACGCATTTATATCATCTGATAGGCATTTGAAGCATTTAAACACATTAGTAACCCATGTAGGACATTTGTAACATTTGCTGTCATTGGAAATATTTTACAATGTATGTAAGGCGTGTGTAACCTTTGACAGCATTTGCACTGCATATGTAGCATGCAACATGATAATGTTGTAAAACATTTGTCATATTTGACAACATTTGTAACATTTTGGTTACATTTGTAAAATTTACCACATTTCTAACACTTTACAGAATATGTAGAACGTTTGTAATTGTCGACAATATTTGTACAGTATTTAAACAATTTGATAACATTTGAAAAACATATTTTAGCACTGATTGGTCCGCTTCCGACCAAAATAATTGCACTACAATGTAGACAAAAAGTTTGTGCACAAAAGATGATTAATAGGTCCTGTTGCACGAGATCTTTTAGTTGACAGGCACAAGACTTTGCATTTAAAAGACTACAATACGAAATCTCGACAATATTATTTGTATATTTGAGTATGTTTTTAAAGGATTGCAAGAATTTAAATTGCCGTAATGAGCGTTAGTTAGTTCAGTGCAATTTTGATTAAGGTTTGATTACGATATCTTCTAGTTTAAAGGTTTGAAAAATGTGATCTAAATTTCCGTGTATTGTCGATATAAACTACTGCTGATATAAATTATTGTGGTGATAATATAGATATAATATAAATTAATAATTAGTAATTTAGAAGATAGTGTCGTAGTTTTAGAAGATAATACTTGTACTGTTAGAAATTAGTTCGGAAATAAATTGTTGGGAATGATTTTAGCAAATTCCATTGTAACTACGACTTGTTGAGAAGGGTTGTATAATCAGTTTGGAAATAACTTTTGTTCGTGCAAATAGTTTTCGTTAAAACATGAACATATTTAAATTTTTCTAAGATATATTTGACCATATTAGAGAAACATTTCTAATAATGAACCGTAACTATGTCATTTGTAACATTTGACCACCTTTCACACATTTGACAATATTTCTAAGTGATTTGACAACATTTGTACGGTATTTTCAATATTTTGATCCACTTGAAAAACATAGGTAACCATTGAAACTCTTCTAAGCTACATGTAAAATTTGACCATTTTCAAAAGCATTTGAAATAATTTCAACTTCCGTGGACATTTGTACCATTTAACCACATGTGAAGGATATTTGCAATAATTCATAACATTTTTAGACCATCTGTAACATTTTAAACATTTGACAATATTGGCAAGGCATGTGCACCATTTGTAAGACATTTGAAACATTTGACCGCATTTGAAAAACAGTTGTAACTTTGATAGCCATTTGTAACATTTGTTAACATTTGAAACATTTTACTATATTTGCAAAGCACTTGTAATCTTTAGCAGCATTTGCACCGCATATATAACATGTACCATTACAATATTGCAATATATTTGTAACATTTGACAATATTTTTATGGCATTTGTAACATTTTTCCTACTTTTGAGAAACATTTGTACACATTGAAACTTTTTAAAAATATATACAGCATATTTAACCGTATTTGAGAAATATCTCGAATAGTGGAATACTACTAAGACATTTGTAAGGATTTGACCATATTGCAAGCGTTCGACAACATTTGTACAGCATTTCCATTTTGTTCCACTTGAAAAACATGAAAGATATATGGGATATCTGAACATATTCGAAAACATTTCAAATATTGGAATCTTCCGCGAACATTTCCAACATTTGATCACATTTGCCAGATATTTGCAATGATTGATAACATTTTTAGGCCATCTGTAACATTTTAAACATTTAACAATATTTGAAACGCATTTGTAACATCTGTAAGATATTTAGAACATTTGAAGAACATTTGTAACTTTGATAACATGTTGGACACTTGTAAGGTTTAACATGTAACATGACAATATTGAAAAACATTTGTAACATTTGACAACATTTGTAGAGCATTTATAATATTTTAGCTACATTTGAACAACATGTGTAAACATTGAAACGTTTCCAAAGTATATCCAATATTTGATCATATTTGAAAAAGAATTCGAATAATGGAACGTTATCAAAACATTTTTAACATTTGGCCTCATTTCAAACGTTTGACAACATTTGTAAAACATTTAAAACATTTGTAGACATGTCCAACATTTTGATCCACTTGAAATAAAAATATAGGTAACCATTGGATTTCTTCTAAGACATATGCAATATTTGACAATGTTTGAAAAACGTTTCAAATAATGAAACCTTCTAGGAACACATGTAATATTTAACAGCATTTGTAAGATATTTGCAATAATTAATAACATTTTAGACCATCTGCAACATTATAAGCATTTGAAAATATTTGCAACGCATTTATAACATCTGTTAGGCATTTGAAGCATTTAAACACATTAGTAACCTATGTAGGACATTTGTAACATTTGCTGTCATCAGCCCGCAACATTTAAAAATATTTGTAAGGCGTGTGTAACCTTTGACAGCATTTGCACGGCATATGTAGCATGCAACATAATAATATTGTAGCACATTTGTGATATTTGACAACGTTTTTATCATTTTGGTTACATTTGTAAAATTGACCACATTTCTAACATTTTACAGAATATGTAAAATATTTTAAGTTGTCGACAATATTTGTACAGTACCTATTTAAACAATTTGATAACAATTGAAAAACATATTTTAGCACTGATTGGTCTTCTTCCGACCAAAATAATTGTACTACAATGTAGACGAAGGGTTTGTGTAAAAAGATGATTGATAGGTCTTGCGGCGCGAGATCTCTTAGTTGTCAGGTACCAGACTTTGCATTTAAAAAACTACAATACGAAATCTCGACAATATCATTTGTATATTTGAGTATGTTTTTAAACAATTGCAAAAGATTTAAATTGACGTGATGAGCGTTAGTTAGTTCAGTGCAATCTGATTACGATATCTTCTAGTTTAAAGCTTTGAAAATGTGATCTAAATTTCTGGTATTGTCGATATAAATTAGTGTTGATATAAATCAATTTGGTGATAATATAAATTAATAATTAGTGATTGGATAGTTTATTGTAGTGCTTCGATAGTAATTTAGAAGACAACGTCGTAGTTTTAGAAAATAATACTAGTACTGTTAGGATTAGTTCAGATATAAATTGTTGGGAGATCTTTTAGCAAATTCCATTGTAACTACAACTTGTTGAGAAGGGTTGTATAATCAGTTTGGAAATAACTTTTATTCGTGCAAATAGAGTTTTCGTTAAAACATATTTAAATTTTTTTAAAGATATATTTGGCCATATTTGAGAAATATTTCAAATAATGGACCGTAACTAAGTCATTTGTAACATTTGACCTCGTTTCACACATTTGACCATTTGACAATATTTGTAAGCGATTTGACAACATTTGTACGGTATTTTGAACATTTTGATCCACTTGAAAAACATTGATAACCATTGAAACTCTTCTAAGCTGCATGTAATATTAGACCATTTTCAAAAAGCATTTGAAATAATGGAAACTTTGTAACATACCTTTTTGCTTATATTTTAGCATGTTACATTTGTGCTTGGCACTATTAGCATATAAATGCTTATACCTACATTTAAATATAAAATTACTCTCTTTATTATATAATATATTTTCTATAAGAATTTATCTCGCACAATCCTGGATTATTAGTTTTAATCCACAGTTACTAATTTGTTTACATAGTACAAATAATTATATCTATATGAAATTTTCCTATTGGTTATTTCTGAAGTGTTTATTCTAAAAGCACAACTGGTGTGGTTCTAATTCTGTATTATAATTATATCTATATGAAATTTTCCTATTGGTTATTTCTGAAGTGTTTATTCCAAAAGCACAACTGGTGTGGTTCTAAATTCTGTATTATTGAGAATAATCGCTAGAGATCGTCCATCCCGAAGATGGCCGAAAATAATTTATTTGAAGTGTCAAATTTTCATTTCTCGGATATCTGATTGCTTATCTGGCACTGCATTTCTGATTTGAACTTCTACCTTTGCCTCATGTGCTTGCCTGATCTGTTGTATAATGGACGAAGAAGTTGTTTATTCCTTCTACCTTTCTACTTTACATATTACTGCTCAGTTATTATCTTATTGAAAATTACCTTCAAGTTTAATTTTATGGAACAGAAGTCTGTTAAAGACAACCTTTGAAGTCGACCACATGTTGTTTTGTACCTACTGTAGGAGATCCTCCAACGCAGGATGGCTCAGTTTCCTGGATATTGAAAGATTCCTATCAATTTAAGTAACTTAGTATTAGTTCAGTTACTGATACTACAGGTAGTATGAGATTAAAACTTTTACCTTACCGTTTTCTGTTAAAATAAAGAGGCCTAACCTCTATTTAAATTTGTCTTTGTCACTACAAATATTTTGTTTTGATTATTAATTACCTTTTTACTTACCTAAATTGATTTCAAATAAAATTCTCTAATACATAACCTAAAAATATGTAAACATTCGAACTTCATGAAGTTTCTTATGGTGAAAAGGTTTATTACTTGAACTTTCATTTCATGTGCAATTTGTTACATGACATTATTACAATTATGATCACTTTTTGATTTACTACTGCATTAAGTAAAATTTAGAGTTTCTAAACAGAGATTATTTATTTTGATTTCTCTATAGAAATTTTCTCGTGTACATTTTATTAAATATGTGAATTATATCATGTTAAAATATATAGCTGTCTACAATGTTAATGACACAAGCGTATATCTTATACATGCTTTTGGAATTGTAATAATCGAGTATTAATATACATATTTAGTCAAATTTCTCTTATAGTGTTTTAACTTTTGTTTCTCTAAGTTATTTTACAGTTGTGTAAACAAGTGTCTTGATATTTAAATCTTTAACATTCAGATATTCTCTAAACATTCCCCTTACCCTGTGATTTCAAGTCTCATGCAGCCTCCGAAACCATAAAGGTCGATGCAAGCTGTGCCGAAGTATTTCTTATACTTCGTCGTGCACTTACTCTTTTTATAACATCGAGAAAAGAGTAAGGTGCAACTTCTGTAGACATTTCTACTATTTAACCACATGTGAAGAATATTTGCAATAATTCATAACATTTTTAGAACATCTGAAACATTTAAAACATTTGACAATATTGGCAAGGCATGTGCTCCATTTGTAAGACATTTGGAACATTTGACCACATTTGAAAAACATTTAAGTTTGATAGCCTGTAGGACATTTGTAGTATATGTTAAAATTTGAAACATTTTAAAATATCTGTAAGGCGTATATAACTTTGACAGCGTTTGCACGGAAATGTAACATGCTATATGACAATATCGTAAAATATTTCTAACACTTGACAACATTTGTACCAACACTTTATTTGCATTTGAAAAACATGTATAAACACTGACACTTTTGTAGGATATGTGCAACTCGGTGCAATATTAGACCATAATTGAAAAATTTTCTAATAGTGGAAGTTTGCTAATACATTTGTAAAACTTGAGCACATTTCTAACATTTTATAGTATTTGTAGAACGTTTGTAATTATGGCCAACATTTGTACGGTATTTAGAACATTTTGATGACATTTGAAAAGCATATACGCATTTAAACTTTTCTAAGATACATATGCAATATTTGATCATTTACGAAAAACATTTGAAATAAATTAAACTTCCGTGGACAAAGTTAAAGGATATTTGCAATAATTTATAACATTTTTAGTCCATCTGTAGCATTTTAAGCATTTGACAATATCTGCAACGCATGTGCACCATTGTAAGACGTTTGGAACATTTGACCGCATTTGAAAAAACAGTTGTAACTTTGATAGCCATTTGTAACATTTGTTAACATTTGAAACATTTTACAATATTTATTAGGCGTGTATAACCTTTGACAGTTTTTCTACGGCAAATGTAGTATGCGACATGACAATATTGTAAAACATTTGTAATGCGCTTACAACATTTTGGATACATTTAAAGAACATATGCAAACATTGAAACTACTCTAAAATAATGCAATATTTGACCACATTTGAAAAACGTTTTTAATAATGGACGCTAGTAAGACGTATGAAACATTTGACCACATTTCAAACATTTGACAATATTTGTAAAAGTTTTGACAACATTTGTACCGCATTTGTAACATATCGACTGGGACTTTTGTAAGCTATATGCAATATGTTACCATAATTGAAAAACATTTCCAAAAATGCAATATTACTACTATCATTTGTAAAATTTGACAACATTTCTAAGATTTTACAGTATTTATAAACCATTTGTAATTGTTGACAACATGTGTACCGCATTTAGAACATTTTGACGACAACTGAAAAACAGATAAACCTATTCAAATTTTTCTAGTATTTTTGCAATATTTGACCATGTTTGAAAAACACTTCCAGTATTGGAAGATTTTCGGGACATGTGATGCATTTGAAACATTTTACAAGATTTGTAACATTTAACATTTGTAACGTGGAATTTGTAACACTGGGCAACGTGTGTAAGGCATTTGTAACTTTGGCCACATTGATAAGTATTTGCAAGTTCGACAACATTTGATACGTTTGATATTTTACTTTTGTAACAGGCATACGTTCCAAGGCATTTTTGGGGAATAGTTTGGAATATATTACAAGCAGAGATAGGAAAAAGGAGGTAAATATAGACCTAGATCAGATAGTGATATGACCTAATGATGATGATAAAGAGGCATTTGAGGGTTTTTACACCACATTTCTCAATAGGCGTGTCGAAAGCGGGGGTAGCGGAGGCAGCTGTCCCCCGCAATCGTTTTGGAGTACACAAGGTATTTTATATTGCACCCCCACCCTATGCAGATAACTTCTAAACTTCTACAATGCCAGTTTAAGAAAAATGACTACGAAGTCCAAGTAACAAAGCAAATATTTAAAATTCTAGGAATAAATTTGATTTGGCCCTGTTCCTGCCGTCAGACGTGACGACACTGTTGCTAAAACAGTTAGATTCGTAACATATAACCTCCCTATATCCAAATGCATACTGTTCCGTTTATTCGCAACCGTGTACACCCGTTTTGGTATAAAAGTATAGACAAATGATGTTTTACTGCGTAATATCCTTTTACATTGACAATAAAAAGAAAATGTGCATTATTTGTTTGATAAAGAAACAAATATTCGTGTGCATTCAAAGTTTATTAATGAAACAATATAACGATAAGTAAATTCCAGCAGGTAGGTGCAGCCATAATAATGAATTTCAGGTGCTAGTAAACTAGGTGTGACGCCGCCTTGTCAGTTCTCCGAGCATTCAGGTTTTCACCCCATGTTTAAAATTGATTTTGCTTTCTTTCTTATAGAAGAGAAAGTTATTCAACTCCTTCAACTCGCACGCTGCTGCTATGCTGCAACGTGTATAGAAATGCTTTGAATAATAAGTATTGTCGTTTGATTGTTTATTGTCTATTCGTTTACATGTTAGCAGTGCAGTTTTACTTTTGCTTGTTGATTGTGTCATTAACTAATTTTTTGAAAAGCATGCTACGTACCTAGACGTAGCCAAAAAAACGTAGAAATACCAGACTAACTACCAAACGCGGAGAGTGATGGGATTCACCTAAATTCCAAAAAAAAATAATAAAAAAAGCACATCGCCCACGATTATCTATTAACAATAAAAATAAATAAAGGATTCCATACAAACAAGCAAAAGAATTAAATTAAGCGTTACTATTTCAAAGCAGACAATTATGTTATATGAAGTGCGCATCCCGTATTTTACAGAAAATAAAACTAATCAGTAATAAAAGAATTAACGGGTGAGAGCTTTTGTCAAGCGTTTTTTAAAATTGCACATAATACTTTTTGTATAATAAACTAATCACTAGAAAAGAATAACGTGTGAGAGCTTTTGTCAAACATTCTTTTAAATTGTACATAATACCTTTTGTAAAATAACCTAATCCGTAGAAAAAAATAACGTGCAGAAACTTTTGTCAAACATTTTTAACAGCGGTACATCACACCTGTAGAGCGATAATATCGATTCGCAGCAACAAACAATAGTCCTACAGTGTCACGTTTCTTATCACGTAACTACACCGAACGCTGATAAGGAATATTTCCTTGATATACACAAAAGAAAACAAGTTGTATACCTGTATGTGTCAGGATACTTAGCTTGCACGCCCCCGGAAGTGAATCAGTACCGCATCGCCACGGTCGTCGGGGTCCATTTACCCTGTTACCATAACACTAGCGATATACAGGCAGTGACAGTTGGTTTGTGGCAAAGAACAGTTGGGCCTACATAAAAAAGAACCAATTTGGCCTCCAGCTAAGAGCTAAAAAGAGAATTTTATTAGGATGGGTAAGCGCGGAAAAACTGACCCAGACACGCAAGATACCTCCTACTTGTCGAACAAAAAACGTGCATCGCTCTTGAAGTACTAGGACGAGTAATCTAGAAAATATTTCAACGCACGTGCTGTAGAATCAAATTAAAAATTGGTTCAAATAACACGAATTCGAACTGCAAATTCTTGCGTTATCAAAAGTGCGATTAAAACTGGAAAACACGGTTTTATCGGATAGTTCAATACACTATTTAGACGAAGGTTTAGATGGAAAACACATAAGTAGCAATTATACGCTATCGGAATGTTTAACACAATAACGGATACCTAAAACAGGGTATTGACTATTTAATTATAGCATAAACTTGTCGTTTCCAAGCAAGTAGATTTGAGTTAAAATTATTGTAAAGCGAGCTTAGGAATTAACAAGTAAAATATACAGGATATTGATGAAGAATTTAAGAATAGCAACGGAGTCGATTTAACAAAATTATCGTAAAGCGGGCTTATGAATTAACAAAGGAAAAAGGGGTAATTAATTTATGCTGAAAATAAACGTAACAACCATAATAAATATTGCCTTCAATTTATTTATTCTATAGAATACATACCTCTTATTGGTTACGGAGAAGGTAAGACAGCATAAGATTATCCTAATTACCAATTTGTTTTTTAGTATAGTGATAATGTCGAAAAGAAAAATCACAGATTACTTTGGTAATATTAGTGGCAAGGTCCAGATAGTAGAAGCGGTGGCAAAAAGATATCCTCCTGAGACTGTCACTGCAATAGAGGAATATAACCCTGCATCATAAGAATCACAATTGCATGCTTTCGAAGCACAACCTCTCAAAAATACAAGTTCGGACCAACTTTTAATGATTGACGAACAATTTTCTCCGGATCAAACTTATGTATTTCTTGCAAACGTTAAGAAACGCAGGTGTCAGTACAAGTGGTTCCAGTCTTATAACTGGTTGCATTATGATCAAGATTCTGATAGATTGTACTGCTTTTTTTTTGCATTAAAGTCTGCCGTATGACAGAAAGTCATTGTTTGCGTAACGTTGAGACAGCTTGTTTAAAAGCGGGCTTTAATAATTGGAAGAAGGGGATAAATTCATTGGAGCATTATGCTAAAAGTGCATTCCATCGAAAGTCTGTAAATATAATTTTCAACAGAGAACAAGGGGTATCGGTCCATGCGCAAATCAACAAACAGTTTAAAAAAGAACAAGAAGAAGCTAGTGAAGCTATGCTTGTAGTTATAAGTTCTCTGCGATATTTAGGTCGCGGCCAAAGTGCTATAAGAGTTATAGATCGGAAATGTTAACTGGGAGTGCTTAATAGAGGAGCGACAGTTGGAAGCACAAGTTTTAAGAATTGGTAAGTAAGCGAAACAATTCGTTAAGCGCCGATATACAAAATGAAGTTTTGCAAATAATGGCCCATTCCTTATTATGTGAAATATGAGTATAGTTAATGGTTCCTTATTTTATGGTTTAATTGCCGACTCTACAACCGACATTTCTGGATGTGAACAATTTACTTTGCATATTCGTTTTTATCTACAGATGCATTAGAGATTGCAGAAGAATTCAACAACAGTCTCTCATCAACAGTTCAGGTTTTACACAACACCATTAAGGACGTTTTTGTCACCGGTGTGAAGTTAGCAGCCATTTTTAGCAGCCAATTTTTAGAAAAGAGTTGCTAACAGCATAAAAGCAAATTTTTGGCAACTAAAATTATTAGTTTATATTCTGTCTCTGCAGACAAAACTATATTTCTAAAAAATCTTTAATTATTAACTAAAAAACAATAATACCACGTATTCCTTACCAGCGCGCATAAGCCTCTTCCATGCAGAAAAACGTAATAATTGCAATTAATGCGATCGTGTGTGCGAATCGAACAAGGGCTAAAAGATATCTATTAGTAGTAGATATAAAACCATACTAGTGAGAATTCCTTACGAGCCGTCGAAGGGGTGGAAAAACCGCCTCCAAGCAGAACAACGTAAAAATTGCAATTAATGCGATCGTGTGTGCGAATGGAACCAGGGCTAAAATATATCTCTTAGTAGTAGCTATATAACTATACTAGTGAGAATTCCTTACGAGCTGTCGAAGGGGTGGAAAAATCGCCTCCACGCAGAAAAACGTAAAAATTGCAATTAATGCGATTGTGTGTGCGATTGCAACTAGCGCAAAAAGATACCTCTTAGTAGTAGCTATAAAACTATACTAGTAAGAATTCCTTACGAGCCGTCGAAGGGGTGGAAAAACCGTCTCCAAGCAAAAAACATAAAAATTGCAATTAATGCGATCGTGTGTGCAAATGAAACTAGGGCTAAAAAATACCCCTTAGTAGTAGCTATAAAACTATACTAGTGAAAATTCCTTACGAGCTGTCGAAGGGGTGGACAAATCGCCTCCAAGCAGAAAAACGTAAAAATTGCAATTAATGCGATCGTGTGTGCGAATGGAACTAGGGCTAAAAGATACCTCTTAGTAGTAGCTATAAAACTATACTAGTGAAAATTCCTTACGAGCCGTAGAAGGGGTGCAAAAACCGCCTTCCAGCAAAAAAACGTAGAAATTGCATTTAATGCGATTGTGTGTGCGAATGGAACTAGGGCTAAAAACCTCTTAGTAGTAGCTATAAAACTATACTAGTGAAAATTCCTTACGAGCCGTCGAAGAGGTGGAAAAATCGCCTCCAAGCAGAAAAACGTAAAAATTGCAATTCATGCGATCGTGTGTGCGAATGGAACTAGGGCTAATAGATACCACTTAGTAGTAGCTATAAAACTATACTAGTGAGAATTCCTTACGAGCCGTCGAAGGAGTGGAATAACCGTCTCCAAGCAAAAAACGTAAAAATTGCAATTAATGCGATCGTGTGTGCGAATGGAACTAGGGCTAAACGATACTACTTTTTAGTAGCTATAAAACTATACTAGTGAAAATTCCTTACGAGCTGTCGAAGGGGTGGAAAAATCGCCTCCAAGCAGGAAAACGTAAAAATTGCAATTATTGCGATCGTGTGTGCGATTGGAACTAGGGCTAAAAGATGAGGAATACTCAATGGTATAGTTTTATAGCTACTACTAAGAGGTATCTTTTAGCCCTAGTTCCAATCGCACACACGATCGTATTAATTGCAATTTTTTCGTTTTTCTGCTTGGCGTGGAGGTGGTGTTTCCACCCCTTCGACGGCTCGTAAAGAATTCTCACTAGTATAGTTGTATAAGTAGCTACTACTAAGAGGTGTCTTTTAGACCTAGTTCTATTGGCACACGCAATCGCATTAATTGCAATTTTTTCCTTTCTCTGCTTGGAGACGGTTTTTCCACTCCTTGGACGACTCGTTAGGAATTCTCACTAGTATGGTTTAATAGCTACTACTAAGAGGTATCTTACAGCCCTGGTTCAAATCGCACACATGATTGCATTAATTGCAATTTTTACGTTTTTCTGTTTGGAGGAGGTTTTTCCACCTCTTCGACGACTCGTAAGAAATTCTCACTAGTATGGTGTTATAGCTACTACTAAGATATATCTTTTAGTCCTAGTTCGATTCGCACATACGATCGCATTATTTGCAATTTTTACGTTTTTCTGCTTGGAAGAGTCCTATGCAAGTTGGAATGGAATACGTATTATTATTGTTTTTTAGTTATTAATTAAAGATTTTTTTTGGAAATATAGATTTGTCTGCAGAGACAGAATATAAACTAATAATTTTAGCTGACAAATATTTGCTTTTATGCAGTTAGCTCTTTTTTAAAAAAGGCTGCTGGAAAAAATGGCTGCTAGCTTCACACCGGTGTTTTTGTCAGAATGAATTTCGATATAGTGAAGTTAAGAGGTCATTGTTTCGATGGGGCAGCAAACATGACTGGTCGTTTAAATGGCGTACAAAAAAGAATTGTGGATGAAAATCCCAAGAGTTTATTTGTGCATTGTAGTAATCATTCCCTTGATTTGGTATTGCAGGAAAAAGCAAGAGAATCAGGTGGTATAGGGGATACCATTTTCATAGCCAAATATGTTTCTAATTCAATTTTAGAGTCACATAAACGAGAAGCTATTTACGCTGATGTTGTTTTGCGACCGACCATGCCATTCCCAATCGGAAGCAAATTTAAACCTTTACTTCCATTGTGTCCCACTCGATGGACGGTTCGAATAAATTCATTACGACGATTTAAGGAGCCGCGTACAGCCTACTTCAGATAAAATTTTATCAAATTCAAGCCAACATGCTATAGCGCATGGCAGACGAGCAATGTTAAGAGGTTATTCTAAGAAGCTTGAAAAATTTTAAACACTTTTTTACCTAAACTTATCTATTGCTGTATTTGCTCCATGTGAAGAAGTTGCACGGACTTTGCAAAGTACGAGCAGTACTGTAATTGGTTGTAAAACTGTTATAGATGTGTTAAAAGAATCTTTAACGGTAATGAAATCGAAAAAAGTATTTGATAATAATCTATATCAGTTTTCGACTTTGGAAAGTGACAGGCTTAAGTTAAAACAACCTCATAGTAAAAGAATGACTTCAACTCCCAAGAGGTTCGAGTTTAAAGCTGACGCGGCAGCACCTGTAGCACTCCCATCTAAGGAAAGTCTACGCAAAGAATATTTTGTAGTGCTAGATCAACTTTTTAATGAATTAGATGCTATGATTGGTGTTGTACCAATCGAAAGTGAACTAATCACTAACCTAGTGATACATGCTTCTGATTTCCAAATCGATGTTCTTGCAATGCAACTTATATGGTCAAACAATAGTCATATTTCAGATAGAGTATCACCCAGGTTAGTGGAAGATGTAAGGAAAATTTTTGCTCATGAGAGATTTGACTCATCGAACACCGGTCGCCCAAATGATACAATCATGCGGGTTATACTTACCACTGTGTACTACCAACTGTAAAAATTTTATTTAACGAATTAATTAAATTAATTTTATTAGTGTTAACGGTTCCTGCTTCAGTTTCATCAGCAGAACGGGCTTTTAGCCAATTGCGTAGAGTGAAAACTTATCTTAGAAACACAATGTCACGAGAAAGGCTTATCCTTCTAATATTAGCAGTATATAAAGAAAAAACAGCTGCACTTGATTTGAAAACCGTCCTAAAAGAATTTGTAAGCCGAACTTCCGAACGTAAAAACATTTTTGGATTGATTTAATAAGTTGCATAAAAATTGAAATCAGTTTTTATATTTTGTAAAATCTTATTTTTTCATTTACTGTTTTTCCGGTTAGTAGAAATATGTGCGTTATTATTAAACATTATTATTATTATTTTCACAATATTTCTTTTAACATAAAGCGAGGTTTTGGGTTGTCCCCCCCAACTCAAAAAATGTTCCGGCGTCAATGTTTTAAATGATGAACCCCCTTCGAAAATAAGTTGATATTTCAACGTGCTTGGCACCAGTGGAGGTGACACCAATCAAATCATAAATATTTTTTCAATAAGAGATTTGAATTTTTGAGAGTCCGGTGTTATCGTGCTAAATTAGTGCGCAGAACTGAAACATCAACTAAATGATGAAGTGACGACTGAAAATTAAAATAAATCCCTCGTAGGAAATACTGACGTTAACGTTCTTTTAAATTCCCTTCGAAAATAAGTTGATATGTCAACGTGGTTGGTACCAGTTGAGCGTGGAGTTGACACCAATCAAATCATAAACATTTTTTCAATAAAAGATTTGAATTTTTTAGAGTCCGGTGTTATGGTGCTAAATTACGGCGCAGAACTGAATCATCAACTGAATGATGAAGTGATGACTGAAAATTAAAATAAAACCCTCGCAGGAAATACTGACGTTAACGTTCTTTTAAATTCCCTTCGAAAATAAGTTGATAAGTCAACGTGCTTGGTACCAGTTGAGCGTGGAGTTGATACCAATCAAATCATAAATATTTTTTCAATAAGAGATTTGAATTTTTGAGAGTCCGGTGTTATGGTGCTAAATTAGGGCGCAGAACTGAATCATCAACTGAATGATGAAGTGATGACTAAAAATTAAAATAAAACCCTCACAGGAAATACTGACGTTAACGTTCTTTTAAATTCCCTTCGAAAAGAAGTTGATAAGTCAACGTGCTTGGTACCAGTTGAGCGTGGAGTTGATACCAGTCAAATCATAAATATTTTTTCAATATAAGAAATTTGAATTTTTAAGAGTTCAGTGTTATAGTGCTAAATTAGGGCGCAGAACTGAAACATCAACTGAAAGATGAAGTGACGACTGAAAATTAAAATAAATCCCTCGTAGGAAATACTGACGTTAACGTTCTTTTAAATTCCCTTCGAAAATAAGTTGATATGTCAATGTGCTTGGTACCAGTTGAGCGTGGAGTTGACACCATTCAAATGATAAAACATTTTTTCAATAAAAGATTTGAATTTTTTAGAGTCCGGTGTTATGGTGATAAATTAGGGCGCAAAACTGAAACATCAACTGAATGATGGAGTGACGACTGAAAATTAAAATAAAGCCCTAGAAGGAAATACTGACGTTAACGTTTTTTTAAATTCCCTTCGTAAATAAGTTGATATGTCAATGTGTTTGGTACTAGTTGAGCGTGGCGTTGACACCAATCAAATTATAAATTGTTTTTCAATAAGAGATTTGAATTTTTGAGAGTCCGGTGTTATGGTGCTAAATTAGGGCGCAGAACTGAAACATCAACTGAATGATGGAGGGACGACTGAAAATTACCATAAAGCCCTCGCAGAAAATACTGACGTTAACGTTTTTTAAAATTTCCTTCGAAAATAGGTTGATATGTCAATGTGCTTGGTACCAGTTGAGCGTGGAGTCTACACCAATCAAATCATAAATATTTTTTCAATATAAGAGATTTGAATTTTTGAGAGTCCAGTGTTATGGTGCTACATTAGGGCGCAGAAATGAAACATCAACTGAATGATGGAGTGACGACTGAAAATTAAAATGTAGCCCTCGCAGGAAATACTAACGTTAACGTTTTTTAAAATTCCCTTCGAAAATAAGTTGATATGTCAATGTGCTTGGTATCAGTTGAGCGTGGAGTCGATACCAATAAATCATCAATATTTTTTCAATATAGAAAGTTGAATTTTTGTGAATCCAGAGTTATGGTGCTAAATTAAGGGGCAGAACTGAAACATCAATTGAATGATGGAGTGACGACTGAAAATTAAAATAAAGCCCTAGCAGGAAATACTGACGTTAACGTTTTTTAAAATACCCTTCGAAAATAAGTTGATATGTCAATGTGCTTGGTACCAGTTGAGCATGGAGTCGAAATCATCAACTGAATGATGAAGTGATGACTGAAAATTAAAATAAAACCCTCGCAGGAAATACTGACGTTAACGTTCTTTTAAATTCCTTTCAAAAATAGGTTGATATGTGAACGAGCTTGGTACCAGTTGAGCGTGGAGTAGACACCAATCAAATCATAAAATTTTTCCAAAAGAGATTTGAATTTTTGAGAGTCCGGTGTTATGGTGTTAAATTAGGGCGCAGAACTGAAACATCAACTGAATGATGAAGTGCCGATTGAAAAATAAAATAAAGCCCTTGCAGGAAATACTGACGTTAATGTTTTTTAAAATTCCCTTCGAAAATAAGTTGATATGTCAATGTGCTTGGTATCAGTTGAGCGTGGAGTCGATACCAATAAATCATCAATATTTTTTCAATATAGAGAGTTGAATTTTTGTGAATCCAGAGTTATGGTGCTAAATTAAGGCGCAGAACTGAAACATCAATTGAATGATGGAGTGACGACTGAAAATTAAAATAAAGCTCTAGCAGGAAATACTGACGTTAACGTTTTTTAAAATACCCTTCAAAAATAAGTTGATATGTCTATGTGCTTGGTACCAGTTGAGCATGGAGTCGAAATCATCAACTGAATGATGACGTGATGACTGAAAATTAAAATAAAACCCTCGCAGGAAATACTGACGTTAACGTTCTTTTAAATTCCTTCCAAAAATAGGTTGATATGTGAACGAGCTTGGTACCAGTTGAGCGTGGAGTCGATACCAATAAATCATCAATATTTTTTTAATATAGAGAGTTGAATTTTTGTGAATCCAGAGTTATGGTGCTAAATTAAGGCGCAGAACTGAAACATCAATTGAATGATGGAGTGACGACTGAAAATTAAAATAAAACCCTCGCAGGAAATACTGACGTTAACGTTTTTTAAAATACCCTTCGAAAATAAGTTGATATGTCAATGTGCTTGGTACCAGTTGAGCATGGAGTCGAAATCATCAACTGAATGATGAAGTGATGACTGAAAATTAAAATAAAACCCTCGCAGGAAATACTGACGTTAACGTTCTTTTAAATTCCTTCCAAAAATAGGTTGATATGTGAACGAGCTTGGTACCAGTTGAGCGTGGAGTCGATACCAATAAATCATCAATATTTTTTCAATATAGAGAGTTGAATTTTTGTGAATCCAGAGTTATGGTGCTAAATTAAGGCGCAGAACTGAAACATCAATTGAATGATGGAGTGACGACTGAAAATTAAAATAAAACCCTCGCAGGAAATACTGACGTTAACGTTCTTTTAAATTCCTTTCAAAAATAGGTTGATATGTGAACGAGGTTGGTATCAGTTGAGCGTGGAGTCGATACCAATAAATCATCAATATTTTTTCAATATAGAGAGTTGAATTTTGTGAATCCAGAGTTATGGTGCTAAATTAAGGCGCAGAACTGAAACATCAATTGAATGATGGAGTGACGACTGAAAATTAAAATAAAGCTCTAGCAGGAAATACTGACGTTAACGTTTTTTAAAATACCCTTCGAAAATAAGTTGATATGTCAATGTGCTTGGTACCAGTTGAGCATGGAGTCGAAATCATCAACTGAATGATGAAGTGATGACTGAAAATTAAAATAAAACCCTCGCAGGAAATACTGACGCTAACGTTCTTTTAAATTCCTTTCAAAAATAGGTTGATATGTGAACGAGCTTGGTACCAGTTGAGCGTGGAGTAGACACCAATCAAATCATAAAATTTTTTCAAAAAGAGATTTGAATTTTTGAGAGTCCGGTGTTATGGTGTTAAATTAGGCGCAGAACTGAAACATCAACTGAATGATGAAGTGACGACTGAAAATTAAAATAAAGCCCTCGCAGGAAATACTGACGTTAACGTTTTTTTAAATTTGTAGATTAAAATCTTAAAAAAAGTATAAATACGATTGAATGGAGAATAGAAAATAAAATGTTTTCCCACGCAATACAAAATGTACTTACCCTATAATACTTTCTATCCTACAATGAAATTACGAAGAACACTAGAAAACAGTAATTAACAACAATAACATAACCTCACTTAAAGAATCATCATTCACTAACAATGAAGAAAAGATGCAAATTAGACAAAACAGTACCACACATTGACCTGCTTCTTCTTTTAAAAAACTTCATTATAATTTCACTTTTCTATCAAACTTAATTAATAACACAAAAATGTATTACAATAAACTGATTTCACACGTTAATATAAATCCACGGCAAACAATGCATTAGTAATTACACGAACACAACAAATATTTTACACACACTTGTTCATCGTATTAACGTATATTCCGGTAGACCTGATGAACAACTAAAGAGAGATACACCTTGACTGTTGTAAACCTATTCTTGTTTAGTTCGTTAGGTTTGTAATTCGGTTGTCTTTGTTAGTAAAGCAAGCATATGTCGACCGATTCGTTGTAACGGCACAGGTACATAAAGATGTACAGTCAGGGAAACAATTTTATGTGTTTGGTTATATTGTATAAGAGGGCAGAGTAGTAAATATGGTTCTTTGGAGTTCAAAAGATCCGTTTCGCGTATAGGAATTAATTATTTTTGTGTCTATGAGGGTGCTGTTTGGTTTAAGTATGAGTTTCTATGCAGGGTGAAAAGCTCTAGGCACGGATGCTTATTTTAGGATTCTCTATAACTGTTAACCACTAATTTATCACTTCAATGACCAGTAAAACGTATATGGGTTAAAAAAAACTTAAACGGGACAATCGGTGTCTTCATAACAATACCATTCATACCCGCCCCCACGTTCGATTTTTCTTCAAAGTGATAATTAACATCTTGAAAAGAAATATCGATAACACATTTACACAAATATAGGTATTTAAAAATAAAAAATTATTATTAATGAATGTAGCGGCGCGGCGGTCGTATGTCGCTACCTTGATTTTGTAAATTCAAAAACGTTTACTAGGTATAGTTGCAAGAAACTGCGTATTAAAACGCGATTTTTCTTAGTAAAACTATACATTTGGGTAATTCTTTGCAAATCAAACTAATAGTAGTCCGGGCCTTTTTAAAGTCTATTTAAATCGTTGCAGTACATATTTATCCACAGCGAATTCGTATATGTTATACATCATCATCATTAGGTCTTCAGTCACGGAACTGGGTAGACGCGTACCATCATTGTTTCTTATTCTCAACTAACCCACACATTTCCCTAAAATTTGCACAGTCTGCATCTATCATTATCTGATCTAGGTCTACATCTACCTCCTTTTTCCTATCTCTGCTTGTAATATATCCCGTACTATTCGCCAAAAATGCCTTGGAACGTATTCTGCCCTTCTATTTCTTCTATTTTTTTCCACAGATATCTGTATTCTCCTACTATTTCTATAACCTATTTTTTATTAACCCTACATTGCCCAATTTTAAATATTAAGATAATAATTTTTTTTCAATGTTATTACATGAGACTAGCAATGGGAAAAATAATTAAAAAAATCCTCTGTTGTTTTTTGAATATATATTTTGAAAAAATTAGATGTATCTAATTAAATACATTGGGCTTAGTGCAACAAAATTATTAATAATACATTTTATGTATGGAATGTCATAAAGCAGTTGCTGTTTTTGTTTAAAAATAAATGTACACCGCATTTACCACATTTTATCCAGGAAAATGAGGTGCATTTAGGCATTTTGCATCTTTGACGCTTTTCGTCATGGATTGGCCAGTGCACAGTTGCATCGGTCCTGACATCAACAGGAGGTATATACGCAGTTGTAGCAGACCTTTGCTTTTTTCCTGAATTAAATTATGAACAGAGGAGGTAGATGGTCTACCCTTTTTGTTCGTGTTATTTTTTATATTGAAGTGGCATAAACAATAGACAACCTCTGCTCGAAAGTCAGCTAGGCGAATTGCTGTTTGGTTTTTTAACTTTTTTACTCGTTTGTAAAGTAGCCAACTGTTGATGAGTGCCATATCTAAGAGATGGTAGAATAACCGAATATACCATTTTTTGGATCGTATTTGAATTTTATACCGACCCATTAGGCTGTCAAGAAGATCCACGCCACCCATATGCTTATTATATTGAGTAATAACATTGAACCGTTTTTTGTTGATATTTGTTTTTATTTTTCGGGGCCCTAAACGTTGAGGCGCTAGTGTAACTTCTTTTTTCAAATAGGCGTTATTGTAACCACTTTAGTTTATGCCAGCCCCACGTTCCGGCGATAGTGAACAAAAATCTTCCGACATAGCTAGGGGTCTATTCCTGGGTAGAGCAATAAGAAGTGGGGGGTAAGTCGAATTTTGTTTGCAACCCAAAGCTAAACTAAGCTAAATAGGCGCCACCAAGTCCTGAGATAATCACGATAATAGCAGATCACAATTCTAAGGGCGGACGTGGAAACCCAAAGATCAAACGATCGCCTCCGTTAACAAAAACCTGTCTTATAAAAATAAGACGCAGCTCCTGTAAGAAATTGCAAAGATTAAATAAATAAAAATGTAGAACACCATTTGTGTTCTATAACAATATAAAAAAAAATAAAAAAAAGTATATCCAATATGATATTGGCACAAAATTATTACTCAAGAATTCTACCTGTATGTTATTAGATTTGATCGCATTTGACCAAAATAAAAGCCTCGGAGTTTAACTAATTGTTTACTAAAAAAAACTCTCTTTTAAAATTTCAACACCTTTTAACAAGTAAAAATTTCATCATTAACATCTATAACAAGGTTAAGGTCTTGGCTTTTTTTTTAAACAAACAACTGCTCTTCAAACATAAACTTGATTTAAAAATTTGATCAAAAATAATTTGTAGCCAAAATACACTGAATTAACGTTTCTAAGCTGGGCAGATCTTTTCAGGTAGATTACAGTTTCTAAATTCTACATAGCGTGGATTTAATCTTTCACATTTAGATTTTATAAATTATCTGTACATAAAAGATAATCACAAAAATAGGAATGTTTAATTTACATTCTGACAGCTGCACGAAGCATTTGCTTTCATGGCAACATCTGTCACTGTGCAACACAAAAAAAAGGTATGACGTCGAAAACATACCTTGAAATTATCTAAGGTTCAAATGGAACAAAGCTTGTAATCATGTAAACCTAACTTGACAAAATTTCGTTCTACGGCTTGTATAACCAGTTCAACAATAATTGAGGATTAAACAGATTACAGGTTTGAAAACATAATCGCAACTTTCGTGCTCTATATGATAGTCTGTTTATCAAATTTTTATGACATTCAAAACACATGCATGAAATATCTTATATCTAATAACGAACCAAACTGCCTCTGTGCTTCAAAATAAATCTGGATGGAAATTCATAGTCTCCGACCCATGTTATTTGAAACGACTGCAATCAAAACCAACCTCTATCATTCTTCGTTGACGAATTCTTAGTTGACAAATTACAAATCCTAGGTGACGCGCTAAATAAATAAAACCAAATTAAATTAGTTCGTAAAATGTATACTTTACCAACCGTTAGTAGAAGGTATCGAAAATAGTTTCAGGTCTAGCACGACCTGGCCTGCTTACAAGAGTAATTTATACGAAGGTCGCCTGCCTCTAGCCGGGAATACATATTGATAAGGCGGTTGCTAGCGGGCGACTAACTCGACGAAGCAAGGACCGAATGATAGCGACGTTCGAGGTGGGGAAATAACAACGAAGCTGCTAAAGATGCGTGACGAAGTAACTTTATGTCACACAGATATTTTCATATAAGAAGATTAACAAGGAATAAGGCACGCTTAGCGCATTATTCTCGTAATTAAATGCTAATAATTATTGCTGAAATTAAACATATTACAACATAAGGGTATTCAACATTAGCCACATATTTTTGTTTGCGGTCATATCTTGAAACATTAGACGTCGGTAATTTTTTGCAAACGACGATAACAATGTGACAACCTTGTTGTTCTTCCACAAGACTGCGGACACCTCAACTCCTTCAATGTCTGTCACATTTTCAAATGACGTTTCTCTTGGTTTCTTCTCTATTTCATTTCTTTGAGCAGTTTGCTATTTAGTATCCTTGGTCGGCGAACTGTACCCAAGCTATGAATACCATTCTGTGCAAGATACACTACTAATGAGAGTGAAGTATAGAAATTATCAAAATACAATCTATATCTTTTATCGTTTGGAACAATTCTGCAAAGACGTACAACAGTATTTGTAGAAGCCCCTAAATCCTGTTCATCTGCTGTTCGGAAACTTGTATACAAAAATTACTGTGCAATAATAACAATGGATGTCAAAAATGGAGTTCCATAGAGAAATCTGTTGATATAGCATCGGTGCCTACATATATACGAAGAATTATTGCGGACTACTTTAAGAATAGAATCCTCAGATACGACACTGATGAAGGTCCAAAACAATATATGATTTCAGGTGGAGTTCCACAGTTTTAGGCCTACTACTTTGGAATTTAACATATGATGGAGTCCTAAGACTGAAATTACCGGATGAAGCTAAAACTGCAGCATTTGCAGATGATTTGGTACTAGTGGTTACTGCAAAGCTAAAGGAAGAAATCGTTCAAATCTGCAATGAATCTGTGGAAATAATTAGGCAATATCTAAAAAGCTTAAACCTTGAACTAGCTGCAGAAAAAACTGAAGTCGTTCTTGTGTCTAGCAGAAAGAAACGTGAAACAATAAACCTGCATATAGGTAATCATGAAATTACGTCTAGTCCCAGTGTGCATTACTTAGGTGTGAAGATCGACGACAAATTATCATTTAAAGAACATTTGTCCTACGTGAGCAAAAAAGCAGCAAACACAACAACAATACTCTCACGAATAATGCCTAATGTTGGTATATCAAAAACTAGTAGAAGATTACTTTTGGCATAGGTTGTTAAATCTATAATCTTATATAAAGCTCCTATTTGGGCTAATGCAGTAAAAATAAAATCGACCTGCCGTAAAATTTCTTCCGTGTATAGATTAAGCGCTCTACGAGTAATATGTGCATACCGCACAATTTCTTATGAAGCTGCATGCATTATCGCATGCCCCCGATTGAAATATTAACACACTACCGTCGGGAATGGTATCATAGAGCAGAAAAGGAAAGAAGAAAAGTCAGAATTAATAACAAAATGGCAACAACGTTGGAATACATCGCAGAAGGGTAAATGGACGTACCATTTGATACCACTTATAGAATCATGGCTCAATCTATGTCAGGGAGAATTAGACTTTTATCTAACCCAACTTCTAAGTGGTCATGGGTGCTTTAAAGCATACTTCTATAGATTTAAATTAGATAAAACTCCTAATTGTCCAATGTGCACTGACGTTCTTGAAGATGCAGAACACGTATTTTTTCACTGCCCACGATTTAGCGAACCACGCGAGAAACTAACTGCTCTTACAAAAATAAACCTAAGCCCAAATACGTTGGTCCAGAAAATGGTAGAAGCAAAAGAAGTATGGTCAGCAGTTACCATATTTGCTGCAATGGTAATTAAAGAACTGCTACAAATTGACAATATAAGGAGAGAAGCGTTAAATACATAATACAATTATATACATAATTTTCATCCAAGTACCAAGTCAATCATTTTAGGATGCAGAAAGTCACAGTGGGATGTATGAACAATTTAATAAGACGCCATTATCATTGAGGTTAAAAAAAAGAAAATTATAGGAGACGGACAGATCCAAATAATGGAACAACCAATTACTCATTCTATTTAACCTAATCCTCAAAGAAGAGCGTATGAGCAACAACCACTTCTCGTGAAGATATGCTTAATTGCGGTCCAATGTATATAATTAGATACATCACTTCAAAACATACCATAAACTAATGAAATTGTTGAAAAACAGGCACACTATTAGATTATAATTATTATCTTACCTTTGTACAAAGACAAAACACTAATTATTTCACTTATTTCACTGAAAATTTTATAAATACAGTATGCTACGCGTATAAGAGAATACACTTGTTGCACTACCACAAACCGACACAAACCTAATATTGCATGTTTACAAGTATGCGAATAAAACTCTTATGTAGCGTTAAAACAAGGTTGTATATGATAAGATACGATGGACACCCGGTAATTAAAGTTTTCATGTGCGCTAGATTTTAAAATTTAAAAAGTATCAGATCAGATACGTTAGGCAGTGTAGGGTTAAAACTTTGTCTGTCCATGCTATCATCCTCATTCATCTGAGGCACAGCATTCCAAAAGGCTACTACCGTTTTTCTGTCTGCTTTTCCTACTGCCAATATTTCACAGGCATGCTGTGCTGTGCTCCACACATATGCTTTTAACAATTTTCTTCTTGTTTCTATGTTTGTTGTATTTCATTATAGGCGCTGTTCTTTCTTGTTAGATGCAGTTCGGTGACCTTCTATTGTTTTACAATTGTATACCCTATTTCTCCGACATTCAGTGGATGTGAAGGGAGGTAAGACGCCTGTGGCTGCCAAGTTCACCCAGCACTTGAACAGTTACCAAATTAATATTTTTTCCAATATATCTTTTCGCACAGTCAACATTAGTTGCAGATATTTCACAACCAACATATGTAGTTGTTTATAATAATCATCTTATTTATCTGCGCTTATTTTTTCGTCATTAGGTTTTTCGTCTCAAAACTGGTTGAACACGTATCTGCACTTATTTATATTCTGAAATTCTCACAACAGCCTGTATACAGCTCGGTTCCTCTTCTATTCTTTTCTAAGTTTATGCCCCATTTCACCGAGATTCAATGAAGGGAGTTAAGCAGCCTGCGTCTGCCAAGATCCCCCAACACTTAGATATTTGCCGAATTAATAGTTTTTCAGTAAATTAGCATTATTCCAGAATATTGCCCAACCAATACTTGTAGTTCCTTATAATAATCATCATGTTTAAGTACAGTTACTTTTTTCGACATTAATTTATCCATCTTGGGACTGGTTAGATGCCTACATTGATTTCTAGATTTATTCTAGATTTCATAGAAGCTAGCCTACACATTTCCCTGAAATTCCTACAGCCTACATATTTCACTATCTGTGTGCAGTAGTCTAACCTAGGTCTACCTCTACCTCTCTTTTTTCCTATTTCTGCTTCTAATATATTCCGCACTATTCCCTTATGCCGTAGTATGTAGCCTATCATCCTATCTCTCCGATTGTTTACCGTTTTCCACATATTTCTTTATTCCCCTACCATTTTTAGTGCCTATTCGTGCTTAACTTTGTCTGTCCATGATATCTTCATCATACGTCTGTAACACCACTTTTCAACCTTTTTCTTGTCCGCTTCTCCTACTGTCCAGGTTTCACAGCCGTACAGTGCTGTGCTCCACATATATATTTTAAGCCATTTTCTCCTTGTTTCTAGGTTTGTTGTTTTTGAACACAGTAATTGCCTTTTCTTGTTAAATGTAGCACGACCTTGTGCTAATATTTGTTTTATATTCTTTGCATTATTTGGCTTCCTAGGTAGCAGAAATCCTTACCCTCTTGTAAGTTCGTGTTACATATTCGTATTCTTGTTTTCTTGTTTTCCCAGTATTTCTTCAGCTCGTTTTTCCATTCGTCTTTGTACAATTCTAGTTATTATTTTTGATACGTGTCCGATCAAACTTATTGTTCCAAAATTTTCACATCTATCCGCGCCTTTCTTTCTTGGTATAGTATCTATTATGTTACGTTTGAAATCTTTGTGTATCTCGCCTGTCTCATACATATAGCTTACAAGTTGGAAGAGACGTTCTGTTACTGCTTGTCCAGCGGCTTTTAGAGTTTCTGCTTGCACTTTAACTGTACCCGGCGCCTTACCATTTTTCAGACCCTTATTATAGCCCCAGCGGTGCGGTACGCGAGCCACTACAGTTAGTTGGTAGCAATGTTAAATAATTGCAAAAATGATGCGCAAATAAGACATTACGTCACATATTTATTCAAAATTACTACATCACATAAAATCCAAAAAAATGCTTACGTAAACTGTAGGGCTTCTCACAGCATTACTCCATGATGGCGGCAGCGGGCTCCGTTGATCTTTCGGGCGTGGATAAATCGTTGGCACGGTTAAAACCAAATTAAATTTGTTTTCTTCGTTCCTATGTACAGAACGACAGGAAACGGGTATAAGGAACGATAATCAGAGATAAGGCAAAGGAACCTACATAACAAAAAAAGAAGACACGATAAGACACAAAGATAACTCTATTCGTCCACGTCTCGGCCACCAGTCTCGACGTGTCCGGAAATTCACCGCTTCCTCCACTCCGCGTCGGCGCAATCTCGCGCAAACGCACTGTCTGAAGTGACGGAAATACACACACGTCTTTTCAAATTATTGGCGCGAAATCCTTACAAATTAAAACTTATAGAAATGTTTATATGCCGAATTTTCGGCATGTAACACCCTTTAATGCTAATTCAAACTCATCTCTAAGTATAGGATATCCAAAGTCATCATTTTCAAT
The DNA here is from genome assembly GCA_036346225.1 of Platerodrilus igneus. Lineage (NCBI taxonomy): Eukaryota > Metazoa > Arthropoda > Insecta > Coleoptera > Lycidae > Platerodrilus > Platerodrilus igneus. The sequence goes on along the minus strand of JARFIW010001108.1, from coordinate 4,020,568 downwards.
GTCTGATTCCTGTTCTAATGCAGTTAGTTCCTCTCCTGCATATAAATTCCTTATATATTCTTGTCATCTACCCACTTTCTCTACATTTTCTATAATGGCGTTTCATCTTGCGTCCCTTACATTTTTGCCATACGGTTTTATATCCTTAAAATTGATTCTAATTAGTTTGTATTTTTTTTCTGTCTTCCTACTTCCATCTTAGTGTGTACCTCTTTGCACTTTTCATCAATCCATTGTTCTTTAGCTTTCATGCATTTGCGAATAGTTTCTCATTTTATGGCTTTTATCTTTGTTTTTCTGTTTCGTCTGATTTACTTTTGTATTTCGTCTTTCTTCTATTAAATTCAAGATCTCCCTTGTTATCCATGGTTTCTTATTTTCTATTTGTGTAGACTCCAGGATATCTCTGGCCGCCATGTCTAAGCTGGATTCAATGTTATTCCATTCTATTTCTACTTCCTTAGTATCAGATATTTTCCTGATATTTTTCAGCAATTCATTTGACTTTTTTTCGAATCTTTCTTGAATATCTTTATCTTTTAGTTTCTCTAAGTTAAAATGCTTTTTGCCGTTTTTTTCCAAATTTTTAAATTTAAGCGCGGCCTTCATAATTACGATGTAGTGGTCAGTGTCTATATCTGCTTCTGAGTAGCTTCACCAGTCTTTTACTTGATTTTTAAACCATTGTCTAACAAGAATTTGATATCTTCCTATATCTCCTGGCATCTTCCACGTATATCGTCTAGCATGATGTTGAAATAATGTGTTTATGACGATTAAATTGTTCTTGTCGCATAATTCTACCAGTCTATTTCCCCTGACGTTTCTCGTGCCTAACCCAAATAAACCTAATACTGATCCTTCCCTACCCTCACCTACCACTGCATTAAAATCCCCGTAAATATTAAATTTTCATGTTCTTTTACTTATCTTAATATGTCTTCGATACCTTTGTAGATCGCTCTTCGTCACTGTAGCTAGAGGTGGGCATTCATACTTGTATTATTACTGTGTTTACCGGTTTAGATTCTAACCTAACCATGAGCACTCTTTCGTTCTTTTGTAAATAATTTTCTACACAGTATCCTATCTTTTTCCGCATAACTATCCCCACACCCAAATTTTCTTCCTCTGCTCCTGTATGAATTACCCTGAAATCTCCACTCCAAAAATCCCCCGCCTCTGGCCACCGAACTTTGCTGATCCCTACTATGTCTAGTGCTAACCTATTCATTTCGATTTTTAGGTTTTCCAGCTCACCTACTTGCTTCATGCTTCTAACATTCCACGCTCCGATTCGCAAAATGTTCCCCGACTTTTATTCTGAACTTTCCGATCGCATCCTCCGAAGTAGTCCCCTCTCGGAAATCCGAATGGGGAACTATTTTAACTCCGGAATCTTTTACTTTAGAGAATGCCATCATTTTATTATTATTTAGGTACGCTGTGTATTTGGGAAAGACTTTCTCGTTAGCGCTTGAAGCGAGCGGACATGTTGTGCAGAGCTCCCACTTCAGCAGCAAACAGTAAGTTTTTATTCAGGGTTTTATTATTTATTACTTTATTTGAAGCTTTGCTTTTATTGTATTTTATATTTATTATTGTGCAGCATTAAATTTTAAACACAGGGCAGTACATAAAAAATTAAAACTAAATTTACATCAAATAAATAGTAAATAAATCGCGTTTGTAACTTGAACTTCAACTTAAATCCGCGTTTTAAAATAAATTAAACTAAACTTCTTGCTAATAAACCAAAAAACTAATAAACAAATACTTATAATAGTTGAAAATAATTTAAAAAGGCGTTTTTAGTAAATTTTAAAACAAAAAACTAACAAATTACTTAGACCAGGGAAGACGAATTTGTAAATTTATAGAACAGGTAAAATAGCTGGATTCACTATTAATATATTTGGCGTATTTTTAGAAAATTTGAATCCATTTTAAGTTAGTTAGCTAGATTTGGATAGTTTTAAGTCGACCCTTCAGGTCGCACCAGTAAGCAGAGCTGGCAGCTGCTATCCGGCATTACGGATCCCTCCTTATTCATTTTGTTTGCGTCTTGTTGATCATGTAACTCCAAATCAACGCTAAGGATACCATCAATCAAATCCTATTTTTAGTTTTTGTTTCAGTTGTTAGATTTTTATTTAGGATATGTTAATTTTGAAGTTAGAATAATTAGGAGCAGGTTTATATTTTCGCGTTTAAACCCAATGTAGTACCTTCGGGTGGAACATTGGGGACGTGGCCGCAAGCAAAGCGGCCCTTGATTAAATTATAATGTGTACTTGGGAGGTAATGTGATAGTTTCCCGTGGCCTTCCACATCGCAGTAGTGTGTCTTAGACTGCTATACCGACCCCTATGGTCTCTGCCAATCTAAGTACCGAAAGAGCCGTTGCCCTCTTTCGGGGACATGTCTTAGTCTGGTTCCTCACTAACGACCCTACTACTTTGGTTGGACCTGTAGTTTGGCACTTTAGCTCATTAGAACACGCAAGCCATTTCACCTGTTCTAGTAATCTAGAACTTCGGCAATGTGCAGGTTCCATTCGAAATGTTATATATGAGCAAAATAATATTTGTTATTTCGTACATACTGATACTCTGGTAAAAGGTATACTGTTTTACGATTTATTTATTAATCCCTCATTATGTCCCAATCTCGCAATTGCAGTATAATCAATCAATTGCCGGATGATAGTCTGTTTAATATACTTTTCTATCCCAAATTTATTAAAGAGAACACGTCAAAGAGTGTGTAAACTCGGTTACACATAGTTTGTCTTAAAAGAGAGTAAATAAAAATTTTTTAATATTGTCCTAGGAGAAACATCACTTTTTCATAAATTTAAATTTGGCACTTAAAATCTTTTAAAGTTGACATTTTCAGGAAACCGAAAATGACTGCAAAATTGTGATCAGTGGTCTTTATTTGAGAGTAGGAATATTTACTGATTAACATTCATTTGAATTTGGAAATAAAATTTATATTATCAAAAGTGCATAGTGTTTTTTAAGGTTTCACTCCCTCACAGCAAATATTAAAAAGAAGGTAATTATAGCCATTTGAAGTATTTCTTTAATTAGTGTGAGAATGTAGATGTAATACTAGGTGTAAAACTATAACCTTAAAATGAGAAGGTGTTTTCCAATGTTGCGTGAATTATGTTTTTTCCATCACTCCCTTACCAGTGACTATCTCATAATCTTAAAAGATGAGGGAGTGATTTTTGACTATATTAATGATTTTTTATGATATTTTGGAAATGGCACTGTAGTGATCCGTAGGGTTTCTAAGTCGATTTCTCATTGGTTGATAATTATTACAAATATTATAGTGTACATTTCGATATTTGTTAGAGTAGCTAAGTAATCACTTGCAGGCTTCTGAACGCATTTCGTGACGTCAGAATTTACAGTATAAGGGGGCGCATATGTAGGGGCGATCGATCAAGTCGAGAAGGGTTAAAGGACTTTTGTTTTTAATTTTTAAGATGGAAGGTTGAAAGATTTCACTCGACGTTTTTTATTAAAGGTAATGTTTTATGTTGATAATGTAGCTGCTATTTAAGGTAATCTGATTACATCTTGTAATTCCAGCGTTGTTTTGAGTGTGATGTTGGTATTTATTGTAAATCTGTTAGTTATTTATTCATTGAAGAAATATTTATGTGTTACCTGTTGCTTTTGGCTTAGAAGTTGATGACGGTTGTTTTATGTATAAAAATGTGTTATTTGGTTTAACAGCCGGAAACCAATATTTATTTATTTGAAATAATGTTTATTTAGTATTTAATACAGAGTTGTAACTCCAATTGCATCGCACCTGTTACAGAATCAATAGTAAATGTACCATTACTGTGATTTTACGCGCAAGTAATGAAAAAGTTCCAACATCATTCCTTAGATATATTGAATCAAATTATTAGTCATTTCTATGTTGTATTTGTTTTGGTTTTAAGATCGTAATTGAGTTACCCACAACGTTGTTGTGTAAATTTTTTTGGTTGTAACTTGTAATGCCACGATGTGTTTAATTTTTAAAAAGTACGTTTTAACCGATGCAATCATAATGAATAATTTTTAGCGTTTGCTTACTAAATTTAATATATTTAACTAAAATGCATTTATATAAAGATTTAGGGCCTGAATCTGAGCTTGTATTTATGCTGTAGAATTTTGGGGTATGTATTTGCCGTCAACATATTTTATAATGTTTGATATTTCTGATTCATTTGACATTTTTATTATATGTAATTGTTTTATTTTAGCATATTAATCACATTTACAACTGCACCGCTCATATCTCGGTTTAGACGTAATTATCTATTTGTTGTGTGTTTATCCTATTATCTAGCCGATGTTCCTATATAATTAACTAGCATTAAACGTTTGTGATAATTATTGTGATGTAATTAAATTGAACCTCTGGTATGACCAATCATATCGTGCCTTTCGCGTTTGCATTTATGATTATGTTGGAGATATTCTATTCAACAACCATGCGCAATCATACCATAAGTTTATTTCAGTGATTCATATTGTCTTGTCAATGTACTTGTAGTTGAACCCTTTTGCAAATAATAGGAAGTCGGCTAGCCTTTGTGAAATATTTTGTAACACAAGCTGGAAACTGTTAATGTAGGTATCTGGGCGCGTGTAATCGTGCCTTTATGAATATTACTAACATTTAAGTCTATGCGGTGAAAAGCATTGGTAGTCAAGGTGCAGGTTATCTTCCTGGTGTCCCACCTCTTTAACTTTAGCTGGGTAGTATTGGCCTAGCCGACCTCAGTACCTACCAGAAAAGACTAGCTGGTCTACACTAAAGTCTCTTCAGTTGTCATGTGTGGTATGTTTGGGTAACAGTTGGCATCCCGTCAATTTCTGTGTTGATGATCTGGGTACTTGTACGTTACCCGTCCCCGTCGAGATGTGCCAAATGCAGTTGGAAGTGTAAGGGCAGTTTGGGGCTTTCTCTGCCGTGCTCTTTTCCCAATCGCCCAGGTTGAGTACGGCACTGTTTGCTTTAAATGTCATTTTTCTATGCTTTCTTGCGAATGACCATTTGGGCACTACCAAAGTTTACCAAGTGGTTTTTAGAAAAGAGTATGATTATACATATTTTAACAGACTTAGATGCTTCCAGAGTTACGTAGATTCTTTGCCGTGTGTTCAATTTCATATGGGAAAGGCATATCCAAGAATTAAGGCTTCTAAACCAAAACTAGATACCAATGAAAGCAAGAGCAAAATTGAAGTTCAAGCGGTCCAGCTAATTTCTCTTGATAAACCAGTTGTCGATCAACAGCGGATTCTATGGGTAATCGAAAAAGAAGTGTCAGGAAAGATACGGGTAAATTTCATGAAAGTTGTTGGTCCTAACAGATTTATATGGCCTACTACAAAAGATGTAGATGTTATTAACCCTAACTACATTTTAACAACTGTTAACAAATTTCCAGAATTACTTTCCTATACTGGTCGATCAATCCATTCGTTACAACCAACAGAATTCACACGCATAACTGATATCTTTTTGGCATCGTTTTAATCCATAATATTCTATAAATATAGCTTTTTTTTATTTTGTATTTGTTTGAATATATTTTAACAGAAATTTAACGTTGTATCTGAATTATTTATTTAAAAAATAAATAAATAACCCACCCATAAGTCACTCCCTCATACTGCCCATCACTCCCTTATTTCCAAAATATCACAAAATTTATTAAAAACAATGAACAAACCAATAAAACATCTTGGAATTATTATTTTTTTCTTTGTTTTGTTATTTTAGACTAATCTGGAAGCAAACTTCTCTATCCGAGATACTTTGCCATATTGCCACATGTAAAACTGAAATTAGTTAATATACAGAGATTTACTCATTTTACACATGTAAGTAGCTCTAACAAAGGCTCTCCTAAGAAAATACATATTACATCGTGTTGTGTTTTGTCCCCTTAGGTTAACGTAGCGGTGGTCTCAATAAGAGTTATTTTACTTTTTGCTCCCTAGATGGCAGTTAAATAGGTCGTAAGTTTGTCTGTAGTAAGTGACCGGGCGGTTCCGTGGCATAGTGGTATGTGTGTGACTACTGTTTTAGTATTTGTTTTATACCAGTATATATTATTGACCTTTATAATAATTATATACAGACTTCTTGATAAAGACAATCTATTGAACTTAACAGACATATTGTTCATACAATAAACATGACACTGACTTTGACATGATAATAATAAGACAATGAATATCAATACAGTGTTGCCAACTTCATTATATAACATCTCCTTTTTGTTTTAATATGGATTAAATCATATAACATAACTTATATTAAGTGCACTATACTAATATTATTTTAGTCATATTCTGAGAACGTAAATCTTTTTGGTTTTTTAATTTGACGTCCAAATCTAGAAGTTTCTCTATTACTAGAACTACAAACATTTTCTGTATCACACTCAATACTATTATTCTGATCTAAAATATTAGTATCCCTACTTTCATAGTTTTCAGGTGTTTTTGGCGACTTTAGCAAATGTTGGCGGTTCCTTCGAAAAGTACCCTCAGGACTCTGCACAATGTATGAGCGCGGTTCAGGTCCTATCTGAATAATGTTACCTGGCGTCCATACAAGTTGAGGTTGTTTTTTAAAATAAACTGAATCACCAACTTTTAATTCGGCTAAGCTTTTTGTATGAGAATTATAATACGTTTCAGATTTCTTTCTGTAATCGTTCAGGTAACGTTGATATCGTTTTAAGTTGATTGTTTTAGGATATAAATTGTTTTCTAGTATAGGTATTTTTGTATTAAGACGTCTAGACATAGATAGTTGTGCTGGTGAACATAAACTTTGTTTTGGGGTAGTACGGTAATTTAATAAAGCTATGTATGGATCTGTTTTGTCATGTAAGCATTTGGTTAACATTAATTGTATTGTTTCAATGGTGCGTTCAACTTGACCATTTGATCGACTTAGATATGGACTAGTTATTACATGTTTAAACTTCCATTGTTTGGCAAATTCTTTAAATGCATTAGAATTAAAAGGTGGTCCACCATCAGAAACGAATACTGATGGGATACCATGTCGGGCAAAAATAGATTTTAGGTGTGTAATGACGATATCACTAGCGTGACGACCATTTTTTAACAAAACTAATTCGACATATTTAGAAAAATAATCGACAACAATTAAATAAAATTCTTTGTTGGGTAATTGGAAAAATCTACTCCGACTTTGTTCCATGGAAGTAATTTATAATCATGAAACAATAATGGTTCTTTCGAATTATTACGACGATAAATAATGCAAGTTTCACATTGATTAATAAAATTTTCAATGTCGTTATGAATGTTAGGCCAATAGACTACAGACTTTGCGAGACTTTTACAACTAGACATTCCTTGATGTCCTTCATGCATTAATTTTAGAATTTCCTGCCTCAAAGGTTTAGGAATAATCACGCAGTGTGATTTAAATAACACTCCATTAATAGTGTGTATTTCATCCTTAATAGGAAAATACGGCTTTATTAGATTATCAACTTGATGTTTTTATTGGGCCAACCTTCACGGCAATATTGTATAAGTTTTGTGACGTTTCGTCATTTGTAGTACTTTCTTTAATATAATTAAATTTGTCGTTGCTAATTGGTATGTTACCAAGTAACAAATTAACATGCAGACTTAAGTCCGTATCTATGTCAGACAAAGCATGATCGCTGAGTGCTGCACGTGATAGGGTGTCCGCGACATACAAATATTTTCCTGGTTTGAACACTACATCAAGATTATAGGGTTCAAGACGTAACATAATTCTTTGTAGACGTGGTGGAATGTTGAATAAAGGTTTTTTAAAAAGACTAACTATTGGTTTATGATCAGTTTCAACAGTGATTTGTTGACCATAAATATATTGGTGAAACTTTGTACATCCAAATAGTATACCTAATAATTCTTTTCTATTTGGGCATAGTTTCTTTGACTATTATTAAGAGTTGCTGAAGCATAAGCGATAGGATTTCGACTATGAGAAATAACTGCTCCCA